>WQNJ02000016.1:3490069-4090069 GCA_016584745.2 Phylloscopus trochilus trochilus
CCTAATCCAGTTTGACAAACACCTCCATTCTCTTTCAGATAATTTGAGCAAGGAAGCTTCTTCATATCTCACCAGATTTGGAACAATGCAGATGAAAACACTTTTCTCTTTCAGGCTCTCTCCCTGAGGGCCACGGTAATCATTCACCTCCAAGCTTCTGGCTGGGTGTCCTTGGGGCAAAGAAGAGGGAGGAGGTCACAGTTTTCTGCTGTTGGGATCCAGCCTGCAGAAGTGAGGCATCTGAGCCCTGGTCCACTGCAAACCAGCTCCTGGTTTCTGATCTGATCTTACCAACTTCTGGCATGTTGGATTATTTTTAGGGCCTGTTCCCAGGACAGGAGTTGCTCAGTGGGGCTGCCACCATCAAACACTGCAGCATTAATGCTGTTTTGTCTCAGAAGTGCAGCTCTGCAGTGCTGGAGTGGGTTTTCTATTGAACTCCTGGGTTTGATCTGGCAGGGTTCTGTGATAGGGGGAGCGTGTGATGCTTTGCCTGAGATCAGAACCTCAGCAGCACTTTGTGTATTGATTAACTGAGGGGATTGCCACGGTTTGGCTTCACAGCCCATTGCAGGACAGTTCCTACTCTGCAGTCTCATGCAGGTTTGCAATTTTGAGGTAGCAGGGATAAAAGCAAGCTTGTTTCAGCCAGAATTTCAAATGGAAGATACCCAACATCTCCTTCCCTAAAATAAAACATCTGGCTTTATCATTCTGAGGTGTTTTAATCCCTGGGACTAATTTCTTTGGAGTTCTTGATGCCATAATAAACCTTCAGAGGTTTTCAGTGCAGTTATTTATGTGTATACACCTTGCAGCAGTTTGTTAGTCAATGCTCAGCTCTTCAGGTGGTTTCCTTTATATTTTAAACCACTGTGGAGATGAAAACTTTTCATTTCTTCAGCACAATGTCTGAGAGGTTTTTTTTTTTCTCTGAGAGTTCACACTGCCCTGTGAATCCAACTGAGAACAGATTTGAAAAAAAAAAAAACAAAACCCCAAATCACCACCTTCGTCCTCAGGTTTCCACTCATTCAGGCAGATTCACAAAAACAAAACAAAACAAAACAAACCCACCAGGATTTGGCAAAAACAGAAGGTCTGGCAGAGATTTTGGAGGGGAAAGGCAAGAGGGAAGAGAGGAGGGACAGGGAGAAAGATGGGCCTGTCTGCAGTGGGGTGGGATGGACACAGCAGCATTTGAGTAAATGATGAGTACTTAAGCCACCAAAACAGGGCTGGAAGTTGTAGACAGGCCTGTTAATGTCAAACCTGCTCTATGTGGAGAGCTGTGAGGGATTCCTGGGAGTGATGGAATGTGAGGGAGCACTTTGGGGTGTGCTTACAGGGCTGAGGATCAGTAGGGTGGGTGAATGTGACTGTACAGAGCACAGCTCAGATGCTCTGTACGCAGACAAGCTGGAGAATGGTTTGGGTTGTTATTTCCAAGCTAAATTATGCTGTCCTTTCCCAGCTCCTCTTCAAGTGGCCCCTCCCTCCTGAGACGAAGCATTAAAGCATGGGAAAAGTGATACTTAACATTGAGATTCATCATTAATTCCTCTGTCTTTTATTGTCGTAACATTAGCCATAATGAACTCCTCTTGCACTGATGTCGATTTGGTGTGTCACTTTCCCTAGAAGTGCTTCATAACTTAGCATTAATTAATGGTGACTTCTTGCAAATTGTGTTACAGAGCTGATAGCACTTCTGGGTAACTGAGTGTCACCAACTGCAGCCATCAAACTTGCTGTGGTAGCCAGGCATCAGGCAGGATTAATTGCTGTATCACACCAAGACATCACCTCTGGATCTCCCTGGGGAAGGAGGGAAAGTCCCAATGGCTTGGGAATTTAACTTTGTTCAATTCTCAGCTTTGCAACTGACCTCCAGCACTGGGCAAATCAAAGGAGATGTTTGCACCATTCTGTGCTGCCACAGCTGGGGCCGTGTGAGGATGGGGCAGATGGAAATCCCAGGGGTTGGGTGATCACTTCATGGTGTCTGCAAAGTTCTTCCCAGCTGGAAAAACACAGCTTCAAGGTGTCTCTACTTCATGGAGTTTTGAATTCCAAAGGATCTGCCCACCTTGGCTCACCCAGGCTTTGTTATGTCACTTCTTGCCTCCAAACCCAACTGGGTGCA
Organism: Phylloscopus trochilus trochilus; assembly: GCA_016584745.2. NCBI lineage: Eukaryota > Metazoa > Chordata > Aves > Passeriformes > Phylloscopidae > Phylloscopus > Phylloscopus trochilus. Next base: position 3,492,216 of record WQNJ02000016.1, read on the forward strand.
AGTCCTCCACTGGCAGCTTGGTCAGGGGAGTTTGCCCTGAAATTACACAACAAAACCAATAGGCTTTTACCCCAAAAGGCAGAAAGTCACATTTGACTGGTTATTGATGGAGCCTGAAGGGAAAAGCTCATTTGTGAACATCTACAGCTTTGATATCAAAGGCTAGGGCTGGGGTCACAGATAGAGATACCCACATTTAGTGCATCTCTGAAGCTGTCCCTGTGTGAGCTGCCTGTTTGAGCCCTTAGGGTGGAGATTTGGTTGATGCAGTGTACAAACTGACCATAAAATCACTTTCCTAAGACTAAAAGATAAAGTATGAAACCAGCTTTCATCAGCAGTAAGAAATACACTAAGAGGGGAAAAAAAGTTTAGCTATTTACAAGTCATTGTTTATCAGATTGACCTGTGCTTTTTGGCTCAACAGCACTGGGGCTTCAGTCCCAATTTTGGCACTGCTTTAAATATAATGCAATACTAAACAGATTTGTTTTCCATGGAGAAGAGACTCAACCACCTTCTTCACAGATATTAAAAATGCAGAAAGAGGCTGGTGTTTAATGAGTTCTCTTGCAAGGTACTAAAGCCAGATACCACCTGTCAGGATCTTCAGATGTGCTCCTAGGCCTTAATTAAGAGCTGTTCTTGGTTTAATTTCATTTCTTCTCTCCCCAGCCCGACCTACCTCCTTCCCCCGTTTTTGGTTTGCCTTGTTTCAGAAGATGGAAACCAGCCCCAGAGAGACGCCTTCCAAAGTCAATCAAAAATTAATTTCAGGTGGCAGCCAAGTCACAACTTCTCATTTATTCATCAAACTCCAGTGACTTCCCAATCTCCTAATCACAGATTCATTGAATCATTCAGCTTGGAAAAGACCTCTAGGATCATCAAGTCCAACTATCAAACTCCTGCTGAATGATTCCAGCTCCTCCTGTTTGTTGCCTAGTGGTGGGACAAAAGCAGCCAGCCAAGCATGCAAATCAGATTAACAATTTGCACCTCTGTGAAAGGGATTAGCTGCTCTGCCTGGTGTGGATGCTCTAAGAAATCAGTTTGCATCTGTCAAAACCTGTAACCTTACTTGTGTCCCTGACTCCATACTTGGGTTGGTTAAGATAATAATAATTAATTAACAGGCTGCTTTAGATTGCATCTTCTCCCGTATGGGATTAATCTTGTATTTCCTCAGGGAGCTGATTTTCCAAGCTGGCTGTGAATTTATTCTTTGCTGCTCTAATACATGATGGTGTTTGCATGCTTTCAGGGTCACAGCTACAGCAGGGAAAGCATAGGAGTTAAAGCAGTGGAGCCAGTTTATGATTGTGTCCAAATCCCATAAATGCCACATGTGACTTCAGATAAGTCACTTAATCACCCTTTCTCACACCCTATATTTACCAGATCAGCCAAGGCAAGCGGATTTACAAGGATGATTCATCCCAAAAAGGGCCAGGGGACATTGCTTCTATTCCTGACTCCGCTCTGAAATTTTACTGAAGTCACTTTTCTCACACCATCCCGACTTCCCAGCTGCAGGGGAAGGACAGCATCTGCTGGGCTCTAAAACCTGAGTGACAGCCCTCAATCAAGACACCCACAGACACTCCCAGCCTTCAGTATCCTTTGAGGAGAAGGTCACTCTGTGGATGGTGGCTTTTCAGTGGATATCATGTTTCTGATTTCAAATGGGGACGTGTCACCTGAGGTAACAACTCTAAATCATCAGCTCCTGAGTAACGATTCGGTCTGAATTAAGTCTTTTGGTCTAAAAGTAATGATAAGCCTGAACTTCCCCTACAAATTAGAACAAATTCTTGTCCGAGAAACTGTCTCCTGCACAAGGTAAGGAGGAAGGGATGAGTATAAAACTCACAGTAGCACTTGCAATGCAGTCTGTGGATGCTGCAAACCTCCCCAAGCCCCTTCTCCAAACAAAACAACACAGTGACCTCATTAACTGAAGCATCAGGGCAATGCAACCAACTTTGCAGTTACCAATGAGTTCTCCCAACTTTCGCTTTGCTGTTGACCTTTGCAGACCAATCCCCCTAAAAGGGAAGGGAGCAGCCATATTTGGAAGATGCAATGTCCTTTCTGTTGGTGTGACATCCAGTTTAAGGCCAGCAAATGCTATCTATATTCCATATTACAATATTCCATAACTTGCAAAGCCTTCCCCTGTGGTCCTCCTGGGTTTCCATTCCACCCAGAGCAGAGTAGGGCAGCAGAGAGATTCTGAGCAGCCTCTTTGATATATCTGGGCATAAGGATTGTGTTGCAGCAGCCCTCTTGTTAGAGGGTAGAAATGAGCTGAGACACAGACTTCTTGTTTATCACAGCATGAAAAGGGTCCTGGTTTATTCCTCTTTACAGCTCAGCCATCCTGACTCCAACTATTCACTGACTCTGGCTACAGCAAGCTCCTACTGAAGCCTTGACTCTGACTGCAGGGATTAGCATGCAGACTGTGGCTGCAGCTTTTACCCAGCTAGATTGTGACTGCAGGGATTAGTTTGCAGACTCTGACTGCAGGCTTTTACCCAGCTAGACTGTGATTGCAGGGATTAGTGTGCAGATTCTGACTGCAGGCTTTTACCCAACTAGATTGTGACTGCAGGGATCAGGGTGCAGACTCTGACTGCAGGCTTTTACCCAGCTAGACTGTGACTGCAGGGATCAGGGTGCAGATTCTGACTGCAGGCTTTTACCCAACTAGATTGTGACTGCAGGGATCAGGGTGCAGGCTGTGACTGCTGGTTCCAACAACAGGCTCCAACTACAGACTCAGACTGACCTCACAGCAGTAATTCTCACTCCCCAGGATCCTTCTTCTTCATCCCCCTCACCAGCTAACCTACTCCCTTTTATCACACTTACCTTTATTGGAGATGGCTGTGACTCATCATGGGTGAGGTTGTCTTGGGTAATTAACACAGCTGTTACTTGTCAGGGGCGAGGTCACCTGTGTTCCCTTCTCCTGCAGGATGATGGTGCAGTCTGGAGCCTGTCGCCATCAAATTTACTCCAAGCCTGCTTTAGAGGCTCTTTGGATGAGGGAACTTCATCCCATTGGATGAGCACAGCCTTGGCCACACAGCAAGTTTTCCTTTATAGTGTGTACAGAACACTTCCATTAAAAGTTAATTTTCTGTGTGTTTAAGCCTTCACCCTCTCCAGTCAAGGTCTGAGTTCCTAAAATTGTTTGAACACTCCTAAGTCCTCAGTTTCTTCTTTTTCCCATCCTTTCCAGCCTCCCCAAGAGGAAGAGTTGTTCCCAGCATCCCTCATAGCAAGAACAGGGAAGTTCAGCTCCATGATGCTGCTCTGCCATGCAAGCAACACCCACCACCTCCTGTCTCAGACAGACTATTGGTGACTTTGTGTCCTCTATTCTCTCCTAGAAGGCTCCAGGCAGTGCTGCAGTTCAAGCAGTTGCTCTGTCATCAAAATCCTGGCTTGTCTGGCCTTCAATCTGTGTGCATGACAAGGACAAGAACATTGTCGTCACATCACAGGCTGGTCATGTCAGCCTGGGACCAGAAAGAGTCTGCTTTTTGGCACACACATGAAGCTCCTAAAATGGGTGTTCACCTTCATCTGCAGGCACAGAGTGAACTTGTGAGAAGAAGCAGCAAGACAGGTTTGGGAAAATGTGGAAATGCTGCAGGAAAAGGAGCAGAGCAGGATTTGTGATGAGCTTGTCAGGCAAAATTGTAACTTGAATCAGGCATCAGGGAAGAGCAAAGGCCTGAGGGAAGTCCTGGGTGTGCTCACACACCAGGGCCAGCAGCCCCTGGGACTGTTTAGGTCTTGTCAAGCGAGGAATGACATCTCCCTTTGAGCAAATGTCCATCCCTGGAGCTCTGGTGATGGCCCATCCCTGTCCATCCATTAAGGGTTTTGTTTCTGTGACAGCTAACACAGTGATTGCTCAGTATGAATTGCAATTGCAGCCCAAGCACACTGAATCTGAACTTATCAAACAGGAGGCTTTAACAAACCAACAGTTCTGCTCAGAGGGATGGGCCTCCTCCTGGGAAAAAGAGGTTCCTGAGGAGCTGAAAGCTCTCTTCCAAAAGGGATGTGTGCCCAGACAACAGCAGGGCTGGGCTTTGTAGGGGAGGATGCTCAGGTGTTAGACAGAGAGGATATTTTTACTTGTTCCTTTGCCAGTCACCGAGAGAAACAGGAGGATCCCTGGACTGGTGCCATGCCATCCAATAACCCCACAGGTAAACAAGGAAGGTCTCCCCCATAGTGAGGGAATCAGATGCAAAAATCTAATGGGAGCTGGAAAAAAAATCAGATTTTTTAAAAAAATTAAATTTATTTTATAATATACATTATATATGCACATATATTTATAAATTATATGGGAGGAGTTTAAGCGTGTGAAATCTCATGCATTTTAAGTGTGCACCTTTTGGGCTTTAATCCCACAAGACCTCCAGTCTCAAACACATACCAGGGTCACCCTTCAGCCCTCTCCTTGCCAGCTTTCTCTGCGGGCCACAGGAGGGAGGGAATTGCAATCCTGCAAAGCCAAGGATGTCCAAGGATGTCCCAGAAGGTTCCCATATGGTCGGATAAGCTGCTGGAGCTGATTTCCTGGCAGCAGCCGGGGTGCACAGTTGGAACAAACCTGTCCCAGGACATCTCACCTCCTTCCTGCATGCCAAGCACAGCTGAGCCACGGTGGATGCCAGACCTGGAGCTCATCAGGAGACCTGGAGCTGAGCTGTGAACAGGTCTGGCTGCACACAGGTCAGTTCTCCAGCAGACAGGAAGGCTTCTTTTATGGGCAAGGCTTTCCAGAGCACAGCGAGAGTGTGGACGTTGTAAGGTCCTTCCTTGAGCAAACCAATGAAAGGGAGATGCATCCAAGCTGCCAAATGCACTTGCAGACACAAACTGAGCTTTTGGGCAGCACTTTCTGCTGTTCCAGACCTCAAGGCCTGAGTTTGCATCCCTTGTAGGAGTGGTGAGTCTACTCCTTGAACAGGACAAGAGTGGCAGGTCATTGTCCCTCCTCTCCTCTATCCTGGTGGTGCTGAAGGGTGACAGAAGCACTCAGCATGGAGAATGAGGCTCAGTTTGTAAACTCTGAGTAGTTTCACCCCACTTACCCTTCACTTTGCAAGGCTACTGCCATTAATCTGTTTGTGTCTTCTCCAAGGGCCACCTGCAGTTCTGTCCCTGCCCTCGGATGCTGTTGATGGCTGTGGTGGAGATGGGAAGTGCCCAACCTCTTTGGATCCTCTGCACTGCCTCCAGCATTCCTGGCTCTGTTTCACACTCTTCCTCACCTTCCCTGCCTTCTTTGCTGAAAACACAGCTCCTGGGGCAATAATTGCCAGACAACAGATACACAAGAAACTTTTATTCTTTGGCCACACCTCTTTAAATTCACCTCCCTCAACGCCTCTTTCCAGTGGCTTTACCTGGCCAGACAGACAATTCCAACCTCTTTCTTGCAGCAGGCAAAGCTTAGTGCTTTGATTTGTCCCTGGGGGTGGGATTGGTCTCACCCAGTGTCTGATGTGCACCACGTTGGTCGTCTGCAGCCACACTGGTCACCTTCAGACACCTTTAGAGTCTGCAGAGAGAAATAAGCCCTGCCAGGACATGAGTCATCTGACCTATTTGAGATGTCTGCTTCAGAGTGAGATTAATCACGCCCTGGAAGCACCTGTTTTGCTCCAGCTAAAGCAGGAGTCTAGACAACCAGCTCATGAATTCAACCTCAGTGTCTTTTTAGGTGCTCATCTCCTCAGGATTGTCGGCTCTTAATGAACCCTCCAGCAATTTTGTCAGTCCTGCTTTAGCTGAGCTGTACTTTGGCCCATGCTGTGTGATGACAGCTAATGATGAGCAGTGTGACCTGATGAGAGCAAGGGCTGCTGTTGTCTCCTGAAAAGAGAATTCTGCCCTTCAGAGAAGGTGGGAGAAGGTGTGTAAAGGTACTAGAAGAGGAAGCCATGCTCGGGATATGGACGTGGGTGGCTTTGGGGGTATTTTTGTACTGCCCAGATGGTGAGGATCCTGCTCAAACAGTGCAGAAGAGATATCAGCACAAGTAACTTAAGGATATGCTCAAACTGCAAAATGCTGAGCGTTTACTTGTGCTCTGTCTGCTTTTCCTGACAGTGCCGGCTCTCAGCCTTGCCAAAGTCAGGGCTCAAACTGGGGAAAAGGAGCAAATCCAGAGTCCCAGAGCTGGGGAGCACCTCCTTAGAGAATTCAGTGTCCCATCCATGGAGCATCATAGGTCATGAACACCTACACAGACAATCTTTGCAAAGGGCTTCAGGTGTGCAAGGGGCAGGTGAAGAGCTGCAGCCAACACACATGAACTGGACAGAGACCTGTCCACTGTGCCCACACCTAATAAACACATCCAGGGCTCAAAATGAAGGGCTGGGACCCACACAAAAGCTCGTGTGCATTCATTTCCTGCCGTGTTTCCAGAACTCAGGCACCATTTGTGTCTAAGTGAGCCCTTAACAGTGCTGAGCCTGAGCTTGCAGAAGGGCTTTGACCTCCACTTAATTAATAGAGAAGACATAATCTTGATATATGGCTTGCTGTTAGCATCCCTGATTTCATACAAGTTAATTTAACTCCAAGCAGGATCTGTGCTGGAAGCAGGATCATGGGATTTGGCTCTGAGGGCACTTCCAGGTTTCCTTATGCCACTGATTAATGACTATCACAGAATCATGGAATGGGTTGGATTTAAAGGGGACTTAAAGGGGCCTTAAAGCTCATCCAGTTCCACCCCCTGCCGTGGGCAGGGACACCTTCCACTATCCCAGGTTGCTCCAAAACCCCATCCAACTTGGCCTTGGACACTTCCAGGGATGGGGCAGCCACAGCTTCTCTGGGCAGCCTGTTCCAGGGCCTCCCCACCCTCATAGTAAAAAAAATTCTTCCTAATATCCCATCCAGCCCAGCCCTCTGTCAGTTGTAGCCATTTCCCCTTGTTCTATCCCTCCATCCCTTGTCCCAAGTTCCTCTCCAGATTTTCTGGAGCCTCTTTAGGCACTGGAAGTGGCTCTGAGGTCTCCCCAGAGCCTTCTCTTCCCCAGGCTGAACCACCACCGTCTCAGCCTTCCGCAGCTTAAAACCACAGGGAGAATCTGAGCCCAGCTGGGCCTTTACTTGGTGGGTTTGAGAGTCAAAAACTCCCAACCATTCCCACCTCTGTCACAAAGGTGAGATCCTTACCCTGTCAGCGGAGCAAAACCTTGCAAAATATACACCTTTCACTGCTCTTGGAACCAGCCACAACCAAGGCAGCACAGGGAACACAAAGGGAGAAGAGAACTCCCTCTCTCCAGGTACTTGAGGCCGTTGCTTCATGGAGGGGAAAGGAATTTCCCTGAAGTGCCTCACAAAGAGTTTGTTCTCAGCTTGCAAAGGCAAAGCAGTGTTTAACACCAGATGAAATCAGTGAGGAGGAGCACAGGAGTGGGGCCAGGGGTGAGATGATGTTTTGTGATACAGCTGAGGCTCGCAGCAATCCCAGTGTTTTGGGAACAGATAATACCAGGTAGGAAGTCTACCATACATTTTTTTCTTTTTAAACATCTCTGTTCTTAGAGCAGCCACTAATCCATTAGGATAAAGAAATTTATTTGCACAGCAGGAGATGAAGAAAGGCTGAAGTCCCTCTGTCCCAGAACTTGGCTGAAGTTTCAATGCAGCCCTCAATGGAAGCAAACCAGTGCTGGGGATTGCATGAGTCTTTCTCAGGAGCAGTAAAATCCAAGTTTGATCAGCCAGCCTGCTGCTATGACAGTCCCCTGTGCTTTTTCATCTCTTGTTTCAGGCAGAAAGGGGGACATGAATGTGAAAGTGCAGGGAAAATATGGAAGAAAAAGAGGAAGAGGGTTCAGATGGGAAGAGAGCCAGTAAATATTGTGGCCGCAGGCAAGGTCTGAACCAGAATACTCTTGTCCTAGGTTACAATGTAAAATTGTGCCCAAGGTATGTATTCTATCCCCATGAGCCGTTGGAGCCAAGGTGGGGCAGTGTTTTCCTTATCTTCTGTTAATGAGCCCAACAATGCCTTGCCACATGATTCATAGATAACTTCCTCTGGGAGTTATCTCTGGTTAATGGGCCATCAAGGACCCACTGCATGACTCACAGAATGAGATCATCCCATTGTGAGATGCTCTGCTCAGGGGGAGGAGCCAAGCATTCCCACCTGGAATATAATCCAGGGTTTCAGATATCACAAGCAGCTTTTATCCACTGGACTCTCAGAGGAGACAAGAGCTACCAGACAGAATCACTGCTTTGACAAGAACATCTCATCTGGTTCCACTGGATTCCTGGAGGAAGACTGGACCCTTCTCACCATCACTGGACCCTTCTCTCTCAAGATCATCTCTACTCCAACAGAACCACATCTGCCATTCCGTGAGGACTCACTTTTAGACTGCTTCAAACACCCTAACCAACAGGGTGTCAGGTTGTATTGTTCCATTTATTTTATTTTACCTTTTTTTCCTCTCTTCTCCTATTAAATTGTATCTCTGACTGCGAGTCTCACTGGTTTTGCTTTCAAACCAGCACAACTCTGTACTGAGCAGGAGGGACCACCCTGTCCATCCAAGGGCTGCAGTGGTTTAATCCAGTCCTCAGGAAGCTACAGAGGGTAAGAAGGAGGGGAGAGTATTTACTTTATCACAAGTACACAATCCAGGACAGACCAACTATTTCAGAGAGACTTTTCTTCAGCCTAAGAAGCCCTCTAGTACATCTGCCCTCTGCTTTATTTTCCCCACATTTGTCAGAGGACTTCAAGCAAGACACCCCGGGGACTGTGACAGAGCAAAGGTATGCAAAGGAGGAAGCATTTGAAGCTATTTTTCCACTGGGAAAGTGGAACTTTCAACTTCTAAAGTTGAAAATCTGCACTGGCCAGCATTCTGTCCTCTCCAGACTCCTTCATCCACACCCACACTTTCACATGAAGGTGCAAATTCCCTCTGCTGTGCTGACAGAGCTCACAGTGGCTCTCAGAGCCCACTGAATTGCCTGAACCAACGAGAAACTCAGCAGTGAGTCATTTCACCTCTGTCCTATTTCTCCAACATCCAGCATCACCCCTTGGATTGATCCCCACATTTCTGTGCTTTTCCTGCTACTTGAGGTGTTGTCCCCACCTTGGTGATTTCTGGGAGGGTTCTTTGAGCTCCCTCCAGAGATAATGAGGACAAGCACTTTTGATTGCTTTTGCCTGATCTTTAGAAATAGGGGATGTTCGCATAAGTGCTGGCACATTTTGGTGAAAAAAAGATGCCTGACTTAATTTTGCTTGCTTGAAAACGTTTGGCAATGTGTTTGCAATAGGCATTGTCAATTTGTCTGCTTTTGCATTCCTTTCTACTAGGAATTTTGGAAGTGAGAAATGAGCCTCGATGTGAGAAACAAAGTATTTGTTTTTTCTGTGTTGTAAATTTTTTTGTATGTATACAAGATAACTATATAGATCTTTGTTACTGACATCCTTTAAGCGTGACCCTTTTATTCTTTTGACTACATTGGCTACATAAGTTGAATCTGTAATATAATTGAGGGGTTCTTGAAATAATTGAAATGCTTTGGCAACTGCTGTTAATTCTCCAATTTGAGGAGAACTTTTTACTATTTGAATGTTTGACTCTGATGTTTTTGTTGTTGGGTTCTACCATGTTATGACTGATTTGTGTCTTTCTTGAACTGTTAGGAAATACTGTTATTGTATCTAAAGGTACTTCACTTAACATGGGTTTTTCTCTAAGACTCAGTTTTGCTTGTAACAGTTTATGGCTTGGACAGTAAATTGAACAGCCACTTGTATGACTTAATAATGGAATTTGTAAGTCTTCTGATTTCTGGAATGCTTAATCAATTTTTTTTTTTAATGGCAGATAGATGGACCCTTTAAGCACCATCTGCCCTCAGCTGCAGATGATGTTTGCCAGCTCTGAGCCTCTGCAGAAGCTGTGAATCCGTGGCTGTGCCCAGCAGCATCCAGGTACACAAAAATCTGCCTTCCAGCACCCTCCTCCTCCTCAGCCACCCTGGGCAGGAGTTTTAACTGCATTAATTAGCTGCTGTTTGCACTCACCAGGTCTCACGTTATCACTGGAATACTCATCTGAATCTGGTGGCCAAACAAATTAGAACTAATGAGGCCATCAGGGTCATATTAACATAGGAGGAAGAGAGGAGAGCTTCTGGAGGAGGTTTCACTGCCAGACCAAGCGTGTGCCCACACCGCGTGCTGCTGGCAGAGCTTGATCTCCAGACAGGCCTGGAGAGAACAGGAGCAGATGAGGGGGATGCAGGGAGGATCCAAAACCCAATCTGGGATGTGGCAGCAGTTCCTGACTGCCTCCTGGGGAGTTTGGTAATGGCAAACACTGTGGGAGCAGCAGGCTTGGGTGAAGGATGAGAGGCAGAGGGGATGGACAGGATTTGGCACAAAACTCCAGAGATTCTTGTCTCAGCTCCCTACACACCTGACCTCTGCTGGTAAACGAGCCTGGTGCCTCAGGAGAGACTTCAGAGAGGTCATCTGGGTAACTCCTATGCAGCTGGCTACCCTGAAGGGAAGGAGGCAGAGGGGAGGGGATGTGAAACCAGGTGCATCCTCTCTCTCTCTCCCATGCCTGTGGCTACAGACAGGCTTCTGTGGCATTCCTGCTGGCCCCAGAGCCCACCTGGGTGGAGGCTGTTGGAAGAGGCAAATTCTGTGGGAAGATGAACAGTTCTAGAAGAAATACAGCTGGCACAGAGGTGAGGATGGCTCCTCTAAGGGGTAACAGGCCCAAATAGAAAAACCATCCACACTGAGATCCACCCTCTCCTGCAGGCACTCCTCTGTTGGAGATGCCAGTTCCCATGTCTCCTTGAAAAGGGTGGAGAAAATTCCATACCACCCCTCTGAGACAAGAACCAGAGCATTCCTGCTCCGCCTCTGCCTTTGAAACACAGACAATGGGTACCATGAGGGCAGATGGTGCTTAAAGGGTCACAAACTGAGTGGAAGAGGCATCTCAGGACATACACAAGTGTTTCAGAGCTTTGATAAGACCCTCCAGACATCTCCTCTCTAGGTATCCTGTCCTTCCTTAGGCACCAGAGTGGTAACTGCATGGGAGAGGCACAACAAAGGCTTTTGGGAGAGGCTGAAATCTTCATCGAGGCTCAGAGAACAAGACAAATATCCTGGTTAATACCTGTAAACTTGGCTGCTGCTTTCTGAGAGTTATTTCTTTTATATTTTTATTTTGCAAAGAGTTTCTTTCCTGCTGCAGAGGTAGCACTGAGAAGACATTATTTGCTCTTCAGGCTGGTGATATACCCAACACTATGATGTCATTTCTGTTTTCTTGGATGGATGAGGGTCACTTTTAGGGCCCCTTTTTGTAGGAACGAACTCTTAAATGAGACATTTTGAAATGTATTTCCCATAAGCATTTATGCCAATGAAGAGAGCATTAACAGAACTCTCCAAAAAGGAGCACTGAATCATCCCTGCTTGTCTTGTTTCCTGGAGATCATCCAAGACTGAGATAATGCTTGCGTTGCTTTGCAGGGTTAGAAGGTCTTAGAAGCATCTCCAGAGGTTCTTCTGCTTTTATAACAGCACTTGAAATCTATGCAGCAGCCAATAAAGAGCACTGATGCCTTCTGATAGTAATATCACAGATAACTGAGGTGTCTGGTGGTGGCACCTTGGTCACAGAGCTTCACCTTGTGCTGGCAGCTCAAACGTGGCCTCAGGTGACATCAAGAGAAAGCCATCATCATTTCATGTTACAAGAGTGGCATTTTATGGGACACCAACCAGCTCCTGGTGTTCTCAGTGAAGAAGTCAATGATATAATTGACAACTAGGAATGAAATCTTATCTCACTACCAGCGGTAGCTAAATGAACACTGAGGCTTAAAGGTAAGCTGATACTGAGGGGAGAGTTTGTGATGTTCTTTCCAGAGATGCAGCAGGGAATACAGGACCTGCACACACAGAATCTGTGTCCTTCACACAACCATGGAATGGTTTGGGTTGGAAAGGAACCTTAAAAAGGATCCAGTTCCAACCCCCTGCCATGGGCAGGAATGCCACGAAGGAGAGCAGCTCTTGAGAGAACCAAAGCCAGCTTCTCCCAACCAGGAATTGGCTTTTCAGTGCTTTAGTTGGTAAAAAAAAGGCAACAAAGGGTTTATGGAATCTGTGAGTGACACCAACCCCTCCATCAGCTCCTCCACCACACAGCTGGAGGACACCCTCCAGATGCCCTCAGCCTGGTGCATGGCAGGGCTGTGGGGAGGGTTTCACGCCTGCCTGATCACCCTGCCCCAGCTCCCTGGCCACTCTTGAGCAAGAAGAGAAGAGAAGAGAAGAGAAGAGAAGAGAAGAGAAGAGAAGAGAAGAGAAGAGAAGAGAAGAGAAGAGAAGAGAAGAGAAGAGAAGAGAAGAGAAGAGAAGAGAAGAGAAGAGAAGAGAAGAGAAGAGAAAAGAGAAGAGAAGAGAAGAGAAGAGAAGAGAAGAGAAGAGAAGAGAAGAGAAGAGAAGAGAAACTCAGTGATGGGAGAGAGAGTTAACTTTTAGGTTGTGTAAGGAATGAGGGAGCTGGATGTCATTGTGCTGCAGAAGTGACCTACTTTCGCTTTATCTGGCTTATCTCTGTTTGCATTGGTTTATTGATGGCAGGAGATACTGCTAAGTGAGTGGTGCTTCCAGAATACAAATGAAGGTCGAGTGAAGCCCTTCTGCCCAGGGAAAACTCTGGCAGGGACCAAGAGCAGCTCCTCCACCCAGCTCCTGGCAATTAGCAGGCAGAACTAATGCAAGGAGGTGATGGGCTCTGAGGCAGTGACCAGAGCAGTGTTAACTGCTGTGCCTTCTAATGAGCAGGCAGAAATTAGGCAATGAGCCCTGCAGCAGACTGTGATGGGGGAAATACTGGTGTAGTCCCACAGAAACCCTGGTCCAGCTGGAGTAGACTTTTCCTTGGTCATTCCTTGAATTTTATCGGGCTGGGAGAGCATGGGGAGGAAAGAGAACTGCTGGAAAACAGCAGCTCCAAGTGAAATCCTCTTTGGGAGGGACAGTGAGCTGCATGTTTCTGTCTCCCATTTTCTGGCCACAGCTGTGTCAGCCCAGGGTTGCCATGGCTCTCCATGTGGGCAGGGGGATGTGCTCCTGGTGTGCTCTTCATCCCTCTGCAAAAACCTCCACCTCTGAGGCTAAGCCTGTAAAAACACACAGTGCAGGGCCAAGAAAACAGCTGCTGGCACAGTCCCTGGCACAGCCTTGCCCACTGCCACCCTCACCCTGACAGCAGTGCCCTGGCAGGGATGAGGAGATGGCATGGACACCACCTGAGCCCCTCAGGCCACGTGGTGGAAGAAAGGAGAAGGAGATTTGTGGACATAAATAACTGTACCACGTGCCCTCAGCCTCAGAGAAAGTGCCCTGCTATGTTTCATTGCATACATTACACTGTCTGTGAAAAGTTTCTTTAGCCACACAAAAACATTCTTTAGCCCATATGGAAAGTGTATGTAATGTACCACCCACCACAACTCTCAACATCCTTTTGCCTTTCTGCAGGGACTGAACCCCTTTTCCAAGCCAAATCTGCCTGGTTGGCAACCACTGAGACCAGGGGTCAGTCCCACTTTTTCCACCTCTCCACACCTTCCCTCATCTCTCTCAAGTCCCAAGCTCATTCCACACCTTGCTTCCAGGATCCTGCTTCCCAGCTGCACAGGGCTGGTGCCAGACTTGGAAAAACCTCCTCATCCCCTCCTCTCCTCCTCCCTTTTCCCTTGCCTGCCCCACCTGTATTTGCTAACCAGCTCACAGAATGCTCAGTAATTGCCCACGAGAAAACACGGGTGCAGATGTGGTGGGGAGACAGGGGCACGCACAAAATGAGATTCTTGTTTTCCAAACAGACACCAAAATTTAATTACAGCCTCAATAAACGGTTATTAAAACCCTCTTCACTTTGTTGTTGTTCTTCCCCTCATTGTCTCCTGGCTCTGCATTATTGAATCATCAGCTCCTGTTGTCTTGTTTGGATGCTTTGAGGGAAAGAGACAATGCAGGAAGCTGCAAACACAGTTTGTACCCACACAGTGCCTTCTCCCTCTCTCCTCCTCCTTTTCTTTTACCATAAATTTCCCCTCTCCTTCTGATAAAAACATGTAGCAAGAGAGTTGTCACCCATATTTTCTGTCTGTTCCCATTCCCTGTCAGGCAGGAATCCCCAATCCTTGGCATGGGGAACAGAGGGAAGGAAGGAAAAGGGGAATTTTCTGCTCTCTGTAGGGTGGTGTGTCCCAGTGAGGTGTGTTGGAGCCCAAAAAGGGGGCACTGCCTGCTGCAGCTCTCCATGATGGGATGATCTCCTCATCCCCTGCCAAGACTGACATTCCCCAGCTGTCTTCATCCTAAGGGAATAACTTCTTGCCTAAAGACAAGGGAGCTTTGGGTTTCCAGCCCAAAGGGATCTTCCTGCCTTGGACTTGAGCAGTGTCTGGTCTCATGTTACCCTGATCTTTGAGGTGATCATAATGACCTCCTCAACCATGGCAGATATCCCATGGAAAAGGCCTGGATGTCCCTTTTCCTACAGCCCTATAACCCTGAGGCAATTAAACACTCTTGGCTGTTTGCAGGATCACTTTACAGCTTCCCTAGGAAGTGGTCCTTGTTTTACCCTCAGGGTATGAGTGAGGATTGACATTTCCTTCAGGGAAAGAGGGAGATAAAGCTTTTCCTGAAGCTGGTGCCTTGTGCTGGTCCCTGGGAGGATTCCTTGCTGACTCCACCATCCCACTTCCCAAGGACACGGAGAGGTTGTAGGCTGTGTCACCACAAAGGCCCCTGTCAAAGGGTCCCAAGCTGTACTTCAAAAGGCAGGAATTAAATCCTGTCCATGTCCAGCTTCCCTGCGAGGCTGTTCAGGGCAGAGGGCACCAAGAAAGCTTTGCTACTACACCAGGATTCATTAGCACACCAGGTTAGCCCTGGGCACGCATCAGAAATGTTAATCAGACACTTCCCCCCCCCCCCTCCCCTCCTCCAGGCTCTAATCCCTCTATCAGGATCCCTAAAGGTTTGACATATGCACCCCAAGCCTGCTCTCAGGGCTTGGTGCTATCTCTGCCTCCATCAGGAGGAACCAGCCGGTGTCTAAGCTCCCCTGCTGCCTGCTGGGTTTTCAGACTCGATTCCATCTCCTTCCTGCATAATCCCTGCTTGTAATTACAAATATCAGGCATGGGGGGCCGGGGGGTGGGGGGGGGGGAGGGTGCATCTGTGGAGATAACAACTGCCCTGTTTGCTGACCAGAGCAACCAGAGATGGCTCCAGCTCCTTGCCAGCTCCACTGAATAAATCCAAAGGGCCTAAAATTGTGTTATTTACACGGCTCCTTAGCTCCCTTCTTGTCAAGGGCAGCCTTCCCACCCCAGATGGAAATAAAAAGGTGTTTATTTGCACAAGCCCTGAAGCCTGGCTTGCCTGTCACATGGGTGGCAGATTTATCCACATCCTGTTCATCCCTTAGAGCCAGGCTAGGAACACATGGAGAGGAATCCTGAGTGTGGACAAGGAGACCAGGATTCAGGTACACCCTCCAGAGAGCACTTTCTTTCCCCTACAGAAATAAAGGGGAAGAGGTGGAGAAGATGGCTGAGAAAATCCTGGGTGAGTGGGAGGGAAAGACTTTGGTCCCTGAAAGTACAGATGTGAAGTGAGGCATGAGCACTCCTATGAGATGCTCCAACTCCCTAAAGCCTTGGCTAGAATTCATCTGCAGGAAGGGGTGCCTTGTCTCCTGGCTGGCCTTTTAAAATCATGGCAGATTTGGCCCCAGAGGTCCTCCCAGTCACAAATCCACCAGACAGGATGTTTCCCATCCCAGTTACTCTCTCAGACCACAACGGGCCCAGTTTGTTGGTGTGGGTTTTTTTGTTGTTTTGGTTTGGGTTTTGTTTGTTTGTTTTCTTCTTTGTTTGTTGGTTGGTTGGGTTTTGGTGTTTTTTTTTTCTTTTTGGTGTTTTTGGTGGGGTTTTTTTGTTTTGGTTTGGGTTTTTTTGTTGGTTTGTGGGGTTTTTTGATTTTTTTTTTTTTGGCCAGTGTGCATGGAGATACACCAGAACCCATTCCACCACCCCACACTCCCAGCCTTTCCTCAGTGCTCCCCACACCCTCACCCTGATTGCCCCCAGTTGCATGCAGGCACCTTCTTTCCCCACCCCGACACCAGACACCCCTTAAGCTGCTTCAGTGATGGACCACAGCACTTTCCCAACCCAGATGTTGCCCCAGATGTGCCTTCACTGTGCTCTGCCTTGGCACTCAGACAGAACAGAATCATGGAATCATTTAGGTTGGAAAAGCTCTCCAAGAGCATCAAGTCCAACCATTAACCCAGCACTGCCAAGGCCACCACTAAACCATGCCCCCAGGTGCCACATTTACATGATTTTTAAATCCCTCCAGGGATGGGGATTCCACCACTGCCCTGAGCAGCTGTGCCACTGCTGGCTGGTGGTGAAGATCATTTGAGGAGGGGAAAGATCCACCTGAGCACCTTCAGTGTGTTCAGAAGTGTTTGGGCACTGGTTTCTCTGCCCTAGGAACCAAAAAGGGACTGGGTGTGGTACCAAGCACCAGCCACAGCATCCACTTTATTTTGTTGCTAAACATCCTGCCACAGGTGAAGAGACCTGCTGGAGCCCTCACAGACAATGCCAAGCGTGAGTCAGACTGATCTGTTTGCCCTCAAGGCTGAAGAGGGCAAATCCCTGGCCCATTTTTTATTTACCAGCACAAACAAAGCCTTTGATCCCTCAGAGTCCCTGGAGAAGCCTCCGGTGCAGAACTCACCGTGCAAGTTGTGTCATCCTAAAACAAACACCCACTCCTGGCCCCAGGACTCACAGCCCCAATCTGATGACGGTGTTAATTAGATCCCTCTTGTCTGCAGTGGGAACACAGCTCACAAGCCACTCACTGCTGCACTGCACCAGGTAGATGTTTTCTCTACAAGGAAAAGGGTTCCAGTTTCACCTTAGGACTTTTAAAGGCAAAACACCAGAAGTTTCTTTGCTCTCTTGGCAGTAATTGGCTCAATGCCAAGACAAAAAAAACACTGATAGGTCTCTCTAGCTGTTCCTCAGAAATGCAGCTATTCTCTGCAGTTGGGCTGTCTGCCAAAAAACCCACCCAAATGGTTCAGTGCTTAGGGGAGAGCAGGAGGCTTCTCAGTGCATTTTCAGGGTGTTGTAGCAGGTGTGTGGGACCTGTCCCTGCAGTGTGCTCAGCTTTGTTCTTTTGGTTTTGTATTATTTTCTTCTTTTATTAAAACCTTTCTGCTTTTTCAAGAAACACTAAATAAATAATAATATCTCGTTAAATATTTTAAGCCATTTTTTCTGTGAGGTGCTGGACATCCTTAAAGGTATTGAACCCTCGCAGAGCTAAACACGTCTGGCTTGGCTAGAAATGCAATAACCCAGGTGATGCCTCAGATTTTAGCTTTCATATTTTCAGATTCTGTGCTGCCTAAGGATGTAGTTCTGAGCCACATATTAAGTGTTGGTAAGCTCTCTTCACAGAGCAAGTAGACAAAATGCTTTCCCTCCTGGAGACCAAGGACAACTTTCAGCCCAAAAAGCACAAACAACACTGGACTGAAGGAAGGAACAAGAAGGATGGGACCTCACAATCTGAAGCTGTAATTGGACAATTAAACCCCAATATGCAAATGGACCAAAACTTATAAAAATGTAAAATCTCGTGATGGAGCAGCCATTTTGTGTGGCCATTCCTAACCCACCCTGGGTGCAGCCTTGGTCAGGCTCCTGTAATGCCCAGAGTGGGTCCTGGAAGCCTTTTAATTAATATCTGCTTTATTATCTAGCTCTGTCCAGCCTCTGTTTCAGCTCAGCCTTCCTAAGGCATCACACATTTGAGACACTCCAAGAGGTGAATCCCACCTGAGCTCTCAGTTCAAAGGGGCTCATTTCTGCACCAGGGTTCAAGGAGATGCACCAGCACCCATCTCTCCAGCACCCAACTCCCCTTCTTGGCACAGTAAAGTGGATGAGCGCTGAAAAAAGCAGATGTGAAGGACAACAGCCTAATGGGATATTCCAATTCCCCAACAGGTTCTCCTTAACACGTCACAACTGATCCCTGGCTCTTGTTCCTGAGGTCAGAAGGAGATTTGGATGGGTTAAAAACAAAACAAAACAAAACAAAACAAAACAAAACAAAACAAAACAAAACAAAACAAAACAAAACAAAACAAAATAAAACAAAACAAAACAAAACAAAACATAACACCAAAAAAAAAAAACCAACCCAAAAAAAAAAAAAAAAAAAAAAAAAAAAAAAAAAACACAACAAAAAAAAAAAAAAAAACCAAGCACGACCAAATTGTCTCCTCCATCTGCTCTGGAGAAAGTGAGCTCACAGCTCCTACTCATGGCTTTGGGACAGGATCCTACATCAGAGTCCCTTCTCTTTGCAAGGATCTTTAATTCCTGGCCTTCCCCACATCCTTCCCTCCCTGCTGCCCTCCCTGGCCTCTCCAATCTTTTCTCCCGCCTGTGCTGAAGGAAAATTCCTCCTGCCTTTGGAAGGGTCACTGTGTGAGCAGCAGAGAGATGACAGCAGCACTCTGAGCAGTCACCAGGGATGTTCCCCAAGCATTCCCATCCCCTTTCCCCCCTCCCTTTCTCCAGAAGTTCCAGTCCTTTATCACACTCATTTCCGCCCAACTATTTATTGTGCAATAACTCATTACCATCCCTCCTAGGACACCTTTAATAAAAGCCCATGCTTGCATATTAAATATTAAATTTATAAGATGTATAATCCTGCTAATTAAGTTGAATTTAATCTAGAGTTCTAAATTAGAAGGAAAAGAGTGGGGAGAAAATAAGAAGGGGAAATAAAAAAAAAATATATCAGAAAAGCCGAGCGTGGTGCAGAATATCTGTGTGTGCCAACCACCCCGTGGTGTCATTGTCTGAGAGCAAAGACTAACGGGCTGCCCCCACTGAGATGAGAGAGGGCAGGGCATCCACAGAGCCCTTTGAAGATGCATTTCATGCCACTCACAGGCAGCACAGCCAGAGGCAAGGTGTCCACCCATCCTGGAGTCTGACAGACCTGGTTCCCTCTCCTGCTCCACCACAGACTCCCTGCCTGAGCCTGGGTGTGGAAAAAAATGGTCCAGATGCACAAAGGGGCTTAAGAGCTGTGTCTTATTTGAGACAGGGCTTAGCTGCCAGCAAAATGATTCTGAAAGCCCCTGACTTTGGGGAGTTTTGGCCCACGTGGCTTTCAAGGCTTTGGATTTCATGCAACGTTTGGCTTCTTTATAAAAGTCAGAGAACCTAATCCCACATAATTTGTGTTTTGTGTTGGTCCTGAGCTGCAGTTCCTGCACACAGGGGTAATTCCAATTCCTCCTGCAGAAGTCCTGTGTATCTGCTAAGATCCTACAGCTTGAAAAGCAATGGGATTATGCCTGGATTCTTCAGGAGTGGAACTGCACGGAATCAAAGAATCATTTGGGTTGGAAGGGACCTTAAATCCCATCCAGCTCCCACCCCTGCCATGGGCAGGGACACCTTCCACTATCTCAGCTTACTCCAAGCCCCATCCAACCTGGCCTTGGACACTTCCAGGGATCCAGGGGCAGCCACAGCTTCTCTGGGCACCCTGTGCCAGGGCCTGCCCACCCTCACAGGGAAGAATTTCTTCTGTAAAGTCCAACTCCTGCTCCTTGGTTTTGATATTCTTCTAATGCCCAGAGGAGACAGCAGGTCTATGGGGACTGCCCTGATGAATGACCTTTTTACTTGTGAAATATCTTATTTTGTTCTTAAAAGATCTGGATTTCCCATCTTACCAACCCCACAGCTATATGACTGTCTTTGGTAAATACAGTTCAGGGTTTAACACAGTCCTTGAACACCTCTCCCAGCCTTTTTCCATGGGAGGGGGAAACATGGGATGTTTTTTAAAAGCAAGAATGAGGTAACCACCATCCCTGGCCAGAAGCTGGAGAGTGGGGGAATTCTGCAGTTCTAAGCAGAGTGTGTAAGTGCCAGGGCAGCTCTGCCCAAGCAAAAGCATTAAAAGAAAAAAATAAAAATTGTTAACAGGTTGAGGACAAGAGAAGGGAAATATTTGGAAAAACTGAGCACTGCACTGGGTTTATTGGGTTGTTGGGTTGTTGGGCAGGTAGTGTCCTCACCTATCTCCACATCACCTGGAAGAAAACTCCCCAGGGATGTTCCCAGCATAGCTGGAAGAGAATTCCCTTGGGCTATCGCCAGCACATCCAGGAAAGAGCTTCCAAGGGTTGTCACCAACAGGACTGGAGGTCACCAGAACTCTTATCAGCACACCAGAAAGAGAAGGTGATTTATGATATTCCCAGCACAACCTATCAGTGCTTGAAGACAATCCCACCAGGACACAGTGGCACATCTGGTGCCACGTTCTACCAAGACGTTCCGAGCCCATCTGGCAGCACTAGAGGAGTTAAAAAGCACAAGAACCGGATTGCTGAGAAACAGCAATGTGAATTATCTCTCCTAACAACCTCATCTTCCTTCCTACCCACTGGGTGAGCAAGACCCACAGCCTGCAAAACATGGAAACCTCTCTCCTTGTTGCCTCTATTACACCAAGTTGTGCTCCTGCCTTTTTTTTTTTTTTTTTTCTGTCAGTAGGAGACTCTTGCAGGGCTATAAAGAAAATAACTCACTTACTGGCATTTTCTTCAAAGTCCATATTGTATGCATTGCTTTTCACAGGGAATTGGATTTTCAAATTCACAGGCTCTAAAGGTCAAGGATAACAGGCTATCAGCATTTAATATGCATTCCAGGGAAAAGAAAAAAAAACTATAAAATTTGAAATAAAGGCTGCATGAAAATTCATTTCCAAAAAAACCCCAGATCAAAACATCTCCCTTCCCTCCCTGTGAACTGGCATCTGCTCTTTGTTGTTGTATCTGAAATGTATTAGAAGTCTCCTGCTAGCACCATGGCTTAAGTCAACAACTGCAGCATTGATTCCTGAAGGTGATCCAGTAAGGAGGGGGGCTGGAGCCAGGACTTTTGTTCAGCATCAAAAACAACAGCAACAGCAACAAAGACCATCGTAGCTTTTTGTGCCTGTGTGTGCACGTGCCTGCTAGGAGATGCTGAGGTGGGTGAAGGTGTTGAAAGAGATTCAGCACGGATTTCAAACAACTCTCCGCTGCTGGAGGGACGGGGAGGAGCAGAAAGAGAGAAGAATGTGAAGCCCTAAAGCTGTCTCTGTTCTCATTTCAGTCACACCAGCCATTCTCAGGAAGGGCAACCCAGCTACTCTGAGTTTTGCTGCACACCCTGATAGGAATAGGATTGGAAAGGAAAGAGGAAGGAAATTTGCCCAGAATCCCATCTCCTGACCAATTGGATGACTCTCTTCTTCCTTAGTGGGTTCCACGGGTAATACCCAAAAATGTCCCACATTGTCTTGCATGTCTCCAGCACTGAAACAACTCCCTCCTCACTGGGGGAATTCCCTTTCTCTTAGGATCCAGCTAATTCCAGAATTTAGCAAGGTAAGTGTCCAGGTTGAACAGTCACTTAGATAGCAGATGGATGGAGACAGACACTTCCAGAAGGCTGTTAGGTCAGCTGGAGAGAGACAGGACAAAAACTTTCCCTGAAAAATGCATTTGTCTCTCTGCCACCTCCTCCAAGAAGTTTAGACAACTTGCTTGTATAAGAAATTTCACTTTTCAGCAGCTGAGAAAAGCCTCTCCCTTTGAGAACTGCCCAAATCCTGCACTCCCAAATCCTGCTTTCAACAGAAAAATCATTCCCTGCCTTTCCATCTAACCCGCCTCCCCCCCCACCATCACCACCCTGTGACAGACCTCTCAGCACCAGTTTCCACCTGGATCACCTCATTCCCTGGGTAAGGGCAGCAGGGACACAGGGACTCACACCCACACACAGACTGATTCCAGGAGTGGAGCAGGGCCAGAGCCCAAACCCTCATCAAAGCTGTCATGACGCATGGGGACCCTCGGATGTGGAATTGTCTCGAGTTAAGGCAGGAACAGAAGCACAAGGAAAAGAATTCCCAAACTCCCCTACATCCCCACTCACAGCCTTATCTGTTGTACCACACGTCCCTCAAAGCCTTCAGCTGGAGGAAAACCCATGGAAAATGTGCTGAGCGACTTCAGCACCACAGAGTGCTAAATGACTCACCACCATTCAGTACTTGGTGCAGAGGAGGAGAGGGAGGAAAACTCGATGGGAAAGGTTTTGCAATCACTCTTCCCAGTCAGCTGCAGGGTGGGATCACTCTGCCCATGCCCCCCTTGCCTGAGCAAGTGCTTGGGAGTCACTTCAGCACAGGAGCTGCTGGCCCAGCTGTCCTTGGCTCCTAGAACAGGTATTTCACATTCCCCCCTGGAGTCCCCTCAGGATTTCCTCCCCATCAGGTTTCTCCAAAGCCCCCAGTAGCAAACCAGCACAAGCCCTGGTGTTTGCACATCTCATGGTCTGGTGTTGTGCAGGGCATGAGAACAAACTCTCTTGCATGAGTTTCCTCTGGGGAGTCTCTGGGGGCATCCAGCTTCCAGGAGGTGATGGAGCTTTCAAGGGAATTTTGAACCTGTGGATGCTCCCTGGTCCCACTCATTTGAAGCTTGGCAGGGAGCCCTCTCCAAGGCATCTTGCAGTGATTTCTTAGGGTCTACAGAGAAAAGAGCCCCAGATCCTTCTTGAGAGAGAGCTCAGAGGTTGCTTACATAAGAAACAGTGGGATCTGAACCAGTCTGAGTCCAGCCAGCTTCATAAACTCAGAGAATATTCTGAGCTGGACACCCCCAAAATCCCACCATGTGCCTGAGGGCATTTTCCAAATTGTTTCTTGAACTCTCTAAGACTTGGTGCCATTTCCACTTTGCTGGAGGGGGAGGCTGTCCCAGTGCCCAGCCACCTGCTGGGTGGAGAACCTTCTCCTAATACACAATATTGCCTGGTGTGGTGGTGCATCCCTCCCTGCCCAGGGCTGGGACACACCAGTATCAGGAGTTGCACCAAGGAACTCATCATCCAGGTGTAAACAATGTGCAGAAACCTCTCCTGGTGTCCCTCCAGGGTAGCTGGCTGCCAGTCCCCATAGCCCAGGACATCCTGGCTGGCTTGGGGACCTTGTTCTTCCCTCTTGGGGACATGAATTTTCAGGAGGAGGCCAAGGCACGCCTCAGATTATCCACAGCTGCAGTCTAGGTTGGCTTTTCCAGCCCATCATCTCCAGCACCTGTGATGATGCTTTGGACTGGCTGCCCAGAACAGAGGCTAGACAGGGTTAGAGAATAAAGTTGGCATTTATTAAAGGCCTTCAATAAATACACCCTGGGCAGTGCAAGAGCCTGGCAGAGGCTGCACCCAAGATGGACCATGGTCACGAGTTTTTCAGGCAGATGTAAGTTTGGTCTGTTTGCATATCAGGGGTTAATTGCCCAATTACAGCTTCAGGTAATGAAGTCACATTCCCCCAGTTTGCTCCTCCCCAATTCACTTTTGTTCACACTTTTCAGGCCTGAGGCTGTGAGGTGTCCTTGGCTCTCAGGGTTGTTTTGTCTGACCCAACTGTGATGAGAGTTTACAGACACTCTGTGCAGAGTTCAGAGTTACACACTAATGCAGTGCAGGATCTGAAAAACACAAAAGCTCAAAACTTAAGGCATCAGTACCCCCTTGCCATGGAAAACAGCCCTTCTCCCTTCCAATGCCTCCCACCACACCTGTGGCAGGGTGCTTGGGAGCCTCCACAGAGAAAGGGTTAACCTGCCCCTCTCTGGGACAGAGCCAGACACCCAAAATCAATCCCTCAGCAGCCAATATGAATGAAGCCTAATTCTGCATCAAAGCTTAGGAAAAGCTGGTTGCTGTTAAGGGAGTGTTTATGAGAGGTCTGGAGGTGTTATTGCATTGGGAAGGTTTTTCCTGCTCCAAGATCAAGGACTCCTGGACAGCAAGACTACAGCCCAAAGCTACACCTTGTAATGAGGAAAACAAAACTGAGACAAACTGCTGGGAACAGGTTAAAAGTGGTCTACAGCTGCACAGAGAGAAGGTCTGGGGGGTGAATTGGTCTGGGTTGTGCAGCACAGGGCTCTTCAGTGGAGGAAAGAAACATCTGAGGGTTTCTAAAGGTTTGCCTGCTGGGGTGGATTGAAATTAATTTGACCCCACCGTGCGAGGGCTGAGAGGCTCCCAGTGAAAAAGCCAGACTATCACAACTGAAACCAAGGGAGTCTTTTTTCACAAAGTTCCCAGTCCATCAGAAGAACTTTTTGCCTCAGGATATCAGGTATCAGTAAATGTGCAAGAGAGAGAGCTGTTTGCATCATCCATCTGCAATTCTGTAATTCTGAAACACACCCTGCCCACTGCTCCATCTCCAGTCAGGCAAAGCTGGCTGGATTCAGAATCAACATTTCCAGACACTTGAAGATGTTTGGTTGAAGAAAAAAAACCACTTTATTTGAGAAAAAGCATTTCCCTCTCTCTGCCCAGTGAGACAAGGACTGAAATCAAGAGGCAAAAAGCACCAGCAGTGCAGGAATGGTCCTGAGTGTGTCCTTTCCTCATCCAGGGAAACAGCTCACTGAAGTTTTGCCCCTCATTGCCAGTGCCAGTGGCTGAACTTATGAAAGAGAATTGGATATGACTGAAAAAGGAAAATGATGGGATAGGCAGAAATTTGGGACAGAGAATTAGGGACGTGAATGGAGAACACTCGGAGGTTGAAAGCAAATTCATTTTGGGAGGTACAAAGGAGAACATTCAGTATTTCTGTACTTCATGCAGATAGGAGGACAATTCCTTTCATTTGTCCCTGGAGCTCTCCAAGAAATCCAAGTTGCTTAGTTTGCTTAATTTCCAGCAAGGGTTGCTGACATGAGGAAAATTGTCTTCACACCCAGGCTGTGAAACACTGGAGGAGGCTCCTGGGCAGGGAAAGCAGCATCATCTTTTGTACTGGGGCAGGCTATCCTGCCTGCTCACACCTGCACAGACACCAATTCCATGGATCTCACGGGTACATGGAGTGACAGTGACATTCCTTGGGGTTTCTGGACACTGGCCAGCTGCTCTGCCTGGACTGGTGGATGGCCACAAAAATGTAGGGCTACCCAAAAATGGCAAAAAGGTCCTGAATAGCAATGTTTTCACCACAGAAACAGGGACAGGAGGTTGTTTGGGTACAGCTCTGCTGGGTGCAGGATACAGGAAGGTGGGATGAGGTCTTTTCCCAGCCTGTGTTATCTGGAAGCTCTGGTTTCTTGATGATAACGAGGAACCCTGAGATCCCACAGCCAGCTCATGGGCCATGGCACTGACCCCCTCTGACCCTCAGCTGCTTCCATGGGAATCAGGAAGGAGAATGTCCCTTTTTTCATTCTCCTCCCTTGTTTCCACATGGAATTTACAGGTGGGTGATGCTTCCTGCTGCCTTTGTGTGCCAGGTGCCAGGCTCCAGTACTGCCTGAGACTCTGAGGTGCTGCTGCAATCTCTGCTGTTGCAATTACTGCCTTGTGCATGTGCTTTAGATGAAGGAAGAAGTTTAACCCTTCCACCCCCACCTGAAAAGCCACCAGTTCCAGTGGAATTTGAAGGGTTTATGGTGGAATGCCTGATGGGAACAGGGGAGTACCTTGGGCACTGCAGACTGAAGGTTGGAAGCAGGCAGGAGGTAATTGCTCTGTGCTGGCCAAGCATCAGGTTTCTGTTTCATTCCCTTCCCAAACACAGCAACCACACAGCTTCCAGCCTCCTGCTCACCATCTGCTGTGGAAATGCTGCTGGATGAGTGGCCTCTCCTGCTTCCTCCCCTCTCCTCATGGAGCAGACTGAACCAGAGGTGATTTCCCATGTTAATTACTGCAGAAGAACGAGGCCCTTGGTAGAAGATACCCCCTCATGCACCCCTGGGGCTGTGTCTGGATTCTGCTCCAGTTCTTCTTCCCATGCCAGGGACATCTGGGCTGGTTCTCATCACGTGTAGGATGAAGGACACCAAGAGGGCATCACATCTGCATTGCACAACTGGTCCTAAACACACAAACCTGGAGCGTCTCAGCTCCATCAGACCCCAGCAGAGCCCTTGCTATTGAAGGGAGCACAGAACCTGCCCCCCCACTGCTCCATCTCAGGCTTCTCCATGGCAGCAGGAGAGGGACAGAGCCATTCCCTGTGCAGCCATCAGCAGAAAGCATTGCCATGTTTGGGGGCAAAAAAAAAAAAATGCTTGGTAATCCCTGCACAGACACTCTCCCATGGCAGGCAGAAGAGCCTCTGTGCAGAGGTTTGGCTTTCCTGAGGAAGCAGGGGAACAAGTGGTAAAAAAATGTTTTTCTTTATCTTGGGCAAATGGGCTTTTTTTCAGTTTGTTTTTTTTTTCTTCCCTTTCTTTTTCTTTTTTTTTTTTTTTTTCTTTTTTTTTTTTTCTTTCCCCAGCAATAGCACAGCCGTTGCCTGCATACTAAGCACCCTGCAGCACTCTAATTATCCTGGCAGCACACACACAGCCCCTGCTTCTGCTGATGGCTGCAGGGAACCACTGGGAAGCCAGGCAGAGATTAGAGAGAGGGACTGGTGGGTAGAGGGAGTGGGGTGCAGGACCCAGCCCAGGAGGTCAAGGCTGAAATCCCTGCACCCCTGAGTGGAGGGCTGGGACTGGAGTCATGGCTGGGAACAGCAGGGATGCCCTGGGTCTGCTACAACCTGCCTGGTGGTCCTGACTGCTCACTAAAGGGTGGTGAGTTCCTCCCCAGAGGGTGCTGGATGGTGGTTTGATGGTGGCTGCAGGATTGTGGGTCAGTCCCACATCCCACTGGTCATTCACCACTAAATGGAGGCTCTCAAATGCTCAAGGCAGGGAGCACCTGGCTCCACCTCAAATTCTGAGTTCAGCTTTGGGCCCCTCATGACAAGAAGGATATTGGAGGGCTGGAGCATGTCCAGGGAAGGGAACGGAGCTGGGGAAGGGTTTGGAGCCCCAGGAGAAGCTGAGGGAGCTGGGAAAGGGGCTGAGCCTGGAGAAAAGGAGGCTCAGGGGGGACCTTGTGGCTCTGCACAATTCCCTGACAGGAGGGGACAGCCAGGGGGTTTGGGCTCTGCTCCCAGGGAAAAAGGGACAGGATGAGAGGAATTTAATCATTAAGGCTGGAAAAGCCTTCTAAGATCAACCATAATTGAGAAAATGGCCTCAAGTTGTGAGGGGGTTTAGATGGAATGTTCAGAAAACTTTGTTCCCTAAAAGGGTTGTCCAGCCCTGGCACAGCTGCCCAAGGCAGGAGTGGAGTCCTCTTGAGGGGTTTTAAAGCCCTGTGGATGTGGCACTTGGGGACATGGGTCAGTGGTGGCCTTGGCAGTGCTGGGGGAATGGTTGGGCTTGATGACCTCAGAGGTCTTTTCCAACTCTAAAGTTCTGTGGGGAACCAGGAGGACTGAGCTGAGCAATGGGACACCATTTTTTATGGTCTCCCATGAGAACTTCCCTATGGAAATAACGTGTCTGTTTTCAGGAGCAACATGGACCTCCAAAACACACAGGGATGTAGTATTGTGGAGCACTGGGAGAAACAGCCAGGATCTTCTCATCTTCTCTTGGGAAATTGTCATCTGACAGGTGAAAAAAAAAAACCAAAACACCAAACAACAACAACAAATTAAAAAAAATTAAAACCCCCCACCATTTTCTTCCCTCTTTCCTGTTACTCAGCAAAGCCAAACTGGATTTCTGCAGTGATTGTTTCTCCTTTAATCTGTCCTGGTTCCTAAAGCTTTAATTAAACCCTACTGGGGCCTCATAGGATCCTCACATTTACTTCAGAAGTGTCCCAATGCATTTCCAGACTGAGACCCAAAAAATGCTGAAATGAGGGAACTTACTTGGGCTGAAACCTGATGGGATTTCTGCTGTCAGGAGCAGAGAAGGGAATCCTTCTTTGTAAGAGACTCTGACTCTTATGGGTGTCAAGTCCTGCCTGGGCATGGCCAGAGCCCAGTCCTGTGTGACTGATGTCTTCAAAACAAAGAGATCCCCAGGCTGAGGGGACACAAGAGCTGACAGACTCAGTGGAACAGGTAATAGCTCAAGGCTAAAAAGGACCTCTCAGATAGCTCTGAGCTCCTACAATGCCCATAGCAGGAAATCAGTCAGTGCTTGTTGCATAAACCACGTTGATCTCTCCAAAACTTATTTCCAGTTTTGACTAGGGGACAATCCACCATCCCTTTGGGGGAATGCAGTGGCTCCTTTGGCAGGTTATTCCAATAGTTAATCTCAAAATGAGTTTTTAAGAAAATTTACCTCTATTTCTTACTTGTATTTGTCTATGTTCACTTTCCAGGTCACAGCAACTTTGCTTTGCTATAGGAGAGGCCTGGGCAGTGTTGTATCCTGTTCATTTCTCCATTTAAAGGCAGGATTTTCCACATGTTATGCCACCCACAGCTTTGATTTTGATAGTGAGGTCTTGGAGGAACCTTGAGCTGTGTTACCATGCTGTGCCAAGCCTGGGCATGGCTTCTTCCAGGCTGATTCCTCCTCAGCAACTTCCAGGGTGATTCCTCCAGTCTCTCCCAGACCATCTCCAGTCCCTCCCAGACCATCTCCAGTCCCTCCCAGACCATCTCCAGTGTTTCCTTAGGAAATGACTCCCTGGTCACCATTTGAGCCTTCCCTGATTCTGCTGTAGAGCTGTAGAGCTTCCTGACTTTACCCCATGGAGAAGAGCAGGTTCCTTTCCCTCTGTGCTGGTCTTCTGCAGATTGAGAGGTGGTGCCATGCCCCCACCTCAGTGGATGAAACATTCCTCTGTAGCCACAGTTCGTGCCTGCCATGTTTTGGTTTCAGGAAATTCTGTTCCCAAGAACAGAACTTGTAAACAAGGTCATGTTATTATAAACTAAGATATTTTTCTACATGTTTTCACAAAGGAGGGACTTTGCTTGCTCGTCTCTTCAAGTGGCCAATGAGTCAAGAAGTCCCCACCTCTAAGGCAGGTGCATTCATAAAAAGGTATAAAATAAGTTTAGAAAATAAATCAAAGCTCCCTCCTTGGGAGTCAGCAGCCTTCTGATGACTTCGTGATTTTCCTTCATGTCCAACAGCGACATTCCTCCTCTTCCCACCCTTCTCCATGGACTGGGAGCCCTGGGATCACCCTTCCTCTTGAGTTTTTTCTGATGGGTCCATCTAAATGTCATCACCGAGCCGAAGGCCTCGCGCTGATCCATCAGGGAGAGGAATTGCACTGAGATGAGGTAACCACAAGCAAGGCCATCGCAGTCAATCTTCCCTCCACGGAGGCATCAGCAGGGGGAACTGTCAGCTGAAATGCCTCCAAGCATTTTAAAACCCAAAGAGCTGCGTGTTTTCATCTCCATAACCAGCCTTGCATGATGCATCCAAGCTACTGTTTATTACCCTGGCAAGAGCAATCTACTGCAGTCCCAACAAATGTAAAACAGACTGGCTTTTCTTTTTTTTTTTTTTCTTTTTTTTTTTTTTTCTTTTTTTTTTGTTATCATTTTTTTCCTTTTTTTTCCCCTCCTCCCTTTTCATAAAGGCAATAAACGCTGAATAATCTCAACATCACCATTGGCTTTATTGGTTAATCAAAAGCCTTTTTTTCCCCTTCTGAGCCTAAGCCAAGCTCTTAACTCCATGTTTAATGGGCAGATATTTTCTCCAAATGCTCTTTTTTCATTCTCATAAGCTAACTATGCAATGGATAATGGCTTCTTTTCCCTGTTGAAGTGGGCTCTTTATCTACCTATTGGTTCCAGCTGATATAAATCCCTCCTTTTCAAGATGTGTAGGCAGACAATATTCCTAAATGGGAGACTGCCTGCATCTGTCCTCAAAACCTCTCCACTGTCTGTTTTTCTTTCTTTTTTTTCCCACAACCCATATGAAAATATTGGAATTGTTGCCCATAAATATTTTTTATATAATTATGTTTATTTTATATATGTGTTTGTTTATATATTTATATAGATTTTTTGGGCTTTGGAGGTTTTTTTGTTTATGTTCTAGTGAATATCCATCACCAAGCTTGAAAAGACCAAGCTCTGTGCTTTTTGGTGAGGAGAGGACACCTCAAATGACCCATCTGCCAATTGAATGTCACCAGCTCCACAGTGGGTGAGTTCAGAGTGGGTGCCAACACCACAGGGTGGGCTCTGGGTGCACCATTTTAGGACCATTTAGGATAAAACAGGGAAAGCTCTTCTAGACAGACATTCCCAACAAAAAGGTTCTCTGCTGGACATAGATTTTTTTGGGATGAAGGGGTTGGATAAGGACACTTCTTGCTACTCCAAGTGCTGGGTCTTCACTCAGCTCCTTGCACCAGTTCCTTTTACATTCTTCCCCCACTATCCAGCCAAAGCAACCCAAGCAATTGTGTGGAAAAAAACCAAAAAAACACAAAAACAAAAACAACAAAACCCCAAAAACAAACAAAACCACAAAAACCACACAAACAAACAGCCAAAAACAAACAAGCAAACAACAACAACAAAACACTGGGACATTCTTAAAAAGAGAATCCCAGGGATGGATCCCCCAGCCTGGAGAGCTGTGCCACATCAGCCCCCAAACCTCCTTCCAGCTGGGTCTGCCTGAACCATATCCTGGGAATTCTAGGCTCCAAACTGTCTGACTCAGGCATCCAGAGGCAAAGAGAATATCTGCACTTTAGGTGGCTACAGAAGCACTCGCCTTCTGCAAAAGAGCACTTCATAAATGGATGTTTTTTCACTCACAGATTACTTTTTTTTTCATCTCCCATGCTTGTGGGGTTTTTTTTTCTGAGCTCATTACTGGCTTGGCTGTTAATCCCTTCCACGACTCTATCCCTCATCTTCAGGGGCAGTTTAACAGTCCCTCTGTCTGTGAAAGGGCCTTCAGATCTGGGATCACAAAGCATTAATTATGGATCTGCAGTATCAACTCCGTGCCACTTGCTACATTTGCGAGCTGCCAGAAATCAATGGGAAGTTTGTGAGAACTGCTGGCTGTGATTTTAAGGCTCCTTCACAAGGAGGAGCTGGGAAACCTCTGCAGGACTTTTGGGGGAAGAAGTCTGGTGCATGGGAGGTCACTGATGGCTTGTGACACCATTATTGCTAGGGGAAAGGCTGGCTTTCCACTGACCAGCTCACTTTTGGGGCTGTCTTTGCTCTTTAGCATCCAGGGACGAGCAGATCCTTGGATCTGACCCCAGGCAGCAGCATCCTGGCCCTGTGAAAGTGTGGCTTCACTACACCAGGAGGACTGGTCTAAAAACCCTCTGACCTTGCCCCTTCCTCACTCAGACTGTCCTTGGTGACACTCTGGCTCTTGCACAACACCTCAGTGTGACAGTCCAGCTCTCTGAAGAGGAATAAAAATAAACCCAACTGAAAAAAAATATTGGGTTTCTGGCAGATTAATCTCTTGAATTGCTCCAGCACAGGTCCAGGTAAGCATCCACGCCAGATCAGAAGCAAGTAAATATGCTGATACTTTTTAAAAATTGTTGTTCTGTCCCAGTGCTGCCTGGAGTCCTCACGCAGCCCCTCCTGCCTTGTGCAAAATCCTGCCTGAGCACTTCCCAAACTCCAGTCCCAGCTCCCAGAGGGAGCTCAGGTCTCACTGGGAAAGGTTTTACAGCCTGTGCATGGCCAGGTAAAAAGCTCATTGTAGATGCAGGACTGGCAAACAAGTCTCCTGCATCCCCACCATCTCTGTCCTCCTGCCAAGGCTGGGAGGAGGTGAAGGGAGGTGGAGGAAGGTGCTCGAAGGTGGCAGGAGATGCTCTGTGGGGTCTGGCCCGGAGCTGCTGCCCAAGAAAGAGCTCTGTAAGGCACAAACCTTGAGGCACCTGTGCCAAACGGGGCACAAAATGCAGTTACAGCAGACACAGAGGGTGTTGCTGCCCTCTCCTGCTGGACCAAGCGCCCACCTTCCCTCCTCGCCAAAGCCGAGGTGGAGCAAGGTCTCAGTCACAGACACCCCTGTCCCTTCACTGTGAGGCTCCCAAAAGTGACATTTCTCCAAGTTCTGCTCCACACAAAGCCACCACTGCCTTAGCTTAGCAGCTGGGAAAAAAAGCAGGGACCAAGCAACAGGAACCCCTTGGGTCCATCCTGAAAAAGGGGAGAATTCAGCTGCAAAAAAAAAAGCTCCTTTTGATGGAGACTTTGCTTGAGGCAAGGAAGCAAGGTCTCAGCTCCTGTCCAGCCCGGGTTTCTCCTCACCCCAGGGCGTAGGGACAGGTTCAGCTGCCCTCTGAGTGTTTCCAGCCCTAGGGAAGGGCCAGGATGTTTCAGGAGGAGGCTGAATTTCTGGGTGGGGGAAGCCACCTCTGCCACAGCGCGTTGCTGCCACCGTGAGCCCAGAGGCGTGGAGTGTTCGCAGGGAACCAGAGGCACCAGGACAACCATGAAAACTTCACAATAACTCCCCGGAGCAGGGACTCCTGCTTTTACTTCACTCCTGGGGAAGAGAGGCTGCAAGAAAATCCTTGCTCTGAATCCAAAGGATGCAGGAAGGGTTTTGCCAGCGCATCAGCTTTGCCTGTTGTCCTCCAGAACAAAACCTCTAGGGAGACATTTCTGCTATCCCAGAGTTTCTCCAAACATTTTTGCCCTGTTCTTGAGGAAGGAGAAATCCCTGTGAGGAAGAGCTTCCCCAGACCTCCTCGTCCTTGCTGTGCTCTCTCTGATCTCAGCTCCCAAACCAGTCCCTCCATTCCTTCCTCCAGTCCATTCTCTTCTCCCCTGTCCCCTCCTGTTCATCATTGTCCCCCTCTCTGGGGACAGTCTGTGGTGGAGCAGAGGGGTCCAGCTGCTGCAGTGGAATCCAGAGTCACTGAAAAAACCAACACATCCTGAAATCCCCTGATTTAAAAGGCCTTTGGAACAGCAACAGCAGTGCTCTGTCTGTGGCAGGGAGCTGGAAAGGGAACCAGAAAAGCCTGGAATATTGGTTTCTGCTTTTAACAGCATTATTTCAATAGATGTGAATTCTTCTCCTTGCTTTTTCAATGCTGAGGAAGAGCAGGGTGGCATGAAGATTTTCCCTCCTTGGGGGGATTCTTCAAAGGCAGAAGCTCCTGGCTCCTGCACAGCCCTGAACAAGGAGCCAGGGTGTTTGGTTTGCAGCAAAAGTGCTTTTCCTCTCAAGCATCCCACAGGCATTTCAGCTACATGCAGGTAAATGAAGAGTGCAAATTAAACCAGGGCTAGGAAAAAAAAAAATCTCCATCCCTAAATATTAGTCCCTTCACACACCTCAGTGTTCAATATTGCAGGCCCATCAGTTTTCTGGTCAGCCGTGGTATCTTTCAGGAGTGTGAGGCACATACAAACAGGACAGGAGAGACCAAAATTATTCCTAATGCAAAAATCAAATGGGGAGAAAATCACAACCTTTCACATCAGTCTCAGACATCATAAGAAAGCAGCAAAAAAAGGGATTTAATTCAGTTCTGCTTTTCCTTCAGGAACAGCCCTTAAACATAAGCACTACCTGTGCTGATTTACCTGGGAACATCAATTAAGCACACTGATTTGCTGTTTGCCTATTAATCCAATTTCTTCATTAGGCAGAAGGGGTTTAGTGAGGGAGCCTTGAGAGGTTCAGTACAGATAAGTCTGGAAAAGCTCACATGCATTAATGACGCTGTGCAGGAGGCAGCTGCTGAGGAAAAGCCTCAAACCAAAAAGCAGATCCTGGCCCCAGCACAGAAGTGGGGCTGGTACCATCCCCTGCCTCTGCAGGGAAGTGAACGTTCCCTGCTGAGCTGTGAAAGGATCCAGGAGGTCCTTTTTTTCATACTCTCACTTGAATACTCCATATTTACTCACGGAAACCTCCAAGCAAAGCACCACTCTGGTTCCTACCAGAGAATCATGTCTGGGGTCACATTTTGTGAGGCACTTGAGCTTAAAGACAAAGCCACCAGTCTGATGGCTGATGACTCCTGTGGCTTTCTGTTTCTGGAGTTATGTGAGTATTTTCAGTTTGGGGTGGGGTTTTTTTGTTGTTGTTTTGGTTTGGTTTTGTTGTTGTTTTGTTGGTTTTTTTTTTTTTTTTTGGTTTTTTTTGTTTGGTTTTTTTTTTTTTTTTTTTTTGGTTTTTTTTTTTTTTTTTTTTTTTTAATTTCTCTTCAAGATTTTGCTCTTGTGGTTATAGAATCCCAGAATGGGTTGGAAGGGATCTTAAAGATAATCTTGTTCCAGCCCCCTGCCACAGGCAGGGGCACCTTCCACTGTCCCAGGTTTCTCCAAGCCCCATCCAACCTGCCCTTGGACACTTCCAGGGATGGGAAGCCACGGCTTCTCTGGGCAACCTGTGACAGTGTTTCACCACCCTCTGAGTAAAGAACTTATCCATAATATCTAACTTAAACCTGCCTTCCTTCAGTTTAAAACCATTGCCCCTTGTCCCATCACTATCTGCCTGTTACACAAACTCCCTCTCCCTCCATTCCATGGGCCCCTTCAAGCTGGGGTGAAAGGCTGAGAATTTCAATATTTATGTAGGTAAAGGTGAAGTTACTGAGAACTGATAGTTTTTGGGTTCCAGAGGAGAGGATGTTGCTCTTCTTTAGCCAAAAATCCTGCTGAGTGGCTGCTCCCAGCAAAATCCCAGTGTGACCCTTGGTTCCTTCCCTCCCACACGTGAGACTCGAGGTTCCCTGCCACAAAAGGGATTCCTGGCCAAGACATTCCCTCAGGCCCCATGACAAGGAATTTGCCTGCCTGGAAGCATTAGGACTTTTTTAATCACAGCAGCCCAGCAACCTTCTCCCACCTTACAAAACACCTGGAAAAATACCCCTGTTAGCACAACACGGATCTGCTCCCTCAGCTGTGTCCCAGAGCAGGAAAGGGGCTCTAAATGTAGGTGGGAAGAGTGGGGAGGGGACATCAGGGGGTGTCCCCTGCAAGGCATGAGGCTCCACTGCTTTTGAAAGTCAACCTGAGCAGCTGTTTAGCTCCAGCAGCCAATTTTTCCCTCTTGCTTGCACTTTCCTGGAGTGCTTGGTCTGTCTCGCAGAGTGCTTTTATTGCTGAGATGGTTACTTCAGCCTTGTCTCAATTTGCTTTTAGACTAACAAGCAATGTAGCTGCAAATTAAAAAGATGGAAAACAACAATAACCAAAGCTCTGCCTCTCTCCCCATCCCTCCTCCCTTCCGAGAGGAGGCTGAAAGATTGAAAAGTGAGTCACTGAAAGATCTTTCTAGGTCACAGAGACCTTTTCTTAATGCACTGTGGATAGAGGAAGGAATGGTTTGTGATTGCTGGGCAGGGGCCTGGGCTCAGATCCTCACCTGGCTACAGGCTCACAGTTGTTTTGCATCTATTAATTACAGAACTCCAGGAGATTAATTTATACAAAATGGGTAAAACGACTCCCCTTTTTCCAGTCTGGCTGCTCAATTTAGAAGGTCACGTCTTTGGGGCCCAGATTGCCTTTTCTGGGGAGAGTACAACCCCAGGTACCCATCAACAGGCTATAAATCACAGCCACATGAACTACAAGAGCATAAAACACCATTCCCTGGCCCCAAACCCACCATCCTTTATAATTTCAGCCAAAATAAATTTCACTTTTTGGCATTGTGATCACACTGTTTGTAACTTGGGTTGTTGAACTGTTTGTAGGAAGGGGTTCTTTTCTGAGGGAGCACAGTCCTGGTATCAAAAGGATTTAGAGCACAAACTCTGTTCTTGAAGTCTGAAACAGAAATTATGAGCTCAAGGAAAGATTCAGTAGGGATCCATTTTTGGTAGGAAAGGGAGAGAATTTGAAGCTACAAATCCTGACTCCATGTCAGCTTCCCATCCCTGCAGAACCACCAAAATTTTGGCTAAATGGAAACGACCAAGGGAACATCAGCTGAGCATGAGATGGGTGTGGGTTGGACAGTGGAGGTGGGATTATTTAGGAAAACATAAAAAGCATTAACAGGCTAATGGGCAGGACTGTGGAGTTAAAATATTTAGATGACTGGGACAAGCTCCCCAAACAATCTCTTGGATATTTGACTGTTTTCAAAGGGAAATGCTGGAAGCAAGCTGCTCCTGGAGATATTTTCAGCTTTGGGGAGGCCAAAAACTGTAGGGCATGGTGAAGGAAATATTTGCATTAGCTGGGAGGGACAGCTCTTTTCCTAGCATTATTTATCTGCTCTGCTCCTCTCCCAGGAACATTTTCTCCCTCCTTGGCTTTGAAGGCTGTGACACAGGAGATGCCCCACTGTGCAGAGAAATGTCCCCAGGGTGATTCCCAAACCTCCACATCCCCCAGAAGTGGAATTTGCAGCATGCTGGGCCTCAGGATGGCATCTCTCTTGGGCTGGGCTTTGGAAATTGTTGATGGATCTACAACCTCTGTTCTCTGTATTGTAGGAAGGGCCAGAGAAGTTGAAGACCAGGAACCACAAAATGGTTTGGGTTGGAGGGACCTTAAAGCCCATCCAGTTCCACCCCCTGCCATGGGCAGGGACACCTTCCACTGCCCCAGGGTGCTCCAAGCCCTGTCCAGCCTGGCCTTGGGCACTTCCAGGGATCCAGGGACAGACACAGCTTCTCTGGGCACCCTGTGCCAGGACCTCCCCACCCTCACAGGGAAGAATTTCTACCTGATATCTAACCCCAGCCTACCTTCTGTCAGTTTAAAGCCATTCCCATTTGTTCTGTCCCTCCAGGTCCTTGCCCAAAGTCTGTCCTCAGCTCTCCTGGAGCCCCTTTAGGTACTGGAAGAGGCTCTAAGTTCTTTCTGGAGCCTCCTCTTCTCCAGGTTGAAATCTCCAAGTCTCTCAGCCTGTTTTATAACAAAGGTTCTCCAGCCCTATGATCAGCTTAGTGATTTCCTCTGGAGTTGTTCCAACAGGTCCAAATCCTTCTTGCAGTGAGGCCCAGGAGCTGGGTGCAGAGAAACCTCTGAATCCTGATGGCAGTGTTAGAGAGAAAGGGAAACCTGGGAGTTCAGAAAGCCATTTGCAAATCTTCACCTCTTCTTACCCACACTCACTGCACGACCAGTGCTGTGTTCAGCACACCCACTTCAGCATCTCCTCTCAGGAGCAGGGCACAGGGGTTTGAACCCTCCCTAACTGCCTGTGTCACGAAGAAGAAGCACTTTTATTTTTCTGCTGGGTTGACTGAGACGCAGAGCACTGAACTCTGTGTTCTGACACAGCTTCTCTCCAAATCTCAGCATCAAATGGGATCAGCAAGCAGAGCTTGAAAGGACTTGGAGATTATCTAAACCCTCCCCTCTGCTCAAAGCCAAGACCCTCTCTGTTATTCCCAACTATTCCTCATATCAGTTGTTTATTGTTTTTAGAAGATCCAGTATTAAAAATGTCCAGTTCATCTGCATTTTTCCCCTTATTCCTGGATTTTAATTAAGCTAGATGTGCATTTCCTCTCACTTCTGTATTTCTCTATTCTTTGAAGCATAGGAAAAAAACCAAGGAGAGACACAAGGTTTCTTAATTGTCCAAAGATGCCACTGACAAATTGGTTCGTTTCTACTGACTCTCAGTTTCACTGCCTTTTTTTTTTCCCCCTCAGAAGAAAAGGCCATGACAGAGGAATATTTATGAGCCTGCACAATGGGGAAATGGCTTGTAAAAGTATCTACAGCAAAGCACAGCACAGACATGTCTATTTGCTAAGGAGCAGGACCAAGTTACTGAATCTGGGGAGCCACTGATGTATGCAGTAATAGAGTGAAATCAAGCTCCAGAATAAAATGTGCAGTCAGGCAGAGATCCAAATGAAATGCCATTGCGGGGTACAAATGAAAAATTATCAAAGGATAAAATGAAACCCATCAAAACACAATGTCCTTCACTTTGTTGTTTTTATTCTAATTCAGAAACATTCGGGTTTCATCTCCAGCCAGGCCCTAAACAGAGGCAGGCTTGCATGTTGTATTTCAGGCGTTCTTTCCTCGCTCTTTTGTTCTTCAATTTCTCTTTTTAATTCAATTTTTTTTTAAGTGAACCCTAAGAAGGCAAAAAAAAAAAAAAAATCTGCCTTTGTTTCTAATCTGAGCAGTTTGCCCTTTGCCTGCAGGCTCTGCCCTCAAACCCCAACCCATATTTTGACCTTTCTCCCTGACCTCCCACATCCCCGTGGCTTTGCCTTGAGCATCCTGGTGTTAAATCCAGAGCCTGGGTTGGGACAAGAGGGTCTGTGAAAAAGAGATATCCAGGTTTTCTTTCCCTAGAGGATGATCCACCTGGTCCCTATTAT
Organism: Phylloscopus trochilus trochilus; assembly: GCA_016584745.2. NCBI lineage: Eukaryota > Metazoa > Chordata > Aves > Passeriformes > Phylloscopidae > Phylloscopus > Phylloscopus trochilus. The sequence goes on from WQNJ02000016.1 coordinate 3,530,613, forward strand.
CTCTTTCTCCTCTGCCCTCCATGTTTGAAAATTGTAATTGCCTCAGTTTTAAACACTCACAAATGATTTTCCCTTTGCCATGGATGCCAGCTGCCCAGATCTTTCACTTGCTGAGTGGTCAAGCTCTCTGCTCTGAGAAATCACCCCCTGCACCTCCCTAAGGGACTTACAGAGAGGAATGCAGTGGCTTTTTACACCATCCTGCAGTGATTAGGCTGAATCCTTTACTGAAGCACTGGATTTCCAGGTCTGGGCACCAGCCTTGTAGCACTGACAGACATTGCTGCTGCCTCCCTGGGGCAAGGAGAAGAAAATTGGCTGTGTTGTACTAAACAGAGAAGGCAAATTATTTCCTAGAGGTGATTTAACTAATCAAGCACAGTCAGAAGGTACAGATGTCCTTTCCTCTCTCTGTGCATCACCAGGGATGCAGGCTGGGTGCAAGACATGCATGAAGTGATGGCAAACAGCTCTGCTTTGGGTATTTTTCACATGCTGTTCCTGAGATCATTTGGGTGGAGCTCTAGTGGGGTGTACCTGGGAAATTTGGTGTTGGTAAGCAAAACCAAAGAGATTTTAGAGATTTAGAGGGTAGATTCAGATTGGATATCAGGAAGAAATTGTTCCCTGTGAGGATGGGGAGGCCCTGGCACAGGGTGCCCAGAGAAGCTGTGGCTGCCCTTGGATCCCTGGAAGTGTCCAAGGCCAGGTTGGACAGGGCTTGGAGCACCCTGGGATAGTGGAAGGTGTCCCTGCCCATGGCAGGGGGTGGGACTGAATGGATTTTCAGTTGCCTTCCAACCCAAACCTATCTGTGATTCTGTGTTTGGTTTGGGGCAAAAACCCCTCTGTTGCAGAACGTGGGGAGGCTTCCCAGTCTGGGTTGCTGAGGAAAGCCCAAAAGCTGATGTCCATCAGACACAAGGAAAGATTAAAAGGATCTGATCAGCACATTTTGTTCCAGCTCAGGCCAATCGTGCTTCAATTCACCACAGAAAATCTCTCTGTTGAAATCCAGGCTTAGAATACCTGGAGTTATTTCCCATCAAGGTTTTTTACCCTTGGGGCATTCAGAAACATCACCCCAGAAAGTTCCCAGCAGCTGCCCCTCTTTAAACATGCTTCTTCAAATCTTATTTTTTCCATACTCCTTTCCTAGCTGAGGCATTCAGATATTCTGCTCTTTTTGACCACATGGATCATTTCAAGCACACATTATTGCGTTGCTATGGTTATATTAGGATTGCAGTTTCCCTTTGTATTTGATTCAAACCCGAAATGAGTTCTTCCTACATAACCAGTTTTCTAATATAGAGATATCACAATTGTGGGGAGGGTTTTTTGTTTTTTTTTTTTTTTTTTGCAGCCAATATCAAACATCATTTCAACATTTCAATGTAATGGAAGGGCTGATGTGTCCCAGCCAATGCAAAATTCAATCCACCCTCGGAAGGAAATTTTGTCATCAGTTAAAATTTGGCTGCTTAACTTTTAGATGAGTAAAATTAGAGAAGATGGATGCTGGTGGAAGCACTGAAAATATGATATTTCCGAGAGAACTACACCTCTGCAAGAGTGCAGAAGATGAATCGTGAACAGTCATTGCAAAAAGGGGCAAAATTATTTAAATCCCTTTCGTTTGGGTTGATTTCTTAATTAACACAAGTCCCAGCATCGGATTTGGGAGAAAGAACAATTTTTGCCAGAGATTCAAAATTCTGTTCCTCCTTGCTAAGGTGAAAATGCTCACAGAAAGTAGCTATGAGACTCCTGCAAACTTTCTGGAACAAAACTGAAGGAAAATGTGGATTGGTAAAGCAATTTGGAAGACCAAAGATTAATCTGAGAGAAAGATACTGATAAAAACACAAAACCCTTTTAAGAGCCAGGCTTAAAATTAAGGGTACAGGAGTAGATTTTAAGCATCTTTCTTGTACATCATGGGAAGGGAAGGGAAGGGAAGGGAAGGGAAGGGAAGGGAAGGGAAGGGAAGGGAAGGGAAGGGAAGGGAAGGGAAGGGAAGGGAAGGGAAGGGAAGGGAAGGGAAGGGAAGGGAAGGGAAGGGAAGGGAAGGGAAGGGAAGGGAAGGGAAGGGAAGGGAAGGGAAGGGAAGGGAAGGGAAGGGAAGGGAAGGGAAGGGAAGACAGAGGGACCACTACTGACAGTTGTTCCCATCACAAAAACTTCACTCACTGCCTGGCCAGCATCCTTGTTCAGGGATAGGAGATGCAAGAGTATCATGTTCCATTTGCCTGCCTGGAACTCATTAGCCACCAGTTGCTGAGGTGGGATAGACCCAGCACCAGCCTGAGTCCCTGAGCAGGGCTGCCCCATCCCAGGGTCTTTGGGGAGTGACTCCTGAGGCTCCTGGGGACTCCTCTTTGTGCTCAAGGGTGGGGAGGCACAGGGTGCCCAGAGAAGCTGTGACTGCCCCTGCATCCCTGGAAGTGTCCAAGGCCAGGCTGGACAGTGCTTGGAGCAGCCTGGGACAGTGGGAGCTGTCCCTGCCCATGGCAGGGGGTTGGAATGAGATGATCTTTAAGGTCCCTTCCAACCCAAACCATTCCATTTTTCCACAATGACCGTGCAGTGCAAAACCCCAGGGCTCCTCCTCTTCCATCCTTGCAGCTCTGTGGTGTTCAACACCAACACCTCCCGTCCCAGCCGCCCTCCAGGCCCTCTTTTGGGGTCAGCCTGAGCTGTGGAGATATAAAATAGGGGCAATCAGTACAAGAGGCACGCTGAAGGCAGCGCTGCTTTATTCCTTGCCCCATCTCCCCCTCCTCCTCCTCAGCCAGGAACACCCAGCACCGATGCACGGGCTTCTCCTGCCCTCAGCTGGCTGCTCTCCGCAGTGCTAAGTGCTCGGTTTCCAAAATCCCAGCCACCTCCAAGTCAGGAAGAAGAGAAGAATTCATCTCAGCATCGTTCTAGCACCGTTTGATGCCGCTCCCCTCTCCGAACTTGATGAACAGAGACACAAGCAGAGCTGGGAGCATCAGAGCAGAGACAAGCTGAGCTTTCCATGATGGTTAACTCTTAATTCCAGCATCACAGCTAGCAGGGAAAACACTGGAAATGTGGGAAGAGCTTAGAAGACAGAGGTCTGACTTGTAAAATGTTGATGGCAAACAGAGAAGGAGGGATTTACCCTTGATAAGGGGGTCGGTAGTGTGGGCTCCCAGAACACGGGGCACTAAACTGGGTGGGATCAACTCCTGGGCAAAGAGGAAGGGGGAAAAAAAATCCCTTCCACAGAACAGGATGTTTTATGAGGTGAGTTACTCTGGCATTGCAACCATAAAATCACAGAATATCCTGAGTTGGAGACCTACAGACATCATCCAGCCCATCTCCTGGCCCTGCACAGACACCCCAACAATCCCACCCTGAGCATCCCTGGGAGCATTTTCCTAACTCTCCTGGAGCTCTGGGAGCCTCGGGGCTGTGCCCATTGCCTGGGGAGCCTGGGCAGTGCCCAGCACCCTCTTGGGGCAGAAACTTTTCCTGATATCCAGCCTAAACCTCCTCTGGCACAGCTCCAGCCATTCCCTCAGGAAGCATCACTCAGCCCATGACTGAATGATCAGCAGTGCTCTTATTTAATGTCACTGTGATGTCATGGGACTGAGAGGACATGCTGTACCCTCCTGGCTGCTTGTGGCTGCTTAGTTTAATGATTAAAAAGTTTCTTAAAGACTTTTTTTTTTTTTTTAGAGCAAATTACCAGGAAAATGGAAGTGTCTTTCAAGTGGGTTTTGTCGTGTTGGGTTGTTTAGGAAACTTGCCAACTTAGGTTTCTGCAATAAAGCTTTGCAAGGGTTGTGTAGTGGAAGGAACACTATGAACTCGACAGTCAGAAATCCATAATTCCAACACCTCAAACAAGCTCCTCAGGGCTCATTTGTTTTCCTCACAGATCCTTTCCTCCGTGCCTCAGTTTCCCTCACCTGTGGAATGGAGATGCTCTGCTCCTCTTACAGGCACAGCGGGGTAAACCAGCAGAGACCTGGACTGGCTCTGCCATTTCTAAGGACATTCATACTTTCTGCAGATGTGCAAGGGGTAGAGGCTCATCCCTGGCTGATTCCTCATTTCTGCAGAGGAGAACTGATACCTTTTCCTCTGACAAAGACCTCAGCTGGATCAGCCACGGCAGAGTCTGACACAGAAGGGTCCCTGCACTCATCTGTGTCGTTTCTTCATCCCACCTACCCCCAGCAGGCGTGTCTGCAAAGGAACAGGAGTGTTGCTGTGTAAGAAGGAGCTGAGATCCCTCCCTACATCTTCCCAATCTGGGATTGTCACCAAGGAGAGGAGAGGACAATGTCCACCAGTGCCCAAGGAGCCAGGGGTTATAGGCAGGAGTGGCTGCCACCACTTTTCCTACAGCCATGTCCCTGCTCCCCTCTGACAACACCTCCTGCTCTTTTGGAAACCTCACAGCTGGAAGTGAGGGGAGAAAACCTGAAGATGTCCTTGGGGAAAGCATGGCAGGAGAGAGGGGCTAAGGAGGGAAACAAAAGCTGCTCCACCTTTATAAGCAAAAAAAACTGCCTGGGGATGCCATGAGCATCTTCCTGCTGGGGACACAGCTGAATTTTCTCCAAACAAAGGCTCTTCAGGAGCATTCTCTACCCTGGGGAAGGCCCTGGCACAGGGTGCCCAGAGAAGCTGTGGCTGCCCCTGGATCCCTGCAAGTGTCCAAGGTTGGACAGGGCTTCAAGATGGAGTTTTGAAGGTGTCCCTGCCCATGGCAGGAACCTGGAACTAGGTTCTTTAAGGTCCCATCCAACCCCAACTGTTCTGTGGTTCTGTGGTTTCTGGAGGTTTTCCCCTGCCTGTTTTCAAGGGTGCAGCAGGACACAGCAAGGTAACAGCAAAGGCAGAGGCTGCACAGTAGTTTCAGTACCTTTGGGGAAAAAAACCAAACCTGTGACATGAGCAAGTTTCTTCATCACAGGCACCTGCTGAGATGTGATCTTGCTTTGCTTTGGGAAACTGCTTTGATGTTTTTGCTTGTGATTTTTTGGTGTTTTTTTGGTTTAGTTTTGTTTTTTTGTTGGATTTTTCATTGGTTTTAATTTGACCAACACTAATTCAGAGTGTTTTCTTCCTAAATTAACTTTGGGAGAGGGCTATTCCTTCGCTCACCTCTTGAGTCCTCAGTGTCCCTGGCTGGAATGCAGATGTGACCCAGGGAATGCCCCTCCAGAGTTTATCTTTCCCAGGGAATCCCCTAAACTCGGGAAAGCCCAGTCAGAAAGGGATCTTTTGCGAATTCTGCCACGCGAGGGCAGCCTCTTCCACCTTCCCGTGTTAAAAATCTTCCCAAATCCAGGATAAAAGGCTCTTTAGTTTGTTTGCAGTCCCTCGATGATAATATTGCTGCGGTGACACCGGGTGCTGGCTGATTTTCAACGGGAGTTGTACAAACAGTTGAACTTGATGATGTTAAGGGTGCCTTCCAACCTAAATGACACTAATATTCTGTGAAACGTCGTTCTATTATATAAAAATAAAAATTTTTAAAAAACCCAAACAAAACCAAAAACAAAAATAAAAAATAAAACTAAAAATAAAACTAAAAACTAAAACTAAAACTAAAACTAAAACTAAAACTAAAACTAAAAATAAAAATAAAAATAAAAATAAAAATAAAATAAAGATAAAAACAAACTAAAACTAAATAAAAATAAAAATAAAACTAAAACTAAATAAAAAAATAAAAATAAAAATAATAAAAATAAAAATTTAAAAAAAAAATCATCACAGATCCGAGAAGGATGCCTGGAGCTACAGGAACATTGCTTAAGGACAGAGGTGAAAGTGCTCCCACACCTCAAACTGTGACCACTGAAAGCACGGGGTTAAAACAAACGCAGTGACTGATGAGTCCTGCGTGAGTAACACCGAATTCCTGGCCAAGTCGTCCCCAGCAGGCACAAACCTCATTCTTCTGGCTCTTACATCAAGAGCCACCACGTACAGCAGATAAACAAAAGCTGGTTTTTGCAACCCAGGGGCAGCAGCAGCAGATTTGTCAGCTGCTGTTTGATGGAGTCACTGCTGCGTGGGGAGAGGACATCCCACCGAAGGCGCTGAATTACACACAGGTTTTGCCCTGGGTTGTGTCCTCTTCTTGATTTGTGCACTCACAGCCCAGTGGAGGTAAAGGACCTGCTTTCCCAGAGCAGAGAGCAGCAGAAAGAGCCAGAGTGGTTTCTTCCAGTGGCTGCAGCACGGTTAAAACCCCGCTGTCTCCAAGCTGGCAGCCCTGGGTGTGGGTGCCAGCCTTGCAGTCGGAGCCTCTGGAGAGGAGGAATAGCAGTGGCTATCATGAAGTGAACTTGTTCCTGTGATCACCAGTCCTTCAGGACTGGTCCCAGATTTCTCCCTGGGGTGCCTTTAAAGAATTTTATGATGTGTTGTGCTTAAACTCTGTGTATAGGATTAACCTCTGGAAGAGTTCTTCCTTCCCCTCTCCAGACAGAAGTGGTGTTTTCCCATGGACTGAGCCTTCATCTAGCAGAGAACTCAGCATCCTCCTGGGCTTGCCACGACCCAAGCACAGCAGATCGGCTGAAAAAGACCAGAACCCAACCCGATGAGCTATCACAGCATCTCCTGACAGCCTGTGGAAGCTGAATTTGTGCAGAAATTCAAGCCTTGAGCTTGATTCCCCAATGCCTCAGCTCTGCAGACTGTCCCAGCAAGTTAATCAGGAAGATTATCAATTTACACCCACTTTTCTTGAACATGAGCAATTGACTATCAGAGCAGGAGTGAATTTGGCACCAGCCTTAACATATTAAGCAAATTAAGAGCTGGGATAAGAATCATTATATCTGACAGAGCAATTTGTGCATCAGAAGATGGTGTGCTTTTAATTCGTTGGCAAGAAGGAGGGGGAAAGGGGAGCATCCATTCTCTGCAAACCCAAAGATAACTGGGTGTGGTTTATTCTGGTGCCAACCCTTCCAAATAAGAAATAAATTATCAGGCAACTGGCACAAAAAGATAAACATGTAAAAGAAGAAATTGGCCGTTTATTGCAGAGAAATCCGTCCTCTTATCCTGGCACCACGCTGAGGGAAAATGTGGGATGGGATAAAAGCAGGTTAGCTCAGGACACCCCAGGAGAGGTTTGTTCAGGATGAAAGAAGAGCTGTGAAAACGTTCCCTACTTGACATCCTCGTGGCTCAACCAGAAGGGACCAGAGCATGGAGAGGTTTCCAGGGTGGGAGTAAAGGCTGAGTGATGGAAAGCTGAGTACTGGCATTCCCTTTGATCCAGTCTGGGACCTCCAGTGAGAGAGATGACACCTTGATTTCCACCTTATCTGCTCTTTGTCTGTGGTGGGAGGACATTTACCAGCCTGAGACCACAGAATTCTGGAATCACAGATTGGTTTGGATTGGAAGGGACCTTGAGGATCACCCAGTTCCAATCCCCCTGCCATGGGCAGGGACACCTTCCACTATCCCAGGTTGCTCCAAATCCCATCCAACCTGGCCTTGTACAGTTCCAGGGATGGGGCAGCCCCTGTGCCAGGACCTCCCCACCCTCACAGGGAAGATTTTTTTCCCAATAACTAATCTCAGTCTCCTATTTGAAATTGTTCCCCCTTGTCCTATCACTATCTGTGCAAAATCAGTCTCCCTCTTTTCATATGCCCCATTTAAGTACAGGAAGGCCACACTGAGTTTTCCTCAAAGCCCTCTCACTTCTCCATGCTCAACAACCCCACTTCTCAGCCTGTCAAGATAAACATTGCACCTTTATTTGTATTAAAAAGTACTTCTACTTAAGAAAAATTTTCTGCTCAAGACCCATCTGTGTTCACCGGTGCTACATGACATTGAAGTGGTTCTGCAAGTCAGGATAGAGCAGGTAAATTTGGAGTGACAGGGGCAAAAAAAGCAGATTGATGGGCTACAGCATCACCGTCTTGAAGGACATGGAGGACAACTCATCAGCCTGCCCAGCAGAGCAGCTTCTGGATATCTTTATCCCTCTGCCCTTTTTTTAATGATGTCCCTTCAAGTCTGAGACCCCACTGAGGACTGCTTTGAACCTACAGTGCCATGGCAGGAAGTTTCTGTGAGGGTCAATGCAGAAGTGTCCTCTGACAAAGAGGGCACAGGACTCTGCCGTAGCAGCTCTCTGTGCTACCCCTTTGATTTAGGGGATAAAATAACCCAAAGCTGGTTTAGAGTGTTAGAGTTCTTTCTGCAGGGGTGGCAAGCAGCACGAGGGCTTTGATGAAAGGTGTCTCAGAACTTCTGCAGCACCAGGTGCTTTGGAAGAGCAGAGCTGAGTTGGACAAGACACCAGCAAAGTTCAAACCAAGCTGCCCTGAGAGTTGGAGCTTCCTTTCAGCTCACGGTGATCTGAGAGGTCTGAGCTGCTCCTGCCTGGCCAGGGGTTTCCTCCTGCATTCAGGGCTTGTGAGATAAGGGACAGGTAGGGATGGCCAGGTGTAGAGCAGCTGCTGAGATGTGATGCCTTGGAAAGCAGAGGGCATGGCAGAGGGGATTGGCAACCAGCTGGCTTGGTTCTCCCTGTTCTGAATCCCGATCTTGAAAAAATTCCATCCACCTTTCTCAAACAGGCTGAAAGGGTTGAGAGTGTTCAGCCTGGAGAGGAGATGACTCCAGGGAGACCTTAGAGCCCCTTCCAGTGCTTAAAGGGGCTCCAGGAGAGCTGGAGAGGGATTTTGGACAAGGGTCTGGATGGGCAGGGCAAGGGGGAACGGCTTGGTGCTCTCAGAGGCCTTTTCCAGCTTTAATGATTCCATGGCATGAGTGGTGTGGGCACTCCCTAGACACTCCCACTGCCTGAGAAAGGATGTCTGGAGGGTGCTGCTGGTGTTGGCGTGGTGGGACGGGGTCATGAAGGGTCACATTCTGTTCTCTGGTGGACTGCAGCCATTCCCAGATCTGCCTTCTCACGCCTGTGCATGCTGAAGGATAGAGACTCAAACATCTCCGTGGTTTTTATAGGATCACAGAATGGTTTGGGTTGGAAGGGACCTTAAACATCATCCAGTTCCACTCCCTTCCACTGCCCCAGGGTGCTCCAAGCCCCATCCAACTTGGCCTTGAACACTTCCAGTGATGGGAATCCACAGCTTCTCTGGGCAACAAGCAAGCCAAGATTTCCATTTCCCTTCATCTCCTGACACCCAAGGAGAGTTGTTCATTTTTCTGCTCCTACAGCAAAAAGCCTTCTCTTCCCTGTACTGGCTCCTTGGCCAGATGAAGGCTGTGAGGAGAAGGACTCTGGAGCTGTGAGGAGAAGGACTCTGGAGCTGTACTGCTTTAGGAAGCATCTAAAGCCCCTTCAAATCATGTCAAAGATGCATTGAAGCCACACAGGCCTCAAGAGAGGTCTCCTCCTTTTAGGAGAAGCTGGCTCACACTCAACGCCAAAGGAGGTGGCAAATGAAGAAAGAAAAAAGCTGTAGCTCTGTAAACTCATAAATCACCAAAGTCCTAAAAGAGAAGGGAAAAAAAAAAAAAAAAAAGGCAAGAACCCAACATGGCCTTTTTGGTTTGCAGATAAGCACAAAGTTTGGCAGGAAGGAGATTAGGGCTTTTTCCAGCGTGCCTCGCGGTCGATAATTCCCACAGCAACAGAGCTCCGGGCTGCAGACAGCCACACGTGTTCCCCTGCAGAAAATGGGAGAGAGCAGAGGGAGAGAGGGACAGAGGGACAGGGGACAGCTCATGATAAACTCTGCTGACACCAAGGGAAGGTCCTGAGTGAGCCCTTCTGCACACCTTCCTCTGGAGAAGCATTTTTTGCTGTCTTTGTTAATTCAGAGTTTTTGGAAGCCCCAGAATGATGCTTCCTGGGAAACTCCAGCCTGACTCTATCAGCCCTTGCCAGCAGCCAAGGGTCGTTATGATTAATGACAGTAGAAAACTGCCAGTGGCAGACACAAAGAATTAAGTTGTCACCAACATTTAAAAAATCAACGTTAGGCCATGGGAAGGGCGGGGGAAGAAGACGATGGCTGTACAATATCTGCAACTTCTCACTCTCTCCACAGTTCCTCCTGGGGTGGCCTAAATCCACCCTGAAAATAAATTTTTTAAAAGTCATTAAAAAATAATAATTTTAATATCAGAACAATTTTATAAATAACTTAGATTATTAACTTTCTAAGCCATGCTTCATGCCACCAGAGATCCCCAGAGTCCTGCCAGACACCAAGGTGCCACTCAAAGGTCTCCCATGGTCTTGTGCCACTTCTGCCACTCCTGTGGACACTGAAGGTGCTCTGGGACACCTCCAGTGACATCAGTTGTGTGCAGGTAGCTTGGTCAAGTCGCTGCAGTTCTTCCTGGGACCAAAACACCGGAGAGCCAAGTGAGGGACAACAAATGTCACCCAAGTACCGATTGATAGGATAAGAGGAAATGGCCTCAGGTTGCACCAGGGAAGGTTTAGGTTAGATATTAGGGGAAAAATCATGGAAAGGGTTGTAAAGGATTGGAAAAGCCTGCCCATGGAAGTGGTGGTGTCACCATCCCAGGAAATGTCACAAAACAATGTGGGTGGGGCACTTGAGGACATGATTTAGTGGTGAACGTAGTGGTGGTGCTGTGTTGATGAAGGGACTTGATGATCTTTAAGATCTTTTCCAACCTAAATGATTCTATGAAATGGAAAGGACCAGGGATGGTGGATAAACACAGCAATAAATTCAAGCAGAATTAATTGGAAGGAGATCCAGTGCAAAGAGTTCCCCTGCTCCATGAAACATCTTCCCACTCTCCACCAGGGCTGAGCCTGGGGATGAAGGAGGCCGTGGGAGCAGGAGCAAAAATTCTCTAAAATCAAGCATCTCTGTCCAGGCTGTGAGCTCAGGGCTTGGGGAGGGAAAAGAAAAGACCTCATGACTCCAGGGAACATCTCATTGTGTAAATCAAAGGCGAGAAGTGCAGCTGGAATTGCACTTCCAAGATTCCAAGAAACAAGACAGTGTTTCTCCTACCTCTGCAACTCCTTGTGCCCCCCATTCCCACAGTGAACACAGGAGGATGGACCCTCCAAAGCCCCTCCTGTCCGCTCCTACATGCCCTGGCCATGGTGGAATTCCCACCCCTCCAGCCCAGTGGCCCGAGGAAGCTTCATTCCATCATCCCTCACCTCCCCAACTTCCACAGGTGACAGGTGAAGCAGAGACAGGGAAGGGGGCTGTGGACAGGCCCTTCCCTTCCACAGGTGACAGGTGAAGCAAAGACAGGGAAGGGGGCTGTGGACAGGCCCTCTCCTTCCACAGTGGAGGGGGATATTTTCCTATCAGCAGCTGATTAGATTTGGGCTGCTTCCCACGGCGTTCCTTGCGGGAGGGAGCCGCGCGATGCAGCCAGAAGGGCGCGGTGGCCTCGGTGACAGCCACAGGCTGTGGGATGTCGGGTCACACTCTGTGCCCAGAGCACCCCCAGCCCTCCACAAGGCACAGATGGCTCCTTTCCGTCATCTGACCTCATTGTTTAATCTGACCTGATCCGGTGCTCTAATCTAACGTCCAGTTTAATCACCACTACGAAGCCGGGATTGTTTCCCTGGGCTCCACCCTGAGTTCCTTCCCTCCGGGGGCACAGGCACAGCCCGGATCCATCTGAGGGGACACCCTGGGTGGGACCTGAGGGCTGCTCCCAGCTCGTGCAGAGGAGATGGTCTCGTGGGGGTTGGTCTCTTTCTCCAGGCAGCAACTGACAGAACGAGAGGACACAGTCGGAAGCTACGCCAAGGGAAACACAGGTTGGATATCAGGGAAAAGTTTTTTTCCCAGAAAGAATAACAAAGTACTGGAATGGTCTGTCTGGGGAGGTGGTGGAGTCACCATCCCTGGATGTGTTTAAAGAGAGCCTGGATGTGGTACTCAGTGCTGTGGTTTAATTGAGGTGTTAGGGCTGGGTTGGACTCGATGATCTTGGAGGTCTCTTCCAACCCAGTGATTCTGTGATGCTTGCAGCCAGCACTGTAAAAAAAAGAATATTTCCATTTCATGAAGTCAGCAGAAGTCTCTCCTATGGCTACTACGGGTCCCAAGGGGTTGCTAAGACCCTTAGCAATTTTTAATCAGGGATTTTGTAGCCCTTTTGTTGTCTTTGGGGGCTCCTACAAATGGTCTGCTTGATCACAAGGCTGTAATTATAGAATCACAGAATAATTTGGGTTGGAAAGGACCTTAAAGATCATCCTGTTCCAACACCTGATGCCATGGGCAGGGACACCTTCCACTATCCCAGGTTCCTCCAAGCCCTGTCCAACCTGGCCTTGGACACTTCCAGGGATCCAGGGGCAGCCACAGCTTTTCCAGGTTTGCATCATGACTCTGCATGACCTTGGTCAAATCGCTTAGCCGTGGTGGCAGCACCTAAACTTTTCCCAATTTCCTGCTCTGCTTTGTGTCCTGATCCTGCTTTGGCTGTCAGCTCACACAAACTCATCCAGAGGTGATTCCCAGCCCATCCTTGGGATACAGCAGAGAGCAGAACCCCAGGGGAGCTGCAGTGGTCTCCAGTTCCCTGTTTGCACATTAAGACATCCTCACCTCAGTTCTCCCTCTTTGAAAGGGAGGAACTCCCCCTCAGCCCAGCCTCTCCAGGTTAAAATCCATGGATAGCACAGCAAGGGAGCACAAAGTGCAGCTGAACAGGGCTGCAGACACCACTGAGTCCCAAATTGGTTCATCCAAACCAGGTCTCAGCCAACTGTGGGGCTCGTGATGGTGCTGCCTGTACCCAGGAAAGGACTGCCACACACACATATCCTTCCCTACAGCCAGGAAGGGTTTATTGCACACAGTCCCCCCTGCCCACAGCCTCAGAGGGTGGGAAAGGGGCCTGGAAAGGTCACTCAGTCCATGACATCCCCCCAGGCAGGATCAGCTCTGCTCTGGCCCTGCTGACAGATGTTTGTGTAACCTGCCCTCGGAGACCTCCTGTAAAGGGAGGCCACGTCCTGCCCCCAGCCACCTCCTCCTCCTCCTCCTCCTCCTCTCCCCGGGGTAGCTCCGAGGATTTTCCCACGCTGTCCGAATTACACTGCTCCCCCCCGAGCTGCAGAGAGCCCCTCTGCTCTCAGCTGCAGCTCTTTTTCCCAGACTGAACGAGTAGAAACAATTTGCTGACACCTTTGCAGCGTGGCAAAAAAAAAAAGAAAATAAAATCCATCCCAGACTGTCTTTGCCTCACATCAACACAGAGGCCCTAATTCACAGCCCTGTCAGCATCTGGGAGAGGATGTGGCTCTGCCAGGATCTGTCTGGCAGCAGAGGTGCTCCCAGCTCTTGCTCTCTCACCACACAGAAGGAGATTTCCCTGCAATCTGATGGTAAGAAAGTGAGAATAGAATGTTCTTCCTATTCTGTCCCAGGCTATTCTGGGATCAGGCCTGCTCAGGTGCCTTGTTCTGCACACTTTGTCCCTCTGTGGTCTCCCAGAATCTTCTGTTTCAATGAATTTTGCCTCCACCTCTCTCTACAAACCCTTATGAAAAGGCACTGACAGCTCTGCTCCATGCTTCTGCAGCCCTCAGGTGCAGGTGGGCTTTGCACAGGCAAGGATCCCACTTCCAAAATGCCTCCATCCTCTCTGCTTCCATCATGGATAATTTTTCCTCTGAGATTAAAAAGGTTGGCAGGAGGAAAGCAAATATTTATGCCCAGACTGATGGCTGGTGGTAAAACTTCTGTCCAAGGTTGGAGATGACCCTTTGGTACCTTGGTGTTGGTCCCCATGCTCTGCTCAGGGAAAGCATCTCCTCTTCCCCCCTGTTTAATTTTTGTCACTGCCTATTTTAAAGACACTGCTGAAACCCTCCCCAAGACATTTATTTCCCTTCTGATGGGGAAGTTGTCCTATTTTGCCATTTTTCTCTGCAGTCAAGTGTGCTACAACTGCAGTGCAATTCTAAGTACTCCAAGGCACACCATAACAGCAGCAGCTGGGGCTTTACATCCAAAACACACATGTGATCAAATTGAACGGCTTAGCAACAACATTTCTTCTATTTCCTCTGGTATTACATTGACTTTCTCACTGAAACAATTTCCACTGCAATATCCTACCAGTGAAACTGCTCCCAGATGCCTGAGCTTAGGCTGCAGATTTGGCTCTGAAGCCAGGTTTCACAGAATGCTCCTGGTGATTTTCTACAGAGCTTGGAAATCCTGGAGGGGTTTGGGGTTTTTCTTTCTCTGTCAAGTTCACTTTATTTGATTTGGTAGGCTGAAAAGCAAAAACTAGATCTCTCAGCAGCCCTATTTAGATGTTATTTAAATGTGCTGTCACATTGGCCTCAGAACTGCTCAAGAAATACTTACTCATCTGCCCCCTTGGAAAGCTGTGGCTTCCAGGCATTGCAGACAGGAGGATGATTTCTTGGTGCAATGCACCAAGGGATTTAAATGCTATGTGGTCTTTTAGTTCTGAGGCACCTCGTAATTAACAACTGATTAAAGTTTGGGGATTATTTTGTAACATAATCACTGTTTTGCAGGGACTGGTGCTCTGCCAGGGCTGGCTGCATGAGTTACACCCTGGGCATTCAGGGATCTCAGGCATCTGTGGCCAGGTTCTTTTAAAGGTTGATGTATTGTTTGCAGAAGGGGTTTTATACCACCTCGTCAACTCTCAGCCCTGTGGCACAGTTTGTGTCCCAGATGTGGCAGGAAAGGCACAGTTTGTGTCCCAGATGTGGCAGGAAAGCTGCAAGCTGTGCTTAGTTAAATCAGAGAATTATGAAGCACTTTGGGTTGGAAGGATCCTTCCAAAGCCTTCCAGTCCAACCCCCTGCAATGGACAGGGAGCATCTCCCCCTGTGACCAGGTTGGTCCCAGCCCTGTCCAATCTGTCCATAAATCTTTCCAGTTATGGGGCATCCACCACCTTTCTGGGCAACCTGTGCCAGTGTTCTCATTGTGAAAAATGTCCTGCTTTTATCTAAATGGAACCTGGTTTGGTTTAAAATCATTACCCCCTGTGCTATCACTACAGGCCCTGCTAAAAAGTCTGTTACCCTCTCTCTTATAGGGCCTCTTTAGGGCCTGGAAGGGGCTCTGAAGTCTCCCCAAAACCTTCTCTTCTCCAGGTGAGCCCCCACCCCCAGCTCTCCCAGCCTGGCTCCAGAGCAGAGGGGCTCCAGCCCTTGGAACAGCCCATGGCCTCCTCTGGACTCTCTCCAGCACTTCCACATCCTTCTGATGTTGGGGACCCCAGAGGTGGAGACAGCTCTGCAGGTGGGGTCTCACCTGAGCACAGCAGAGGGGGAAATTCCCCTCCCTGGACCTGCTGCCAGGTGTGATGCAGCCCTGGGCACGGTGTTCCCTGGGTGGAATGAGCAAACCCAGCCCTGTTCCCAGAAACCACAGGAACAACTCCCTCCTTTCCTGGCCTTCTCCCATCTGATTCCAGGTCAGCCTGCCACTGCCATGCCATCCGGGCGTGTTCCCCACACCTGGCCTTCTCCATGTGGGATGGACAGCAGCCACAGGGCTCCTTCTCCTCCCTCTGAGCCTCCTTCCTGGCCTCAAATCATCTCCTAACCCGTAGCAAATGTTTTTTGTTTTTTCTTTTTTTTTTCTCTGCTCAGCCTCCTCCATCTTGTCGTATCTGCTCTCCCATCGTGGTGTTTACTCTCTTCAAAGAACCGAGAGCCGTTATCCTATCTTCGCCTTAGTCATGATTTGGCCAGGACTTACACATTTCTCGCTCCTTTTATTTTCTAATCTCCCCTCTCAGGTCTCTCCTGTCAGGAGAACTGCTCTCACAGGCTGCTTGGGTTTCTCTGTTTATCTTGGAGCGGGAGCGGCGTCGATTTTGCAAAGCTAGCTGTGAAGCAAGAGGCTTTCACACTCAACAAGCTCACGGGTGGCAAAGTGCCATGGGACAGCTGTGGAATGAAAAGGGATTAGAGGAGCTAAGTGGATGCCCCTGGGACATAACCCCCAGTCCCTTAAACCCCTTCCCCAGCAGAGGGGCTGATGTGGGCTGTGCTGTCCCACCCTGACACAGCTTGGCCGGCAGGATCTGAGCGTGGGTCTTGGCCAGAAACTCCTGTGAGCACTTCATGAAAATCACATCATGGGGCTGAAATGGGAGGGCAGTGTCTGCTCTGCAGACCCCGGGCTTGGGACTGAGAAATGTGTCTTTTCCTGAGGCTCTCCTGTGCCTTTTCCTGAGCCTGGCACATCAGCTGATGGGGGGATTCAGTCCCATCCCTTCTCAGTCAGATGTGGGATCTGTCTGAGCTGGTCCAGGGGAGGTCACCAGGAGGATTCCAGGGCTGGAGCACCTCTGCTCTGAAGACAGAATGAAGAATTTGGGGTTGTTCAGCCCAGAGAGGAAAAGGGTCGAGGGAGATTTTATTGTGGCCTTCCAGTACTTGAAAGGAGTTTATAAAAGAGGTGGAGAGGGGACTTCCAAAGAGCAGACAATGATAGCATGAGGGGAACAATTTTGACAATTTTAAACCAATTTAAAATTTTAATATAGTTTTAAATAATTTCATTAAAATATTATTTATAAATTTTATGAAAGTCAATTTGTATTAATTAATTTTTAAAATTTAAAATTTAAAATTTGAAATTTAAAATTTGAAACTTAAAGGAGAAGAAATTTAGATGTTAGGAAAAGATTCTTCACTCAGAGGGTGGTGAGACCCTGGCACAGGCTGCTCAGAGAAGCTGTACCTGTCCCATCCCTGGAAGAGTCCAAGGCCAGGTTGGACAGGGTTTGGAACAGCCTGGTCTAGTTGGAGGTGCCCCTGCCCATGGCAGGGAGAGTTGGAGCTGGATGATCTTTAGGTCCTTTCCAACCCAAACAGTTCCATGATTCCATGATGTCAATGTGCAAACAGGCTGGAAGTCACAGCTCATTCCACCTGGGTCTGGCTGGTGGGGGTTTTGAAGGAAAAGATGAGAATTACAGCAGAGGAGAAGGAGTGAATCCACTCTCCCTCCTTTTTTACAACCTTCTTTAAGTTTTGGAAGCTTGGAAGGCTGGAATGGCTTTACTCCCTGGCTGTGAGGGTACCCTCAAAACCATTTTGGAAAGATGCGTCACTCTCCCCTATTTTGACAGCAATTCCTTCTCTCACTCCATGTGTGAGATACCACAGAGTCACAGAATCATTTAGGTTGGAAAAGACCCCCAAGATCCCTGAGTCCAACCATTAACACAACACTGCCAGGTCACCACGTCCCCTAAGCACCACATGTCCCATCTTTTGGCAGGTCTGATCATTGACTGGTGGGAATGACATGGGGAAAAGGCTCTTCCCATTTTAAGATAAAGGTAAATCAAACCCCAGAGGAGTTAATGAAATAAAACTCCTGCCAGAAAGCACTGAACCATCACAGCCCTTGGGGCTTGGATTAAAGTTTTAGGCTGCCTGTGACATTATTAGTGCTTTCTGCCCATGAAAACTGAAACCTCTCGCTGCTCACAGCAAACTCCCCCAGGTTTGGGATGGATGGGAAAGTGAAATGAGAGCAGATGATGTGTGGAGGTTCCCTCTCTTACCCTGCAGAGCAGGAACTTCTGGTGGCATCAGCACCTGGGGCACAGGCTCTGCAGCCTTGGCATGGTTGTGCCATTCTGACAGGCCACCAAGAGTGCAAAAAAAATGGCATGGAGCTGGGTTGGGGCTGGGTTAGGCTGGTTAGCAGGAAAGATTCTTCTCCCAGAGAGTGATGGCTCCCCAGGGAACGGCCACATTCCCAAGCTCCAGGAGCATTTGGACAATGCTCCTAGGGATGCACAGGGTGGGATTGTTGGGGTGTCTGTGCAGGGCCAGGAGCTGGGCTGATGATGCTTGGGGATCCCTTCCAGCTCAGGATATTCTGTGATTCTATAAAACATCATTCCTCTGGACATTATTTGCATCCTAATCCTTGCAAAAATAAAGGCAGGCAGGAGGGCAATGTGATCCCAAGGGAAGAGCCAGCACAGGGTCATGGGATACCAGAAATCCCTCTCTTGGCTCACCACAGGTTTGTGTTGAGACTTTGGCCAGCTCCACTGCTCTTTTCCATTTTTCCCCCGCTTCCTTTCTGTGTTGTTGCATTGGAAGTTCACGGGATTGTTTCCTCTGTGGGTGTGTGTGTGGGTGCCCACGTGTGTGTGCAACATTCTGAGGTCTCCCAGTACAAAGGCAGCATAAATTATATCGTGTCAAATTCTTGGAGTGGTGGTATTGGCAGTTTCCTCCCTCAGAGACTTTGCAAAGTAGCTACCTGTGAAATTAAATTAAACATTTCTTCTCCTGGGGTTTAAACAATGCACTCCCTCCAAGTTGGGCTGAGGATTTCTTTGTGCTGTATTACTTTATAGATTAGTACAGTGCAGAATATTAATTACCTTTTATTCACTAAGACCTTTTTTTTTTTTTTTTCTCCTTGCAGATTTTAGGTTTTCAATTTGCAAAGAAAACTCGGGTGGGGGTGTGGGGGGTGGCTGCAGGCAATCCCACGTATGTGAGGAATGTAACCTTAAGATCTGGTTCCTGGTACCTGCTCTGCTCTGCTCCTGGGATCTGCTCTGCCTCCCCCAGCTGATAAGAGCACTGCTGGGTCTGCCTGCCACGCTCATTCCATTACTCCTGAGGCTGTCTTTTGTCTCTGGTGGGCTCTGGACAGGCACAAATCAAAGCTGTCACGTCCTGCAGAGCCCTGGTTTGGCCTGGAGTGCAGAGATCTCTGAACTCTGCCTTGTGCAACCATTTTTTATGGTCAGAAAATGTGCAGGGTGGAAATTTGGATGCCTTTTTTCCCTCTTTCCCCCGCCTCAAACTTGAAGGGTGAGGTTTTGCAGCACTGCATCCACCAGGGCTCTTTTGGTGGTCCGGGGAGCGCAGCTGGGAGGGGAAGAGCAAAGCACCACTAAGATCTTTATCATAGCAGGGATTTGAAGGGCAGTAAAACATTTGTGAACACCCTTTTTGTCTTCCAGATCGTCAGGTAGAGACCCCAAAGGAGTGTGTGCATGTGCACCACACACAGATGCACAAATCCCCAAAATTTCCCCTTCAGGGATGAATGAAAATCCCTCTGTCTCGCTTCGCCAGGAACTTTTTTTGTTGTTGTTTTTACTCTTGCTCCTATAACTTGAAATCCTTTTAGGAGCAGCTTGATGCCCACCTCCACTGCCACCACAACAATTCTGTCCCTGAATTCCCTGACCAAGGAAGATGCCAGAGCTGCTAGAAGGCAGCACAGCTGGAAATCTGGCCAGGGTTGGATTTGGCCAGCACAGGTACCACCACGTTCCAGAGGTCACTCAGCCACTGCCAATGTTTTCCGTGCAGAGCTGGCTCAGGGAGGACCTTTCTGAAGTGCAGAGGGCAGCAGTTTTATCTGTTGCAGCTGGCTATCTTTAGACAATTTTAATAAATCAGCGGGATTAAAAACATTCCAGCCTCCTCCGAGGTGTTTAACCCCGTCAGGCTGGGTGATGAGGAGGAGAGCTTTTGAAAACTGATTGCATTAGAAAGGGAGATCTGGGGGAGTTCGTGGTTATATCCTATTGAGCAAGTGCTAAAGGGATGGTGCCAACTCCCAAACCATCCTCTGGGGATATTCATGCTTGTATCAGCCCTGATAAAGGAGCCAGAAGCCTGATGCACAGAAGGAAACCTCTGGATCTGTCCTGCCCTAGCTCCATGGCACATTATCTCTGTTGCACAGTGGCAGAGACCTTCCTGGCATCTATTAAATGCTGTGAATCATTTCCACAGCTCTCCTCTCAAGACACAACATTTGGTCCTTGATTTTGACAGCTTAGGAAGTTTGTCTGGGGACCTGGAGAGGAGGAAGGAGGCCTTGAACTTCTGGTGAGCTGTCCCAGGGGTGGCCTCTGACTCCCATCAAAGGAAGCCCCTGATTATCCAGCTCCTGTCCTCCTGCACCCCTGACAGGTCAAACAGGGCTCTGAACAACCTGATGCAGTGGAAGATTCTCCTTGCAGGAGGTTGGACTGAGTGACCTTTAAGGGTCCCTTGTAACCCAAACCACTCTGTGACTCTACAGTTCCATGACCCAGAGGGCCCTGCACAGTGTGGGAGCACATTTCTGCAGAATGGCCTGCAAGGAAAAATCCACATTAATTGCCTTTGCAGGGACAGTCCTCAAGCCTCACCAGTCCAAGCCTTTGCACCTACTAGACTGTGACAGAGATCCTGAGTTTGAGATTCCACATTGCTCCCCAGGGAATGCTGTCACTGGAGTGACTCTCTGCCATAGTGACTCTCTGCCACAGTGACTCTCTGGGTCTCTGTGGACCCAGACTGCCAGGGTGTTGGCAGTCTGGGTCCACACTGAGAACCTCCACAAACCACGACCCTGAGCTTGCCTGCCCAACATTAGGCATTACCTAATCATCCTTTGAGATTGTTCCCTAGGGAAATGTGCTTCCCTCTCCAGCAAAGCCTTTCCCACAGACAGGGATGGAGCACTGGTGAACTGAGAGGTGTAGGGGTGGCTACAGACACCTCTCACCTTCCTTCCTGGGTTTTCATGGTGAAAAGCTGCTCAGTGCAGCTCCTTTTCCACAGTCAGGCTTACAACAGGGAAAAAAATCCAGGTGTTTCTGAAACAACTGGATGTTGAAAATTCACCAGTGTTTCATGCTCAGAACACTCAGCATGTAAAGTAAGGAAAACTTTGATTTCAGTGAGATTTAGAATCTAATGTTACATTTGCTTCAATATTTTTTTTTCCCTAGAAATTCTCAGTTCTTTACAGACAAAACCCAAGAATCTCGTACAGGAGTCCCAGTGGCTGAAGATGAACAATAAACAGCAACAAAACACAATCAAATTTGCTGAAAAACTTGGGATTTCTACCTCCTTTCTCCCTTTCCCAGCTCTCAAGATACATGGTCTGAAGTTCCTGACCTGTAACTATCCAGTGGTGTGGAGCAGGTTCTGCCTCTGTTTCCCCCCCAATAAGGAACACCAGGTGAATTTTGCCCCAATAAGCAACACCAGCTGAATTTCTCATGAGCTCAGGGTACATTTTGAATTTAAAATATGGTCCAGACAATGCCTTTGCATCAGCCCTGTGCTGGTATTTTCCAATTAGCTATGACTGTGGATACAGGCTTGAAGGGATGAATTTCTTGTTGCTGCTCTCATACAAACAGGGCCCTAAGCTCTGGAGAGTTGCAGCACCACTAAGACAGAAGAGAATAAAAAGAGTTTTTACATAAATTTAAAATGGAGAAAGAATTTCATCTCAAAGCTTTATTTGTCTGTTCTTAATGCCCATTGCTCCTGGTTCATGCTCAGCTGTTGATCACGTCTATGAGGGTGGCCAGATCCAGCTCTTGGTTTGGGTGCTCCCTCCCAAGTTTGGGAAATGCCAAAGATGAGGTGGCAGCCACCTCTGGGAATGCAGAAAGGCTGTCAAAAAACACATCTCTGTGTGTGTAACAGGCTGCCACCAGATCCAACAAATATTAGCTGGCTGCACCATGCAAACCCTGCCTGCGAGCAGGGCCTGAGCATCGCTTTCCCTTGTGGAACTCTAACCCAGATGAGTCCTCAGCAAGGAGCTGATGCCTCAGATTTTAGCTTTCATAGTTTCAGATTCTGTGCCACCTAAGGACGTAGTTTTGAGCCTCATATTAAGTGCTAGTAAGCTCTCTTCACAGAACAAGTAAACCAAAGAAATCTTTTCCTGCTGAGGACCAAGGACAACTTTCAGCCTAGAAAGCACAAACAAGGGTGGACTGAAGGGAGGAACAAGAAGGATGGGACCTCACAACCTGAAGCTGTAATTGAACATTTAAACCCCAATATGCAAATGGGCCAAAACTTATAAAAATGTAAAATCTCATGATCAAGCAGCCATTTTTGTGTGGCCATTCCTAACTCACCCTGGGTGCAGCCTTGGTCAGGCTCCTGTAATGCCCAGGGTGGGTCCTGGAAGCCTTTTAATAAATATCTGCTTTATTCTCTAGCTCTGTCCAGCCTCTGTTTCAGGTCAGCCTTCCTAAAGCATCAGAGCCCAATGTGATTTCTGATTGTAGAAGCAGCTACATCCTAATTAAGTGAAGGAATGAGAGAAAACAGCTGCCTTCCTTAAAAGAGACCCTCCTTACAGATCTGGTGTTAACAGGAGGAACAGGAAGATGCCAACAGCTGCGTGGAATCACTGTAATTAAAAAAGGGGAAAAAGAAAACTTTCCAGTAAGCAGAGAGCTGTGAGCGTCCTGCAGTGGGGAAAGGTTAATTCCAGCCTCATCTCCCAGCTGGCTCCACCAGGACAGAGGTTAAAGATGAAGCTGTAACACACACATGTCAACACAGCTCAGATCTCTGCCTAGCAGTCACCCTCCCAGGGTCTGCCCCGAAAAAACCACATCCCTCCTGTTTGGTGAAGAGAATCCACCTCCCAGCACGTTTTAATGGAGTTAAAAAAAAAAAAATTAAGTGTTATTAAATATGAATGCTTAAGAGGCTGTGTCTCCAATTGAGACGTCTGGTCTCAGGCTGCAGAAGACAAGCATTGAAAAGAGAGATCCCTCAGGGGCTCCCAGAGAGATAAACTTCTGAAAATAACTGGAAGCTGGAAAATATCTGAAGGGGGATATTACATGTGCTTGCCCTGCTTGGACCTCTCCCCTAGGGTCTGCTTGCAGCCACACTTCTGTTACCTTTCCTGTTACAGAGAGGATGAGCCTGTCCTACCAGAGCCAAACACACCTGTCCAAGAAGAGAAAAAAACTAAAGAGAGACAGGGAAAATATTAAAAAAAAAAAAGTGTTTAAAGCCCAGGAGCTGGTAGGCTGCCAAATGGTGCTTTGAGGGGTGTCCTGGCTGGACAAGGGAACAGAAACTGTCCCTGCTGCCTCTCTCCCACCCTGGTTTGCTCCCTTGCCAAGGTTGTTCACAAGGAGATCCTGATGTTTACTGAGGCCTCGGAGGAGGGAGGTATAAATGCAAAGATGAAGGAAAAGAGCAACCAGGACCTCAACAAGAGGCTGTGTGTGGAAGGGTGGCTGCTCATTTCTGCACTGCAGAAAGGACACAGGCCAGAGTATGCTGCAAACCATCTTGTGACAACACCCCCATGCCCTGCAGGAACATTTTTGCCAAGATAAGCATCCTCTAGGTTGTTCTGTGGCTGGCTGTGGTTAATACAGATAGGTGATGGAATATAGCTGAGACTTCACTTACACAGCTCAGTGGTAACCAATACAAACAGTCATGGAGTCATGGGGTGGTTTGGATTGGGAGGGAACCAAAGGTCACCCAGTTCCAACCCTCTGCCATGGGCAGGGAGACCATCCACTGTCCCAGGGTGCTCCAAGCCCCAATGTCCAGCCTGATCTTGGACACTTCCAGGGACCCAGGGGCAGCCACAGCTTCTCTGGGCACCCTGTGCCAGGGCCTGCCCACCCTGATAGGGAAAAATTCCTTCCTAATATCTCATCTAAATCTCTCCTCTTTTAGTTTAAATATGTTCCCCCTCTTCCTTTCACTATCTGTCCCTGTAAAAACCCACTCTTCCTCTTTTTTACAACCCTCTTTAACTACTGGAAGCCTGGAAGGCTGGAATGGCTTTACTCCCTGGCTCTGAGGGTACCTACCCTCAAAACCATTTTGGAAAGATACATCACTCTCCCCTATTTTGACAGCAATTCCTTCTCTAAGCCCCTGTCCTCAACTTTGCTCCTCAAAAGCCTTGTGCCTCAGCAGAACCCCAGGATCTACCCTCACCCATATTTTTCTCCATGCAACCCTGACTGAACTTGCCCTTCTGCCACACTTCAGCATGCCAGAAGGCTGATGCATTAAAAAAGTCATGTATTGAAGCAGCACTGCTCATTCCCAGGTATCAGAAAGTCTCTGCTGCTCTCTTGGAAATCAGAAAGCTGTCCTTGAAATGACTGGAAGGAAAACAAATTAAGCAGCCTTTACACTTGTGTTTCCATGAGTTTAACTGGTGTGACTTGGTGCTGGGGTGTCCATAAGAAAATCCCAATCTCATCCCCTGCAGAAGTGTTTTTTTACCAGAAAAAATAAATTATTCCTTCACTACCAATCTCAAGAAGTGCAATTTAAGTTTAGAGTTTGAAAATGGGATAGGAATGTAGGATACAGAAAACATGGATAGTCCAATGGAGAAGTGTGTAAGCTACAGAGCAAACTGAGAAGGACATTAGCTAAATCCTTGGAAGATTGCAGAGCAACATAAATCTTACCCCTACCTGAAATGTGATTCCCTGCACGGGGGGTCTGAGTGACCTTTACCTCTGAAGGTTTCCTGTTGGCATCCAACCTCTTGCACTTTGAGCTTTGGACAGCACAGGCCAGGGAGTGGATTTTAAGTTCCTTCTAAAATTTTGTGGAAAACAAACCAGTTTTGAGTGGATGCTTTTTCAAGTGACCAAATTTTTGTTTGTTTTGTGGCTGGAAATGTTTTCTTATAGTGGCTTATCCTTGTGTGTTTGTTTGTTTGCTTGTTTGTTTTATGAAAAACCCAGAGGTGGGAAAAACAAACCAACAAAACAAGTTTTTCACCAAAAAGGCTGAATTCTCTGAAAGATTTAGAGAGTTTTAGTTTTTTTTTTCTTTTGAGGGAGGAAGGTGGCATGTTTGAAAAACAAGAAGTTAAAAAATCAGAAAGCTGTGGTGAAGTGTTTGCCTGCAAAGACAGGGAGACTTTTTACAAGAACTTCTGGTGATAGGACGAAGAGAAATGATTTATAACTAAATGAGTGTAGATTCAAACTACACGTAAAGAAGAAATTATTTATGGTGGGAGTGCTGAAAACACTGGCACAGGTTGTCTAGGAAGGTGGTAGATGTCCCATCCCTGGAAGTGTGCAAGGCTGCGTTAGACAGGGCTTGGAGCAAATTTGTCCAAGGAAAAGTGTCCCTGCCAATAGCAGGAGGTGGAATGAGATGAGCTTTTGAGTTCCCTTCCAACCCAAACTGTTTGAGGATTCCATGATCCTGTGAATGAAACTCAAGGGATGTTCTTGGAGGATCCCCTTCTCTATCCCCTGGGCCTGTTTGAAATGGTAAGAAATTGGATTGAGGACTTCCATGGGGGAGTTCTGGGGCTCAGTTCTGTGGCTGGGCCCTCTCTTTCATCCCCAAAATGTAGGACTGAGGGCTGACATGATGTTAAGGGTTGTGGGGTGACAATATTCTTACAGCTCCTCCCTTGCAACACAACAGAGACATTGAGTCTACACAGCTCCCCTCCTCCATCCCCTACCCTGTTATATCACAGCCATTCTCAGTTTTCCCCTCAATTCTGAGTCATTTCTGTTGCTTTTCTTCAAAATAGGAAATAGAAGGGGCGGGTTTGCTTTTCTATAATTATTTATTATTAAGCACTCACTTGCAGCAAAGAAAGAAATGAGAATTTGCACCAGACAAGCAGTATCATGCTGAAAAATAGGAAAAGAAATATTTCAATCCTTTCTGAGAAAACAAGTCAGAGGCAACCTCTGGGAATCAAATAAAGTGCACATACACACAAACAGCAAAAATCAAACATGCTACATATTAATTCAAGCCAACTTATTTTTCAGAGTAGAACTTGGAAAGCATAAACAAGTTACAACAAAAACAGAGGAAATTGGCTGGCATTTCCCAGTCTTCCTTTCACGGTTTTTGAAGATGTTTGATAAGAGATCCTCTCAGTCTTTTGAAGTCAGGGACAGTCCAATTCCAATGCCAACCAAAAGGCAGAGTCATCACTTCCAAAGGAAATAATGGATTCCATCCCTGCTGCATAAAGGCCAGACTCCATCCTATGGATCACAGCTCCTCCTCCAGAGGGACAAAGGAGATCAGAAGGTGCCTGAGAGCTCCCAGAGTCTTTCTGATCAGGGGGAATCATTAAAGGACAAATACCCAGAGGAAATGGACTCAGCCTCTGAGAAAGAATTTCCCCTTCTGAAGACAGAATTTTTGTCATGACACATTCAATAAATACTTAAAAGCCCTTTTTTTCAGCCTCAGGTCCCAGTGGCAAAACACCATTTTCAGTCAGAAGCCTGGCTCCCTCACTCGGCTCTTTCCATTGATTTTCCTTGGCAGCCTCATGGATATTCCAAGGACTGGGGCCACTGGAAGGGCTTAGTTCAGCAGTTCCCAAGTTGTACAGGACCTTAAGGTCATTTAGAATGCTCTGCACACACACACACACACACGGGCTGAACCCATGTGTGCAAATGGACAGATTTTTAAACCTGCCTTGGCAGCTTTTCCTGGGGCAGCTCTTTGGGCAGCAGGCACAGCTGGAATATCTCAGCTCCTTCTGCCCCCGCTCACAAGGCAGTGCTGACTCAGGTGTCATTGCCAGCATGCCACATCTTCCTCCTCCTGAGGGTTGTTGTCCCTGAAAGCCACTTCAGCTGGCAGATAAAATTACTTGTGGCTTGGATAGAAACCCTCCTAAATCCCCCTCTGTGGCTCGTGGATGTACAGAAGAGCTCAGCACGGATATTAACACTCTGTAACAAGCACATTGCTCTCCTCAGGGTGTTTGTGCTCCTGCCTGGACTGGGCTGAGCAACCTCCCCTCTGACCCATGGCATTTCACATGTTCAAGCCTTTTTGCATGGCTTTCTAGAAAAAGTCTATTTTTCCAAGTGTAGGCAAAGCTGCCAGCACCTCCTCTTGAAGAGCATCTGTGCTTGGCTAACCAACCAGATGTTCCTGGGGATATCCAGAGAGAGAGCTCAGAAATTTTCCAAGCTGTTCCCAGGGACATCATCTCTTAGTTCCCATTTGCTCCAGTAAGAATATTCCTCAGAAAACATTGGATACAACACTCAGAGTGGACCTCCTTTTTATCTTCTGAGTAGGTGATGTGTTGTCCTTTGATGGTGGTGCTGGGTTAACCCTTGGACTTGATGATCTTGGTGGTTTATTAAATCTTATTAATTCTATAAATCTACTTAAAGTCAGACTCTCCTGGTGGTGGGAGTGTTTCTCTTGCTGGCCACTGATAAACCTCAAGATCACCTTCAGATCAAGTGGTGGCCTTGCATGCCAGCCTTTGCACTCTTTGTACTTAACACACTAATTCCAGGTGTTCCTTTTCCAGGAAGCTCAGCCCATCTGCAGTGCTTCTCTTTTATGAGGAACATCTGAAGCTGACAATGGCACAAGGATCAGACAAGGACCTCCCTGAGGTCCCTTTCAGCCCTTAGAGTGTGACCCTGGGAGCTGGCTCCTACCAAGACTCCAGCCAGCTTGTGTGGGTGAGCAAAGCCCTGCAGGGGTCTGTTCCTCACCTTTAAATATCCAGGCAGCAAAGATGAGCAGGTCAGGTGGAGGAATCTGAATTTAGTGACAGTAAACCCTTTACCTTTGTCCTGCCAAAACTAAAAGCTCTTTTGCCTCCCCAGAACATGCAGATGTCTGGTGGTGCAGCCCCTGGAGATAGCTGTCAGAATATTTTTTCAGGTTTGTGGGGGTTTTTTTGGTTTTGTTTGGGGGTGGTGGGGGGGGTTGGTTTGGTTGGTTGGTTGGTTATTTATTTATTTTGTTTTGTTTTGTTTTGGGGGTTTTGTGTGTATGTATGTGGGGGGGTTTTGTTGGTTTTGGGGTTTGTTTGTTTGGTTGGTTGTTGTTTGGGGTTTTTGTGGGGTTTTGTTTGTTTTTGGTGGGGTTTTTTTTGTTTTTTTTTTTTTAACAACAAGCAACTTCATGCCAATTGCTGTCACAAATGTGCCTTTTTCTGCAGTTGGGGAGGTCAAGCCACAAATCCATTGGTATGAATCTCTCTCAGTCTCAGCTGACATCTTGTCAGGAGCTGGTTAAAAGCACTTTTAGGGCTCAGAAAGAACCCTGCAGAGGACAAAAAGCCTTCACTGGGGTGAATCACCATCTGCTCTAATAAGGACACATCCTTCCAGGGCTGCTGGGAGGACCTGTGTTCAGGAATGCTTTATTCTTGGAGGAAGCCATTAAAAAAAAAAAATGAGGAAGGGTGGGGTCACAATCTCTGATGTTATAAATGAGTAAAAACTTCTTCATTAACCCATCATCTGATCTGCAGTAACTAAATACCCATATTTGTGATCTTAACACTTAGGGATTGCCAAGGTGAAGGGCTGGCTCAGGCCACTCCTACATTTCTCCAGGTGGGAAAGCCCACCTGGGATGTGTTCAATAATCCCTCAGCACCGTGGGTTTGTGGGCTTAGAAGAGACAGAGAGGAGTCCAAGGCTGGCAAATTTTTTTGTCGCTGCTGAGTTGAGAAAAGGCTGCTGAGCCCTGACTTACAGAAACCAGTGCTCCTCTGTGTCATCCAGGAACACAGGAGGTGAAAGGGAGGCTCTGGGAAAAGGAGATTTAGGTTTCAGACTGAGCAAGTCTGAGGGAAAAAAAAAACCTCTGGGAGCCATCTGACCTGGGCTTTGCTATTTACTGTGCATTTCTTGTCTGACTAACACAGCTCATAAGGCTGGAATGTGTAGTAGCCCGAGAGGGAGTCTGTTTTCATTGTATATGAAAGCATAATAAAAGCAAAGCTTGCTCCCAGAGAGCTTTGGAGACTTAGAAAAAAAATGCTGCTCATATTTGAGAAGAGCAGAAGAAGGATGAAAAAGAAAACAGTGACACACCCAGGAGTAAACAGAAGGTAGAAGTGGGCAGGAGATGAACCCAGGTGTCCTGGCAGCCTGCTGCTTTGTCCTCTTGCCCTCTCTGACTGACAGAATGAAAAGCTGGAGGAAGGGAAGGACTGGCACATGGCAAAAATAGGCAAAACCAGGCAAAACCAGGCAAAAACAGGCAGTTGTGATTTTTTAGGAAGGACACCTGTTTGCAGGGGCAGCAGATTTCCTTATCTCCTTGATGCTTCAACTTGTTCTCTGAGCATAATTATTCACTGTCCCCTTCTACCACAGGTATCAAAAGCAGCAGAAAGGCACTGATCCTCTTTTCCTGTGCTTCCCATCTCCATCCATTTTCCCCCCTGACATTTGCTGTGGGCACAGAGTGTGCAGCCCAGTCACAGAGCAGTGGCCCTCTGTGATGAACTGCCTCTCCTCCTGGGTGGTGTTTGCTCTGCCAAAGAGACAGCCCTGGATCAGGCAAAGGAGCAGCAGAGAGCCCATAAAGGAGATAATTTATCCCTTTCCCAGACACATCCATGAAAGCAACTTATCTTCCCCTTCATCCACCCAGAGCCAGGATGTGGCTCTTATCTATCTGTAAACCAGGCAGAGTGGAGCATGTTGCCCTTTAAGGTCAACCTGTTAAAAAAGAAGGGGAAAAAAAATAAAAATAAAAAGAAAAAGAAAGAAAGAAAAAAAAAAAGGCAAAGAAGTAGCATTTCTAGGCTTTGTTTTTTTAGGCTTTGTTTTTTTTCCTAGCAGCTCGGGTGTGTTGGACATTCCTGTTGTCATCATGGCAATCCCTGGGAAATGGGACCTGTGCCTGCTTTCTGTGCTCCTCTTGGAGCTCTTATCCCTGATGTTTGAGCTCCATTTGCGCAGAGCAAGCCCAGAGGAGGCCACAAAGATGCTTTGAGGGCTGCAGCACCTCTGCCATGATGAAGTCTGGAGAAGAGAAGGCTTTGGGGAGACCTTATTGCAGCTTTTCAATGCATGAAGGGGATTAAGAGATGGAATAAGACTTTTACAAGGAAATGCAGTGACAAGACAAGAGACAAGAGTTTTAAACTGAATAGGGTAGGTTTTGATTGAATATAAGGAAGGAGTTCCTGGCTGTGAGGTGGTGAGGCCTTGGCACAGGTTTCCTACAGAAGCTGTGGCTGCCCCTGGATCCCTGGAAATGTCCAAGGCCAGGTTGGACAGAGCTTGGAGCATCCTGGGATAGTGGAAGGTGTCCCTGCCCATGGCAAGGGTGGGAGTGGTGACCTTTAAGGTCCCTTCCAAAGCCAGTCATGCTCTGATTCCATGGTTTTGTGCACAGGCAGCTGGACAATAGAGTCAGTGAGGTGTTACACAACCTCTGCTAACAGAAAGCTCTGTAGTGGGTGAGGTGAATCACATTCCTACCAACCCTGGCTCTCTGTGGAGCCTCAGTCCCCAGCTCAGGAGTGGCCTCTGGCACAGGAGATGCCCAGTTCAAACGGGGTGAATCCACTCTCAAAGCTCAGTCAGATGAATCCCACCCTGGTGACTCAGGGAGAAGGAATTGCAGTAATACAGGCATGTGTGATGAAGTATTTCCTTTCATTTCTCTTCCAGCCTGACTCCTGGTCATTTTTACTGCATGCTTCTTGGTTCCTGTGTTATGAACAATAGTGAGTAACCACTTCCTACTCACCTTCTCCATTCCTCCCCACTGCTCATAGTTCTAAAATGTGATTTTAGAAAAGAAACTAGAATGATTCCACACAAAAGACAAGGCTACACTGCAGATTTGAGCAGCTCCATGCCATTATTACTCTCTGTTTCACTCTGTTCCTCTGTTCACTATTCCCTTCCAGTAATTCCTAACATTCAGTTCCCCTGGGCTCTGATGCCAAGATCTCTTTTCTGAGTGGAAATAGCTACCCCAGAGAGCATCACTGTGTATAAATATTTAGAGCTGCATTTCCCACATGTGCACTACTTTGCATTTACCAACACTCAGTTTCACCTGTCTCTTTCTTGCCCAGTGTTGAGATGATCCTACAACTCCTGATGGGAATGTTACTTTCAATTACCATGAATAATTCTGTGTCATCAGCAAATTCCATCACTCTTTTATTGTCAGCCTTTTCCAGATCATTTAAAAGTGTATTCAAGAACACAGTTCCCAGTGGAAAACCCTGCAGGACTCTCCTGGCAGTGTTTTCCATCATCAAAACCAATCAATTCTTTGTTCCTTACCTTTTAATAAATTAGTAATCCACAAGAATAATTAATCCCACAACTCCATTTTTTTGACTGTTCTGTTGGAAGACCACGCTGACAGTTCCCCCATTTCCACTGCACCAGCTGGGTGACTTTATCAGGTGTTCACAAACCCCTTCAAAACAACCCCTTGATTTGTGGGGATTAATTCCTCTGAAAGAAGAGTTGCCTTTCCCCCGTGTTGCATTTGGCCCTGGGACCATGGATGCTGCTCCTCCTTGCAGAGCCCACCAGTGAGTTTAATTCAGATGTCAGCATTCATTTCCCAGGTCCTCATGGTGCCCTTCTCAAAAATTCCCAGCACAATTGCTGTTTTATATTCCCCTGCAGCTAAGTCTGATTGAAGTGACAAGCTTCACACCACGATTAATAATACAGTAGTTTTGTGTCTCCATTCCCTCCTGAATCATGTTTCCTTTCTTTTCATTGACTCTTTATAATTTATTTTACTAACCCTTCCGTTAGGGATCACTCCTGTGATTGACTCTCTCCCTCTTCTTCCCCAAGATAAATGTTGGTGTAGGGACCATCTGAAACTACTCCACATTTAACAGGATTGGAAGAATTCATCAAACCTTTCTGCTGCGCACAGTGACCATCTCATCTTTGCACATCTCCTTTATTCCACTCAAAAGTCCCAGAGAGTCCCTGACAGATTCTTGTACCAGAAAATTGGAGCGAGGTTTTGTTGATATTTCATTCCTTTAGTAAAATGCTTCCTCAAATCTTGTTGGCATAATTTATTGATAAACTTCCAGATATTGAGTTTCTTCCATGCCTCATTTCTCATTTAGATCATTTTACAGATTTTGTTTTGCTTCAATCATTTTTAGTCTTTTCCCAGACACTTATTTATCTACATTTAGTCTTTTTTCAAAATCTTTTTAATACATGATATATATTTATCTTCTGAGCATCCAGTTTGTTGCCTGCAAAGTATTTACTCCACCATATATAAGAACTTTGCAATTTTTGCCGTTTCTTGTAGTTTCTTTTTGAAAGTTTCTCCCTTTTTGATTAAGTTCAAGCCCTTTTGGGGCATAAAGTTTCATTAGTGGGCTTTTTTATCTTATCCTCTCCTTGCAAATATTTGAGTTTATGTACATTATGTTCACTGTCACAGTACAACACAGGTTGCCTTTGGAAGCTGCTGGAATTCCCAGGCTTCAGGAGCAAGGAAATAAAACCTGGTGATTCCTCCTGTATCATGCCATTCTTTGCATAGTTTTCTTTTAACCACTTTTATACCTCTGCTAGAGAGCAGAAAAAGCTGGTCTCTGAGAGGTGAGAGTACACTGAGGATGACCCATCATTAAATCACAGTCTGATTATAATCAGAGTTAATTTCAAAGTTAGATTTTGTTGTACCAGATCCCATCTAGTCCAGCTTTTAACCTCTCTAAGGATATTCTGAAGCTGTTTCAATAATCAGTCATGCCCATGGTGAAGAATTGCACTGTTAAACCAGACAGAACTTCTTTTTCTGCTTTTTGTTTTGTTTTGTTTTGTTTTAGTTTGTTTTTTAACTTTTCTCTTGCTATCTCACTGGTCACCTTTGTCTTCACTGAGCAGAGTCCATCCCCTGCTGCAGCCCCATAGTCTGCCCATCCAGTCCCCATCTCTCCAACCTGGATACAGACACGTGGGACCATCTCAGAAGTCCTGCTAAAGTACAGGTAGGAGACATCAGCTGCTCTTGCCTGTCAGCTCATCCCAGGAGTCAGAGAAGTTCTCCAAACACAGTTGTCCTGTTCTCAGTAAAAGTCATGCTCCTAATCCCCTTTCTTTCAACTCCCATGCCTCTAAACAGCTCACAGGGGGACTTGTCCCATTATTTTCCAAAGGTCTGAAGAAAAGTCAGCCAGAGTTCCTTGGATCCTTTTACCTGCCTCTTTGAATCTGAACAGGATGTTTGCCTTTTTCCATCAGGAAACTCCAGGAGCTGCCACAGTCATTCAGGCGTTGGCCAGCACCCTCAATCTCCTTGTCTGTGTCTGCTGTCTTGTGGACTTGTAGTTGCCTACAAATGTTCCTGATTTAATCCTCCTCTGCTCTGAGTAGCATCTTTCTTCCCCTGGCACAAGGCAGGTAGATGTGGGAAGTTTGGGGATGAAGTCTCCAGTAAATGCTGAAGCTAAGAAAGCACTTGGTTATTTCCTTATAAAGCATCCTACACAGTTTTGCTGCAGCAGAGAAAGCAGCTGCCTCTGTGACCTTTTCCTGGAGCACTTTCAGTCAGAGACACGCTTTTAGGGGTGGCTTTTCTGTGCAATGTCATCATCATCATCATCAGAACAGAGCTGTGGGATGCCTGATGATGATATCAGCTGCTTGTTTTGGAGCTAAAGCTGTTTTTCCCCACGTGTTGTACAAGGCTCAGTCAATGCTAACCCTTCCCACAGATGTTGGATTTCAGCAGAGCTGTGAGTAGAGAGCCCTACCAACAGGTCAGATACTGCTGAGTAGGGGGCAGGAGGAAGAGTACTCTCTTCATCACTGCTGCAGGACAAGGAGTTAAGGATTAAAATCCAAATGTACAACAACCACAGGCTGCCTGCAAGGCTGGCTGCAAGAGAGGAGGAGGGAGTGCTGCTGCAGACCATCCTGTTTGGTTTTTTTGCAGGATCAGGTTCTGCCTTTGGTATAGCTCAGTCCTTGGTCCTGATTTGTCTTGCACCCCAAAGCAGAGTCCAGCTCTGAGTTTGCACAGGGTGAGTTGGAGGAGGTTGGGCTGGCACCTCCCTGCTCAGAGAATCTTTTCTGGAGCTCCTGGGCTCCACCACTAATTAGAACACGGGTACATTTTTAATCTGTTCCTCTTTCTACACTGCCAAGCTCTTTCCTTTCCCCCTGCCCCACTGTTCCTTCCTTAAATCCTTAAACCCAGCCCTCTCTTGTTGTGGCTCTGGTCTGAATCCACACTGAAACCTGCCTTTTGTTCTTCTGCCTTTCCCACATGCCAGCATCCCTTCCCTCCCTCTGCTGACTGTAATTTATTGTTCTGCCCCTTCACTGACACAGATGGGGTTTCACATTTAAACAATGTTCCACCGTGTACCATTTCCCCTTGATAAGTAGACTCAGAACCAGAGTGACTCAGCCCCGTGGCACGCAGGTAATTTCTCCAGCTCCCTCTCATGGCATTCCTCCCCGGTGCCTGCCTGTGAGAGATTCCCACATCCTGGGTGTCTGTGTGTGTGTGCCTTGGGTGACTGGATAACCTGTTTGCAGTGCACAAAGATGTAATGTACAGATCTCATGGAAATCTTCGTAGCAGCTCTGCCTTGAAAACCTCAAATTGTCCTCATTAGGAGAAAAAGTGTTGAACATTCCAGGGATGGGGCAGCCACAGCTTCTCCAGGCAAACAGTTCCAGTATTTCACCACTCTCACAGGGAAAAATTTATTCCTAATATCCCACCTATATTTCTCCTCTTTCTGCTTAAAGCCGTTCCCCCTTGTCTATCACTACATGCCCTTGTAAATCACATCACAAAGTGCCACATCTCATTTTTTGAATGAGGAATTCTGCCACATCCCTTGTTGCAATGCTTAATCAGTATTCCAGTGAAAAAACTTTTCATCCTCTCCAACCCGAACCTTCCCTGAGGTGCAGCTTGACGCCATTCCACCCCCTCTGCCCCATAACTACACGTCCATTTTTTTTGCTGAGGAGGTTTGAAGATTTTTTTTTTTCCCTCTGCAACTGTTTCTGAGCTGCCCCATCTCTCCAGTGAGATGGGTCAGAGTAACACCATGATGAGGGACCCTGCAGGTTCCACCATGCCAACACAGAGAGACATCACCACGGAGAGAAGTGGTGTCGCAATACGACGCGAAAAGAGCGACACTCGCTCTCTGAGACGTCCAAGGCAAAAAAAAAGGGGCAGTTTATTTACAGACCTCAACTGTTAAGAATGGGCCAGGAGACCAGCTCTGTTTGGAAAGGCCTTCATTAAAAAGACAGCTCTGGGTAAGGGGCTCGAGGGGCCGCGCCTGCCACCGCTGCTCCCACTGGGCACCACAAAGGAGGAGGTGCA
The DNA here is from genome assembly GCA_016584745.2 of Phylloscopus trochilus trochilus. Classification (NCBI taxonomy): domain Eukaryota; kingdom Metazoa; phylum Chordata; class Aves; order Passeriformes; family Phylloscopidae; genus Phylloscopus; species Phylloscopus trochilus. The sequence continues at coordinate 3,565,516 of WQNJ02000016.1, forward strand.
GGTCAAATCTGCTGCTTGTGCTGCAGAGTCAGGATTCCTTCCTCACGGGAGTTCCCAGGAATTCAGTTCTAGCTCATGTGGTTCAGGGGGTGCCATCTTTTTCCAGTACTCTTGAGGTTATGGCGAGAAGGTGGCAGACCACTTGCAGATGGCTGGATGTCTTGCTCACACAGTAGTGTCTTCCATAGGTCCAGATTTGGTGTTGGCTCATGGTTTTTAGGGGCTTTCTGGCGTTAATTGGACTTCTGCTTGTAGCAGAGCATCAAGGGAGTCCCTTGATTTCCCTGTGAGGCGGTGTCAGCAGTTTGACGAGCAGGTGGGGAGCAGCGGAGGCCTTACCCGATGGAAGGTGAGGGGGAATTTGGGATTTGGGGAAAGGTAATACACAGCCTGGAACACAGGAAACTGAGATTCAAGGGTACAGATCCAACACAAACAGTTTGGAATAACAGGTAAGTAACAGCACAACCTTTTTGACTTCATGGCAAACAGTGTAACAATACAACATACAGTGCATGACTTGGTGTCCTTTGTTTATTTCATCAACATTTACAGAATTCCAACAGTGACCATGGATTGGAGGAAGAAAATCGTCCTCTCCAACCACACTGCTCAACCCAACAAGTCCATCAATTCTCTCCTCCTCCAGAAAGGAATGCAAAGCAATCATTATTGACATGAGAAACTCCATTACAAAAATGTAAACATCAGAAGGCTTAGAAGAACTTCAGAAGAACAAGGGGGCATCACTTCTCTCTCCTTCCACACCTCTGAGCTGGTGGACTCTGATTTTTACAAGGAAATTTAAAGTTTTCCCTGCCTTGTGCCAATGGGATGCAATCCCAGCTGGGGAAGGCAATCTTGGTACGGGAAAAATGAGTGAGTTTGGTGGAAATCTGAACTGAAACCTCTGAGGGTGTGAAACAGTTTTCAACCTCCAGGATGCCAAGCAAGCTCCCAGCAGGATGATATGTCCCTTGCTCCTCATGGAGTGATGTTTTTGGGAGGGGAGTCACTATAGAGAGAAGGAATTCTTTGAAGAAGGGACAGCACATTTTTATTTACATGAAAAGCGCGTGAGAAACTCCATTGCAAAAACGCAAACACAGAAGGCTGAAACAGAACTTTAGAAAAACTTTGGAAAAGCAGAGAAGAACAGGGCGACAGACTGGAGCTCCTTTTCCCCCCAGACACATGTTCCTATTGTTGCCATAACTGGGATCAGATTGTTGGAGAGCCGGGTGAAGCGTCCCAAAATAAGTAATAATTCACGCCGCGGATCCGACGCGTTTGCGTCAGGGATTACGGAGGCAAAAATCCTGGACAGTTACAAATCTACAGATCAATGGTGCACTGATAAAAGGAAGGAGGGAGGAGGATTGCATTCCTCCCAGCCCAGCAGGCTGACAGTGCAAAAGGGAATAAAAGAACATTTAGTGCTCTGTACACCGAGTCCTCCGCCTGGCAAAGGGTGTGAGCCTTATCAGCTGGACAGGGACTTGGTGCCTCCCCGAGCACCTCTCTGAGCCAGCTCACACCTCTGAGGTGTGACCCTCCTTTCCCTGGTTTGCTTCTGCTTTGCATTTCTCAGCTGGGCGCTTCCCCATCCCCAAAAAAACTCATTGGATGGGCTAAATTAACTCTTTTTTTTGCTTCTAAAAGCAATACTTTGGGGTTCTCCCACAAGTTACAAGAGATTTAATTGTCTGTTTTCCTTCACCTTTTTTTTTCTGCTACCACAATATCCAAAAATGTATCTTGTCTTCTTTTTTTCCTCCTCCCCGCCCCCTTTTTTTTTTTTTTTTTTTGAGCTTTGAGTACTGACAGATTCATTTTTTCCATTTGCCCAAGCGAGGCTTAGAGGGGTCAAAATTGTGCTTATTATAGGTTTTTCTCAAGGCTGGCAGATCAAGATGTTCCTCCAGCCTGATGTTCCTCCAGTCTAATCATGGAGAAAGATCCTCCTCCAGACTGAGTTGTGCTGGTGAGGGTCCTGCTGGAGGGTACCACAGGTCTGCCTGTGAACTGCCTAGAGAAACACTGTCAAATAAGAAAAAAAACCCCTATAAATGAATTAATAAATAAGTCAGAGATGTTGAAAAAAACACTTTTTTACTCATTTTCAAAACAAAATGTTGAAGTGCTAAATTGCAAACCTGGCTGTGATTTAAGTTGACCTTTCTTTAGAGCTTGCAGGGATAAGCAGAAAAAACCACCTGATTTGTAATGTTTCATTTTAAGACAAACCCAAAGTGATGACTCAACCTGATATGATTTTTGCCTGCTCTTCTATTTTTGTGAAGTGAAAAAAAAAAAAAGAAAAAAGAAAAAAAATCATTTTGGTTCAACCAATATCCACATTTTGATTTTTGACTGACTATATTTTCTAAGAAGAGCTTCTGAGCCAAAAAAAAAAATCTCCCAGATGAAGATGTAACACTCGTTCTGACTCTATGAAGCAGCTGATAACCACCAGATACTTTCTTCTTATGGAGGTCACCTACATTTAGATAGGTATTTCTGGAAAATATGTGTGAAAATGGGAGACTTCAATTCCCTGTATCAAGAGCAAAATCAGACATTCCCTCCCAATTTCCTGGAACATCCCCCTCTGCTCAGCCTGCTGTAAATGACCCCCTTTGGACACACCTGCACCTAGGGAAGGACCTTGAAAATGAAGATGAGCCTTGGACCCAAGTAAAGAGCCTGATTGAACACCCAGAGAGCAGATATGCTCCTTTCTTTCGAATTTATTTCCCATCTGACTCTACTTATTTATTTCTAACCAGCAAATCTGAGCTGTGCTGAGGAGCTTCACTGCCCTGAAGATGCACTGAGAATTTTGCAAGTGCTTAAAAATTGTTTTCCATGTCTGCTCTGCATTCCAAGAGGAAAGTTGGACTAATTCTCGCATCCCAACTCAGCTGCAAAGGTGAAGGGATTTTCAAGCAATGCTTCAGAACAAAAAACCGGGTTCACAAAAATAAGTTTGTGCCTGGCCTGTTTACCTCCACACACATTTTTAAGCAGCTGAGCCAGAGCTCTGGGATCAAAGTTAGGAATCTGTTTAAATTTTACATTGCAAATCTGTCTGGGAAGCAGGAATGTCATGGTGGTGTCATCAACCCACATCCCCAATCCCTGAATGATAATAAATTATAGTCAAGTCTCCCTCTGTCCCTTTTGAAAACAGAATAGTCTGAATGAACACTTTAAAATATTTACCCCTTGTGGAGGACAAACTTAGTCTGCAGCACTGCAGGGGGAAGATACAGTCAGATATTTGGGAGAAGATTATTAGATGATCTTTGGGGTCTACAAGATAATTTTTAGGGTCCCTTCCAACCCGAAACATTCTCTGTTTCTATGAAAAGGTGATGTCTGCTCTCCCTTTCACTCCCTAGACTGGTGCAGAGGAGAGGCACAGAGACATCGTGCTATTTGCCTGGAGGAAGCACAACACCAGTGACTATTTGCCTTTCCTTTTTGCAAACAAAAATGTAGGCTCTTGCTCTGAAGCTGATTCTGGGTCGCTTTTTGCATCCACCTTGCAGACCCAGTCCCTGTCTCCTGCGTTAGCACAGAGATAACAAGGTGGGACGTGCTTTGGGATGGTCACAAAGAAACACCAAGGCCCTTGGGCTCAGCTTTCTCCGTCTGATGGCTCAGAGTCTGTTCCAGCAAACAGCCAGGTCACTGCAGGGCTTGCCAACAATGCTTGGCACAGGAATGTGGTGCTGATCACACCCTCAGAGCTTCCTGCAGCTGCTGGCACGAAGTCAACCTCCCTGTGCCAGGGCAGCACAGCAGGTCCTTCAGCCAGCCTTGAATTTTTTACCCTCAAATCCTCAGTTTCCTTCACTTAGAACCATGGACTGATTTGGGAAATCAAAGAGTATCCTGTTCCAAGCCCCCTGCCATGGGCAGGGATACCCTGGCAGTTTTCCTGTGCTTCTCCAACTCCAGTTCAGCAAATTGGGAAGGATTCTGGTCACCTGAAGACTAAATGTCACCACTGCAAATTTACAGAAGGAGGGCTGGGGTGGGCACATGCCTTGCCCCCAACCCACCACAGCAGGAGAGCTGAGCTTATTGACCTCCTCTGCTCCACATCAACCAACAGTATTCCTTGCAAGGCTTCCCACCATCACCTTTTGGCCTAAAGAAATCTTTGTGGATCCCTCTGGATGTTCCCCTCAACCGTTAGTGCACAGTGTGGAATCATGGCAATGTGGGGAATACATTATGCCTTGATTCCCCTGAATTTTGTACTCACTTGAATTTGTCACACTGCTGTGATCATTATTTCATCAGCCTACCCCAAAACTCCTCTTTTGACCCCCACCTTTCAGCCACATTGACTGTGCAAAGTTCATCCTGGGTTTGTGTCCTTGCTCCTGAATCTCCCAAGAGGTTCTCCTTGCAAAGAGGCCTTTGTATAATTGTTTCCTTCTCATGAAGTGAATTTTCTCTGATTTCTTGAATGGGAATTTATGGAAGTGTAGGCCTGGTCTCAGTGATCAGTGTGTCTCTTTAATTTTCATATACTCTTGTCCTAGGAAAGGCCATTTTTCAATTTATTCAAAAAGAAAACTCTTAGCTTGAAACTTCTTTCAAGTAGCTCCACTAAAACAAAGGTTTCGCTTAACAATGCATTTCCTTATGTTCTTTGACTCTCAAGAGCATGGGAGCATATAATCCAAATCCTGGGTAAACAGAAGTTTATTTTAAATGGAAATATCTATAGAAATTGTCAAGAAGGATGTCCCGTCAAACGTCACCGCTCCTGCCAAAAATACATCTCAACTGGCATTGTATGATGGCCTGAAACCCACAGAAAGCTCCCTGAGGGTAAACAATGCACTCCACTGCAATTCCAGGCTGCAGGAGCGATGGTGACACAGGAGCTGTTACCTATGGCTGAAGGAAAACACCGAAGGTCCCGAGAACTCAAGAAAATTGATGTGCTGGAACTCATTACAGGATAAAATATCTCAGTTCCAGTGCTATTTCAGAATCATTCCTGGGCATTCTCCCCATTGCAGGTTCAGGAGGCTGCCTGCTGTAGCATTTTGTATGGACTTCTATATGCCCAGCAAGACCTTTGGAGGGTGAATGCTCAGGGAGGTGTCTCCAGTGGGTCAGATGATCACTGCACAAATAGTGCTGCCTCAACCCTAACCTAGCCAGGAATATGGAATTTACTACCCAAACTCTTTGGTTTATAATTCCCAAGGTCAGTTGGATGAGTTTTGGAAGGTTTGAAATTTTGGGGGGTGGGTGTTTTTGCTTGCAAGTTATTCAGAGTCCAAAATACGGTGTTCTCTTTGGCCATGAAAACCAAACATGTTCCATATCAAACATTTCAAACATTTAGGTGCTCAGATGGACTGGAATATGTGCCTTAAGCTGAAGGCAGCCTAGAAAAAAAGATTCAAAGGGACTTTTGTAAAAGTGTGGAGCAGCAGGACAAGGGGGAATGGCTTCAAACTGAAAGAAAGTGGGTTCCGATTATAAATGAAGAAAAATATCTTTACTGTGAGGGTGGTGAGACACTAGAACAGGCTGTCCAGGGAAATTTTGGATGCCCCATCCCTGAAAGTGTCCAAGGCCAGGTTGAATGGGGCTTGGAGCAACCTGATCCAGTGGAAGGTGTCCCTGCCCTTGGCAGAGGGTGGAACTGGATGATCTTTCCAACTCAAGCCATTCCGTGATTTTGTGGTTCTATTAAAATAAGTGTCCAGTGCAAGTGCACAGTTATGTAGATACATGTGGCAAAACACGGAATTTTTGCCCCCATGACTGGAATTTTCTTTCTGTGGATAAATAGACATCACATCAATAACAGGTATCACACCCTCATTGCACCAAACACACACTGGATTAGTTTTGAAGCACACTGCAGCTCTGATCTAATCAGCAGTGACCAACTTCCTGACCCAACAGCCTTTTGGTTTAGGATCCACAATGACAAAACTGCAACTGTGAGGCATTAACTTTCCTCAGTAGAAGGGTTTGAAAATTAACCTCATTTGCCATAGTTCATCTCCATCACTCAAGATGATTTTCAGAGCCACAAATGCTCCGGGAATATCAAGATTTCCTTTGTCTGGTGTCCATTAATTTCAGTGATGTTTCTAATTTAAGCCTAGAGAGAGAGTCCTCAATGACAGTGAGTTACCCAAGCACAAGGAGATGATTTAAGAGCAGATGCAACCATCTAGTTCTCAGAAGTTTCCTCTCTGTCTGCCTGGCTGGTGAGTTCAAGATATCCTACAGGATGCCAGCAGGCAAGTGCTTCAGTGACTGGAATCAAAATATGCCCTAAAAATTCTGCCCATGGCACAAAACATGTTTGGGGTGATGTCTTTAAACTGACAGAGGATGGGTTTGGATTGGATATCAAGAAGGAATTGTTCCCTCTGAGGGTGATGAGACCCTGGCACAGGGTGCCCAGAGAAGCTGTGGCTGCCCCTGGATCCCTGGAAGTGTCCAAGGTCAAGTTGGATGGAGTTTGGAGCAACCTGGGGTAGTGGAAGGTGCCCCTGCCCTTGGCAGGGAGTTGGAATTGGGTGATGTTTAAGCTCCCTTCTAACCCAAACCACTCTGTGATTCCTTCTGTGATTCCATCCTTTTGAGCTGGGTATTTAAACTCCCATGTAAGCCAACAGAGCCTGAGGGCTCAATTCAGCTGAGCTCTGGCACCAGCTGAGGTGCTCTAGGATGTCACAGGGTATCCTGAGATGGGAGGGGTCCCCTAGAATCATCCAAGTTCAGCTCCTGGCCCTGTACAGGACACCCCAGGAACGCCACCCTGTGCCTGAGTGTCCTCTCTGTGGGATGTAGAAAGCTTACAGATGTATCAGACACCTCACAGAGACAACCCAGATGATCCAATAAACCCATGACCAGGCAGCTGAATCCCACCTGCTGTGCATGGCATGGACAGGAGACCAAGGTAAAGCTCAGCCTGAAGAACATGTGATATGGAAAGTGGAGGATACCTGCACTAGGTAAGAGCTTCTTCACTGAGGGAGCAGAGACAGGTCAGGAATACCAGACATTATATGGGATTAGTTTGCATAGCCAGAGACAGTTCCCAAAACAAAACTGGTCTGGATCTCACAGCTCTGTGCAGGGCTGGTCCAGAGCAGTGGCTGGTGGCACGACCAGCTGTGTGCTGCCACCGTTCCCATCCCTCAAACCCCATCTCCTGCCTCCACAGAGGCAGCTCCTAGGCCTTAGGGACTGGAAACCCACCAGTGGTGTTTTGCTGCTGTTTGTTAGGCACCAGCAGACCCCTGCCAGCAGTGGTGGAAACTAAATATAAACTGGCTGGGGCTCACAGATTTCATTATCGAGCTCAGAAGAGGAAACACCTGGAGCGATGGGGAGGAGGGGCTGAGCTCAGCCAGCTCTGGAGCTTACAGGGAATACCGGCCCCAGAGGCACCCACGTTCCCATCACAGCCTCCTAACAAATAACAGATACTGTTTTCCACTCCAGCAGCACATCCCTTCGGAGCCCCTGTCCAACCCCGGGCTGTAATTACTGCACCAGGCTGCTGCAGGCTCCTCATGGAGCTCTGCAGATCCATTGCTCATCGAGGCTTTGGGAGGGATGAGCAAAAAAATGTTCCGTCCACCTGCCAGCCCTCCGTGCTGGCCAGGGTTTCCCTCACAGGGGACAGTGATGGATCCCCATCCCTCTGTCCCCACCACCACCTAACTCCTGGCATTTGCCTTTTCTCCCTTCCCAGCCTCCAGCTCCCCCTTTCCATCCCCGGCCTCCGCTCATCAAAGGGCTCTGTGTTGTGCCTGCCACCCCCTCTGAGGTCGGCACCACAAATTATCCTTTCATTCATTCATTCCTGCCGTCGTCCCCTCGGCGCGGCGCTCAAGTCCCTGTCCCCCCCACTCCTCTGTCCAAGTTCAAAGCCGAAAACAAAAAATTACACTTCTGTTCTTCCCCCACGAAACACAGCCCGCCTGCTCTGACTTCCATCCTCATCCCCGTTTTCTGCCCTTCCTTGGTGTGTTGCCCGTTCTTACAGGAAAACACCCACAATGGAAGGGATCAGAGGCGGTGGGGAGGATCACACAGGAGCCAGCATCCATCCAGGCAGCTGCTCCGGCTCCACCAGCCAGCAATAAAGATTTTGTTTTCCTCTCTCCCTTCACATGCTAATCACCCAGCAAGTGATTAGAGCTGCAGCCTGACTCCGAGGGAAAGAAACAGAGGCGAGGGGCCGAGAGGAATTTTTTTTCAGCGCTGGGTAGGAAGGGGGGAGAAATTGGAGGGAAAAAAAAAAAAAAAAAGGCAGCAAAATCAAGAAATGGGACTTGAAGAAGCTTCATTCCTTATGGTTGGTCACGTCTATCCCTTTCAGCATTCAATCCCAAAGTGACCAGGCAAGGGGCCTATTAAGGATCCCTGTTTTGTTATTAGTATTCCTCCCTCCCTGCCGGAGGAGGAGGTGGCGAGGGGGGGCAAAGGGAGATGGGAGCAGGTCTGGGGAGGGCGCTGGGAAATTCCTGGCATTTTTCTGCCTTTGTGTCTGGGGGCTGAACTGAAAGGGAGGGATGCCGGGCTGCATTAAGCCTCCTGCCCCCTCCAGCAGAGAAGGGATTGCGCTCCCAGGACTGAGAGCCTCTTTATCCCTTTCCTTAGAAGGCTTCCAAGAAAAAAAAACACCCTACAGATTCGTTGGGGTTTTGAGGGAGAAATGGCTCTCAAGGGAACTCTGGGTTCTCCCTGCTGTCTCACTTGGTATCCCTGGCTCTTTTTGATCCCCCTAGGAAAGCAGATCTTCTCTGTACATCCCTGGGGGCTCAAGCCCTTCATTTTTTTTTGGCTGGTTTCCCTTCATAATTGCTCTTTGATGGGGCTCCCCTGGCTCTTCCTTTGACACGGTTCTACAGTGCTTCTTTTCACTGTCAGCTCCCAGCTGGTCACATTTCCTCGGGGAATCACAGCCACCACCCTGGAGCTCAGCAAAGCCTGAGTCCCCAAAGTAACCGGGGGTGGATCAAGGGGGGAGAGTGGGAATGGAGGAACATTCCTAGAGAGCAGAATGACAATTGCAGCAACAGGTGATCTCCCCAGGAACTCCAGCACGAAGGTGGTGGCCCAGAGCATCGTGTCCATCACCAATGGACTTGCCCCCCATCAAATTTTTTCAGCTTTTTTCATGCTTCTGGTCTCCACAGCATGCTGAGGCAGCAGGAGCCACACCTGAGCTCTTCCTGGCTCTTGCCTGGCTGAGGGATGCTGCCCAGCTGCTGGAGTTTGGGGAAGGAGAAAATGCCCCTGCCTCCTCCCCCTGGCCCTGCAGACGCTGTGACCCCTCAGGGGCTGCTCTCCTGCTCAGCTTTCTCTGCTGCAGACAATGGGGGCCCAGCCTGTTCTTGCACTGAAGCCATTCAGGGCTTAGAATTGTTCCCGGTGCTTTTACCTTTTCCTGCACTATTGTTTCCTCCCGAGGTGGGGGATCAGCACTGTGCCCACCCCACGAGGGGTCAGAGCCCCGGTGATTTGCTCCAGGCCACGGTGGGGTTTTTTAACAATATTCTTCTCGTGCAAACCCTAAACTCCTATTTGACCCTTTTTGACTCTGGCTGAGTGCAGTGATGACATTTCACTCTTTCCAGGGGTCCAAGGATGACACCCTGGGAATGGCAAATTTGGGGCCTCTGTATGCTCAGGCTGCTATTTTTTTTTTTTTTTTTTTTTTTTTTTTTTTTTTTTTTCTTTCCATATGAAATCTTTTTTTCACTTTTCAACATCAAATGTAGGCTGTCCCTTTTCCTGCTCACTTCCTGCAGAGTAGGAAGAATATCCTTCAGCAGGTTTTCCTGGTGTGTTTTCAGTAGCATAAATCTCTGCTGGGTTCACTATCCTCCCCTTTGCCAGATCATCCCTGAACAGTCTGAGCAGAACAGGACCAGCATCTTCTGGGAAAATCAGCCACACATTCCTGTCCTTTGTTCCCCAGCTTTAAACATTTAATTAATCCACTGCAGCCTCTGAATAAGGACAGTAGGAGAGTCTCTCCAGGAATTGGATCAGTCCCATCAGACTGGATTCTGCCCATGTGCCAACTCACCCATGTTTTTTGACAGGATCCAGCAAAAGAGGCCAGGAAGTCCCCAGTGGCAGGGTGGCCTCACTCACTCCTGAGGTTCAAACTGCTGCTTTTTGGTGGCTGTCAGGAAGAAGTCTTGTGATGGTTCTGGCTTCTTTTTCCCTGCCAGGATCAGGATTAATACAAGGGAGTCAAAGTTCATGTTCAGACTTGGATGTTTATTATTTCTTACCCATTTACAGACACATGAGCCATGAGCTCTAACTAGCAAGTTAGAGAAATGAGGCCAAATGGAGCACCTCTCCATCTCTACAAGGTCTTTTCAAGGACAACCCGTCCAATTATAAAATGCCACCTAAATTATTTTTACTTTAAACCCAATAACCAACCACTTGAAGTCTGCAATGTGGAGTCCATCAACCAATTACAGAAAACCACCCAAACCCATGAAGAAAAAGGAAGAAGAAAGTGAGGAAGGACTCAGACAACGCCCAAAGTCCTCCACCTTGACTCACACACTTTACTTATGCTAAAATCCTGAATCTAAGCTTTTCACCCTGTGAGATCACACAATGCTGTTCAAACTACACACCCACAACCCCAGTGCTATCACTCAATCTCAGGACCCTGTTCCAAGGCCTCAAATCAGGTGTGGTGCTTGCTTGAGGGTCAGCACCCTTTAGCACAGAAAGCCTGAAACCTTCAGCCTCCAGGGTTCCAACAAATTCCCCACAAGAGGCTTTCCTGTGGTCCACATCATCCCATGAGAAGATGAATGTACCTAATAGTATGAGGTTCAAGCATTAAGTGACAGAATCAGAGAATAGTTTGGGTTGGAAGGGACCTTTAAAAGTCCTCTGCAACGAGGGGACACCTTCCACAGGTTCCTTCAAGCCTGACCTGGAATGTTTCCATCTACTACCTCTCTGGGCAACCTCTGCCAGTATTTTTTCACCCTTATTGTAAAAATTTTCTTCTTTAGAGCCAATCTGAATTGACTTTTTTTGTTTAAAACCATCACCCCTTGTCTTACCAACACAGGCCCTGCTAAAAAGTTGGTCCCCATCTTCTTTTAGTATTGAAAGGAACACAACAGGGTCTCCCCAGAGCATTCTCTTCTGATTGAGTCCCCAGAGCTCTGCCTGGATTGATTTTCCCTGGGGGAATCATCTCACCTTATCCCACCCAGCCCACCTGCAGGACACATCTCCAATCCTTCTCTCCTCCTCCATCCCGCCGGCCCCAGGAGGAGAAAATGTGCAGGATTTTACATCATGGGGAGCTATGAACTGTGTCCAGATCTGTTTCCTGGAAAGAATTACGAGGGGCTGACACACAGGCACACATCATCTGACAGCTAAAAATAGGGAGTGTGCAGCAGGAACCACCAAGCCCCACCTTGGCGCGCCCATGGAGCACCGCTGGGATGTGTTTGCAGCTACACAATGGGAGATGGGGAATGCTAAATATAGGGAGAGCTGTTCTTCAGCACACTGTGTGCTGAAGAGGTGTGTTGGGACATGTGCCATGCCAGGAGAGCGGCTTTTTGGCCAGTAAATAAGAGATGACAACAGCCAAAGGAGGAAGAGCTTCATTTATTCCTGGATACGTGCTGTCTTGTGCCGCTGTGTCCTGCCGGGAGTGACCTCAGGGAAACAGGGAGCTCTTCACCACCTCCTGCTCCTCTCCTTCCCTACTCCTCTTTCTGCTTTGGATTCATCTGTTTACCCCTCTCAGAACACTCACAAGCACCCTGTAGTGAGAATCTCTCTCGTTCATTGACAAATAAATCCCTCATATCAAGCCCACTGCACACTGGAGAGGAAACTCTCCGTGACTAATACACCAGAGGAGGTTTCAGGCTTCCATTCTCTTTCTCACTGTTTCCTGTGATTATCCTGTGCTTTTTTAATGAAGAATGAGCAGTCCCACCCTGCCTGGTGCTGTAGGAGCCGGGGAAGCAGATGAGGAAAACTCAGTGATGTCAGATAAAAATAGGAAAAGAGAGATCCCAGCCTGGGCTGGTCACTGCAGTTTGGCCCCTCTGGTTCTCACTCATCTGGGGTTCAGCCCTCAAAAAGGACAACTAATTTGGGAACCCACTCACTCAGTTTTGAGGGTGAGGTCAGGTACTACCGTACTTTGGTTTGTTATCTGTAGAAAATGGCCATAAAATTTCCTGTTTCCCATGTTTGCCCTCCCATGTGGAGGACTAAATGCTGGTCTGTAATGCCATCACTTGCAGACACATGAATGAGAAAACAGTTTGAAGAGGACAAGCAGACCCTTTTTGGAGAAAATGGTGGGTTTTTTTGTAATTCAGCATGTGAACTACAATGTTATAATATCAACCTGTTCTTTAATCCAGCATCTTGAAAAGCAACGTCAGGAGTCAACATCTGGGTTTGTCATCTACCCTGTGAATTCAGGAGCTTTGAAGGAGGTGAGGCTCTTCCTGCAGGGAGGATTCTCACGGGACAGCAGTTGTGCTCACAGTCCTGGTTTCAGAGAGGTTTTTCCACATTATGAAGGAAGAAGTTTGCACTGGTCCAGATGAAGCCTTGACATTAACTAACTGTGTTCCTTAAGTCTGGGTAGGAATCAATTTTGTTCCCAAGATCTTGGAGACAAAAGGGCTGTGAGTTCTTCCAAGGTTACCTGACTCTTCCCAGTGCTGCAGCTCCCTTATCACCCTCGTGAGCCCATCCTGCTCCTTCCACCCCAGGTATCATCAGCATGGCTGCTGCACATGAATGGGCAACCCTGCCCTCACTGGTCATCTCAATGCTTGAGCCCACTGCCCAGAGGCTTATAAACACAGAAATATTACAGTTTCACCTTTCCCTTGTTGACTCAGGATCCTGGATATTTCCAAGTATGAAGGAAGTTAGTATGGCACTGCCTTCTGCATTGTGAGGGGGTGGCTGTGCCTCATCACACACTTCCCAGAGAAAAGAGTGAACATCCAGTTAATCTTTCCATGTTCATCCCACCCAGGGCAATGGAGGAAAACATATCCATCTTCTCCAGTGACTGGAGAGACCCAAAATGGAGAGACACACTTGAAAAAGTCCAGCTGCTGGTGACCCAGGAGCCACAGGAACTTTACAGTGGACATGGAGCATTTACTAATTGGGTGTGGATTGAGACTAAGCCTTTGCTCTGATTCAGGCCAAGATATATTAGGTAGAGACCAAGAGTATAGATTGAGATCAATAATATAGATTCCATGCTCTTGGCAGGTGTGGGATCCAGCTCTGGTCCTGGAGTAGGTCCATCAGACAAAGCATGGAAAGCACACCTTCTCCATCCCCTGCTGCCTGATTTGCCAAACCCAGCCAAACCCATAAGCCTGATCCATCATCAGGGCTGTGGGACCTCTCCACCATGGTCACTGCAGGTGGTGTGTTGAGGTCTAGCTGTTTGAAAGCCTGTTGGGGAAGGAATTGCAGGTTTTCTCTGAGTGGATTTGCCATTTGCTGGCAGGAAAACCAATCAAGTTCAACCTGGAGAGAGAGGTCAAAGCCTTGGATGATCCTTTTGCATCTTTTGCAGATGTTCCCCTCAGTCCTCTATCACACACAGGATGCAGCGACATAATGACAACTTCCTGCAGTCCCAGAAATTCAGCAAAGCTCTCCCCACAACGGGGGCCTTCCCACCATGTTTCTTACAGGAGCAGGTCCAGCCCAGCCCCTTGTTCTTCCCAGAATTTCCTTTTATTGTTAATCTCAGCAGAGTGAAACACAGACCACATCTGGAGCTCTCCTGGACACCCAACTTTCCTACCGACCACCCCGGAGAGAGGAGACCAGCCCACAAACCACAGATTGCTGGGGATTGATTTATTAATTTTCTCCTTTTTCTCTCCATTCTGGCTTTTAGTTCTTCTCTTTTTATTATCTTGGTGGAGTTGCAGCCCATCACACTGAAGAGCAGGGGTGAGTGGGGGTGTGCATCTCACTGGTGTGAGTGTTGGAGTGCCCTTGAACATCTCCCCCCTTCAACCTGAGAGCCAAAACTGACATTTTTAGGACAGAGCAACTCCCCTGCCGTCACCTCCTCCATCTGTGAGCTGAGTCCCTCCTCCTGCAGGTAGCAGAGAGCTGAGGCATGAAGCAGGGCTGTATATGATGTAAAATACCAAGGTGGAGGGTTGTGGATGCTGCTAATTGTCCTTCACGAAATGTCAGCTCCCCAGGTACCTCATTAACATCCTTCACACAGCCAAGAGGATGTGGCTTTATGCTGTGCAGGGACAGGAATGCTCTCCATGCCTGTTTGCACAGCACTGAGCAAAAGGCAGCTTTTGAATCCATTTGAGCTTTCTCGGATCCATCTGAACCACAAGAACGAGCAGTAATATTCCTTAGCTCTAATAAATCCCACCCCATTGCCAGTGTCCCAGGCTAAAAGGAGAATTTCTTTTTTTCTGGTAGAGGCTGCAGGCATTCTGCCTCCAGGCTGGCTTGATCTCAAGGAGGTGAAGTGTTTGCACAAGGTCTCCTGGCAACAATTTCCCAGTGTCTGGGCAGTAGGTTTGGCTTAAGCTGAATCAACAGTGACTCCACATTTGGGGTGATTTGGGTTAATATCTCCTGCCTAACTTATCCTACATCCAAGTGCCAGAGAAGAAGTTAAAGCCATCACAGATCACCAGGACCCAACTGCAGCAGGGGAACCACCACACACCTTCCCCAGGGTCAGCACTTTGCTGGGAGCCCCAGCACCAGCAGAGGGGAGAGGATGACAGGATCTCATATCTTCATAGTCTTTCCTTTCCCAGCTGCTTGGAAAGCCCTGAGCTGTCTTTTCTTTTCAAACACCACACAAAAAAAAATTGTCATTCTGGGGATGCTGCTGGTGTGGGCATCTCCACAGAACTGCAGGAATGGTGAGGAACTGGCTGGATGGAGATTTCCCCTGCTACCTCACCTTACTTCCCCTGGATATTTATTGCTATTCTTTTGCAACTGGAGGGGGAGAGAGCTTCAGCTGTCCTCTCCTGAAGAATACTTTGTCCACAGGTTTTGATGCCAGCAGGAATTCTCCTGTCTTGCAGGGAAATTTAGCTCCATCGTTGTCAACCTTGCAATCCTTCTGCAATTCCCATTACTGCTGATGAGAGTGACGCATTTCCACTAACTGGGCGAATGTCCCTTAAATTAGTCTTCACTGAAACATGGAAGCAGGGAAATAAAAGGGAGGCAGTGCTTCAATTAGCTCCCAGTTTGTTTTCAGCCTTGTCTTTAAGTAGGAGAGCTCCACATAAAATGTTTTAAAAACCCCTCACTGCTAAGGAGGAAAAAGAGAAAATGTGTTTATCAGTGCAAAGCTTTCGTTCATGGAAATAGTAACATTTATTATTTCCACTGCATGTTCTTTCTGTAAATGTCAAAACCTTTCATAGAGCCAGCCCATGACCATCTTGTTAACCTTGTTGAGATGCAGGATGTAACTTGGAGCTTTGGTGTTGGGAAACTGAAAAACAGGGAGGGAAAATCACATTTTAAAAACTAAACCAACATGAGCATTAGAAATGAGACCTAGGAGTGGGGATCACCTCATCTGACTGCCAGAAGTGACTCATCTGGCCTAACTTGGATTCCCACTACAGAAGTGAATTCCCCTTTCCAAAAACACCTTTCTCACCTTAATTTACCACAAACAAACACCAGCATAGGGATGGGGGCACTGGGGTGACACAGGATTCACACCAGCTGGTATCCCAGGGAGGGGTTTTGGGGTGGAAGGAAGCCTTCTGAGGTGGTTCATGTCTCAGCAACCCATGGCTTGCACCAGGCATAAAGGAAACTGCTCACAAGGCAGCTGGGAGCACCAGCCCCATAGTGGACATTGGGGTAGGGAAGAGGAAATAAGATTTCTGATAGTGCTGGAGGAACTAGAGGGGTCAACTACTATTCTGGGACATGAGGCTTTCATTTGACCCCTTCTTTCCTCTTTAATTTTCACCCATGTCTAAAAAAGCACAAAGGAAAGCAAGAGGACAGCAAATGAAACACAATCCAGGACAAGGAGAGAGAGAGACAAACAAACAGGGGTTTGCCCGAGGCTACCTGACCCAACCCAACCTTCTGGCCCTCACTCCCAGCCCTCAGTGTCCTCCAGGCACCCTCACAAAGCCCCAGCACATCCTAAATGCTCCATGGAGGGGGGGATCCACAAAGGCAAACTGCAAGCTCCCTCCCATCCCCTTCCCCATTTCAGGCTCTGAAAAATTCCCCTCATCTCTAATAATTCAACGAGCTTTGTTATGACAGGGCAATGCACTTAATGGAGAGTGAAATTGAAGAAGAATGTGTGGAAGTTGCAGCCTTTATCTCTAAAACAAATAGTGAATTCCTCAGGGCTGCTGCAGCCCCAAACAATGATCCGAGCTGCCGGACCTTTGCGGGTTGCCTTGGTAACTTCCAGGCTTTTTTGGGGGCAGATCCTTGTCAGAGGGAAGAGGTGGTGGCCAAGCCACTCCCAAGAGATGTGGAGTTGGTGTTGGGAGAGCAGTGTGTGCTCAAGTGGCAGAAGATATTTAGGTTGTAGAGGTGTGCTGCACCCAAGGGTCTTCTTGGGAAATTCCCACTTCATCCAGACTGGGACTTCAAGGGGTTTCTCTGCTCCATTTAGAAGGAGGTATTGGTATTGCTGATCCCTTGTCCAGCAAAATGGCACAATCCATCCCAAATTTCTTTTAGAGGTCTTCCACTGGTCCTTCACAGCCCACAGACCTCTGCAGGAGTGTGTGGGGAGGGTGAACACAGAGGATTTTGGAGCAGGAGTCATCCACTCACTGTGGCCTTGGAAAAAGAGTTTGTATTGCTCTCTACAGCTGCCCAAGGAGAGCCAGGTGCTGAGCTCTAACCCCAGACATCCAGTGACAGGACCTGTTGGAATGGTTCAAAAATGCATCAGGAGAGGTTCAGACTGGACATGAGGAAGCATTTCTTTACCAAGAGGGTGACTAAACACTGCAGCAGCCTCCCTGGCAGGAATGTTGGCAGCTTGCTGAAAATGAAGTTCTTTGCTTTTTCTCTTGAGAAGTTAAAACCAAGAGAATGAGAAGGGTCTTTTTCTCCAGGCAACAAAGGACAGAATGAGAGGACACAGTCTCAAGCTGCATCAAGGGAATTATAAGCTGGATACTAGGAAAAAGTTTTTCACAGAAAGAGTGATTAAGGACTGGAATGGCCTGCCTGGGGAGGTCACCATGCCTGGATGTGTTTATAAAAAGACTGGATGAGGCACTTGGTGCCATGGTCTAGTTGAGGTGTTAGGGATGGGTTGGACTTGATGATCTTGAAGGTCTCTTCCAACCCAGTGATCCTGTGATTCTGTGAAATTACACCTGTTTGACTGGTCAAGTGCAGAGAAAATTGGAAGAACAGAAGTCTTCAAAATGAGACCTCAGCTGAGATCAGGAGATTATTTCAGAACTGAGGGCTGAACCTGGATTTTATAAGTCTTTGTCTAATACCAAGAGGATTTTTGCCTCTTCACTCACAGAAGTTCAGGAAAAGACAGCTGGCATGGTGAGCAGTATCCCGGGCTGTTTTTGGCTTCCTCAAGACAATTCCTGCTCCTGAGGCAAGCTGCATCTTGTTTCCCTCTTCTGGGTCAGGTCCAGGCTAAGGAACAGACTCCCACGTGACACTTCTGACTCCCCATCTTCTGAAATACAAATACAAACATCAGACCTCAGGTATTTTTGTCTCTGGATGAAAGGAGGGTTGTTTGGCTTTGATTTGTTTGGTTGGTTTGTTGTTTTTTTTTTCCTTTGGTTTCTTTTTTTTTTTTTTTTCTGCTTTCCTTCCTGAAATAGCCTCTAGTGATCTTCAACCCAGGAGTCCACAGGCTGTTGCTCACACTGTTGCTCACGTCAGAGGTATCAGCCCTTCATCTTCCCCACCTTAACCCCAAGTTTGAATTCCAGACATCATTACTTGGTGCCCAGCAGCACAAGGAGATGGGTGACGACATTCAGTAAAATCGGATTACTGGCAAGTTAAATGATCCCAGGCTGGCTCTCAGCCCGAGGATTTTCAGGCTGCTCAGGCTTCCCTCGGTCATTTTCTCTGAGAGGAGGTAAATATTGCCAGGCTGCCTGGAGACGTCAGTCAAATGTTGTGACGAATCTGAACGCAGCCAAGAAGGAATTACAAGGTGCAGAGAAGATAAAACTGTCTTGGGGAGTTTATCCCAGCACTGTGAAGCACAAGAGCAGCTCCTGCTTTATGTTTTCTTCCCCTTTGTCCAGTTTGCTTCTGAACTGCAGAAGAAGTGGGGTGTCTGCCCCCCTTGGGGAATCACAAAAACATTTTGAGATTTCTCCAACAAGGAAATCTTGTGTCATGTGGAGTCTTCCTCCTCCTGAGAGGGTTTCAGCCCAGCTGACTTGCATACCTTGAAACCACTGACTCCCTGTGCTGCTCTTTCACAGCCTTACATAAATATTTGGCTGGAACACACAGACCCAGGTAAATGTGAGCTTGTGTGCAGCCACATCAATGTCAGGATTAAAAAACGCACTTGACTCACTTAAGCCCATGAGATTTTAAGTAATCATAAAGTCAATAATAAAATTTAAAGTAAATTCTTATTTTTGGCTCCCACTTCTCAGACTGATTGTGCAGGCCATTCTCCAAAGGGTTTCCCTTCACCTCTAAGACATTCATGTTTGGAGTTGAAAGCAAAAGCCTCTACATAATTCCCTGGCCCTGTGATTTTGGTATTAAGGAAAACCTCCAGAGCTGAGCTACTCATGATAAAGCTCCTAGTTAGCAATGCTGCATTTCTTGGGGTGTCAAAGACTGTTTCCATCTTTCTGGGAAGCACTGATGCTTTTTTGACCCCCCCAGAAAGTGCCCAGTTCCCCAAATTAGGTTTTTTTTCCTGACTGTTCCCCCAGCTGATGGTTGGGATGTACTTTATCAGACACCCAGCTTTTGAAGCAGTCATGCTAAATATCCCTTTCTTTTTTGCCATCAGCTGCTCATGATTCACAGCCTTGATCTGACACCCTCAGTAATTAAATCCTTTGCAGCAGAGGCAGATTTGGTGCCGGCACGGGTGGGAAGGGTCCTGTACCCTGCAAAGCAGCAGGAATAGTGGGAGACCTTCCTGCTGCCCTCCTGGAAAAGGAGGCTTAGCCCCATGTTCTTGGATGAATCCCTTTTTCCCAGAAGTGGAGGCCATGCTGCTGTTTCAGCCACCGTGGTAATTGCCGGCAGCCAAGGTCTGAGGAAGCAAAAGAGCTCTACGTCCAACAAGTCTGTTGAGAGCTCACAAAACTCCCTGTGTAAGTGCCAGGGTGCTTTTTGTGATAATTAAGAGAAAAAAGCTACGTCCCAAATCAGCAGTCTAGAAGGACTTAGATGCTCAGGGGGTGAGGCTCCCTCCTCTTTGCCCAAAGGACCAGCACAGCCCAGATTTGCTGATGGGACCAACCAGACAGAATCCTTCTCCTAACTCTCATTAGCTACAAACATCACATAATAAAACCAAATCCAGCCTGACTTTTAAGTGGATTTCAGATTGTTCTGTTTTCCTTAGGTTGCTGCCAAGGGAGCTCTGTTCTTATCTGTTATTCCCACAGCCCTCATTTAGAGAGGAGACCCAACACACCTTGGGGAAACCCCCATCTCCCAGGCAATGTGCCACAGGATATTTTTGCTGTGTTTTATGGGCACTGGTGGCATAAACAGAGAGTTTGAAGAGCTCAACATCAGCTCCCTCCTCTCTGTCCCAGGGTCCCTGCTCTACTGAAGCAGCCCAGATTTTTCCCTGGGCTGTCTTGGCTTGGCAGTTAACACCAAAAATTGGGAGAGTGTGAATGGCATCTCTTATTAAAAATACTTCTCAGGGAGAGAAGGGACTACCTCTCTGATATTGGCAGGATTAATAATGTGTGCCAACACATTCATTCATTTATTGCAACTCGAGTTTCACAGCTTTTGGGTGCTGTGTAGTGCACAATTATAGCAAGAAGAGGTGAGGCTGGGCTGAGGCACCTGGAAAGTCTCTTTGCACTGACCCAGAAGTTAAATCAGGACGAGAAACCTTTCCTGGGTTGAACATGCAATGCAGGGAGAGCTGAGCCAGCAAACCCAAGCATGTCCTCATCTACTGAAGGTGGCCTTGCAACAAGAACAAAGTCCACCTTTAACTGAAGGGATCAAGAAAACCATATTTGAAAAATGTTTTTTGGAGTGAAGGTTACATTTACCACCTCTGGGTCCAGGCTGGGAAGGTTCCTGGTTTAGCTGGATCCAACAGAGCCAAGAGGAGGATTCAGTGCAAAGCCCTGAGCTTACTTTCAGTCTCCTCCCAGCTGCAGCAAGCACTCCTTTCCTGAGCACCACAAAACAACTCTCAGTGCCTCAACACAAAACAATGCCAAGATTTGATCATAATTTTGTCCTCTGTGCTTTGGGGGCATGGCTTCCTTTGAGACACTCTCAAACAGGTGCAAATCTTCTCCAGAAAACATCTTGTGAAAATGTGTGCTCTCTGGGGGTGAGAGGAGGGGTCAGTGTGTGTGTGATGTATATGCAGTAGGTGATCCCAGATGAATCCCACCTCCAGATGAAAACTCCAAATAAACCCTGCTGAGGATCCCAAAATGAACCCAATCTGGATGAAAATCCTCAAGTAACCCACATCTGGATGTGAATCTGAACTCAAACCCCAAGCCCCCATCCAGAGGAAAATCCCAAATCCATCTCCAAATGCTCATCCTGATAAAACCCACACATTTTTGTCATGCAGGTAGGAATCCCAAAGAGATCCCCAAATCTGCATCCAAAAATCCTTGTTCATGTGGGTAGGAATCCAAAATCAATTTAAAAACCACCATCCAGATTAAAACTCCCAATCCCCCACAAGTCTTCACCATGATAAAAACCCCAAATCCACCCTCAGCTCCAGTGAAACCCCCCAGATCACTCCTGTGTAGGTTGAAACACTGAATCATCCACACTCCCCTCATTCCCATAAAAACCCCAAATCCAGTGAAAAGCCAACACCCCCCACATAGATGGGAATGACAAATCCCCCTCTAACGGCCCTGACAAAAATCTCTAACCTTTCCAAAGCCTTCATCCTGGTGAATATTCCAAATTCCCTCCATGCAGGCAGGAATCCCACCACCCCCCAAGTCCCCATCCCAATGGAAATCCCTGATCCACTCCTAAATCAGATGTAACCCCCAAATCTCCTCATGTAGTTGAGAATCCCAAATCCCCTCCCCAGAGTTCCACAAATCCCCACGTCATTGAAACCCCAAAATCCTCCCCAGCCCTCCAACTCTAACAAAACCCCCAAATCCCCCCCTGCAGTTGAGAACCCCAAACCCCAACCCCACATCCCCATTCCAGTGAAATCCTCAAACTTTCCCACACAGTTGACAACCCCAAACCCCAATCCAAACAAAACCCCTAAACCCTCTCCAACCTCCTGACTCCAAAGAAACACCCAAATTCCCCTAAATCCCCTCTACAACAAAACCCTTAAACTCCTTTTCAACCTCCCAACTCAAACAAAACCCCCAAATCTCTCCCTGCTGTTGAGAACCCCAAAAAATACCGATAAACCCCTAAATCTTTCCCAACCTTCCAACCCCAACAAAGCTCTCAAATCCCTCCATGCAGCTGAGAATCCCAAATCCCCCACACCCCTATCCTAATGAACCCCTAAGCCCTCCCCAACCTCCCAACTCCAATGAAAAACCCAAATCCCTCTGTGAAGCTGAGAACCCCAAATCCCCCCTCTCATATCTCCATCCTAACAAATCCCTTAAACCCTCTCCAACCTCTCACCTCCAATGAAACCTCCCAAACCCAGCCATGAAGTTGAGAAGTTCAAATCTCCCCCAGACCCTATCCCAATGAACCCCTTAAATCCTCTCCAACCTCTTGCCTCCAATGAAACCCTCCAAACCTCTCCATGAATCTGAGAAGCCCAAATCTCCTCCAGATCCCCATCCCAATGAACCCTCCCATCCCCTCCGCAGGTGCATCCCCTGCTCCTCACTTCCCACTCCATCCCCATCCCCATCCCATCCTATCCCATCCCATCCCATCCCATCCCATCCCATCCCATCCCATCCCATCCCATCCCCATCCCCATCCCCATCCCCATTCCCCATTCCCATTCCCATTCCCATTCCCATTCCCATCCCCCATCCCCATTTCCTATCCCCATCCCATCCTCATCCTCATCCCCATTCCCATTCCCCATTTCCCATTCCCCATCCCCATCCCCATCCCCATCCCCATCCCCATCTCCATCCCCATTCCCCATCCCCATCCCCATCCCCATTCCCATTCCCATTCCCCATTCCCATCCTCATCCCCATTCCCATTCCCATTCCCATTCCCATTCCCATCCCCCATCCCCATTTCCTATCCCCATCCCATCCTCATCCTCATCCCCATTCCCCATCCCCATCCCCATCCCCATTCCCCATCCCCATTCCCCATTCCCCATTCCCCATTCCCCATTCCCCATTCCCCATTCCCCATTCCCCATTCCCCATTTCCCATTCCCCATTTCCCACTCCCATTCCCATCCCCATTCCCATTCCCATTCCCATTCCCATTCCCATTCCCATCCCCATTCCCCATCCCCATCCCCATCCCCATTCCCATTCCCATTCCCATCCCCATCCCCATCCCCATTCCCCATTCCCCATTCCCCATCCCCATCCCCATCCCCATCCCCATTCCCATTCCCCATTCCCCATTCCCCATTCCCCATTCCCCATTCCCCATCCCCATCCCCATCCCCATCCCCATCCCGATCCTTATCCCCACTCCCCACTCCCCATTCCCCATTTCCCATTTCCCATTCCCACTCCCAATTCCCCATTCCCCATTCCCCATTCCCCATTCCCCATTCCCCATTCCCCATTCCCCATCCCCATCCCCATCCCCATCCCGATCCTTATCCCCACTCCCCATTCCCCATCCCCATCCCCATCCCCATTCCCATTCCCATTCCCCATCCCCATCCCCATTCCCATTCCCATTCCCCATCCCCATCCCCATCCCCATCCCCATCCCCATCCCCATCCCCATCCCTATCCCACGGCGCTCTCTCCCCCCGCTCCGGGGGCGGAGGCGGGGGCGGTCCGGTGCCTCTCTGCGCCTCCCCCGGCAGCGGGAGAAGGGGGGGCCCGTGGCCGGGGCCGTGGCCGGGGCCGGGGCCGGGGGAGGGAGGGCATCGCCCGCCCGCCCCGCCGGGAGAGAGCGCCGGGAGCCGCGCCGGGAGCCGCGCCGAGGCACCATGCGGGCTGCGGGGCTGCTGCTGCTGCTGCTGCTGCTCGGTGAGTGCCGCCCCTCCGCTCCCCGCGCCTTCCCCGCCGCTCCGAGCATCCCTCGCCCTCTCGCCGCGCTCCGCTTTCCCCGGTACTGTTTGGCGAGTTTGGCGGAAAAGCGGCTTGGGGGGACGGCGGCCGCCTGACTGCGGCTTTATCGCGGCTGCTCTCGGAAGCCCGGGCACATCCAGCCCTCCGCGGCAGCGCAACTTGGGGCGCGGGAGCCGCAGTGCTGCTCCCTTCTGCGGAGGGGCGAGCCCGACCCGTTCTGCGGAGGGACGAGCTCTTCCCCTCCCGCATCCCGCTCCCCAAGCCCCCCTCTCGGGGGTCCGGGCTCTTTGGGGGAGCGATGTGCGGAGCGCCGAGCTTCTCACCCCGATTTTGGGGTCCCGTGGAGAGAGGGGGGACTTGGGGTTCGGCGTGCTGGGGCTGTTCTTGCAGCGGTCCAGGTGCTGCACCCGAGGAACGTGAGCCAGAGATGGCGCGGGAGAGGAGTGGGGAAGGCTGCTGGAGACAGCAATTCCCTGCTGGAAGTTGATGGTGGAGTTGGGAGAAGGTTAAACTGGAGACTCTTGGGGATGCGTCGTGCTGGGGAGGTTTGGGAGTGGAAACTGTTCCTGGGGTGCTGCGGTAGGGTTGGGGTTCAGGGTGAGGTTCAGAGTGGGAGTTGTGGTTCTCTGGTGGGGTGTTTTTGTGGAGAGGTGACCACAAACCCCATGGAAAAGCAGCAGGGAAAGGAAATGCACTGATGCTCTCCAGAGCGAGTAAAGGTAGGGAGGAGTGGGGCATTTCTTCCTTGTAATCAGGAAAGGCGAGGGAGGGCTGAAATTAAAAATAAAATAAAATAAAATAAAATAAAATAAAATAAAATAAAATAAAATGATGAAATCCTGCTCTAACTCATGGCTCCCAGAAGAGCCTCTGCAGAGCTGAATGTGCTTTTATTCAAGGTAACAAAAGCTGGGGGATGCTCCGGAGGTAAAAGCACAAGTGGAGGCAGGGCCCTGGGGATTTAACTCTGGGGTGAATTCCCAGAGGTCTGGCTGAAATCTCTGCCTGCTCCTTCTTTTTTTCTTCCTGTTCCTCTTGGGACTCACGGGGTTTGGTGGGCCAGCAGGTGTATCTGTCCCTGATGCCAACACGGGCTTTAAAAGAGATTTCTCTTCCCATTAAAACTCAGGAAGCCCTGAGCATCATTAATTCTGGCATAAAGTAGGAGCTGTTAATGCAATTTTTCTTGTGCTGGCCAGAATTTAGCTGAGTTTAGCTGACTTTGCCCTCTCAGAAGGTTTTGTTCTGTTTTCCAGAATGAGGTGATAAATACACTGGGACTGGGACAAAACGAGCTCTTAGTGGAGGGACGATGTGGGGACTTGTTTCTATAACACCCTGAAGCGACCCTATTACACCTTTCCCAAAAATTAATTGATTAAATCCTTCAAAACGGTGCTTCCTGCCATTCGTTTCTGCTCTTAAATTTTCAAATAAGCTCCTTAGAGATGCTTTTATGTTGCTCCCTGGGTGTTGGAACAGGGATTTTCTTCCTTAGGGGCCAAGATAGGCGTCCCTATATGCTGAGTCTTTGGGCTCAGAGTCCCAGCAGTGCTTAACTCCAAGACTGGTACCTGCTGTGATCATCTGAGTTCCTCAAAGCCTAAAATTTATCTTTTTTTTTTTTTTTTTTTTTTTTTTTTTTTTTTTTTTTTTTTTTTTCTCTCCTTAAATGGAAGAAGTTGGGTTTATAAGTGAAGCTGTAATATTTTGGGTATCTTGGTATCTTAGGAATAATGATTGGGATGGAGCCTGCATGGTTTGCTGTGTTTAAATTGGATGTGAAATGAGAGTTAGGGGTTTCAGAGCTTGTTTTTGGAAGGTGGCAACTTCTGTGTGGGGGGCAGAGCAGAGCCAGCTCAAGGCTGCTGAAGTTTTTAAAAGCAGCTCTCTGGGGTACAGCAATTTCCTTAGAAATACTGACTTCCAGGCTTGTACATCCTAATCCCCTGATTCTGCAGAGATTCCCCTTTATATCCCTGCTTAAAGGAGAAGAAAATCAGCCTCAGACAAGACACAGCAAATGTGTACAAGAGATGCAGCAAATGTAGCATTAGGCAAAAAAACATCTTTAAATTCCACCCGCCGGGGAGGGGCTCAGAGCTACCCATTACAGCATCTTCATGGGATATTTTATTTTATTTATTCTTTCTCCCCATTGCATCTTGTATTCCCATAGGCGGTCTGATAGCTAAATTGCATCAGGAAGAGACAAAACAATACTTTTTTTTTTTTATTCTCAAGGGGATTCAAAAGAGCCACAGCTCAAACCTGTCCTGGGGGCAAAAAAGGGCAGGAAGGGCTTTTACCGTAGATCAAGCACCACCGGGCTCAAAGCAAACCAGAGATTGATGGGTTTGAAATCCTTGTTGCCAAAACACCGCTTTTCATTCCCAAAGCTGAATTCCCAGGCTACCTCCCCGGTACTGAGAGTTCCCTGGTACTGGGAGTTCAGTGTTTGTCGACGAGCTGTCAAAGATGTGCATTTGGAAAAAAAAATAAAAAAATCATTTTATCCATTGAATACTAATCCTGACACGGGCAGGAGGAGGCAACTGGGGCCATGTCCCCAGGAGAAGAAAAAAAAAAAGTTTAACCAGGGGGTTTTAGAGCCAGCATCAAATCAGAGGGGCTCTTCTAAGATATTTTATCTCGGAGGAACTCTGGTAAGATTTTTGCAACCTTTTTGCCATTTTGGCACCGCAAAGCCTTCGATTCCCCGCACAGTAACACTGCCCCGGGGGCTGTTTGGGAGGCTTAATTAAAGGATTGTTTGTAAATCATTTGGAGATTCCTGGATGAAAGGAACGGGAACCGTGCAATATACTGATTTAATTCCAGGGAGTTGCTCTAAAGGCTGGTGACGAGGGTGATCATTCATGCTGGTGGTGATGGGGACACCGGCTGGAAATATCTGCTCTCAGCCTTTACAGGGAGGCTGGGGTAGCACTTTGGTTATTATCTTCCCTATAAACCATGTGTTTTGTCTCCCCATCTGCACTTCTAAAAGGTCCAAGCCCACCAGCATGACTTCTGGGGTGTTTTTGGGGACTGAGGGAGGAATTTCCAGCCAGTGAGGACCCCTCTGGCTGTGCTGTGCCCCCGTTACCCTGGGGGTTTTATCACTCTCTGAGAGCAGGGAGGAGCTGTTGGGGTTTGGGTCCCCTAAATTTTGCCCCTTTATCCGTGATGCTGCTCTGGGTGGCCCCTTTGCTGTGTCCCCAAGGAGCCACCACAGTACCCAGAGCCTCCTGAAGCTCTGCAGGGCCAGGGAGGATGGGGTGAGTGGGGTTTTATCCTTACAGGGTGATGCTCTGTGGAGGTGAGATCCTGCTGTAACATCTGCCTGAGCTCCTCTGGGCTACAGGGGCTCAAACCCCAAGCTCAGCTGCCTTCAGCAGCTCCAGGTGGTCCAGGCAGGATGATGCCTGTAGCAAACCCACCTGTGGACGTGCAGGAATTCCTCCCTCCCCTCTGCTGAGCTTATGGGGAGTGACAGAAACAGAGCGCAGGCTGTGAGCCTGAGTGTGCACCTGCCCTGCAGTGTTGTTCCCAGCCTGACACCACTCCTGCACGACCAGGAACCACCCAGGGCAGAGCAGCAGGAGAGGTTTTGAGCCCTGCAGGAATCTGGGTGGCCCGGTCGGGTCCGTTCCCCGTGTGCAGGCATGTGAGATCTCACCAGCCCTCTCCAGAGCCTTCACACGCTCCTGCCAGCTTCCTGCTCCAGAGCCTGTTTACGTGCTCAGCCCCTTCCACAACTGGCCCATCTCCACCTAAGGATGTTGTTTCTGAATTCTTGCAATGCCTGCCCTTTCCTTCACAGAGAGATCCTGAGTAAACCTTGCTTTTTTTCTTTCCCCCCCACCCCACCCCACTCTCGAAGCAGCGCATGCAGTCATCTGGCATTTGTTGTTCTCCTGTGCTCCGTCCACTGCCGCCCCCAGGGCTTTGCCAAATGTTCCACATTGCAGAGAGCAGTTCCTTTGGGTTTGGAATTGCCAAACAAATCCATAAAGTTGGAATTGCCAAGCAAATCCATGAAGTCTTTCACTTGCAGTTTCTTGAGGCCACCCCGATCCTCCACAGGGGTCTTGCAGCTCCTTTGGGGACGTGCCACCCATCTCCCCCAAAAACCTCTCTGTTTGCCATTGGGGGCTAATAAAAAGAAATCTTTACTTTTTTTCCCTGAACTGCCTGGTGGGATGGTGTCCCACACCCCGGAGTGAGGGTGCTTCCTCCAGTGCTTTGTTATTTGGGAGGGTTGAGGACAGTTTGTCTGAACTTCATTGGGTTTTAAGTGCTCTAATTATATATTTGTTGTAGTGCTGGGCTGAAGCCTTGCAGTGTTTTGCTCTGGGGGTCCTTGAGGAATATACAGATCTACTGCAAACAGGCAAGAGGGATGTGCTCTGCCTATAACACAGCTCCAGAGGTGCTCAGCCATTTGGGCTATCCAAAAACATGCTGATTTTTATGCTAAAAAACCCCGTCTGGGAAGAAACAGATAATCTTCCTTGTCACCGTACAAAAATCATATAAGATTTTTTTTTCAGCTATAAACTGATGAGGTGAAATGCTGTATAAAGAACTGGCTGTGGTGGAGTTCCTCTCTCTATTTTTCAAGTGTTTGGTGGCAAGACTGTGCAGGGAGTGGTCAGGGCTGGGGGGGATTCTCTCAGCTGTGGCACAAATAGCACTGAGAATGTTCAAAAATGTGGATGTGGTGCTTCAGGACATAGTTTAGTGGTGGACCTGGCAAATTAGCTTAATGGCCAGACTTAATGTTCCTGGAGGTCTTTTCCTAATAATGATTCCATGATTCCATGGGCAACAACACCTTCCAATGTCCCAGGGTGCTCCAAGCCCCATCCAGCCTGGCCTTGGACCAGGGATGGAGCCAGCCACAGCTTCTCTGGGTAACCTGTGCCAGGGCCTGCCCACCCTCACAGTAAACCTGAGGTTCCTTCAAGGATGACTAAACCTGTTTCAAGCTACCTGCTGGCTTTGAATTGCAAATAATGCTGGAAATAGTGATTATTGGTGGGAATCTTGGAAAAGGCCAACAGTAACTTCCATGCTTTTGGGGAGTGCAGAGCTCTGTGGTGGCTTATTTGGGGTGACTCTTTGAGGGTTACATGCCCATATGCACTTGATTTGAGCTGCTGCGTGTCTTAGAGCCAGCCTTTGGCACTGAATATTGCTGAAATCCGCTGGGAACCAGAAAATGCCAGGATACCCCAAAGAGAAAAAAAAAAATCCCTCTCTTCCTACAAGAGAGGTGAAGCGAAGCTGCTCAAGCTCCGAAAGCACCAATATCCTTCATCCCTCATCTGCCTTTCGGCTCCCAGGTCTTGCTGATGGGAGTTTCCTCACCACCAGATGTGCCTGCTTAGCAAACCTTTGCACCCCTGCAGCTCTGCATGTTGCAGGCACCTTTTCTGCCCCGTAAATAACGTGAGTCTGGCAGCTGGCTTGGCTCTCAGCGGGCACTGGTGACAGTTTGGTGACAAAGCATTGCAAAGGACACAAGGAGAATTCAAACAACTTATTAAAATAGACCCAGCGTGGTGCCTGGGCACCCAGCAGAGAGAGGGAGGGGGAAGGAACAGGAGTGAACCTTTCTTTTGGGCAGTGGGAATTCCAGCGCTGCTGGAGCATCCTACTTTTAGATGTGCATCCAAAACGAGCAGCAGAGGGAAGGGGACAGGCCAGGCTGAGGTTTGGGTTTCAGCAAGGTCCCACTTGTGAATAACACCCAAGGTTCTGTGTCTTGGGGCTGGGTGGTGGCAGGAAGGGGGTGGGTTCCAGTTTGGACGAACTGGGATGACTGGACTCGAGGAGGAAAGGAAAATTGGAAGTCACAGTGTGACTCTTCTGCTTTTTCCTCCCATTGAGGGACCCAAGGTAAGGTCATGTATGTTCAGATATTTAACTAAGGTGTTTAAAGTTGAAGCTGGGTTATTCTTGAATCCAGTTTTGTCTTCTGAAGGCAATTCAGATGTGTCTTGGGATGATTTGTCCACTAGAGATGCTTGTTTCCATAAATGCTCCCCAACATGGTCTGGTATTGCACCAAAAACATCCAGGAGCTGCCCTTGGAAACACACACGTTGTGTAACGCTGTCTGTATGTGCTCAAAAATGTAAAAAAAAAAAAAATGGGTTTGGGATTTGGATGAACTTCCTGCTGGTGGGCCAGGAGTGCACCCTAAAGGCTGCAAAATGAACAGGAAAATAAGAAGAACATGGTTCTTGGTTTTGAAAATGAAATCTGTGCTTGTTGTCAGGTGCAGGACAGATCCTTAGAAATAGGCAGAGGTGGGATCTGCTTTAAAAGCTCCTCCAAACTGAAAAGGTAGGTTTTTTTCTTTCTGAGTTGGTCCCATTTTAGATTTTGCTTTGAGGTCTGGTTCATATCCTTATCATCCTGAATAAAAATTGGATTAATCCAGTGGCTTTTTCTCCGTTTGACAGGCTCTGTGTGCAGGGAGCTTTGGTCTTAGGCCACATGGCTGATGAGGGTGGTGAAAGGGGAAGGAAGGTCACTTTGCAGTGGAAGAATAAGGCCTCAGTTATTAATGGCAAAGGCTGAAATTTTCTCCCTCAGCCTTAATTGATTTTGGCAAATTTAACTGGAGGAGGAGGTAGAAATTGGCTTAGAAATTAAGCTCTAATAGTGAAATATATATTAGATCTATTGTAGAGAAATGAGGAGACAGCCTTGTTAGACATTTATTCTAAGTGGCTTCTGCTGAGTACAAGCAAAGAGAAAAATACCCAATTTCTAAGCTGGACAAAGGGGACTTGAAAGGCTCTTCAGAAAGGCTTGGAGAAACTCTGTTTGAGAAAGTCCTTCTTTGAAACCTAATAGCAAAGACTACTTTTTTTTTTTTTTTTTTTTCCCTATCCTCCCTGGAGTCTAAAGGCAGGAGGGCAAGATAAGACATTCCACCACGTAGGCAAAAGGGGGAAAAAAAAAGGGAAAAGTTTAAATGATACTGCTGCAGGCTGTGGAAAGTGGAGAGCTCTCTCAGGGTGACCATTATGAGCAGCTTATCAGAATACTGTGGGCCCTGACTGTGAGAAAAAGCAGAGTATTTAAAGAGGTGCTGTGTGCCAGCACAGATCTGGTTAGCAGTGGTTATACTGGAAAAACATCAAGTAACCAAGGTTCTCAAGATACATCTATATCTATATCATCTATATCTATATCTATATCTATATCTATATCTATATCCATATTTTATCTATATCTATATATCTATATCTATATCTATATCTATATTTTTATCTATATCTATATCTATATCTATATCTATATCTATATCTATATCTATATCTATATCTATATCATCTGTATCTATATCTATCATCTATATCTATATTCACATTAAATAAGCAATAAAGTTCTCCTCATTGGACATTTCTAATTTATCAAGCACCAGAAGAAATGTTTAAAGCACAGGTAAGGGAAGCAAGTCTTCTACCACGTACTGAGTCAGTAAATAAGGAGCAGCCTCCAAGCAGGTTGTGATTGCAGAACTCCAAATCAGTATTCTCATCATGCATTTTTTTTTACAGCCATCACTCTCTGCTGGCGACCTGGTTCAGTTTTGGAGCCTGAAGGAATAAAAACAACAAATAAACAGACAAGAATTTGTTCCTGTGGGCTTCTCTTGGCAAAGCAGAGAAAGTAGCAACATGCAGTAAAAACAGAAAACAGCCCCCTCCTGTTTTATTTTCTTTTTTGTTGGTTTTTTTCCTTATAATATTGGTCTCATTTTCAGATGGATCAGCACCCTGATCTGGTTTGGCACAATGCTCAGAAGTGTTTGTGCTCTCCACTGCCTCATTCTAAGGGCACATAAATTTATACCGAATCACAGCATTTCCACAAGCACCCCAAAATCCCACCTGGTGACAAAAAGCTGTGACACCAGTGCTGCAAATGGGATGAACCAGCAATCCTGGGGCTCCCAGAAATCTTGATTCAGCTGAGATCCAAACCAGGACAAAACATAAGCAAAATGGGACAGGGCATCGTGTCAGCTGTGAAGCCAAAATTCACAGCCTTGAGCCTGAATTTCAAACGTGCAGGAGTTATTCTCCCCATCACCTCCACTTTCCCAAGCCTCAGGGTCATTCCCATACCAAAAAGCCAAGGAGAGATGCTGATCTCTTTGACATAAAGAAAAACTTTTCCTGTCCTGCACAGAACATGGAATGCCACAGAAAAAAAAAAAAAGAAAGTTTAGAGATTAATGCAACACCCTGTTATAGACAATTATTTTGTTTCCTTAAAATTTTCCCAGATGGCTAAAAAAAGCCCCCAAGGCTCTCAGTCCATGTGATTTTTGTGGGCTTCTAAGACAGTTCCTGCCCACGAATAGCACCAATAAATCCCCATTAATGGGCATTCAACAGGAGAATGATCTTTTTTTTCTCATTAAAACCTCACAAAGGGTTCAAAACCTCATTTTATGGCAGGGTGCTTTGATTTAAATTGATGTGGCTTAAATTATGAATTTTAATTACGACTTAAAGTACAGAAGGAGAAAGTCATAATTTGAATGACTTGATTTTTATCATGTTTTTCATTTACAATTCATAGCTATATCCCTTAAGCAGGGCTGATTCTCCTTGTTGTAAAACTTGGAGATTTACAGCCCTTTCTTGCCTTTCAACCGAGTTTTCTAACCAGGCTGGCACACTCTGAACATATTTGTTGAAGGAATTTCATAGCCTGAAACCTCCCTATTTTGATTTCTAATTTATGCATCTCTGGAGTCATCCTTGGTAATGATGAATAAAACTAATTTAGGGTTGATTGGTGGAAATCACTCTTTGCTTGCAGAGGAAATTTCTGTTAAACCGACAAATGCAAAAGAGCATTTACAATTCCTTCAAGACACATCAAATAACCGAGGACCTGGGTACCTTGTGCAATAAACTTTTCAACAAACTTTTCAGTTTAGTGCTAAGCAATTCACTGAGCAAATCTCCAGCATCAATCTGTGATGGAGTCAGTGACTGAAATGAGCTGTTCTGTGTCTCTCGAGGGTTTCAAATTAACAGGAGTCGTTCTCTTAAAATTCACATTCACTGTTTAACATGGGAGAGGAAATAATTTTATTTTTCAGCTGCCAGTTTCCAGTTGTTTTCGCAGCTTGGAATTAACTGTTGGTGGAGTAGGTGAATGTGTCTCTCCTTGAATCTGCAGAGGGAATTTCAGTGGATGGCTGAGGTTTATGCACATGACTTTTGACTGTCTAACTGACTATTCTGTGCTGAATTTCTGGATACCCTGGACACCTGCCCGTAGTGTAGGCAGAAAGCAATTAAAGAGAAGGAAAAAATTAACGAAACTTCCTTTAATTGACTGCCCTGTTTTTTTGTCTCACATCCAAATCCAGCCCCACTTAGTGTTGGAAAAGCTGATTTTCTCAAGTGCCGTGAGTGTCCTGGTTGGGTTTATTCTCACTGCAATATATTTAATTTTGGTTTTGGTGCTAGGTGATAAAATCTGGACTCCCAAAAATTAGGAAGAGATTTTGCCTTGATGGATTGTGGCCCATTCCCCTCATCCATCCTGTTCTGATGTGTCCCCTTGCTGATTCAATGTGAGAGCATGTTCCTCAGCAAGCTTAGCAAACAAAACTTTGCTGTTTAGGGCAACAGTCACAGAGGGGGGAGAAAGAAGGAAAATAAAATAATCCTGAGGTGATTGTGATTGCCACTCCTGATATCACTGCTTTGCACAAAGCCATTCCAGTGGGAGGACACATCTGCTTCTGCTGCAGCACATCCGTTTAGGCTGGTAAAGGTCTCTGACAAGCTGGAGTTTGACCCAGCTCTAGATGGAGGATGCACTAACAGACAGGAAGGTTCCTGCAGCCCTCATTCTGCGTTTCCTTAGCCCAAATCCCTCTCAGGCTCTTGGGAGGAGCAGCAGCCCACGATGGCCATGCTCCTGAGAAGTTCTTCCATGGTGAGTGGTTATCAGGACCTGGCCTGTAATTCACCATCTCACCCCCAAACCTTATTTTTCTGGGGAGTTTTCCAGCCAGGACAAGGTCAGTAGTGGGTGGGGTGGTGTTAAGCAATTCCTACTGAGGACAAGGATGGGCAATACCATCCCCACGGTCCTCTGCCCAGTGAAGGACAAAACCTGTCACCCATCACTGTCCATGCTCCCCATTCCAGGTTTCTCCAAATCACAGCTTCAGTTGCTGGGGGTGATTTAAGGCAGCCAGTTTGGGTGGGGGGGGAAAGCTTTTATTCTGGCAAAGGAAGTGGCTCAAGCAGGGTGGAGTGCTGGGAGGGTGGTGAAAAGTAGAAATGTGAGGTCGGGTTGGTGGCAAGAGAAGTAGGGGATGTCACAATCAGTGTGTGTATTTATGAGTGCCCTTTGCAGAGGGGTGGGGAGGGAAATGCAGGAGTCCAAAGTGATGGGTTGAGAAAGGAAAAAGATGGTTTTCTGCTTTTAAAAAAATCCACCTGTTTGTGTGCTCCTATTACTCCATCTGGCCATGGGTAGCTGGTAGCTGCACCAGGTAAAATTTTGGGCGTTTAAAGAAGTTTGGATGTCACAGGAAAAGCCCAAGGGAGCAGTGCTCTTCCTCCCTGGTCATGTTAGAAATGAACACTACAGCATTTTGTCAGCATCCTTGATGGAAGCAAAGTGACCTGGCCCCACCAGCAGCTCCTGCTCCTTCAGGAGTCTCTGCACTTAATCCCTGGCCAGTGCAGAGGCTTTCAGCAGTGCAGGACATGCCATGGACAACTGGAGAGGCCTATGGATGGGTGCAAAGCCCCAGCATGATGGTTCCTGGTGAGAAATTCTTGGGGGTAATGTGGAGAGTGGGTTATTTTGGGCTAGACCCAAAGCCAAGTCCCACCGCGTCCGACTCTCCACGTCTCCTCTGTGCTCTCACACAGGAAAATCCCACTGCAATCCTGATAAAATATGGGAAGGGAGAGAAAAAAAAAAAAAAAGAGTTAGGAAACCACCAAAAGAAGCTGCGTGTGCCTTGAGGGTTTGATGGGGAGCACTGGGGACAGCCACGCCGAAGGAATGCCGGCTATTTTGGGGCCGTGTTTGTGTCTGAGAGGAGGAGGAGGAGGAGGAGGAGGAGGAGGAGGAGGAGGGTGGCAGCTCCACGCTTTGTCTGCCGTGAGAGCCTTTTGCGTGTCTGGCAGGACGGCTCCAATCTGATTAGGAGGAGGCTTGGTTAGGAGGGGGCTGGCTGGGGGAGCAGCAGAGATGTGGGGATGGTGGCAAAGCTGCTTTCCCCAAGGAGCAGCGGCTGGGGGATGCCCCGAGCCCAGCTGGCCTTTTAGGGAGGGTTCCCTTCTAATCCAGCTCAGGAGCAGTTTTGGGGCAGGGGTTTATCTCTGTCTTGGCTGGTCGGATCGGTACCCCGAGGTGCTGGAGGAGGAGTGGTGATAACGCGGGTGGGTGAGGAGGAGCAGCACAAGGAAGCCGCTGTAGGGGAATTGCCTTTGAGGCTGGATTTTGGAGAGTGCTTTTGGGATCTCACTTTATTTATTCTTTTTTTTTTTATTATTTAGTCCATCTTGAAGGCTGACACTCTTCACAGTGAGGGGGAGGGCAAGAAAAGTGCAGCCCATGAGCTTTTCCTGCAAGGATTTCGACTTGGTCTGAGCAGAGGCACGCACCCCACAGAGGGACAGGAGGGAGAAGGGGCAGTAAGATTTCGTCTCTGCTCAAATCTGACAAGATAAGATGCTCACAGCCTATGTCTGAAGAAATTAGAAGCATTCCTGCCTCAGGAATTTATTTCTTAGAGGATATTTTTTTTTTTTTAGAAAGGAAATAGAGGAAATATTGGAGGTAATATTTATTAGAATTTATTTCTGAGACCCTCAGATCTCTCAGCCCCCATTTTAAACACCAAGACTATTCTTTGCTGATAGAGAAAGTTGTGCCTGTGGGCAAATTTCCCTTTTTTCTCCTCACAAAAGGCAAGAAATGTCTTGTTACATGAACCTGGTGCCACCTGCATCTCTCAGGACTCCCCAAAGCCAGAGCTGCAAATTTTCCCAGTCTGTTCAAGCTATGGCTGTTGCCACGAAACTGCCAAGAGTGGGGAAAGGAGGAGCCCTCTGCTTGATAATCTGGATTAGGAATAAGGAATTTGTTCTGTAGTAATAAGGATCAGCTTTTGGATCTGCTTGGATTTGGATTTGAGCCATCTTCCCAGGGGTGAGGGCCAAGCATCCAAACACCCTGATGCTGTAACTCATCTCCATCACAGGTTTGGGCTGCCCTCCAAGCATCAGCAGTGTTTGCAGGAAGGGGATTTGCTCCACACCTTGCTTTCCTCCAACACTGTTTCTGCTCCTGTTTGGGAGAGCTGATTTGAATCCTGCAGCAGCACAGGACTTGGCCATATGCTGCATTGTCCTTAGTCCCAAAATGCAGTGCCTGGATTCCAGCACTTGTCCTATTTATTTGCCTGCTCTGCTGTGCAGAGAAACCTCCTGAGCAAAGGACCTGGTGCTGTTGGCTTGCATCATTTGAGGATTTCAACCTCTTATCAGTGACACTGTGAGGTCTGGGTACTGGGAGGGAGTGGTGATGGAGAAGCAGAGCAATCCCAGGCCAGGTTGAGTGGAGCTCTGGTCTAGTGGGAGGTATCTCTGCCCATGGCAGGAGGGCTGGAACAAGATGATCTTGAAAGTCCCTTCCAACCCAAAGCATTCTGTGATTCCATGATGATTCTGTGCCAGCCACCAGGGGTAGGAGCATGCCTGCACCACTGAGCAGTATCTGCAGTACACAGGCTTGCAAGTTATTAATTATTTAAAGCTATCAGTTGCTAAGAATTTAAAGCAATCAACAATCAATTACTGAGGATCATCAATGAGCATTGCTAGAATTTGTCACTTCCTTTTGTCAGCTCTTTCTTGCCTCCATGGTCAGCAGGCTCAGGGCTTGATTTCTTTGCTTGGTGTCCAGCAGCATTTTATCCAGTTATAATTTCCAGAGATGTCAAGATTGAGATGAAGTTCAGGGCAGTGAGAGGGTATATTTGCACAGCTGACTGTGCTTCTCCAAATGAGCATTTGAAATCTGTGTGGGGATTTTTCAGCTGTCTCTTCTGCCTAGCTGTAATCAGGGATGCTGTTTTCAGGTGGTTTTGGCAGCAAAGCCATGCTTTGATTTGGCTTGGATCACTTGCAGACATGCCAGGAATGTTCACCAGAGCAGGGGCTCCATCTCCACTGTCCAGCTCCAGGATTACAACCAGCAGCACCCACTGAATCCAGGTTAATTTCCCTCTCTGTCCCCTGCTCTGCTGGTAGTTTTCTGTGGGTCCCATCATGTCCCTGCCCTCTCCTCCCATCTCCAACCTCACCATGACTCCAGCTCAGTTTCTTAAAGGAAATGCCCAGGTTGACATGTCAGAATTTCCCAAAGCAGGACCTGGTGTCTGCCACCCCAGGAGCAGAGGAATTGGGATATTATCATCAAGGCCAGCCCCACAGCTCCCTCCTGTACCTAGAGCTGCCACTCACCTCTGTGGATCCCCTCCAAGGTGGGAACTCAACCAGGTATTTGCAGACCTGATGGCCTCTCTTAGGAGAAAGAGGAGGATGATCAGCAGCAGGGAGGGGATGCTGCTCCTTCTTCCTTCCTGCTTCCTTTGCTCCCTTCCCTTGCCCTGCCATGGCCTTCCCTGCAGCACAGCCTCCAGGCACTGCCCTGGAGAGAAGGATTGGGTGGCAGGGAGAGGTTTTGGTGGCAGGGAGATGCCAGCAAAGCCCTGAGCTCAACAGGAGACATGGACAGGGTCTGTTCCATCCAGACCACCCTGGGTGTAAGCTTTGCTTTCCACCAGATACCATTTAGGCTTTTCCTCCCTGACCAGCAAATCTCTTTGTGCTCAAACCTGTCCAGGGGTTTTTTTGGGAGGAGCTGAGTACAACCCTTGTTGTGTGCTGTATTTTTTTTTTTTACAATTTTTTTTTTTTTTTTTTTGGCTGGAGTTTCTCAGCACGCAACCACGCCACTGAAACCCACTGAGTGCAAGGCATTGTGTCCCCAACCCGGTGACATCCCACAACTTCCCATGCTCTTCTGCTCAGCTGTAGCCACGCAGGAATCTCACTCCTTGCTGGGCTGCTGGGTGGACAACATTGTTCCCCTATTGAGTCATTAACAATGAGGTCATTGGGCTGGAAAGACAATGTCATTCAGCAGCCAAGAACCCAGCTGGCTGATCCCCGGTTGTGTCTCATCTCCTATGACAAAGCCACTTTTAATTGACTAATTAAAGCTTTTGCAGGCTCCATCTTGGAAGGGATGACCAAAATAGACATTGTTCTTTGTCAGCATTAAGTCAGGCCAGTTGGCTGATTAAGAAGCAAGACCTTTCTTCCTTCTCCACTTTGCCACTTGCTGTGCAGGCCTCGGTTCCTGGTCCTGGCAATGGGAAAACCTCCTCAGAGATATCCCACCATGTGCTGCAGAGCAAGCTGTTTGAATCTTGAGGTCCCAAGGACCTCAAGAAAGCTCACCCAAAGCCCACTAAAGCCACTTTGGGAGGGCCTCTCTGCATTCCCATCACACCTTTTGTTGGACACTTGATATTTTGTGTTCCCTGCTCCTGTAGGGGTTTGATATTGCACCTAAACCTATAGGACTGGGGTGCTCCCATACCCTGTAGGCCTTACAAGGACAATTTGATTAGCTGGCTGTGGGCCAAAGGCATCTTTCTTCCCATTTCTGGGCCATCTTTCCCTTTATGTATTTTTTGGGTGGTGCAGTGCAGGTGGAAAGCAGGGACACATCCAAGCACCAGCAAGAGATGTGCCCACAGTAAATCCCTGCTTCCCTCAGCTGAGTGCTCCTGCACTGCCAGGACCCTCACCACTCTCTGAATGAGGATGTTTTGAGCCCTGGGACCAGTGGGCACTTCTGCTTTTGACAATTCTTGCTCTCATTGCCACTCTGAGTAGTATCATCCCAAAACCAGTGAATAAATGTGCCCTGAGGCGCTCCACAGGACAAACTCTGTGTAGCACAGCTACCTTGCCCTTTCCATTAAACCCTCAGGGTTTTTTTTTTTCTGCCTGCAGAGTGGTTGTCTCAAATCAGATTTATCTCCTTTTTGCTGCCCAGGCCCAGCTGAGCAGGAACGCTGGGTGTGTGTTTACCAGGGCCGGTGTCCCAGCCCTAAAGCACAGCAGCCGCTTCTTTTGAAGAACACACAAAGCAAGGAAGAGGAGCAATTGTTTGGGAGGAAACTGGACCATAATGTAATAAGACTCCCATGGGATTTACTATTAGTAATTATTTGTATTGCTCTGGCAGCTAACCAAGGTTGGGGCCCCGGTTGGAAAGGTGCTGGATCAGCCTGTAAATGAAGACAGCTCCTCTGCCCAAAACCTGCTCACTCTTGCAGGTAGAGATGGGGAAATTGAGGCAGGGAGAGGCTGACAAATGCAACGAGGGTTGTTTTAGAGAGTTGTGGCTGAGCAAGGAGGTGAGCCAGCACACAGTGCTTACAGGAGCATCCTTCCTCTCTGGGGGTAAATCCTAAAACGTGGAATTGCAAAATGGTTTGGGTGGGAAGAGACTTTAAAGACCATCTCATTCTACCCCTCTGCCACAGGCAGGGATATCTTCTTCTGGACCAGGTTGCTCAAATCCCATCCAACCTGGCCTTGGACACTTCCTCTACTTGTGCTATTCTAGTTCCACCTAAAAGGCCATTGGGTAACAAATATGCTCTGCTGGAGTGCCCTACCCTGGGTCAACACTGGAAAAGGTAGTTTCTCATTGTTTGTGCCTTTAATAAGTGATTTCTGTCATCATGTGTATTGTTTTAAGAAGGGGAGGAACAGGAGGTATCAAAGAACACAAGTGCTTCAAATGGAAACTGAGTCCCACTGCTCCTGAAAAATAAAACAAACAAACAAACAAACAACAAAGCAAAAAGCTGAAATGGATTTCTTTTTCTGTAAAACGGACCATTTCAGGGCAGTTAAATAATGAGGCAATCACGAATTTGCCAACAATAGAAGCTGATCAGATTACACGGGGGGGCCTGTAAAGCCAGATCGTCACTGGAGCCTTTTGGTGGGAAAGAAACTCAGTGCCAGACAGCCTTTAAATAGTTTTGAATAAGAGGGAGGGCTGGCTGTGTCCTTCCCTTCCGAGGTTCTCCCCACCTAAAGAATAGCACCGAGCCTCCTGCCAAGTCCAGTGTGTCCAGTCCATGCCCAAAGGCTCCACTCACAGGCCCAGCTATGTAAATATTATGTAGGTGCTCATGCATGCACATGTGTATATATAGAGCTTCCCAATTATCTGGGGAGACTCCACCCTGAGGGAGGTGTGGGTGTGGAACTGGAGGGAAAAAAAAAAAAAAAAAAAAAAAAAAAAAAAAGTGGGACCCAAAATAGCACCAACACACAAAGGATCCCAAGGAAATGTGGAGCTCTCCTCACGGCATTGACAGGAAATCTCTGGGCTGCTGGCTCAGTAACCCCAGCTAGGCAAGGTCATGGGGGACTGACTGTGGTGGAGGGATGGATCCTGATATCCATCTTCTGCAAAAATCATGGGATGAGGGGTGTGAGGTGGAAGCTTTCATGTCAGTGACGATTTGCAGGTGTCCCAGATGTGCCTGCAGAGGAATCCGTCTCCAGCTTAGCCTGAAAGAGAAGCAAAGCAGACAGAACTGGGGAGTGATATTTAACAAGGAATCACCAAAAAAAATTTTACTTAGAGAGGCTGGGATGCTTGAGGGGGTCACCAGTGCCTCTTGGAGGTGGCTTCTATGACACTTGGCATCACTTGTGTCTTTCACATTACCCTAGAGTGTCAATAACCCAAAGATCTCAGAATCACAGAGTATCTCCAGCTGGAAGGGACCCACAAGGATTATCCAGTTCAAGATGTTTCAGGCCATCCTCCTTGGGCTCATCCTGGCCTGGTGTTGGGTGGTGTGTGAGATGGGCTGGGGGAGGCAACTATGGCTCACAACCCCAGAAAGGTTAAATGTAAATTTGCTGGATGGAGGGAGTAAATTTGGGCTGATCTGTGACTCATCAGAGGTGCTGGGCACACACAAAGGAGGGTGAGGCTCTGGGCCTTATCGTGTCCCCACCATCTCTTTTCCACTGGTCCCTTCTGTCCTCAGGATAGGCAGGTGATGTCCATCCTGCCCCAGGGGACTGGCAACCTCCCCACACAACCAACAGCTGAGGCTGTTGCCTGAGGGCGATTCCTGCTGTAAATCTTCAGGGGAGGTGGAGAGGAAAGGGAGGTGCAAGAAGCAGGTGTTGCAGTACCACAGTTTGTGCCAGCACAAACTGACCTCCCCCTCACCCGTCCCCATTTTCTCCCTTGTACCAGGCCAGCCTGTCACCAGGCCAGGGTCTCCTTATTCTTTTGGGTTTAGGGTCTCTCCTCTTGTTTTCTGCCCTTTAGGGCTGTGGCTTGGACCTCCTGCGTGCTGGGCCTGCAGCTTCAGCCTCTATCCTTGGTTTTGATGGCAGAAGTTTGGGCATTAGATCCCTGCTGCTAATACCAGCTTTAATGCCTCTCTGTGCTCTGGCTTTGTCAGGCTGTGAGGTCCCAGAGAAGCCATTAGTCTGTCCTTGGGCTCAGGGTAGATCCTTTTCCTTTAGGAACAGCCCTTGCCACAAGAATGGGGATATTTCCTCCCTTCCTCTTCCTCGCTGCAAAACTTAGAGTGACACGAAAAGTGAGGGGAGTTTTGGCTGCTCAGCCAACCCACAGGAGCTCTGCTCCACAAGAGC
Source organism: Phylloscopus trochilus trochilus (assembly GCA_016584745.2). Classification (NCBI taxonomy): domain Eukaryota; kingdom Metazoa; phylum Chordata; class Aves; order Passeriformes; family Phylloscopidae; genus Phylloscopus; species Phylloscopus trochilus. Next base: position 3,606,776 of record WQNJ02000016.1, read on the forward strand.
CTTGTGGCCTTCATCGCCCGTGGATGAAGTCTAGACACGTCGCTGATGCACGGCACCCAACTTGAGTGACATTGGATGTGACAACTCTCCCCTGGTGCTGGCCAGCTGGCAGAGGTTCAGCTGGCAGGATGAGTAGCTTAGGGCCAGCTCCATCCCTGCCTTGCTCAGCATGAACCCAAATATGTGCCCAGCCAGCTGGAGAGGAGAGCAAGGCGAGGAATTTCAACCCCCCGTGCTCTCTCCACTGCCTTCTTGTGGTTCTGCCTTTCTCCATGGCAAAATCTGAGAAAAGCTGAGTTCCAGGGAGACCTGATTGTGGCCTTTCTGTAGTTTAGGGGGCTCATAAGAAAGATGGGGACAAGCTTTTTAACAGGGTCTGTTGCAATAGGACGAGGGATGGCGAATTTTAAACCAAACAAGGTTCAATTTAGATGAGATACAAGGCAGATTTTTGATGATAAGGGTGCAGAGATGCTGGCACATTTTGTCCAGTGAAGTTGTGGATGCCCCATCCCTGGAAATGTTCAAGTTGGATGGGACTCTGAGCAACCTGATCTAGTTGAAGATGTCCTTGCTCATTGCAGGGGGGTTGGACAAGATTTTAAACACCTGATCCAACCCAAACTAATCTATGAGTCTACGATGTGACATCAAATCTGATATCAAACAGAGCTTTCCATGCCCAGGAATTAGGAAAGGCTGGGGAGGAAGGTGTGCCCCATCCCTGATGTTTGGTCAGTGCAACATTTAGGAGCTTGTTTTTAGGGGACTATCACCAGATTTCTCCTGAATTAACTTTCCTAAAGTGCATCAGCTCCCCCTCATCAGGTTTTTTAAGAGCTGAGGAGACTTTGATTTGATTTAACCTACTCCATTTGGGCTAAATTAAGTAAAGACTGATTTAAAGCTGAACGAGAGTGGCCACCTGGTGGGTTGTGTGCACTTTGACTAATCCACTCTGAAATCATACCTCCTTTTAATTTTAGATTAATCTTTCCTGAGTGCCCCTGTGTAGACAAGCCATCAGGCTGTGTAAAGATCAGTTGCTGTCTCGCGGGCTCATGTCCTCACTCCTTCCCAAGCTGTCTGGAGTGAAGTCCTCCAGGAAAAGCCAGCAAGGGATGATTCATCTTTCTAGGGTGAAAAGCACAGGGAGGAACTTTTCCCCTGTCTTAATGAATAAATCTGTGTCCCCAGACACCCTCGTTGGTGAGTGGCAGGGCTGGAGAAAGGAGCTCAGGTCCCCAGGAGGGGCTGCTGGGTGTGACAGCTCAGCCCCCAAGGGCAAAGCTGATGCTTTGGCCAAGCAGTTCACAGTGTTGGCTTCTCCAAAGGTCTCCTTCCCACCACCTTGCTGACAGCTCCACAGCTCCTTAGTGCTGGAATCAACTCCTGGCCCAGCCCACAACCCTGGGGAGAGGTGGTGAAGTTCCTCCAACCCTTCTTCTACCCCGGAGGGAAGTGGCAAAGCTGGGTGGGATACTCATGTGGTCAAGGTGGAATTCCCAATCTGGCAGCCCCAGGCTTCTCATGAACCTGAGATTCCCATCCAAATTCAGAAAAATCTAGACTTTTAACTTATTTGCCTTTTCTTAAAAAAAAAAAAAAAGGCTTTTTTAGTGCCCATGTTCACAGACAAAATCCTGAAAGACCATCTTAAAGACTTACAACATTGAAGAAAAATCCCAGATATTCAGTGTATAACAAAGTTCTGTATTCTTACAGCTTTCCTGTGGTTTTCAGTGTTGTGTTGACTCACAACCACTGCTTTGGGACAGAAGCACCTGCCCTTTACCTTGATCTAGAGAGATTTTCTGGCCCGTTACTCGGTATAAACCTTGAGTTTCTTCCAAAGTCCTGTGTGACTTTTGCAGAAACAGAGGGGTCTCAGGGCTAAATGTTCCAGACACCGCGTCCTTCAGCGATGGGTGATTGATGCCCTCTTGATACAGGCCAGAAATCCTCCTCCAAAGCAGCAAGGTCCTCGTGGGATAGCTCCACTCCAGTGGTATAAAGGATTCAGGAGAGGACAGGAGCATGGCCAGGCTCTGTTTTGGAGGGCCTGGCCAGGCTGGGACATGAGGCATTTTTGGCTCCTGCTCTGCGCGTTTCCACTCCAGCAGCTCCGGTGCTGTTTCCTACACGACGAGGTGATTCTGGCTGCAGAGACCCCAGCTCCTCCTGCAGCCTGGGAAGGGTGCAGGGCTGGAGCCACGTCCCTTAAAAATCCCATCATGGATGGGATGGAAATATCCTCCTTCCCCTGATGGAAAGAGGATTATTTCCAGGCTTAGTGGTGTAAAATGCCTGTTGGGTTGCGTGGATAAGAGGTGGGCATATGTGTTTGTGTTTGTTTGGTTCCTTGACAACCTCCTGCGAAGGATTTTGGAGCTTTCATTTTCCACAGTGGTCTTCCTGTCTCCTTCTGATGGTTTTTTTCATCTTTCCCCTTCACTTCTTAGATAGCCACAGATTTTCCATGAGACAAAATCCTAAATAGGATGTCCTATGTTTATCCGTAAAAGAGGCTGGACTTCCCACTGCTGGCATTCCTCACCTCTGGCTGGAGCTGGCCATGGGATGCAGAACAGCCTTGGATGGACCAGCTGGGTCCACCTGAGTGAACAATGCCACTGACCACAAATTTCTGGCAAACCCTAAAGACTCTAAAGGAGAAATTCAGGAGAGGGCCAAGCGTGGCATGAAGGACAATTCAACAACGTTTTTGAGAAGGTGGGAGTGAGGAACACTGAGATATTCCTGCTCCCTCAAATCCCCTGTCTGGTCATTAATTAGTGCAGCAAATGAACCCATTTCTGCCTCCCCAAATGTGGTGTTTAGAGGGACCAGTGGAGCAAAGAGGAGACGAGTCAGGGCTGCAGGGAAAGAGGAGTGTGGGGAGGTGTGCCTTGGGATGATTATTTTTAATATTTGTCGTACTTCCAAATGAAACAGCAAACAAGCTGAGCTGGCTCAAACACTTGCAGCAAGAGCTGATGGGGAATTTGTTAATGAAGCAAGTTTGTCATCAGAAAATGCTGGTTCATCAAAACCTGGGTTCTGGGGACATGTGTTGCAGTCCTGGCAGGAAAAGTGTATCAGGCTGCAAAGTGGGTTTCTTGGTTGAAACCAAGGTGGTTTAAAGGCTGTTGTGTAAATGAAATAAAGCCAGGCAGATCTAACAGACAGGGTGAAGCAGCCAAGGGTCACGTGAGGTTTGCTTCAAGCCCTGCTCTTTGGGCTTCAGGGTTACTTGTACTTGGCAAAAATAAGGAAAACTTGATTTTTTTTTTCCCCAGTTCTGGAAGCAGAGTGGCCTTTTGGCTACTGTAGGGATGTGACCCACTGCAAAATTCTACAGACTTAGAATCCTCAAGATGATGCTAAAATGCTGTGAGGACATGCCCCAGATCTCCTGCTGAGGGGTATCTCCAGGCTGGCAGTGGAGTAGGAAGCCCTGGATGCTCCTCTCCATCTGGAGATGAGGGAAAACTGCTTGGGGCTTGAAGCATTCCCCCCTCCCTGTTCTGCTCCACATCCAGACAGTAAGGGTTTATTGGGAAGGGTTTTCAGGGCAGAGGCTGTGGCTGCAGATTCCTTCAATGTGACAGCAGAGAAGAGGGAACTTTTCAGCATTATTGCCTCCATCTCACTGTCACTTCCACACATGATCTAAGCAGCAGCAATTTGAAGAGTTTTTTCAATAGAGTCTTTCCACAGTGGGGCAAAGGAGGTTCCCTGCTGACAATAAACCCAGTGCCTTTAAATCAGGCTCCAGGTACACTCATTTCATAGACCCATAGCATGGTTTGATTTAGAAAGGACCTTAAAGATCTTATTCTAACCTCCCTGCCATGGGCAGGGACACCTTCTGCTATCCCAGGTTGCTCCAAGCCCCATCCAGCCTGGAACACTTCCAGGGATGGGGCAGCCACGGCTTCTCTGAGCACCCTGTGCCAGGGTCTCACACCCCTCACAGACAAGAATCCCCTCCCCTGACCTGCTGCCCACACTTCTTTGATGCAGCCCCTCTCCAGGTGTTCTTGCACCATTAATTAGACTCAGCCATTAGGTCTCACCTTTAGCATTTTGCAGAGCAATTCTATCAAAACTGTTCTGCAGCAGTTTTTATTCTGGCAGGGGTTTGGAGAGGATATGTCTGCACTGGATGATTGGACTGATGGATTAGAGGCGAATGCTCTGGCAGCTGCTGTTGGATCTTTCCCCATTCTCTAACCCAGGAAGCCAAGTTGATCTTTGGCCTGGGTGAAGCCATTTCATAACACTGATGGTGAGGCTGGCTGCAAAGGGGTTGGCTGATGCACATTAGGAAAGCATCTTAAGACATGGAGAGTGCCAGGGTGGTGTGTAAACCATCCTTGTATCACATCCCTCACGAAAATCTCTGCAGGCAGCTCAGGAAGACCCTGTTTGTGTCCCATCTACCCCTAAGATGATGGAAGGGAAAGAGCCTCTGCACAGGCAAAATTAAAAACCCTGTGAAGTAACCACTTGCTCTGGTAGCCCAGCTTAATTCCAGGATAAATAACACTTCTCTGTGATATTCTGCCAATCTGATCCCTCTCACAGTTTCAAAAGGAGGTGACAGATTTCCTGTCCTCTGCAGTGACTGGGCTCTGCTGCACCTCAGACACAGCTGCACTGCAGCGGGTGGGTAAAACCCTCCTTGCTCCCAGGAGCTTCTTGCAATGCAAAGAAAAATCCAGGAGCTTCCTCAGTCACTTTGGCAAATGCTGTCCCCTAGGAAAGGCCACCCCCGGAGCCTCAGCCCTTTGCTTTGCCTTTGATGAACTCAACCCGCTGCCCCTGTTCAATCAGGAAAGGCTGCAAAAGAGGGGAGGAAAATAGGAACTTCCTCAGGGCCTGGCTCACATCCCTTCCCCTTCCCTGGGCTGCTCAGGCTCCTTAGCTTTCTCATCCCGCCTTGGGAGGAGCAGGAGCTGGCTGGCCTAAGGCTCCGAGCCGGGCTCAGCCCGCCGGCGTGGGGTGTGTCACCCACCATTTCCTAAGTTATTCTTCTGAGTTTCCTTTTCTCACTATTAATAGAATTTCAGCCAATATCTGAGCTGTTTCCACAAGGTGGATGGGGGGGAGACAGGGGGAGGCGTTACCAAAATAGGAAGCGGGAAGCTGTTGGGCAGGGAATTAATCAGAGGAGCTGCGTGGAGAGGGAATTGATTGCTGGCTTTGGGTGGGCTCTGGGAGGATGGACGGGACATGTCCTTTCACTTTGCATTTTGAGCCTGTTTGATCCTCTTTTTGCGCTCCAAGCCTTGACCTTTCCAAAAAAGCTTCTCCCCTGAGTGCTTTCCCCAGCCTTCCACGTACTCACTGCACTGAGGTTACAGCCAGAGCATCTCTCCACGGCATGGTTAAACTGGAAGAGACACACTTTAGATTAGATATTTGTTGGAAATTAGATTAGATATTAGTAGGAAATTACTCCCTGTGAAGGTGGTGAGGCCCTCTGAGAAGCTATGTCTGCTCCATCCCTGTAAGTGTTCAAGGCCAAGGGTTGGAGCATCCTGGGATGGTGGAAGGTGTCCCTGCCCATGGCAGAGGGTTGGACTAGAGGGCCTTTAAGGTCCTCTTCGACCCAAAACCATTCTGTGGTTCCGTGAGTCTGTGGTTAGAGGCGATGCACAAAGCAGCTCAAAGTCGTGTCTGTAACTTCTATTGAGAGGACACAAAGCAGCTTACCTTCCCTTTTACATTTTGGGTGACTTTTGACCATCCCACCAGAGAACTCCCACACCATCCCCACCCACGAGCGCCTACAGGGCTGTTTGCAGCCTCTCATATGGGGCCGAACAAGCCCATCTGGCTAATTGCTAATTGCCTTAGCAATCAGGGAAAGTCGTCTCCCCTCCTGGCCTGTCCCCATCCCAGACACACTGTATCTCAGGCCCGGTCATGGGATACACGTATCCGGACATGAAATCATGTTTTTGCAGCGCGCTCGTTTCCTCCCGCTTGGCCGCTGCCAGGCTCGCGGATGCGTGGAGGGCTCGCGCTCTCCTCCCACAGACCTACCCCACACCCAGCACCAGGGCTTGGGCTTTTCTGAGGGACACACAAAGACAAGCGCAGAGCAACCCTGCAGCCAAGTGCTGTCAAAATACCCCCAAGCAGCTGCTAAATTGCTCTGGTCTTCCCTAAAGTGTGGAATTGGTGGCGGTCCAGAAAAGTGAAATCAGAAAAGCGGCCTTGGCGCGCCAAAATGCAGCCAGGAAGGTCAGGGGCAGGTGGTTTTTTTGTGGTTTTTTTTTTCTGCCTCCTGGAAAACAAGGTGAGGGACTCTGGCTGAAATTCAAGTGGACTTTCTTTTGGGAAGGGTGTTCTCTGGGTAAGGGGAGTGATAACCTGGAGGATCTCTCCTTCATCTTCCTCCTCCTCTCTCATAGATGTCTTAAATCCTTTTTCCTCCAGGGTTCACAGCGTGAAGGGATCACTTGTTCCCTGCAAAAGGACTTACTGTATCTTTTGTGAGTGATTTTCATGCTGAAGGGGGCCCAAACATAATCCTGTCCTGTTTGGCTGTTCTTACCAGGGGTTTCCTCCTCCTTCAACCAGATTCTCTTGGTTTCTTCTGTTGGGGACAGTTGTCAGGCAATCCTGGCCACCAGCCCAGGCAAACAGGGGCTCATTACCAGTTATTACCCCTGAGTCCACCACTAAAATTTGGCACAGGTAGCCAGCAAATGAGGAAGGGATTAAAAAAAACAACAACAACAACATTTTCTGCCATTTGAAAGAGATACAGTATGTGTGGAAGGAAAAGAGTGACTCCTGGGACAGTGGTGCTTGTTCTGTAGTTGTTTCTGCTTTGGAATTTAGTTTGCAATGGGTTTGCCTAAGCCAGGCCTTCTGTGGGTGGTGATCCTGCAAGACAACAAAAAAAAAAAAAGCAATTTTTCTAAATGAAATGTATTTTTTTTCCCCAAAGCTGCAGTGAGACAGAGTCCCTGGACAAACAACATTAAGCTCAAAGCAATAAAACTGCAGGAAGGTATTGAGCCCTGTGACTGCAGCAGCACCTTGTGCAGCAGCAGTGAGAAAAGAGTTTAATTTAATGCAGGAAGCTTAAAAGGCAGATTTTGCTGACAGAAAGGTGCCCAAACACCTGCAGGATGGGTATGGAGAGGGATGTTGTTGCTCTGTGGGACAGGATCTCACCCAACTGTAGCCACAGTTACTCTCCATTGGTGTGTTCTAGGTCCAGCCCATGATGCTTGATCCCACTTAAATCACTGGTCCTGACTTAATGAGGAAGAATAAATAGATTTTTTAACATCTCTTGCCCTTAGTGAAGAGGAACACTAGGAGTGGATGCAGAGATACAGAAAGATAAAACACTAATGAGATTTTTGGGCAGCAACTTCAGTCTTGGTTTTCCTCCCAGTCATTTTTTGGGGGGGCTGTGTCACACTGTGGGCCCCAAAAAAGACCCTGATGCCACCCCAGCCAGGACAAGCCTGGAGGATCTCACCAGATCTCTCTATCAGCAAAATAAGCCCTTGTCTTGGGCTTTTGCCCTCAGGTTTGTTTTTTGGTGGTGGGTTTGTTTTTTTTGTTTGTTTGTTTTTTTTTTTTTTTTTTTTTTTGTTTTTTGTTTTTTTTTTTTTTTTGTTTTTTGTTTTTTGTTTTTTTTTTGCTAAAAGCGGTAAAATCCTATCTGTATCTCCCCAGGGTGGGTCAGGGAAGTGCTGGGGCAGGGATCCTGGTTCCTTGGATCACAGGGTGGTCCCATCTGGCCACCAGGACTGGCCTAGTGCCAAAGCATGGTCCTGTCCCCTTCTCTTGGACTGAGTTGAATTGAATTGTCTTTTTGACCTCTCTTTGGAGCCTTCAATTTCTGCCCCTCTGGGGTGAGGCCGGGGCATGAAGAGGAAGTGAGAGCAGTGGGGGCTTCCTCCTTCCTTCCTTCCAACCCTTTCTTTATGTCTCTTCTTGTATCGTTTCTATCTTTAGTGGATTTTTTTGTACTTCTTTTGTTTTTTTGTTTTACACCCTATTTATGGTACAGACCCCTGGCTCACAGGATGCCTGGTCTCTCCCCAGCTTGGTGCAACCATCACTGGCAATTCAAGCCACACAAATTGATAACACAACTAAGAAGGTGGTAGGTCAAAACTCCCTCCTACCTTCAGCACCTGGGGTTTATCTATCAGGACCCTGTGATGCTGTTTTACTTCTTTACCTCTTCTTCTCCCTCAGACAGTGGTCAGCCTATAGGAAATATGGCTTATCTCCACAAAAGCCCTTTTCCTGCAGATGTAATGGAAATGTTTTCTCACAAGCTCAGTGTTTCCTAAAATAATTCATGCTGCTACTTTCAGTTACACTCACATCTTGATTGTGCTTCCAGGATTGGCTGCTCCTGGTGGCTGGTGGGGAAATCATGTTTTGGGAGGAGATCTGAACTTTCACAAAGGCATGGAGTGACACGACAAGGGGTGATGGCTTTAAAGTGACAGCAGGCAGGGTTAGATGAGATATTGGGAAGAAATTCTTGGCTGGGAGGGTGGTGTGACCCTGGCACATGGTGCCCAGAGAAGCTGTGGTTGCCCCATCCCTGGAAACGTTCAAGGCCAGGTAGGATGGGGCTTGGAGCACCCTGGGATGGTGGAAGGTGTCCCTGCCCCCAGCAAGAGGAGTTGGAATGAGATGATCTTTGAGGTCCCTTCCACCCCAAATCAGTCTGTGGTACTACAATTCCCCTGAAATGGTCAGGCAGTTGTATGAGCTGGTCAGTGTAGGTCCATTCCAACTGAAATATTCTATATTCCTTTCCTTTCCTTTCCTTTCCTTTCCTTTCCTTTCCTTTCCTTTCCTTTCCTTTCCATTCCATTCCATTCCATTCCATTCCACTCCCTGTTTGGATGCCTATGCAAGGCCCAGCTGTAGCTCCTCTGCCTTCTCCAAACCCAGTTCCCACAGGAACTCAAACTTGTCTCAGCCTCCCCATCCCAAATCCACTCCCCAGGTCCGTATCAAGCCAGATCCTGATGGCTGTTCAATTGTGGAGTTCAATTTTCCCACCAGAAACTTGATCTTCAGCAGATTGTTGATGCACAATCAGTGTCAATACACAGGCTCTATAAGAGAAGATACTTTGCCTGTGTGCCAGCATGGAAGAACAAAGCAGATCTCTGGAGAGCAGCATTAGGCTAAAAATTAATCCTTGGATGTGGGACTCCTGTTTTGGAGGGTTGGAAATAATATGTGAGTTCTTCATGGGGGAAAAAATAATTATAGCGGTTCTTCTGCACAGTTCCCAAATGGAAGAACCTTCTCCCCAATCAGGTCATTGCCTTGACTCCATGCCATTGCCATGGCCATTGCCATGAATCCAGAGGCATCCATGGATAAAGTGGCTCAGCCCATGTTTCCTGAAAGGTGAAAAATTGGTCAAACTTTTCCAGGGATGAATTTGAGCAAGAGCCCAGAACTGGTGGTCCCCAGTAATTGGTAAATTCTCTGTGGCCATTGATGGAGCTCCTGCAGTGATTGCAGACAGAAGAATAGACCCAGGTTTTTATACTGGTTTAGCATTGAAAATATCCCATTTTGGCATTGCAGCACATTGCAGTGCTCTCTGCTGTGGGAGAGTTCTCTCTTGTCAGGAGAGTTGTCCTTCAGCTGCATCCCCCACTGAGGAACAGCTTCATCATTTGAAAGTTTAAAGTATTTTTCAGAAACCAAACACAGATCTCTTTGCATGTGATGTGCAATTGTTGTGAGGTAATTGTTTGGGCTTATTGGTTACCAGTGTGAGGTAATTGTTTGGGCTTAATGATCTTGGAGGTCTTTTCCAACCTTGATGATCCTGTGATTCTGTGTCACCTCATCCCTTCAGGGATGTAGGAGACCCTCATCTCATAACAGGGATGGACAATTGCTCTCAGTGCACCCCTTGGCTGTCCCCTTACAAGGATCTGCTTTATTTTGGTAACCACCTGCAGGGCTTGGGGTTGTGAGTTTGACTACATTTGGAGGTTCCTCTTGTCCTCCTCTGCTCTACTTCCTGCTGGACACAGTGATAGCAGAACATGGAATTTGATATGACTTTGGAGAGCACGAGGCAAGCCCTGAGTGAGTGACTCATGATTTATGCCAGTGTTGACTTCCACAAACACAAGTTCTGAGGGGGAGCCAGGGGCAGCTTCCTTAGTTCAGCGTTTACCTTGGCATTTTTACTTTTCCCCAGGTGTCAGTTCTCAGGACGATGCGGATCCTGCAAACCCAGCACAAACCACGACCACAAAAACCACCCCAACCACAGAAACCCCCACCACTGCAAGCATCACAACGACCCCACCAACCACCTCTGCATTATCAACCACCAAAGCCCAAACTGCCACCCCCACCACCGTGAAAGGAACCCCTCAGCCCACCGTGGAAGCAACCACCACTGCTCAAAGCATCGTCACCACCACGGCCAAGCCGACAACGCCGCCGTCCCCCGTGGCCGCGTCACTTACCACAGAGGCAGGGACCACAACACTGGGGGTGGCATCAACTGGCGCCACCACCTCCTCACCCCACACCTCTGGGCACGACAGCTCCTCACACAGCAGCACCACCCCTGCTGCAGGCTCCACTGCTTCCCAGCAGCCCGCTGGTGCTACAGCCAGTTCAGGAAGCTCGGGGACCACTGCTACTGCAAAACCCGTCGTCACTCATACAACCATTCCTCCAGGAGCTGCAGGGGCTGCTGGCACATCCTCTTCCACCCCACAGACTCAGGGAAACCAGCCTTTGGATCATTTGTCTACCACTGTGGGCACCACAGTGCCGAGGACTGACTCTTCCCAAAGCTCCAAGGAGTGTGTTGACTCTCCTTCCCAATGTGCCACCAAGCAGCCTTCTTCTTCCGGTTCTCCAGATCAGGCACCAACCCCTTCCACCGGTTCTGGAAGCACTGGCTCTTCAGTTACCACTCCCATTGGATCCTCATCCCTTGCCACCACTCCGATGTCACAACCTGGCAGCAAAGACACGGTCCCACAGGCAACCACCACGACAGCTCCTGGGGCAGGTAACAGAAGACAGGAATCTTGGTTTCCTGTGCTGGGGAGGCCTTTTTGTGTTTTCTCTTCCTCTGGCTACCCTAAACACCTCCTGCCATTCTGAGCTGTCACCAGCTTGTCTCATTTTAGGACTCTCCAGCGCAGTTGTCTGTGTGACAAGTGCATGTTTAGGTCCCTGCTGTCCTCGGTGGAGGTCGAGTCAATGCAGTTAGAGAAATTCAAGGAATGACCAACTGGCAAAGTGCAGGCATTGGCTTTTGGAGGGACCAAATGGTGCCTGAAGCACCTCAACTGCAGTGGCTCGATCTTCAGTGACGGCGAAGCACAGCAGCAGCGATGGGTTGGGGGCTGCCGGGGGGGAGCTGGGGAAGCAGTGTGACAGCCCCCAGAATGCTGCCCATGGAAGATCCCTGGTGCAGCTGACAGCTTAGGGAAGGCTGTCTGGGCATGCACAGAAAATGAGCTTTAGATGACTAAGGAGATTTTGTGGCTAAAGTCTGAGTTTACAACCCCTGAGGAGCCTGACTTTGGTAGGACGTTCGTCAGTGCTGCGGGAGGGCTTGGGCTGCTGACTGCTGTCTAAGCAGCATTAGGAGTGTCCACGTGCTGTTCAGGACCTTGCTGAACACCATTAAGGTGTTTTCTCTGACCTCTGGAGTTTTACAGTTGTATTAGTTCCTAGGTGTCCTGGTGAGGCACAGCTCAGCCTCCCGAACTGGTATTTTGCAGGGAACTCACCTGGGGGACTGTGAGGGCTCCACAGAGCCTTCCAGACTTGGCTGGGATTGTGGGTTCAGCTCACACCTGGCTCTGAATAAAAGCTGGATCTCACTGGGGGAGAGATCACCCCAGTCATCTCAGTGGGGCCCTTAATTATCTTCCCCTGGAAAATGCTCCTCTTGACCTGATTTCCAGATACCTGGAATGCAGAAGCCACTCAAAAACCATCTCTATCTCCCTCAGCCTCCCAGCTGTTGGCATCACTAAATGGGGCAAGGTTTTATTGCAAGGCCATCTTCACTGGCTTCCCCCAAGTCATGTTTTCATGTGTGGGCAGGAATTAGGTGAAATGGATATTTTTGTGAAGGATGTTTCTCTTTCCTTTCTTTCCCCTCCTGCTCCACAGGGCTGCTCTCCACTGAAGGATGATATACAAAATTACGTTAATTCAAATTGGGCCTCGAGCATTAAGCCTGAAGAGGTCTAAAAAACCCTTTATATTTAATAAATAGCTGGCAGAATGCATGAGAAACAGATGGCTTTGGAATTAATTCTCTCCTGGAGCCTTCAGAATGTGTCTGGGAGGGAAATATCCCTCATCTTTTCTGTGGAAGAGGCAGAAGTCCCGAGAGCAAACAGGCTGTGAACATCCTGTGGCATTTTAAATCTCTTTGTCACCACTTAAGGATCAATTAGGAAGCCAGGGATGAAGATCCATGTCTTCAAAGGGTTCTGAGGAGGCAGGAGGCTGCTGTGCTCCTTTTGCACTACTCCTACTGCACAAACAATTCTAAGATGCAGCAGAACTTAACCAAGTCCTGCAGGTGACCTCAGGTATCAGAGACACCTGAATGGGGCTGGTAGATTTGGGACTTGTGCCCTTCTGGAATACCAGGCAGGACACTCCAGGTTGTCTTCTGTAGAACCAGGCACTACTTCCAAGCTTGTCACCCTGGATTTTTTCCATGGAGGTGCAGCCAGAAGAGGTTATGGCATTGCATCCCCTCCCAACAGATGGGGGTGGCAGATCCTGGGTAGCCAGGTCTGTGTCTGTTGAGGAAATCTCCATGGAAGACACCCCAGATAAAGTGAAAGGAGGGTCACTCCATACAGAATCACAGAATAACTGGGTTGGAAGAGACCTCCAAGATCATTGAGTCCAACCCCATCACTTACTTCCAAGTGATTACCCAGCTACCCACACACAGCCATCCAATGCCCTTTGGTTCCCTCTCTCCAGAGCACTCTGACAAGTTCCAGCAGCAGAAAATAAAATCAGTAACCAGATTCTTTCCATATCAAAGCTAATTTCTAAAAAAATATATAAAATTAAAGGAGTAATCTAAAGCCTCTCCAGCCTTTGACAAAACGAGCTTCAAGGCAGGGCTAGAGATGAAAACTGATTTTGAGGTGATCCCTAGCAGAGCTGTGTCAGCTGTATCCTCTATACTGTGTCAGTGTCTGTCTGCTTGTTTTTTGGTGCATACTGGGGAGCCAGACCAGAGCACCCAAGACGTTGGACGTGCATCAGCCAAACCCACCAGTGCCTCCCAGAGCCCTACCAGTGCCCAGCCACCAGCTCCACCAGCAGGGGACCAGACAGACCAGACAGAGAGCTGCAGTTCTGGCCGCCAGCAGCCCAACATTTCTTCCCCAAATGAGGTAATGGAACCAAACGGGAAGGTGGGCACCTCTCAGTGGTGTTAATTTAGCTGCCATCCCACGTGGAATGCACGTGGAATCTGTGGCTCTTCTCGCTGTTTCTGTGTCAGGGAGAGAGAGATCTGCCAGCAAAGTAATTCCAGCTTGTAGAATCACAGAACTGTTTGGGTTGGAAAGGACCTTTAGAGGTCATCTACTCCCATCCCTTTCTCCTGGAGCTTTCCAGAGAAGAGATAATGAGGATGGAGGAGAAGGGGAGCATGTCCAGGGGAGGGGTCTGGAGCATCAGGAGCAGCTGAGGGAGCTGGGAGGGCTCAGCCTGGAGAAAAAGAGGCTCAGGGGGGACCTTCTGGCTCTCTACAACTCCCCAAGAGGGTGCAGCCAGGAGGGGGTCAGGATCTTTTCCCAGAAAGGAAATGATGGGCTGTTGGATTGGTGACCAATTGTCCTTCCAACCTCTGTCCACCACTGAGAGTTGCTTTTCTTCTGCCTTTCCAGCTCATCTGTGAAGACCAGGTGCAACATACCAGGCCCACCATTCAGCTGAAAGAACCCAGAACCTGTGTAAGTGCCACCTTTTTGACTTCCATGGAGAATTAGCAGCTGTTGGAGGTTCAGATTTTAACCTGTGGTGCCCTGGGCATGTCAGAAAATGCTCAGAAATGAGGGAATTTCATCAGAGTTGCAACCAATGTAAAATGGTGAATGCAAACTCATGTTCAGCAGTGTCACCAGTGGGGGATGTGGCAGGAGGAAAAGAGGCTGGTGTTGTCTTCTCCAAGTAGAAGGACCAGCTGAGCCCAGCCAGGTCTTACAGAAAGACAAATGGAAAATTTCAAAAGGTTAATCTCTCCCTATGCTAGCAGGAAAGCTTTTTACCTAAATTGAGGGACTGGAATTTTGTCCCAAAGCCCAAGAAAAAAAAAACCCAAGGTGTTCCTCCACAGTTTTTGCGCATTGTGAGATCTTGTACCTCACACTGGGGTAGGGTGGCATCCAACAGCAGAGCAGAGGAGCCTCGAGTTTGGGATGCACTGAGCTCCTCAGTGCTCTCACAGAACCCTAAAGTGAGAGGAAAAGAACTCCATTTCACTGGTTTCAGACCCTCTATAAGACCAGGGAGCAGTAGAATGTGGTGGGAAGGCTGGGGGCAGGCAAGCCCAACCCAGGGCCACACACCAAGACCCTTTCTGGTGGGTGGGCACTGTCTGCTGGTGTTCCTGAGGGTTATCCACCTTCAGAAGGGTTCTGGTGGAAACTGTGAGCTTCCTGCAATAGGGAAGATGCACCAGACCTATAAATTCCAAATAGGAAGAAGTTTTTTGTTGGTGATAAAGAGGAAGAGACACCAGTAAATGGCTGGTGAGGTCCTGACAGAGTGACTGTGGGTAGGGCTCAGGGGTGGGTTTTGGCATGATAAGGTTCTGGTTTCTGGCAGTGTAAGCACTGGGAAATTGGCACTTCAAGGACCTTCTCACAGCCTGTGCCATGGGCAGGGACATCTGCCACTAGACCAGATTGCTCCAAGCTCTGTCCAGCCTGGCTGTGGACACTTGCAGGGATGGGGCTGCCTCAGCTTCTCTGGGTAACCTGCCCCAGTGTCTCACCATCCTCACAGTAAAGAATTTCTTCCTAATCTTTATCTACTCTAAATCTCTGCTCTTTTAATGTAAAACTGTTCCCCTTTGCCCTGTCACTCCCTGTCCTAAGTGAATCACAGAATCAGCCAAGTTGGAAGGGACTCTCCAAGTGAAGCCACACTGTGTTCACAAAAGCCCTTCAGAAACATTGTGCATGCAACTACTGACCACAGCAGCTCCTGAAATTCCCTGTGCCTGGGTGATGACCCTGCCTGGCAGCCCTGGAAAGGGCTTGGACCTCCCAGCATCATCCACTGGAGGAGGGAAAGCACCTTCCTGCTGCCTGTTGTCACCTTCCTACTCTGGCTGCTGCTGGGTGTAAATGCTGCTTGCCCACACAGCTGCAGCAGTGCTGATGTCCTTAGTGATGCTGCTCTGAATGCTGAGGATGATTCCAAGGTGGGGCCTGATTTCCATCAAGCCCCAGCAGGATTGTCTGTCCTGAGATGTAATAGTCTGTCCTGTCCCCATGTAATGTCTGGACACAGCTGCAGCTTCATGCTGGAAAAGCTTCTCATCAAATTTTGTACTGAATATATAAAAATATTCAATCAGATTGACAAAATCCAAATTTGGAGCCTAAAAAGACTTATGAGTGTGCTGATGTTTAAAGCTTTCCCCCTCCTTCTGGCCACAGTGATGTTCCAAGAGCTGCTGTCCTTCCCGTGGAGTTGTACTGGGAGGCTTTTGGAAGCAGGGATGGTGGTGCTGGGAAGCACCAGCGAGCTGAGGGATGGGCAGGCTCCACACATTGGCATCACGGCCTGCTCCAAGGTCATGGAGCATTGGAGCTGGCAAGCCAGGGAGTCTCCCACCCTGCTTCCCTTCGATTCCTCTGGGTGCAATAACCAGTGAGAGCATTGTTAGCACAAATTACACCCCCAAAGCAGCCACAGAAAGGCTGCAGGGCTGCAAGGGTGCATCCTCCCATCAGCTGCATCCTCCCATCCCAGCCCTCCTCGGCTGCCAAAGCGCCTCCCCACAGCTCGCCCTTCACTTTCCACTCGCTGCATTCCCGAAAATTGCAGCCCATTTTGTGCCTCCCAGGCCGAGCAGATAACGGAGAAATGGCACTATCTGGTTTCCCTGCTTTGTAGGCCTGGTAAACACGTCTGTAGCCAAAATCCTGACAGCAAAGTGAAAAAATCCTTTGCGTTTCACAAGCCGTGGGAAAACAGGAAAGTGTGCGCTGTGAGGAGAAGTGTTCCAGAAACAGCTCTGATCCTGCCCTGAGAACAAGCCAGAGTTGGGGTGGCATTGTACTGAAAATTCAGGTCCAGCAAGAAGGCAGTGGAGGGGGACAGGTCTGGATCACATAGGGCACAGGAGAGGACACTGCAGAGCCACCCACCCCATTCACAGCTGGGCTGGTGGGGCAGCACCAGTGATGGGGGAACCCCAGCAAACAGCTGGGACTGAACCCAGGAACTGCAGACCTTCCACCCCACCACACCTCAGTCTCCAGAAAACAAGGAACTCAAACTATAAATCCTTTTAAAAAGCCAAATATACAGCTGGTACCACTTGGTGGACTGCAGGTGTTTCCAGGCTGGTTGGTTCCCTGTGTCCTTCCTCTTCAGGTGATGCTTTGAACCAATGCTGAAGAGTTTGGTCCGTGTTCCCCCACCTTCTCCTTCTCATTCCTTTGATTACAGCAGGATCTTAATGAGTTTTTTAACAAGGCTTATTTGCTCAATACCTCACAATCTATAGGATGACTTCTTCAAGGTCTGGCTCACAAACGTATTTTCACTTGGGTTTCTTCTGCCTTAGAAGGGATGGATGGATGGATGGATGGATGGATGGATGGATGGATGGATGGATGGATGGATGGATGGAATGGATGGATGGATAGAATGAATGGATGGATGGATGGATGGAATGGATGGATGGATGGATGGATGGATGGATGGATGCTCTGCTCCTCATCCCAACCCCAAAATGAGTTAGGTGAAGCAAGAAGTGATGATGACAGAGGTGCTTGGTGTAGCCTGAGCTGTGGTTCAGCCACACAGCCCCGTGTCCACCTCCCAGGGGTTCCTCCTCCGTTGTGTCCCCCCACCTGGACACAGATGTGCCTAAGGAGCTGAGTCAGTGGCTGCTGGGGAGCAGCAGAACCTGCTGCAATGGGGGATGCAAAAACCACAGCAGGACCACTCAAACCCATTGGAATTGCTGTGTGACACCCACTGGTCTGGGGACACAGGGCAGTCCCTGCAGCAGGCAGAGGGACTCCCTCACCCTGCAGGGTCGTGGTGCCCCCTCACCCCGCGCAGCTGGCGGGGGTGGTTTGTTGACTCAAGTGCTGTTACCTCATTCGGGGATGTTGGTTTTAGGTCCCCGCCAGTGTGGGAACCGGATCCGAGCTGCTCGGCAGCGCCTGTCAACTCGGGCCAAGGAATGCGAGCGGCTCCGGCGGCGGAGGGGGAGCTGCCAGGGCATCCCTGCCGGCCTCACCCTGCCCCTCTCCAGCCCTGGAAAGGGCCAATCCCCCCAGTTCACCCTCTGAAGGGCTTTAGGCACTGCTCCCCGGCTGCCACTGAAGTGGTCTCAGCGACGTTTTAGCTTCGCATCCCCATTTCCCTCCCCACCCAAAAAAGGGTTTGTTTTTCCTCCCCATGGGGTGCCAGGGGAAGAAGCAGGTTATTGAGGGCTGAGGGAATGCAGAGCTGCGGCAAAACCGGGGGAAGGAGGATGCAGGGAGACAGCAGAGGCTTTCCCTTCCTCTGCCAAGCAGAAAGTGCTGCGCAGACAGGGACTGGTAAATCACAGGACATTCCAAGCGTAGGAGCACAACCCAGCGTCCAGACGTGATAAAACCACCGCCAGCACCGAGCTACAGCCCCCTCCTCCCTGTCCTGCTGGGAACCAGCTTTCCAGGGAATGCTGCCCTCGGGCTGGGGCAGATTTCCCATCCAGCTCTTTTCCCAGGGATGGCACAACCCCAGAGAGGGGCCCCGGGGAACTTCTCCCGGTGCAAAGCGAAAGGACAGGCGAGGGACAGGGGCTGTTCCCAGGGACAGCCAGGGCCTCACGATGCTCGCACTGTATCCGGGGCCAGCCTTCCGCCCCGGCAAGTACATCCTGTCTCCGCTGCTGCTTCCCAAATATTTAGATAAGATGGGGTGAGATTAGGTGCGTCCCTGGGCCGGGCAGCTCCCATCCCTGCGGTGCAGCCATCGGTGGTGTTGGGATGGGAGGGGAAGGGGAAGGTTTGGGGTGATGGAGCAGGCAGGAGCAGAGCCTTTTCCAGCCAGGCACCTCATTTCAGCAGGTTTTAAGGACTTTTACACACAGGATCACCTGCACACCAAAGACTTGTGCACACAGCTGTGTATACAGCACTTCTCATACAGGACCTGTGAGGGCCAGGTCTGTGCACAGAACCATGGAATGATTTAGGTTGGAAAAGCCTGCTAAGATCATCAAGTTCAACCATTAACCCAGCACTGCCAAATCCATCACTAAACCACGTCCCCAAGTGCCACATCCACACGTCAGGATCTGTGCAGGCAGGAGAGTGATCCTCTCTACCTCAGCGAGCTCCCCAGATGCTACAAAGCATCGAGTAAAAAACCTCAGGAACACCATAGAGGGACCATGGGCTCCCTCCATCCGTCTCCCATCTCCCAGGGATGCTTTGGTTTGCCCAATGAAGCTGTGGCTTTCCCAGCCCTGGAAGTGTTGAAGGCCAGGTTGGATGGGGCTTAGAGCAATCTGGTCTACAGAAGTTGCCCCTGCCCATGGCAGGGAGTGGAACTGGATGATGTTTTGCGTCCCTTCTAACCCAAACCACCCTGTGATTCATCCTGTGATTCTATCCAAAAGCAAGACACGCTCTCCTGCTCTCCCCTGCAGAGCTGTGGGGATGTTTTAGGCAGGACAGGGCCCTGTGTTGGTGGGGACAGAGGGTAGAAAGGCTGGAGGTGCCTGTGGGGGAACTGTGGGGCTGCACAGCCCTGCCCTGCTCCCGCTGTGGCCCCCTGGCCTCCCCAGCTCCCCCGCCCCACTTCCCTCAGGGACCTGCTATTCCTGGAACACCAAAAGCTGCTGCTCACAGATAAGGCTGGTGCAGGGCCCCGGTGAGGAACGGCAGCCAAGAGCTCGGCTTCTTGTAAAGAAACGACTTTTAAACTTTTCCTGTTCCCTGGGAGGGCCGGCGGCCGCCGGGCAGTGCACAGGGATGAGGGAAGATCACAAGAATCCCTTTGGTTGGAAAAGACCTCTTGAGATCACCGAGCCCAACCTCTGACCCAACACCACCTTGTCAACCAAACCACGGCACGGAGAGGCACATCCAGCCCTAAAGGGGCCATTCTATAAGGATGGGGCATCCTACACCCCTGGCGACGGGGCGGGATGTTCCTGGGCAGTCCCTGGGTGGGGGAGCAGTGCTGACCCTCGCTGTCACCGCAGGCTGAGTGGAGGACTGCCAGCAACAACAACATCTCCTTCTTTGAGAGCTTCTGCTCCACGGCCCAGCACGTGTTTGATGCCAGCAGGGACCGGTGCACGGTGATGCTGATGGCCTGCCAGCCCCGCTCCCACCACTGGGCTGTCTGGGTGGTCCTGCACCGTGAGTATGATCCCACCCTCCTGCTGCAGTGGGGCAGGGTGGCACTGGCACTGGGGACCCCGGAGCTGGAAGCTTGGCAGAGTTCTCAGGTCTACCAGAGCTTGGCCAAAGGGCTCTGTTCCCATGGCTGCCCCATCCCAGTGGGTTTGGGAGAGGTACAATGAACCCAGAAATGAGCTTTGTGCCCCAAGGAATGCACCAGATACCTCTGCCATGTTGAGTCCAGGCAGTGACCAGTCTCCAGGAGGAAGAATTCCTCCCAGGTGGTTGAAACTGGGTGCCCAGTTCAAATCCTTCCCCAAAGACCACAGAGAGGAGCTTCATGCCCATGTCAGAGCCCTGTTGGGATACCCAGCTCAGCCTGGGGGTGCCCAAACATTGTTTTAGTATCAGGGTGCCTGGGAGATTGAGACATCCTGCTGCCCTAGCATGGTGGGGAGGAAGGCCTGAGCTCCATCCTGTTCTTACTCAACACCAGAGCAGGGGCTGAGTGGATGATCCAGACTCCATGTCCACCCTCAGGGAAGGCACCCAGGCACTGGAAACTAATCCTTGAGAAGCCAGGTACAGCCCCTCATTGGGCTCAGTCATAAATAACCCACTGGAGATGGATGGTGGGGCCTGGGGCCTCTGGGGCTGTCCCCCTTCCAGAAGAGATCATGGCTCCTTGTCCTACAAGGGTGGGCTTCATCCCCACACATCTTCATCCACCTCCTCCACAAAGGGGGTCAGCCCTCTGACCAGGGGATGGTGGCACAATCTCTCCCCTCTCCACACCGTGTGCTCACTGAAGCCTTTTCCTTTCCCCAGATCCCTTGGACTCTGAAGAAGTCCTCAAGGAGCTGAAGGAGAAGAAGGACAAGTTAGAGGAGGTAAGTGGGTCCCTGGACATGGCACAGCTGCCCCATGGATGTCCCCCCATGGTGGGTGGCACAGGAGCTTGACCTGTCCCTTCTGTGGCAGCTGGGCATTGTCAACATCACCTCTGACAAGATGGTGGAGGACATGACCATCAACGACGAGTTCAGCACGCCCCTGATCATCACCATCATCACCCTGGCCGGGTCCCTGCTGCTCATCGCGGCCATCTACGGCTGCCACCAGCGCTTCTCCCAAAAGAAGGACCAGGTAAGGTGGCAGGAGGGTGGTGCAGGTATCCCAAGACCTTTTTCACCCCAGAGGCATCTTCAGGAGATGAGGATCATCAGTGCTGCTGTCTCTGCCGGTGGTGACATCCTGGCTTGCCCAGTGGGCACCACCCCGGGTCATAGTTTCGACAAGAAAGGCTTTCTTAATCCAAAACCCCATTTCAAAAACAAGCTGTACCCCCCAAAAATTTTCTTGTAGTACTTTTGAAGTAGTGGAGCTTGGGTTGGGTGCCAGGGAGCCCCAGGCTGTGTGCAGGGCATGAGCAGGAGGGGCATCGACACCGTAGGGCTCAGCCTTTGCAAGAGCTGGGCCAAGGCCAAATTTGTAGAGCAGCAGCAGCAGGATTTAAGGAAGAACCAACACAGAGAGAGAAAATAATGTGATTTTTATCTCAGGAAGCAATCCTAAGTGATTTTAGTGCAGCATCCACCTGCAAGGACTGGCCATTCCCATGTCCTGGGGCACCGAGGTTTGCACTGGTCCCAGCTGCTGCTCCTGAGGATTTAGCTCTAGGACAGAAGCAGAAAAGGAAAATAATTATGAGATCAGGTTATGCAATCAGGGTAAACCACCCCACTGATGGAGAAGCAAACCTACTTCACTCCTACTTGATTTTCCCCTGGACCAGCTCATCCTTTCTCAGCGATCCCAACCTCTGCCCCATGGGAAAATGAGGGATAAAGCTTTAAATGTTTACAGTGCAAGGTAGGTGAACACAGGAGGGAGGGAGGATCAAACCAGTGCCCCTGTCAGATTTATATGAACTGGATTTTTTGGGAAGAAATAGGGAAAGAGGCAAGACCTCAATAAATATTTGACCTGCACTATGGTCCCCTTGGAGCTTCCAGGGTTTCATCATCCCTTGCATGAAACCTCCCTGGGGTGGCTTGAATAACATCCCACCAGGGACAGATAACAGCATAACACGCCCCATGTTGTTCAGGAAACAGGTAGAAATAGGGTATTTTTAGTGATGGGAACACATGTCCCTAAAACAGCCTGGTTCAGAGGAATAGGTACCAATCCAACTTGGATGTTCCAGAGGTAAATTCCCATCAGGCACAGGATAAAATAGTAAAACCAAAGCAGGGGATGCCATTTCCAGAAACCAAACACATTCCTCCTTCCTGGCTTTGTTTTTGGGTGGTTTCTTTTGTTCTCCTTCTGTTTCATTTCTAAAAATGACTTGAAAGTTTGTTGTTTTTTTTTTTTTTTCTATTTTTTTTTTCTCCAACCCTCCTTGCCCCCCACCTCCCTCCCTATTGTTTTATCTTGGAAATACCCAGAACATCCACCCTGATGTCCCCGGGTTTGATGATGGACATGTGGCCCTGATCTTTAATGTGAGTTCCAACACAGGGATCGGAGGGGCGGGCGCCGCATCCGTAACACCCTCAGCTCTCACCTCCGGTGCTTGGTAGGGCCCAGGAGCTTTTAACAGGACTAAAGCCCAGCTTTACAGCCCCTTTCCCCTCGCTGCATGGCTGGAGGGTGCCTTGCCATGGTGGGAGACCAGCAATCCCACAGGGAAGCAGCCCTTGGGACAGCCCAGGTGTGTCCTCTGCTGTCGAGCAGCCCACCATCCCCACCCTGCCACGAGTGATGCAGGGGACACCCAGCAGCGCCTCTGCCAGCGTCAAGCCCTGCAGTTTTGCTTCTCCATCCCTCTCCTTCTCCATGGATTCCCTCCCACGCCTGTCTCCTGACATTTACTAGGAGCATTGTGATAGAGCAAGCTGTGAATCCAGGCAGATTTTAACAGGGCTCCCCAAAAAGGGCTGAGCAAGGACTGCAGTTCCCCACTGAATCCTTCCAGGGAAGGATAGGGATGCAGGACCCACCAAGAGTCCTGTGCTTCTCAAAAAGGGATGACCAAGGACTGCAGTTCCCCACTGAATCCCTCTAGGGAAGGATGGAGATGCAGGAGCCCAAGTGGATGTAAAATAAAGATGGGCTGGGGTTCTGCCGAGGGATGGGGGGCTGAGCCGGAGCCTGATATCACATCAAAGGACCTGTGTGACAAAGTGCCTGATTCCATCTTTCCCTGCCTGGTTTCCATTGAGAGTGAGGAGTGATAATGCTCAGGATCTGGCAGGTGGGAGCTGCCCCTGAGTAAAGGAGAAGAATAATAAAGCAACTAAAAAAGGACAGGGGTGGGGGAAGGGGAAGAGGAGATTTGAAGTAGGGAGGCAGGAGTTGGGATGAAGTGATGCTCAACCTCTTCCCAAGGTCCTGGGTGGAACAAACTGAAGTAGGCAGCTGCTCCTGGAGGTTTTCCACATCTCCTTGCTGCTCTTTCCTCTTTTCCATCATCAGAAGTCTTCCTCTTGCCAGCTCCATGCTATCCCCTCGCTGCCCCCGCCTCAACCTCACCACGAAAGTCTCTATATGTAGTCATATTAAATCTATATGGGGCAGGTGTCACAGCTGGCTGGGAGGTGACAGCCCTGAGGTGACACTCACAGCATGGCCAGGGTGTTGTTCAGTGGGGTTTATGGTTTTCTTTCCTCATAGCAGCGCCTGACCGAGGAGATGCAGACCATGGAGAACGGCTACCACGACAACCCCACGCTGGAGGTGATGGAGACCTCCTCTGAAATGCAGGAGAAGAAGGTGAACCTCAATGGTGAGCTGGGGGACAGCTGGATCGTTCCTCTGGACACCCTCATGAAGGAGGACCTGGAGGAAGAGGAGGACACGCATTTATAGGATGCAGAACTTGATCAAGAGAAAAACAACCACCCCCCCAAAAAAACCCCATAAACCCTACACACACACAGAGCTCCAAAATAAGGCAAAATTCCCCCTGAAAAGCAGAAAATCCCTTAATGAACTCATCATGGCCCCTTGTGCCACCACAGGGGGTGCAGGATGGAAGAGGAAAGGACACGAGAAGACACCTCTGGGGCACATCAACACAAGCCACTTTGGTGGCCACATCTGGCCAAGCATCCTCCATCCCCCATCCACCTCCCAAGCCAGACCTGACCAGCCATGGGCAAACAGGGTGGCTTTGCTCCTGAAGAGCTGCTGGTGTCTCCTCCAAGCATGTCCCTTCCCATCCCACATCCGACCACGCCAGCTGCATCCTCCAGCTACCAAGTGGCTCAAAAACCAAGAGAAATAAAGCAAACGGGACGGGAGATGGAGCACGTCTGACAGCAAAGCAGCACCTGGCAATTACAGCTCGACAAATCCTCTGGCCCACGCTGTTTAGTCATCACCCTGCCCTCCCTGACACCCAGGTAGTGAATGAAAAAACTGGAACAGTCTGTTCCTTTTTAATCCGGTTTCCATCCTCTCCTCAGAGCTAAAACGCACAGGAGCCCCTCGTTGTGCCACGGGCAAATGGATGCATCCGGACCCAGCGGGTGGCAGGGATGCAGCAGTGCCAAGTGATGCTCAGCCCCACTGCCAAGGGCTGTGGAACAGATCCTGCACCCACTCAGAGACTGAGAGAGGTGCAGCAGCTTCTTGTTTTGAAAGGATGAGATGGAGGGAGAGGAAAAGGAGGAATTCCTTGAGTTCATCCCTCTTAGGAAGGGTGTGGAGAGCAAGAGAGATGCCTGGTCTCTAGCCCAGGTGTGATGTTGAGGGTCTTGTGGTGCAGGAGACCAGCTTTGGTGCTGCATTTCCCTACAGAAGGACCACTTGCCTTCCAGGAATTACACAGCAGCATCTCACAGTCCCCATCCATCCTCCACAAGACCATGGGACACATGCACCACCATGGTTGGTGATTTTTGAGGGCACATTTTCCTGCATGAGCAGCAGCAGAGGTAAAAGAGCAGCAGAACGTGAGCCAGGGAGCTCGGTGGCATTCAGGTGGCCCTTGGTGTTTCATCCCCTCGAGGTTTAAAAGCTCAGCCCATGCTCTCAAGCTCTTCTTCACAAGCCACTAAAGTAACAGAGACCTGCAAAGCAACTTCCAGCTCAGCAGCGAAGCTGGGACTGAGCTTTGTCCTGCAGCCCTTGGTCTGTCACCCAGGTCTCCCTTTGCTGAAGCCTTTAAAGGGGAGAAGAAAAACATGGCTGGACTGAGGCCATTTCTGGATTTTGACTCCCCACCACAGCTCCTAAATGGATCTAAAAGGTTGGGGAGAGTTTCATGCCTTTGCTCTGGTGAAGCAGCTCAGTCCTGGCAGAGGCAGGGATCATCCTCCAGCTGGGCTCCATCCTCCAGCACATGAGGATCTGAAGGTCACTTGGCTGAGTCCCTCTCCCAACGTGAGGATGGTGCTTGTCCCAAACCCTCTGCAAGCCAGAGGAGCTGCAGATAAGAGCGACGCCCAAACACAGCCCTTCTCCTCTGCTTGCCATAAACCAAGGCACAGCAGGGAGATTTCCTCTGGGCTCTGCCACCAAGGCAACCCCACTGGGATCTGCTCCCACGGCTGTCCTGAATGAGGGGAAAAGCAGAGCCAAGCAAGGGGAAGCTTGGAGAAACCCTGGTGGAGTTGGGAGTACTCAGGAAGGAAGGGGTCGGGGTGTTTTGCTCAGCCCCAGGACAGGTGCTGGCAGAAGATACAAGTGGCTCTTCTCCCTTCTGTCCTGCACTGAAGGGCAGAGTCTGAAGTGTTCAAACCTTTATATTTTTGTATGTAAATATTCCTGCTATCATTAGCAATGTATTCCGCACACTTCACTTACCTGTGCACTGCACTATGGGGAAGTAATTTTGGAGGGGAGGAGAAATAACAAACAAAATTAATTGAAAAAAAAATTAAAAATCTTAAAAAAAAAAAAAAAAAAAAAAAAAAAAAAGAGATAAAGAAAAAGAAAGTCAGAAAAAGCTAAAGGCCAGCCTGGTAGGGGATTAAAATTTGACATGAAGCAGAAAAACACCTCTTGCCCAGGTAACTTTGTGCCATGGCTTTGTCCCTGTTCTGGCAGCATCAAGTTCAGCTCTTTAACGTGGCCTTGAGTCTCAGAGAACGGGGCTTGGCATCCACAACTGCTCTTGTGAGCGTTGTGGCCTGCCAGCTGCCCTGACAGACAAGCAGCAGGTCCACGACCTCACATTTCTGTCCTTCCCAGAAAACAAACACGGTGACAACACAGGGCAGCAGCGATGCTGTGGCCACAGGGGCTGGAGCTGTCACGAGGACACCCCTGGCAGGGCATCTCCAGGCAGTCAGGCTTTGGCATGTGCCTAAAGATTCCCCCTTCCCAGCAAAGAGATGCCAAAGTGCTTTAATGAGTCAGGTCCAAAGACTTTCCAAGAGAACCCTACAGAGGCCTGAGATCAAGTAACCTTAAATCTTTCCGAGCAGAGACCAGTGAGGATATTAACTGCTCAGCAAGTGCTTATAGTGATTTATATTTGAATAGGAATTGTACATTTATTTATTTTTCCAGACACCATATTTTTAAACCACTAATATTTTATAGTAGATTTTCCTTCCCCTATTTAAAAGAACTATTTCCACAGGAAAAGAAAACAGTACTTTCTTTTTTTTTTTTTTTTCTTAATGTTGAGAACATTCTTTTTTTGGGAAAAAAAAAATCAGGTAGGAAATGCAGCGATGAGCATCTTTGGCCTTAACCCTTCCTTTCGTAGACTGTAGCCATAATTATTAGACCAAAAATAATAAATAAAATAAAAAAGATTTACCAAGGCATTTCCTTTCTCCCTGCCCCTCCTCCCTTCCCTGCACTCCTCTTCTCTCCCCCAAAACAGCTTTAACATCCCACACATCTTACAAAGAGATTCCTGCTCTTACCTTTCGGCGAGAGCTTTACAAGCAGCTCAGATGTCCTTGCAAGAGACTTTTCTATTTTCAGATTCACGAGGAAACATGTAAATAACTTTAGGAGCATTTTATCTCCCGCTCACAGTGCCGTGACCCAGCTGATGAGGTTGATACTGTGACTGCTGCCTACAGAAGACACACAAGTCATAATCCATGAGGGACTGGAGAAGGAAAACCTAATTCCCCAGGTGGTTTACCTGTTGAACCTTGCACGTATAGTAGAGCTCTTACATACTGTGTGTAGCAGCATCTCTCATGGGGACAGGAGTCTGATTTACACTGGAATTTACTGAGGAACTGGATTGTAAGAGATTATTCTTGCATTTTCCTACAAATATATTTTGAGAGCATCATGTATTTCTGTCAATAAACATTCTTATGTAAAAGACTCGTGTCTTTGGCTGAGTGAGGAGGGGGTGGGCAGGGCAGAGGACAAGTTCCAGGACCACAGCTTCCTGCCCTGGAGATGCTCCATGAGAAAATACTGGACCAGCTGGAACAAAACCAACCCAGACCTTCACGGTAGCCAGCCATGGATAAGCCTGTGTTTTTCCTGTCCAGAAGGAAGTATTATAGTGGTGGAAAACCTATTAAATTTAAAAACCAGAAGACTCAGAGGAGTGAGAGGCCCCTCCACAGCCTGAGCACTTGTTTGAGCTCTTGATGCCTTCAGGTTGTTAGAGGGAAAGGCAACTCACCCTCATTTCTGCATTTCACCATTATTACTGCATGTCACCCTTATTTATTTCTGCATTTCATTCCTAACTCCCTCTGGTCTGCAGCCCCTCCTTGCTGTGGAGGAGGGAATCAAACCTCACACCCATAAAGCAGGAGAGGCATCACCCAAGGGCAGCACAGGGGCAGCAGCAGCGTGGGCAGTTCAGCAGCTCCATTTGCCTTCAGCTGCCCAAAATAAAACATGTTGTTCCAGGTTAAGTTTCTGCTTACATAAAGGAAAAAAAGAAGGGTATTTAGTTGAAGTCAGATATTAAAAATCAGCAGTTGGCTGCAGCCTGTGTTCCAAGTCCGTGCTGCCCCCCAGAAAAGGTTCCTGTGAATGTTGGGAATATGCTGGATTTATGGGATACTGAGTGAGCTCATCATTGACATCAGGCAACAGGGCCAGACATAATGCATGACTAGTTTCACAATTTCTCCACCACTAAAAGTCCTTCACAGGCATTTTTCCACTCTCCGAAGTGATGTGAGAACAAACAGACCTTAAATCAACACCCTTGCTAGCATATACATTTTTATTAAGAAAAAAATGAACAAAATACATTCTCTCCTTATGTACATTACATACAACATAACTACATTTGTAGATATTCCTCGTGTCACTCATTCATTTATGTACAGCATGGGGCTCACACACCAACCCAGAAATCATCAAAGATGATTTATGCCAAGGAAGAAAATTAACACTCCAGGCTGAACAAAGATCATCCATAAAGAAAAGGGTGGGAAGGGGAATCACCAGAGTCCAGGGAAGATGCCTGTAACCACCATGGGCTCAGCACAGGAGCAGTCAATATTTGACCTGCCTATTAAAACACATGAGCAGTTCACAGCTTTCATCACTCCATGGATGCTTCTTTCCAGCCCAGGGCTGTCCACACCTCTCAGCTCAGCTCTCCTGTGCTCAGGTGTCCCAGACAACAACTGCAGGACAGACACCAAAGAGAATCCAGACGGACACCAGAGCCTGCAGGATTGCTGAGGAGGTGCAAACGCTTCAAGCTGGGTGTCAAAACAGAACAGAGAGGCCAAATTGTGGACAGGGGGTGGACACTCACACTTCCAGCACTAGGGAGGGAGAACCAGCTTTTGGGGACCACACTGGGGTGTAGAGAACAAGATAATGAACACTGAAGGTCCAGACAAACAAACCATCACACACTACAGTGATACCATCAGAGTAGAGGCAACAGCTCAACAAACAGCTCAAAACCCCAGTCCAGGCCAGGTGATGGTGACCCAGCCAGCTCACTGGTGTTTCACCCCAAGCTACCCAGGTCCTGTCTATGCCACCAACTTCCCTAAGACGGGCAACTGCAGCAGCTTCAAAGGGCAAACATTTAATGAGGCTCAATGCTCCCAAAACGAGACACACTGCAACTGAGCATGCACAACACCACCAGCCCACAAGGACGGGAATGTCACCTCCAACTAAGCTGGAATGAGCCCACAGACTTTCAATTTCTGTCCCCCAGCAAAGTGGTCTGCGTGTTCGGGGCCTCCAATTCGCAGGACTCCCATGAACACATTTGTTTGGATAATTAAGCTCTTTTTCACTGGCTTACGGTCTCCCCAGCACCCCCTCATTTCCTGCTGTGGAGGAGGGAAGTGCTGGAAGACACAGCAGAAAATACAGCTTTAGCAAATGGCAACAGCTACTAATAACGAGGGGTTTTGTTTTCCTTTCCACCACCCCACACAGCAGCTTCTGAAGTGAAGAGTGTTTTGCACATCAAAACATCAACGGGAGGGAACAGGAATGAGGAGGGAGAGATGAAGGCAATATTCACCCTCCACTGCTAGTTTGCATTCCAGATGACCACAGCAGACAGGAAGAGAAAACAAGTCAGCAGCACAGTAGTTCTCCTCCATTTTCCCCTTTTAAGAGCTGAGTTTTTGTCAAAATCCTCCCCCCACCCCCCCAAAAAATAACTTTTCAGCCTCAAAGTGGCTTTTTTAATGAACAGACCCTGTTCACACACCGCAGCTCTTCTCTATTTAGTGAAACACTGAGTAATTGATTGAACTCCTTGGTTACTAAGTCAGGATATTTAAAGCATATTTTCCTATCACTGGGGAGTAAAACCTATCCATTGCTATTTGGGATGTGGAGATGACTGCAACCACTGGAGCCACTGTTATGGTCTAGCCTCCCCACCATCGTATTAATTAAAAAGCACCTAATCTCCTTTAATCAAACTGGCAGCTTTCATCAGAAAGCTCAGAATGTTTCTAGGTTTTAACAATCCCTTCAGGCAGCCAGATCTGATCCAAAAGCCAATGGTGCTGCACCACCTCTGGTCTGTTTGAGCAGGGTTAAGCACAGCTGGCTTCCTTGCAATTGCTGTGGAGAGAATAAAATTTGTATTATTCTCTCTGGTATCTTTGGGGTGGAGAGGGCCCAAAGCTGGAGGTGAAGCTCCAGGACTGGAAGATCCTGATATTGCATCACTTCTCTCTGAAAAAGAGCCAGCTCACATTGTAAAATCAGCTCTGAATAGCAAAGCTACTGTTAGGAGAGTTCTCCAAAGCCCTTCCACAAAGACAGACCACACCTTACACACCTACTCACATCAGGCATCTCTGTAATCAACCCCAAGATTATTTCTCTTCTCATTCCCTCTGCCCTGCTATGCTGCAGAAATAAACCAAACATCCCAATACCCATGAAGGTTTTGGGATGATTAGAGCAGGTGCAGGAACCCAGGACAACTCAAGGGTTGGTATCATCACCTTTTTCTTCTTGGGCTGACACAAAATAAACCCTGAGATGGGAGGGAAGGAGTACCATAGCACTGAATGTGAGATCATGGAAGGGCACAAGTAAATAAATGTGTGCTGCAGTGGGAAATCATCTCCCACCCTTCCCTGTCCTTACCTGGGATGAGAAACAGCCCTGGGAAGAACCATGTAAATCACAAGGATCCTTACTGACTGTTTCAGAGGCAGCAGGAAGGAGTTTTGCAAAGGAAGCAACTGGAGTATGATGTGGGGAAACTGATGCCTCAATAACCACTACACAGCTCTAACCTTTTAATTCCTCTGTAGGTACCCATTAAACTCAGGGAAGTGTTAAGTATTTTAACAGCAGTGAACAGCCACACAGGGAAAGAAAATTCAGAATAAATGGGGGACTAACCAAAAGGTCATGCTTTAACCATCACACCTGCTAGTGATAAGACTTTCCTTTCAAATTAGTAGCAAACCCAAAAATCTAACTTGACAGAGCCAGTTTTGAGCTGTTCATTCCCATCCCTGTTTCCAGGAATGAACTGTGATTCCACGCTGGAGCTGAACAGTGGAGTGAGTTCTGACAGCACTCACACTCTCCAGGTCATCAGTAAAAGCTGTGCTGACTTACAGCAAACAGCTGGAAGCCAAGGCAACGTGGAAGCCGTGTCTGCACCAAGAACAAATTGAGATTTCAGGGTACCGAGGTGATGCATTGACAGCAGCTCCACTGGAAGCAGAGCTCTGAATTTGGGTCACGGCAATATCTGGAGTTCACCCCCATCAAACAGAGTCCATGAAAGCAAAGCAGACAGCAGCAGTGTGTTATCCTCAGGATGTGTGCTTGGGGAAGGTGCTGCCCTGCAGAGCTCCACACCTCAGCCACCCAGCTGGAATTACACACAACCCGGGCAGCCACCGCACCCTCCTCAGAGGTTTACGGATATAACCAAAGCACACGCGGATAATCCCAAACTCCAGCCAGCTCTGTGACCTCTGCCAGGAATGCCAAAGGGATACCTGCTGGCATCCCCAGGAGGCTCTCCTGCAGGACTCCCCAGCAGCAATAAGCTGGTCATTAACTGGCTTCCACTCCAAAACCGCTTTTGGATCCATTGCCTACGGACAAAAGCATCTGGAGTCAATTTATCCAAGCACTGAGCCATGGACTCTTATCCTGGTTCCAGTACAGTTAACCTTCTTTCTCCACTCCAACTTCTCATTATACTAGAAGCTTTCAGTAAAAGAGGGATTTTGCCTATAAGCCATTACCACAACTTGAATAATCTCCAGTATAACCTTGACAGGATATGATCGGGCCTCCCATTCCCACAGGCATTTAGATACACTAACAAGCTTCTGACAGCACATTTACATTTCAACAGTATTTACAGCTTATATAGTACTAGCAATCTATAGCAAGAACAAGTCATATAGTTGTTCTTAAACTCTTCTCTCACAAAATAAGACCCATCTCCAAATTAACACATGTACTTATTAAAATAGGCCCAGCTCAGAGTTTCTAAAATCTTCCCCCTAAATCAAAACACCAATAATTTGAATTTTTCAATGGGGTCCACCTCTGTTTCTGTATTAAGTACAGCTATAAAACAACACAAGCACTTCCAGAGACATACATGAACTGCTTTTACTGTCAGGACTTCACTTGACAATAGCCAAACATTCCTTAACTCTGAGCCAACTAATAAGCTAAAATTCAAAGCATACACGGGGACTCAAGGTTTCACAAGACATTTTTCCACTTTTAAAAACAAAGGGACCGAATGGAAACTGCCCTTTTCCCCAGAAGTGGTACAGCATTACATCAGCAGAATTACTGCTGTACAGAGATGGAGGTTGTACAAAAGTTATTCAAATTTAAAGTTCACTTAATAAGCTCTACAAAAGTATTTATTTCTCGATTCTGAATTGCAGGAGGCAGCAAGAGAGCTGACAGTATTTGTGTTACAGGTACCTGCCACCCTCCTGCATTTGACACAAGCAGCATTAATGCTCATCTTTCTCACAGTAAGAGCAGCAAACAAGCTTGAAGCATTCATTCCTCAGGACTCTGCTCTGAATCCATCACTCACCAGCGCAGGCTGGCACAGCAGAGCCAGGTCAGCACAAAACTCTGGGACAGAGAAAACTCCCTTTGAAAAATCTGCACACATCAGGAAAATGGTTCAGCAAACAGCTGTTCCACAAAGCCCTATGGAAAACACTCTTCCAGAGTCATTACTCGGCTTTGGAAGGAGTTTCTTCTGGAAGAAGGAATAGCTCATGGAGCCCTGGACACTCGTGGCTGCCAATTAAAGAAACACACAGATGAGCTGTGGCAATCCCTGGCCACCAGCCCCACATCTCTGCCACCCTCCTGCAAAGAGGTGGGTGCAGTTAATTTGCTTACTGACTCCTCAGTCTTTAAACTGTAATCATTAAATCATTCCATTTTCATGCTGGGTAATTATAAACAACAACCAAAAAGTTTCAGCAATTTCATTTAACTTTGTTGCTCCACAAAGGGAAGCTTTTCTATGCTCTTTAGGAAAATTTCTAATTTCAGTGCCTTAGAAAAGCTTTTCCAACTGGGTGTTCCCAGACTGATTTTCCAAAATAAGATTTTGCCACTGAAGTTCTGGTAGGAAGCTCCAGCCTGATCCCTGAGCCAGCATGTACCTGTGTACACCCAGAACCATCCCAGGCAAACAAAATCCAAATTCCAGAGGTTTATTTACACAACTGGGTACAACTACCTTAACTACCCATGCAAGATGACACCCAGGGAAAGGGCAAACTGAACTTTTCCAAGACAAAGTTCTCCTCCCTCATTATGCTCAGCAAAAGGAAGAGATTGTAAGAATAAACACATCACAAATATCTTTAAAAGAGCCAGAAGATAACAACTACCGTTCATTTCAATGAACAATTTGCATCACCCTTCAGGCTTTCCCAAGACCAATACTAACTAATGGGATCCTCAAAAGAAAAGAGACAAAAAGGTGCCTAAAGTGATCGTAATCTCATTTAACAACATGTAACAAAGTCCTTCTGCCACATGACAACATTTTGGATCACACTGCAAGAGCAGAACATGCTTGGAGAAGTCATTTTGTGAGAACTCTTAACAACTTTTACCTTGTGACTACTATGAGGGGTTGTGTAAGACAAACATTAACAAACCCACTTAATTCTACCTAATCCAAGTGACCAGAATAAATAATTCCGAAGGGCTTTATTTCTCTAAGAAAGTGTGCCACTTGACAGGAACAACTTGACAAGAAAAAATAATTTCTTGTTTTCCAAGGAGATGATCCACTGAAGGGTATTGTAAGGGTCAGAGTTAGTGAAGAACCAAACACAGGGAGGGATTTCAAAGGACATTTTTTAAAAGCTAAACCAAGAGTGAAGTCTGGATGTCTGAATCAAGTTTACCCCACCCTGACTTCATCTAGCTTTAAAAGACACACTAGAACCTTGTAACTTTGGCTTTAGAGACCCAAAACACGACGAATGAGTCCCTCTCTGACAAGGAATGATGCTTTTCCTTTGCAATACCTTATTTACAAGTTAACACAGAATTTACAGATAAAACTACTCACTGTAGTGCAAAGATTATGTGGCGTCAAGTTCATACACAAAGTCACCTTATAATCTAAAGGCAAATAGAGTATGTTTGTCTTGTCTAAGCTAAAGAGCAGCCTCAGACACAGCCTACAAGCAATGATGGTGAGGTTTGAAGACTTCTCACGCACAGCTCAGATATTTATAACCTCGCATGCACTGGGCTGTGAAATGTTTTCAGGTGGCTGTTTTCAGATCCTGTGGGTTTCTTTACTTGTTTGTATTTCAGGCTTTCTGTAACGAGCACATCAGATGCTTTCCTGGAACACCACCAGTGTCTTTAAAGATCAGCATGCAATGAAATTCAAAGTACCTGTGTCACTGCCTCACGACAAGTGGCTGATTTTAAAAGGAATTCACTGCTCAGAATTTTTGGTTAGAATTTAAAGCAGGCAATTAGCATACACCAATGCAAAGAAATCATTTGACTCCTAGCCTTAAGGAGAGAAAGAAGGAAAGATCCCCGGCAAAGCCACAAGAAGCCTTCCCTTTGGATTAACCTCTCTGGCCACATGGTGCCTCTGCTGCTCAACAAATACTGCAGAGCTGAGCAAAGTTTCTGCTGGTTAATCAGCAGCTGTAATCCATGAACTGTGCTGGTGCGAGCGGCATCGATCTGCTCGGGACAAAGGCAGGTCAATATTTGATCATCCTGAAGTGCTCTCGTTAGCTGGGACTGTCAGTCCTGCAGAAGCAGCGTTCCCCTCCCTCAAACAAATCATTGATTTGCACCAGGCTACAAAACACAGAGCCGAGGCTGCCGGGCTCCGGGCGCATCCCCAGCGCAGAGGACAATGAGTTTGGATCGAATTCCTGTCACACAAATCAGACCTGACACGATGCACTGCTCACCAGCAACACCAATCACAGCTCTGGGTGTTCCTGAACTTCCCCTGCCTGCTCACCAGGGCTCCTCCACTAAGGTGTATCTTTTGGGTTCTTTTAGCCATTCAAGGTGGACACACAACACTTTATGAAGAGCTTGGTTAATTAGAGAACCGCCACAAAGAGCATTGAATTACCTGACTGAAGCTGAGGATACACAAGCAATGAGATCCAGTGATGAAAGCAGCACAGCAGCACTAAATTTAAGTACTAAAAGGTTGCAGAATTTTGGCTGGTTGCATTAAAAGTGCTCATTTCAATCTCAGTGCTAAGCAACAGCTCAGCTGGAATATTCCCCCAGTACCTACATTTGTACTGTATAAACTCTACACTAGTTAACAAAGCCTCAGCACAGGTAACACACCACAAAGCCCAGCAGTGATGTAAAACTTTCCATGTCAATAGGAACAAAACCTGCCACATTCCAAAGAGACAATTTCATCAGATTTCATTTCCCACACCGAGTGGATTCTTCCGCAGACGTCTGATTTGCCATCCACTGAAGTGCACAGTGTCTGAACAGTCTCAAGTGACAGGTTAAAAACACTTCATTTGTACAGTCCTCCCTGAAGACAAGCCTGGCCTCTGACACACTGTTCCTTTCTAAGTGATTAAACACTAGTATGAGGCTTTGAAATTTATTTCTAATGCACCAGGACTATAAAAGTCACACAAAGAACATGATAAAGAGGCAATACAATCAAAGCAAGCAGACACTCGAGCTCTGAACAAGACACTTGACTAACTCTTTATTTCAAGAGTCCAAATCATCTTTGCACACACAGGACTTCCACCAAGTTCAACAGGAGCCACAGCAGGTGCAGCACCGATACCTGACTGGTGTGAACACTGCTGGACAGAAAGTTTTGCAGTTTCATATAAATATTTACATCTGCCAGTGTGTACTGAATGCTCACGGACACCGAAAGCAGAGTTTCTAATGCTGGATATGCATGTCCTTCATTCCACCTCACAGTGCAGCACCAAGCCCTTACAGTGTTTATAAAGAAGGCTTTCAGCAAAAGGAAAAAATACATTTTCTATACATATGCATCAGCTCATTTTCAGAGATTTATGCTAAGAAGGCCTCCCTCACAGTCAGATCTAGGTCTAAAATGCATTGACAAGGGAGCTGCACTACACGGGAAGGAGACAAGCTGTTGGGAGCAACGCCCTGTATACACGTACACACTGACAAACGCACACAGAAGCACATGGAAACGAAGACAATCTGCTTCAGAAATCCTACACCCAACCTGGGGTCAGGCTGCAGAGGTTGGGGGTGTGTGTGCTGGAAGACCCAGTTCTGCCAGGCTGGCCGAGGACCCGCAGGGTTTCTCAGTGGATGAGCACAGCCGCAAAGAGATCAATCCCTGAAAAGGGGCCCGTGCGGGCGGCGACCGCGCTCTCGCTTTCCAGCTGTTATCTCTGAGGTTCCCTCTTGCCTGCCAGGTTTAAGTGGAAGGCTCCAGAGAACAGGAGATAGGGATGTAGGTAGTCAGATTAGATGGAGTCTCAGAAGCAATTAGACGTGACAGTCAGAACAACTCTGGGAAGGGGAGACAGACGGCTCAGAACACACGCTCGCCTTCCCGCGACACACCGTGAGTACAAGACTCGGGACAAAAATTACATCATCTCAACACATGCCAGTGTCCTGCCACCAAGTTATTCAGCTGCTGAGGATGGAGTTGTAGGATTAGCAATACATCATGACTAGCTACAAATGAGGAAAGAAGAACCTCTTCCCCCTCTTCCTCAGGAAACGCAAAATAAAACCCATCATCTTTAATCCCAGACAACTCCCAAATCTCAAATTTTCCCCCATAGGCAAAAAGATCACTGCATGACTGGGTTTTATTTCTTTTTCTTTTCCCCCCACCTTTTCATCTTACATTTGCTAACTCAAAATCCAAAGTCAGAAAAAATATATATATTTAGTCAGAAGTACGTCAGTTACATTTTATTAACCTACTCCAAGGGAAAAGCTCCAGGGATTCACCATACAAGTATAAAACCCCTTTCAAACACCTTGGGGTTACTATATTAACTTCATCCCAGCAGTCAATCAATGCAGTAAAAAAATTAATATACTGAAAATGGATGCTTTTCCCCTCTTCCATGTGTCCAGTGATTGCTCCGTTACAGCGTGATGAGGTCCACCAGGTTGCCTTTAGGAGGGGTCATGTTGTCTGGGAAGAAGTTGACTAACGTGTCAAACAGCTGAGTTCTCTGGGCATACGTGTGGTCAACGTCTGAAAATCCTGGGGGAGGAAGGAAAGGGGAAAGTAAGTCACTCCTCCCAATCCCAAACAAGTTTAGCTGTGTAATTGTCCATTTGGGATAAATGTTAACAGCTCCCTCTGCCTCCACCAATAAGGCTGCCAGCTCTCGGTCCCACTACTGTGAGCACATATACAGAGATTATGTCACCCCAAGCCAGCACTGCCATCAAAATGCCATAAAAAGTAATAAACAAATGCCTGTCAAGCTCACTGACAGCCCTGAAGAAACAGGGGAAGCAGGAGTTCTCAGGGGACTGCTCTGATGTCCCAGAAAACAAAATCCATGTAGCTATTTTTATTTGGTGCCTCATTTCTTCTGTCCTCGGGCTTTCTTCATTATCTTCACTGCCATAACCAGAACTGCTTCTTGGATTGCTTGGAGTTTTTCTTGAGATAAACTCTGCTGACAGCAGGAGTCCCAACTCAGAGTTGGTATATACTCACTGGACTCACACCTGGCTGCATCTTGGCACACAGGAGCTTTGCAAACCAGTTTCTGGAGTGCTGCCTCCCAACATGGCAGGGTTTAGTTTGCATTGTTTATCCAAATCCTACACTAAAATCAGCAGCAAGAACAATAGGGCAGGCACACAACAATCTCCTCCACTTTGGATTACTTCCATTGCTGCTGTCTCAAAGGAATGCTTTCTAATTCAGTGAACTCACTCTTCAGTTAATCAAAGTCAACCAAGATAATCAAACCAAGGAGGGTTGGGGTTTTTATTTTCAAAGCACCTCTTGATCTACATATCCTCCTATCTGTAAACCCCAAATTTGGATAAAGTATTGTACTGTGTCAAGAACTAACTCATCTTTTAAAATGCTTAAAACTAGGGAAAAGTTTTGAGGGTGGTGAAGCAGTGGCACAGGTTGCCCAGGGATGCTGTGGATGTACCACACCTGATGGGTCCAAGGCCAGGTTGGATGGGGCTTGGAGCAACCTGGGACAGTGGAAGGTGTCCCTGCCCATGGCAGAGGGGGTTGAAATTGAGATGATTTTGAAGGCCCCTTCCAGTCCAAATCATTCTGTGATTCCACGAAAAAGCCAACTTTTTTGAAACTTGGGTTTTCTCTCTTTAAAAAAAGCTGATCTTATAGGGTCAACTTGATGTCTTCCAAACCACATGAACTCAGCAGAGCTTCCTCACCCAGCAGGGCAGAACTGCAGTGGGCTTTAATTTTCCCTCAATTTCTTAGATTGGGAATTATACCTCCATCAAAAACTGAAGTCATCCATTCTCCTAGTGAGAGCTCAGTGACTTGAGGACACCCCAGCAGTACAGGATGTAATTTCTGACTGTAGCTTTCCCATAGCTTGTCCAGAACGATTCTAAGAGATCTCCCAAAGAGTTAACTGGACAAAGCAGTGAAACAAATCATGGCTTTGGCTCAGCCCTCCTGTTTCCAGCCCTTCACGCCACTGTTTTCTCCGCTCTTGACACTCTGCCCAAAGAACTCGTTCTGGAGAGAACAGAGCGAACCAAACTACTCCAGGAATTGCAGTTATCACAGCAAACAGAGCCGTAGCCATGCTGTGAGATTCCAAAGTGACATGACAGGAGGTGCTTTATTCTGACCAAAGCTTCTGTTTACTTGGGTAACGGTGAAGGATCAGATGTAATAAGAGACACAAAATGATCCCGGGAGGCATTGGTTTAAAACCACGGATGTTGACAGATGTTTTAAATATGGGCTCGAGGCATTGGACGCTGGTCATTATAAATAACTTCTCAAATGTCTGGGTAGTGGCACTTTGCATATTGAAAAGAGCCTGCAATGTTGATAGGAACTATAACATTTGATATAAAGACCAGTAGAAACTAAGAGTAATTATCAAAGGGAACATCATGTAATTCCTCTGACATGCAATACTCACCAAGAGTCGTGAAATCCGAGCCAGACTTAAATAATGCTGAGGCAAGAAGCTGAAACTGCGGAAGAGAAGGTAAAGGGACAAAGAAAGAAAAAAGTGTTATTAACTACATAGGTAAAACCCCCAAAGGATTCATAGGAGTACAAGCAGCTTCAGAGCTGCTGTGTTTTCTCTACACAATCCTCGTACCTCCTGTGCCATACACATGAATATCAGAAGCAGGCACTTTCTCATGAGCACTACAGTTTGTCACCCTGGCACAAGTTAGATGGTTTTTCCTAGAATCAGAGAAGTGTTCATGCAATGAAAGGTATTTGACTAAGAGCTCTAAAAATCTCATGTTTTATATATAATTTTTTGCCTCTTTGGCAGAAGGTAGAGTCCTCTCCACACAGTAACATTCCCAGGGATTAATATGGTACAGGCTCAGCAGCCAGGGATTAGATGGCATAAAAATGGAGTAACTGCTGGAGTGAGCATGAACTTCTTGAACATAGAGAAAGCTCTGCCCAGAGAAGCTGTGGATGCCCCAGCCCTGGCAGTGCTCAAGGCCAGGCTGGACTGAGCAACCTGATCTAATGGGTGGCATCCCTGCCCATGGCAGGGGGTTTGGAACTCAATGATCCTTAAGGTCGCATCCAACCCAAACCATTCTATGATTCTAATGACAACAACCTTCCTGAACTGCCAAAGATCTCATATCACAAATTTAAGGCATTATCCTCTCAACTAAAAATAAAAATTCTTTGTTTGGGAACATCAAGACCAAGAATAAAAACATTTTAATTAACACTTTCATGGTTTTATTCTCCCTTCATGTCTCACTGATAGATGGTGACCACAGTGTCTTCCTCTGCTCCTGACTGCTGTTTCCAGTTACCCAAGGAAAAGCAAAGCTTAGTGCTTTGTCACACTCCTGCAAAGAAAGAGTTGATTCCTTAAAGCCTTGGAATCTTGTGTCTCCTGCCTGTGTATCTTTTCAGCACACAGCCTGAAGGAAAAGAAGGTTGAAAAAAAACAGAAGAGAAGCAAATATATTCAGGGAAGGAGTGGAAAGAACAGCCAGGCATTACATATCCATCAGTTTAATTTCAATTTCAAGAAAAAATGGGAACACAGACAATTTGTAGGCATGTAGGAGTGGAGAAGGTGATGAGTAGCAGCCAATGTGAATTTGGCAACAAGTTGTAGCACATCAATCTGATTTCTCCTATGAGGCAGAAGGCCCTAGAGATGGGACTTGGCAATAGACCTTGTCCATTCTGACTTTCATAGGAATTCTAAGACTTTTATATGATATTTAAGGCACATTGTCAAGGCATTACTTAGATTAAGCCAACAGGGGAAGACAAACAGGTCAAATAACTTTACTGTGGGTGGCCATCAATGGTTTGACATCAAAATGGAGCCTTGAATCAGGAGTGATTCATCTGTGCCCCAGGGTCAGCATCACCCTGGGTTTTCAGTGATAACCTGCCTGGCAGAACAGGGCAGGATCACCAGACCTTACACCACACTCAGACTGACTGCCAGCGTGGAACAGACAGCCTTCCAACTGTTTTTCCACTTAATCCAAATTATAATGATGGATTGAGGTGCACTTTACTAGGGCCAAGTGCAAATCAACAAAAACAGGAAAAATCAGCAATACAGAACAGGTGCAGAGGCTCTGTGAAAATGCACTTGGGAGCTACAAAAGATCAGTATCACTTTATTATAAAACTGACAAATGCATGAAAAGGAGCAGAATCTTTAAATAAAATACTCTTGCTGTTATCAAGGTTTTAAAGTGTCCTCTACAACAAGGCACCCATTTTGGGATGCCCTATATCAGTTAGCAACACATGAGGAAAGCACATATGTTCTGAAAACCAAGTTCTATGAAGAAAGCTCAAAGGAGTCAGGACTGCAGAGCCTCCACAGAACAATGGCCAAGCCTGAAACTGCCAGAAGTTACAGATGCAAAAGGCTGCTACAAAAAGTAGATCTACAACCAAGTGCAAGAAGCTACAAAAACACTTCAGCGAGATCAGTTTCAATGTGACACCAAGGGAAAAAAAAGGCTAAAGTAAGAACTGTAGTGTTCTGGGCTAAGTCTGCATCCTTTGGGGAGGACATGGTGAGAAAGGTACGGGATTGACAAACTGGAGATGACGGGGAAGGGGGTGTAAAGTGCCCTCCTGGTTACACAAAATTACTGCAACGCCACACGTGGATTCCTCCCTGAGCCTCATTTGTGAGAGCAGCTTGGCTTCCCAGCAGCACCGTACTCCAACAGCTGCCCAGCATAAATAGCTCCAAAAGTTCCAATAAAACCCGTGGCTAAATCCGTGCAGCTTCTGAGAGCAAATGCCATGCTCTGGCCATCCTGCCCTCCCACACAATTGCCTCATGGGCCCGCTGCCAGCTGCCTGGTGGCACACCACACCAGGATAAAGCCACGTGCTTCCAGGGGCTCCCCTGCTCCTGCTGGGAGCACAGAGCCACACTGGGGCTCAGGTGCCCGACTAAGGGGCCAGATGAGCAGGGTTCAGCCAGGAACTCGCTGCACTGAGACTAAAACCCTGCTGAAAAGGGTCTCTGCCAAGTATTCCAGCCTCATTTGCACCAGGCATGATGGATTTTCATGGCTATGAGTTTCTTTGCAGCTTTGTGAGGAAGAAGGATCTTGTTTCTTTCTCCACTGATGGCACCACACTTGAGTTAACCTTGAGGGTCGCTGTTTGTTCAGTTTGAAATTAAATTTGTGTATCAGCTCACACTTGAAAAGCACTTTTCTGATGGGAAAGTCAAGCATGTGTGTTAAGAACATCAGTTAAGGACAGTGCTGAGCCTAAGCTGGTTCATTCTGCATTTGTATTACAATCCTAAACCCTAAAATGTTCTCCCAAAGAAACCCTACTTTTTATCCCAAAGTGTAGGACAGTTACTGCTCACTCAATACCAGGTCTCCTACATACCATTCCCAGCAGATATCCAATGTACTATTTTCTTCACTAAGTTCAAGCTCTGTTCTAAAGAAGGAATTAATTTCTTCATCGACTTTCTTATCATATTAATTGTTATTCTAACAGATGGCACTTCAAACTCTGATTAATATTGGGTCTATTTGAAACTAACAGTATCTGATTTTTCAAAATATGTAGTGTTATGCAACAGCTTCTGAATTCACAGAAAAGCAAAGCCCTCAAGCAAATCACACCTCAGATCTCTCCCATCAGGCACCAGAATAAAACACCCAATTAATGACCATCTAGGAAAAACAATTTGCTTAATATCACACAGCAACTCTGTTATGGAGGCAAGAGCAGAATTCAATTAGCCAGCAGAAGCATCCAACTGCTTTAATCACACCACCACCCATTTTCTTCTGACAATCCCTCTGGCTCACTGGCTTCATCCATTCCAAATTAAGCCTCCACTCAAAAGACAGCAGTTCCCTTTGTTATACAATTAACTTCTCTCTCGGAGATCCAACCACCCCTCTGAACAGTGACAGGGGTTCCTTGGAGATAAACAGATCTGGTTAACTACTAAAAGGTTATATATACACTATGTCTATTTTTATATATTTGCTGCACACCTCTGCCTTTGCACAAACAAAATGATTAAGGGGGAATGAGTAACTCTCGTTTGGGATACCTGGCAGGTTGTATGAATCAGACACAATTCCTCCTCCTCCTCTGTAATGCCTGTGTGTGAGTGCACAGATCACAGCATAAACCAGTTCCTCAGCTTTGACCAGTTCTCTGGGGCTGGTGACTCCCAGCACAGGCTCAAAGAGGCAAAGAGAGGCTCAAACCCTTTGAGGATGGAGCTGTCACTGAAATTGGGAAGGCTGAACGCTGTTTTTGTAAAGGCTCCTTGGCTCCAAAGTCTCTGCTCCTGCAGCACTCAGGCTCTGAGGCTTTACAAAGAATCACAGCAGGACATAAAGAAGAGAAACAGGCTTTTCTTAGCTCCTTCCTAGAACTATTTTTCCCATCTGGGCTTCAATTTTCCCAGAAATATCCCAGTCTAATGCAGATTCAAACAATACTTTTGGGCCCTGCTGGCTTTATCTGTCAAATTTATTAAAGACAAGGTCTTAAGAATGGAAAGTATGAAGCAGCCTTGAACAGGGGCCTCCAGCCTTAGTCTACAAGCAAGTCATGCCTCAGACTGGCCTCCAGGTCCTTGCCCTTTCTCCTACCATGCTCCAAGAAAAACATACTGTGAGTTTTCCTTGTGCTTTGTATCTATTTTACAACAATCATGGGATTGAGCTTCATCAGTTGTTGAATCTCCATGTACAAAATTATCCTGCCTCCCATACATGGAAAGCACTGGACGTTTTTTTGTGTCTTCTTGATTTCTGCTGCAGCCCATTTAACAGCAGCAAAGTTCTGGGTATGATTACTGCAGTGCTCAAGGAACATCTTTAGCTTTTGTACACTAACTACTGATGTTTCTGTGCTTTAACAGCACCTGTTCTTCTCTAAGAACAAAATTTGGAATTCCATTTGATATTTATTTTGACCATCCTTTTATCTTTAAAAGCCTGCTGTTGCAATCTACCACCAAATTCACATCTGTGTGAGACAGAGAAGAACAGCCATGCCAGCAGAAAATTTTACATCAGCAAATGACCCTTTTATAAAACTTTTAATCAGTTAAAGCACAGGCAAAATTCCCCATTTTCTAGGGACTTACCCTCCTTTTCCTACAGTGTCAGGGCTATTAACCCACAGCCAGTAAAAAAGATCCACTGATTTGGGAACACTGAACTGACTGAGGAGGTTTAAGTGATGTCAAGCAGAGTCACAGTTAAAGAGAACTGGATCTGTTTTTGTGGGCAGAGAAATTGCTGGCACATAGCCTGTGGCTACTAAACCAAGCTCCCATGCAATACCTGTGACTTGCAGGCATCTACTTCATTTCAGAGTAATAAAAAAGGGAAATAAAAATATAGTCCTCTTAGCATCCCTAAAATTCACAGCAACAGAATGAAAATCTTGGGGTATGTTCCTACTATCAATCATTCATGCTACTTTAAACAAAATCGGTTACTAACGCCAAAGTAAGTTTCAAGAACAGTCTGTTTGTTTTCCTTGGCATCCAACTGCAAACAGCTGAACAGACTTGCCTAAGTAAGTTAGAAGG
Source organism: Phylloscopus trochilus trochilus (assembly GCA_016584745.2). NCBI lineage: Eukaryota > Metazoa > Chordata > Aves > Passeriformes > Phylloscopidae > Phylloscopus > Phylloscopus trochilus. Next base: position 3,650,607 of record WQNJ02000016.1, read on the forward strand.
AATTACTTCTATTACAAAGCAAGCAAGCCTCACCACAAGGGGAAATTCTGCTTGTAATGGTATATAACACCACCCAGCTCTCCATCCATAAAACATGAAGCCATACAGGCCAGTCTCCAGAATTACTGCACGAAGTTGGGGACAAAACTATTCAACCTGGCCCATCCCAAATTTAACAGTTGCCCTGGAAAGAGGGAAAACAGGCAGGAATTGATTCCCCAAAGTTCTAAGAAGCTTTACAGCATTCAATGGCTGCAGCCAATCACATCTATTGCCTTTGCTATTAATCAAGACACAAATCAAATAAAGGCAGGGTAAGGAGGTGTCTGGGCTGAGAGACATAATCAAACCGGTGCTTGAAATTCGATCTGGAATCCAAAATGCCTGCGTCAGTCCTCTGGAAAGCACGGGAGCTATTTGAAGATGCAATGCCAGAGCAAAAAGCCAACTCAATGTGATAACCGGAAGGTAAATTGACGTCAACTGGAAATGCACCCAGGCAGTACCAGCCCAGCAGCTGGCTCTGTGCCACAGCCCTGGCAGATCTGTCCCAGTGTAAAAAAGCTTTGCAAGTTAAAGCTTTATGACCAGCACAATGAAGAATAATTAAAAAACCCCTCAAAATGCATAAAAACAAACAAACCCTCCCAAAAACTCAAACAAAAAAGCATCCTAGAAATTATTAAATGATTTTTGGAGATGGCTGGAATGGATGGAAGCTTTAATTCTGCTGAATGGTGTGTGCTGATCCGAGGGCTCAGCACGACAGACAGAAGCTATTGGATTTTATTTGGATCAGACATTAGGCCTGCAGAGAAAGAATCCACAATATATTCACTCAGCTGGATTGAGCTATGTAAGCTCATTCACTGGATCATTAATGTTCAGAACACCAGTGCCTTCTGAAAAAGGGGTAATTCTTTTTTTTTTTTTATTCTATTTCTACCTGGTATGATACAGCTTCTACATTCCCCCAAAAATCCCAGAGAAGCCCATGCAGTCATGTAAATTCTCCATTCCTATAAGATGGAGAAGTTGAACACTGAACTGGGAAAAGGAAAAGCAGGATATTAAAGGCTTTCCTATGCCAGATGTGCCAAACATGCAGCTTCTGCAGCAGCTCCTTCGGTCTGTGAGCGACAGGAGGCAGCAGGAACTAGGAAAGGAGCTTGCTCATCACATCACAACTGTTTGCTGCTCAGGGAATAACAAAAAGGCCCAGCCAGCCATGAGAGGCAAGATCTCCTTAGGAATAACTGGCTGAGGAGAGACAGGCTACCAGCACACAGGTACGACATGGAGAAAAAAGGAGATCAGAGAACACAGGACACATCTTACAGGAGTAGGAGTGAGCAGAAAAGAGAGCACCAGAATGGGGGCTTGTACTGTATGTTAGTACAGGCTCAAACAGGAAGAAGAAACCTTGAATTCTGGGTTCAGTTTTGGGGCCCTCACAACAAGAAAGTCACTGAGGGGATGGAGTGTGTGCAGGGAGGGGAATCGAGCTGGGGAAGGGTCTGAAGCATAGGAGAGGCTGAGGGAGCTGGAAAAAAGGGGCTCAGTCTGAAGAAAAGGAGGCTCAGGGGGGACCTTGTGGCTCTGCACAACTCCCTGCCAGGACAGAGCAGCCAGGGGGGGTCACTCCCAAGTAATAAAACACAGGACAAGAGGAAATGGCCTCAAGTTAAGACTGGGATAAAATTCACCAGAAGGGTTGTCCAGCTCTGGCACAGGCCTGGGGAAGTTTAATCCCCATCCCTGGAGGTATTTAAAGCCATATAGATATGCTACCTGGGGACAAGGTTTAGTGGTGCCCTTGGCAGTGCACTTGATGACCTTAAAAGTCTTTTCCAACCTCAAAGACTCTGGAAGTGTAACCACACTGGGAAGGAGGCACATATTGGGGAAAAAAAAATTTCCTTTTCTACCTTAAGAAAAGGAGGATAATTTGTTGTCTTTCTTATGCTAGAAATGACTAGGAAGGATGTGAAACTACTTGATATGGAACAATTTGAACAAGAAACCATTTACAGAGAACAGAAAGTCACAGCACTCAAATGTTTTGTTGAATCACATGTTTATAAAGGCTGATTAGAATTTATGATGAATGTGATCACTTCCAAGATCCTGATAAGAGTAAACTTTTTCCTAATTCTAACCCTACAATTCCATCCTGTGCACAGGCAAGAAGCATATTCTCCCCCAAGACCTTTCAGTGTCTGTATAATCTTTCCTTTAGCTAAAGCAGCAAGTTAAAGCCACCAGATTAAGAGATTTAATCCAGGGACACAGCATGGAATAGAACTGCTCCTCCTCCTATCACGATTTTATAAAGGGAGCTGTTGAATCCCTTCTCAAGTCATTAAGGAAAGAAGATAGCAAGAACCCCAGACTTTTCCTTATCTACCCATCAGGAGCTGAATGTTGGCACATCTCAGCTGGCTGCCTCAAATTCCATGTGGAAATTAATGCCAGAGTCAAATCAACCACCTTATCTGACACTTCTCACTATTTCTTTAATCCGTTTTGTAAAGTGACACGCACTGTGGTACTGGAATCAAAACAGGAAATGGGAACAAATTCCTGGAATAAATAAAGAACATGCCTACTGGAAAATATTCAAAAGGCAAAGGAGATAAGATTTTAAGGGTAGCAAGCCATGTATAGGTATAAACTATTTCCAGAAATATTGATCATCTTTGGAAAAGCTGTCCCTCCCTAGAGATGCTGAACGTTGAGAAACCTGAGCACAAGTAAGTCTCTACTCCCTTTTTACTGCACAACCAACTACAGACTGGTGACATTTCACAGAGTTTACATTTCAATTAAAGCTCCCAAAATATACACCAGCACACTGGAATTAAAACAAAGGCTTAGCCTTCACTCTTAGGAGTACAAAAGCTATTTTATCTGGACCTGCAGTTGTTTAATGACTGTTTCCAAAACAGTGTGACTTAGGTGCAGAGAAATACATGATATAGCAAAGCGTCTGGCACCTGCAGAGCTTTTTCAAACTGAGTAAAACCCAAGTTTAAGAGGCTCAAAACTTACAAGGAGAACACAGTTTAAATTTTTTTTAGGACAAGGACCATTGATCCTCACCTCCTTTGTCTCCTCGGGGTCTGAGTGATCCACGGTTACATATAAATCATTCTGCAGGTACTTCAGTGCACTAAGAGGGTCAGTCTGAGCTTTCTCTTCAAACCTGCAGAGAAGAGACAGAAAACTTGAGCAGAGCCATTACCTTCAGGACTAAATACTACTGGTTCAACAGAGAGCAAAACCCATCTAACAAACCCAGTATTTCCAAAGAAAACAACATTAATGGCAGCTGAGCCTCGTGTTTGCTGGAATTTCAAGCCAGACTCGAACATGGAGGAGGGTTTTTTAGGGGTGTAAAGGAGTTAAAAGGGCAAAGTATTACTTTCTTACTAAAAATATTCAAGCATATATGCACAGAAGCTTCTTAATAAATAAATATAAAATACTGAGTACAGCTTGTTTCCCACAAATGAAATAAAGTGTGAGCAGCACCTCAAAGATCAGATACAGGCAAGCCCTGAGCACTTCAGTCCCTGGGATATTAACATTCCACCTTTGGAAAGAGCACACCTCCACAAAAATCCTGTGCACCACCACCGTTATTTCCTCATTTTCCTTTAATGAACAGGAACTGAAACTTCTGTGAATTCCCTCAAGAAGTGAACAGAGCCCTCAGGAAATGATTCTGGGCTCAGCATCCTCGGTGAGCAGAGCTACTTCCCTGCAGCACTGAATTGGCTGCATAAGCTTAGAAAAGATGAGGTTTAAAATCATCTTTTTCCTCCTCTCACCTATCCACTGAGTGCAGCATCACACTGTTTGTCATCTTCTAATATTGTTATTTTTTTATTTGGGTCATCTACCTGGCTATTTATACCACAGTGGAAATGTGTAGCCTGAATTTTGAAACTGCCCAAAGATGTCAGTGATTGAGCAGTGCAGGGAGCACAAAGACTTTGTCTGTCACCTGATGCATCTGACAGTTTGGTCACTACACATGGTTTCAAACTGCCATAGATTTTCTCAGATGACATCACCACGCTCCAGAGGGCTGAAGAGCTTTAAATGAGTGAAACCATTGCCACCTTGCTCTTTTCCACCTGCCCAGCTTGGCTGACTGGTACTGAACAAGTTGATAGGAAAAACAGGACCTCAGCTGATCTGTGGGTTTGCTGTGGATGCAAGGGCAGTACCTGTTCTGGTACCCAGAGCTTGGGGGAGTGCAGGTAAAGGGCAGCCAGTGACTCCACAGCAATTCAGCTCCAGCCAGGCTCCCATCCCACCATCCCTGGCTGCTCAGGTTTGGCTCCCTCACACACACCCCAAAAATGGGAGCATGGTGCACAAACCCCAGACTTCTGCCAGGTAACACACAGCAACATTTCCTTCAAGTGCAATTTAAGCAAGCAGAAACAAATAATCCAGAGCTGTCTCTGGAGGCCTGGAGGCCGCACAGCATTTCAATACCATCACATCTGGGTTTAATAAGCCTCCCAGATAATTGGGCAAGGCCTTTATTCATTCTTGTAGGTATTCACATCTACTGTGTGGCTAATCTCAGTGTCTCACCCAGCCACAGAGGCTGTGAGTTGAGTACAGCAATTTGCTTGCTGCCTCAGAAATAAAATACCATCAGAAAAACCTGACCTTCCAACTCTTGTCAGAGCCTGATAACAAAGAATTCTCCCCCAGAATGCAGGGAGAGCTATTTACTGCCTTCAAATGATTTGCTGGGTTCTGAAAGGCTCTCTCACTGCTGCAATTTCTTGACTAAGGCAACACTATAAGCTTGATTTTGAAAAGCTGTTGCCCTAAATAGCAAATCTAAGGCCGCTCTGAAGCATCCAGAGTGCAAGAAGAGCTGCAGTGGAGCTGAATTCTGCCTAAGTGAGCTCTTTCAGGAGTTTCTGAATGAGAAACTCTGATGACCTCACCATGGTTGAGTCTCAGATGTGCAAAGGCATCCAGCCCCCAGACTTCATTAGCATCCTTGCAGGCTGTTACTATCTCCAGGCACAGTGTTTCCAAAACATACTCCATTTCCTTGGGAGGTGACAGCACCAAAACACATGTTGATGAGCAGCAGAGTGAAAAGGGAATCTAAAAATTCCCCATGACTCCCCACACAATAACCAGATTTTTTCTAGTTTTAGAATAGCATAGGCAAAATGAATCAAGTTAATTTTGTAGTTTAGCCCTGGCCCACTGGTTTGAATTAAAGTAATTTTAAAAAATAATCAAGAAACCTGCAGAAGTTTTAGAAGGGACTTTGGAGATCATCTAGTTCCATATAACCAACAAAATGACATTTCACAAAATGGGTTATGAGAGATTTGAGTCTTAGCAACTTGAAGAAAAAAAGAGGCACCTGGAAAAGAAAATTGCAAACCACCTTTGTTTCTATACCTGTGCTTTCTGATGAGGTATTTGCAGTGTCTTAGCAGGTATTCCTTTGAAGGTCGACAGAGCTTCAGAGACCAGAAATCATCTAATCTCATCTTTGGAGAGCAGGATTTACCAGGATTCCCTCCAAATAAGTAATGAACCTAAGGAAATGAGAGGCAGATCAAAAAATTGATTGTTTGTGTAAATCCACTGAACAAAGACAATTTACTATGTCAGCAGCTTTGCAGAGGTTTATTCTGGTGGGAGAAACTCTGCCTTTTAGACAAGTTGCTCCATCTTACTATTAGTCTCACTTTGTCCCCCTGGGGATGAAGAAAGTTCTCTTAAAACACTTATATTTTAAGATAATAAAAGAATTGTACTGTTAGAACATCCCTCTAGCAGTTACCTGAGATATTCATAAAATAAAGATCCAAAACTCATGCAAACTCTTTCTTCAGGAAAAACCTATGAGCATGATTAAGTCCTTAAGCACTGACAAAGTGAGTTAGAAATCCTAAAGGTGTCCAAAGTCAAGTGACAGCAAGCCCAGTCCAGCATAATCTAGACTTACAGAGAGAGGCAAATTTCCAGAAGAGTGGAAGTGTCACAAAAGGCCTGTTTATTTCTTTGCTACATTTTTCTTCCCATCGTGTGGTAATTTCAGACTCTGAACTGTTGATATTAAACATGCTACAAAGAACCTTCAAATACTGAAGTTTAACAAGTCCAACAGGCTACCTTTCCCCATGGCTTTAAAAATAATCACTCAAAACAATGTATTCTGCATCCCACTGCTGTAAGCTCTCCTTATTTATATCAGAGGAGTTTAGAAAGGTCATTGGAACAGAGGTTTCTAAAAATAAGACTCTTCAAAACAAGCACATCAAACAGCTCCTCAGATAAAGCTGGGCAACTGTGATGATTTAGCAACCTTCAGAGTAACTCAGAAAATACTACTTTGTCTCATAGTGCCTTACAAGTAGAAGTTCTGCCTTAGAAGTAAAGACAGAACAGTATTTACCTATTTACTGTATCACTACAGTGAAGACAAAAAGCAATGCAATTTCTCCCTACAGAATCCGCACCCATTTCTCCTTAAAATCCCACTTATTGTCAAGTTTTGGGCTAGTTGGGTTTCCCAAATTTGATTAACATCCCACAGATTGCAAGACTAAAATAAGTTTTTCTTTAACTCAGACTGTTTCAGACTAGGTAGAATTTTTGGAAAAATCCATGAAAGGATCAGTAAACGCCTCACAGTAATTTAAATTTACGAGTTAATGAATTTATGAACCTAATCTAGGTTTGTGCTTTATTGGTTAATATGCACAAAGCCCTAGGTTTACTGAGCTGTCATATACACTAAATCAAATTTTAAGTCTATTTATGTATGAATATGTCCATTGGAGGCTGACAGTGCTAAAGAATGACAATTGCTTCTGACATGCAGGGCAAAGTCAGGCACCTTTGGTTCAGAGGATTCTTAACTGTGATTAGTTCCTTCAAAAACATCTTTTCCTAGAAATTTTGGTAACTATCTGTTCTAATTTAGTCACCTACAGGTGAGATTAAATCCCAGAGGATAATGAATAAAGCTTCATGGGTTCTGAAATGTGAGAATAGATCTCGTGTTTACTGCATATTGACATAAAAAGTAGTTTAGCACCTTATTTCAAAATATGAGAAGTGAGAATTATTCACCATATTAATCCAAACCTTCAAGAAGTATATTTATTGTACCATATTTAAGGAAATAGCTACATCTTAAGAGCAAAGAGACTAAAATAAATCACTTCATACCTTGTGCAACTCATCGTACACCAGCTGATGGGCAAACCTTGGGCAGGGCTCCTCTTCCTGAAGGCTTTTACCTGGATTCTCTTTTGCTGCTTGGTCATTCTTATAGACACAAGACCTGAAATTCAAAGCAGTAAGGAATTGTTAGTTGTACCTACAGGAAGCACAAAAAGTTGCTGAAAGGCAGGAAGGTACAAATGATGTAAAATGCTGACTGTTTTTTTACTTCTCTCTATGTTGTCCTCTATTATCCCATCCCATTCTTAGCTCTACAGAGAACCCAGCCAGCAATCAGAGGTCACCTTGGCTGAAAACAGTCCTCAAGCCAAACAGGAAAAAATTCTAGAAAATTACTTGTCATGAGCTTTGGGGATCTCTTCAGATGTTACATTATTTGCCTACAGAACTGTCAGCATGAAGTATTTTTTTTATTATGAAAAAAACATGTTGGACCCAGAAGAGCTTCAGACCACAGATCTTAGCAGAGGTGGTATTTCAGTCAGTGATTTCCAAGGAGACTTAAGTTATAACTGAGAATTCACTTTTAAAAAACAACACTCACACCTTCTGAAGTGATTGACCTCACTTTAGAAGAGGCCTTGAACATAAAATCTCTGCCAGCTCTGGAAAGGAACAGTGGCAACGAGCTACTAAGTACAACTCAGTGAACAAACCAGGAGATATTTTCTCAGAATATCAGATCTGGCACAGAGACTCCTCCATTGCCATTCACTTGCACCAATTTCCTCAGTTTCTAAGAACTAGAGCCATGTACACTCCTATTAACAACTCACACTGGACTCTATTTGCTGCACTAAATCCTGGCCTTGAACCCTTCCTACAGGAAAAGCCTTTTATAACTGCTCACTTCCCCTCATCCCCTCCACCTGGCTCCAATAAAGGATGTTCACATGATTCCTCTCCCTCATTTGGATTACTGCCATGACACCTCTAAAGACAATGGGAAAAAGAGGTGACTCAAGGGAACTCAGCTTCCACAACTTTCAACAACTCCATGGTTAATGGAGATTACAGAGTTACCTTAGGGAGACAGGATTACTCTCTTAAATAAAGTCAGTGTCGAAGTCAGAACTTAGGACTTACCAGCTGTTCCTCACAATGTCATAAATCCAGAAGGAATTCCTTACGTTTTCTTCCCGCTTCTCCTTGTCTTTACTGAGCCCTGACAAGACGTGGATTTCGTTCAGTTCAGGATCAATGGTGGCCCTTTGAGTGAAACCTGTCATTGGAACTGAGAAAAGAAAATAAAAGTCACACGCTGGAAACAACGGAGGACACAAGAAGGGATCCAAACATCAGGCAAAAGAGTTTCCTCCACCCTGCAATTCAGCAGATCATCATCCAGAGGTCAACTTCTTCCCTGTTAAAGCCAAGTCCAATGAAAATTCTCTTCTTCTCCTCCTATCTCTGACTCTTGAAGAAAAAACAAACCATTCTGAGAGCTGCTGTTTCCTAGGAAAATCTATGGACAAAGCCATTTGGGAGACTACCAGCTCAGAAATGAGGATTAAGCTGCCTAACATAGAGCTAAATGACCAGATAACCCTTACAAATATGAATGGAGTGATTTTGTTATTATCTCATCCATAAAAGGAAGCATTGATTCCAGCAAGCTTAATTGCAAAAGCTGGGAAACTCCAAAAAAACTTCAAGACGACCTCACAATTCTATAGCTCACAACCCTGCAGGACAAAGATGTCAAAGAAGCTTTTTGTATTTTCTGAATAGTTGTGGCGTAATTACCAAACTATTCTTCTGTCCCACCTTCGGATTTAGAAATATGGCGAAATCCTGCGGATTCCAATAGTTTTCATCATAATTCCCCGAAAAAAAGGTCAGCAAATTTGTTTGGCAGTCCTTTTTGTTTGTTGTGTAATTCCCCGTTTCCTGTTTCCCTAGGCAACCATCCTTCCAAAATGTATTTGTGAAGGGCACGTGATCTTTGTTTACAGATCCTGTTTGTCTCCTTTCTCTTTCTGGGTCAGTTTACAAAGGCTGGTAAAGGTTCCTGGCCTTCGGTCAAGATTTTGGCATGAAAAATTCTCAGAACTCTTGTATTTTGCAAATTCTTCCTTGCAATTAACTGAATTGCACCCACGGCCTAGAAAACGAGCCCTAAGTTAATAAAACATTTAATATTGCCGTTGGGGAATACACCAAATGGTATTTTGGAAACTCATTCCTGTAACTGGTTTCATTCTCACGCTTCACTCTTTTCGTTTGTTAGGCCAGGAAAGCAATAGAAGAATTAAAAAATTCTGAGTAGAATTTGGTTTTCTACAATTTTAGCCCCTACTGAAGAATTCAGCAACACCACAAAACCTAAGCATGTCTTTAAAAAAATTTAAATGCTTAATTCTCATGTAAATTTAAATAGAAACTGGAATATATTTGGATAAATCGTTCTCTGACTTCCTTTGACAAAATCCTTATGATTTTACAGGAGGAGAGGCTTTGGAGCCCTCATCAGCATAAACCTGTCTAGTTTGACCTCCAATTTTGCCACAAAGTTTCAAAGGAAAATTAACCCAGTTTATAAGTAAATGGGTGGTAGAAAAGAGAAAAAAAATAAGGGAATAACACTGACACAATGACTACACACCTTGTTTTATCTGCAAACCACAAAGAACTTCGTTTTTAAATAAGGCAAATGAAGACTGTGAAAGTCATCCCATAAAAGAAAATTGAGAACAGAAAGATGACTATTGCTAAAAATTGCTAATATTTGAAAAGTATCATGCAATGTGTTTGCTTGCATAGCCAGGGACTAAGTTGCTGACCCAAAAGGATTAAATTCAAGGCCTGTTTGAGACATTTCTGGCAGGAGAGCCATCTAAATTTGATCAGCAATGCTAATGCACATGGAAAATGTCTTTGCAACCCTATCTGCTGCTTTGAACACTTGAGACCACGCCGAGAATATAAAAAAAAAAAAACCAACCCTGTGTAAATCTTCAGAGCACTAATACCTCATTGAAATGAAAATTATTATAATCATCAGGAACATAGCTGCTCTATTACCATTGATACTCGAAGCATCTGAAACTTGTCTATGGAAGTCCCATCCCTCCTCCTGAAATGTTGTTAAATAAATTAATTTTGTATCTCGCTCATGCTCGATTTCCCGAAGCTGAAATTATTATTTAAATAATGAAGGAGGGAAAAGCTGCCAAAGTTCAGTGCTGGTGGTTTTTTCCACTTGATATTAAGAATAGAATTAATCTGCAGCAACTGCAATCAAACCCAGATTCAAGTCAAGTAATTTTAGGCTTCCCTCAGTTGTAAATCAAACTCTTCTTGAGACTGTTTGAAATGCAGAATGCCTAGGAAAGTATGAGAAATACAAATCCTCACATTTACTAAGGGCCAAAGACAAGGAGTAACTTACATAAACTCTGTGACCTATCTAAGCAACTGTGTAGAAACTGTATTTAAGCAGTGCCTTAGGCAAGAAAGAGTTGACATCTGGTCTTTTGCAGAGGAGGACAAAATGAGAAAGTTGGACGCGGTGTCATTAAAAAAAAACCCCATAACAAAAATTTGATAAACAAGTCCCTGAAAAGAAACAGACAGCAAGACAAGATACTACACAGAGAAGCAGGAGAAGCTGTGATGTTTTCAACCCAACAGAAACATCAAAAAGATGTTTTCCAAGGAAGTCTGATCCTTGACAGAGCAAAAGGGCTCCATAAAAACCTCAGGACTGAAATACTTCCACTAGGGGGTAAGAGAGGTTCATCATCTGCAAGTGCAGCAGACTGGCAGGGAACGTTGGACAGAATTCAAATGAGAATGGTCGGAGTATCAGAGAGGGACACGGGCTGGAAACGTCAGAAAAATACTTGTGACATTTCGGTAACAAAGTGTACGTTGGGAAGGAAATCTAATTCTGCACGGGTAACAGAACTGAACCTGTAAAAATGGGTCTGTTTTTGCATCCAGTGACAATAATTGATTGCTTAGGATGTATCTTTTTAAATTATAGGACTTGGGAGAAAAAAGTCAAATAACAAGGGGTGAGAACCAGAGCACTTCCAGTTCTGTTATTTGCAATGCATTAACTAGATCCAAGGGGTGAATGTGAGTGGTAAGAAAGGCTCCATGCAAGTTCCCTCACTTGTGCTTCTTCACAGAGATGTAAGATCAGCTTTGGAGCAAATCCTCACCAATGCCCCACCTTTCAGGGCACCTCCTGGGTCAGCTGTGGGCAGCCAGCTCCAAGGACAAAGCAGTAACTGAGGACTTAGCCCTGCCTGGGTGTTTTGAACACTGGCCTGTGGCTACATGGTATTAACTTGGCTCCTGTGACAATATATCACTTATTGAAGAGGAAAAGCTGGAGAGAGAAATCACTGAACACAACACAATCCCAAAAAGCCTACAAGATGGTGAATGCTTTCCCTGTGCTACTGAATGTTTTCTTCCTCCTTAATTTCATTAACCAGCCCAGCAGAGAAAGGCAGTAACTACCTGAAAATAAGAGGTCTGAATCCTTGCTCAGGAACTTAGTATTTTCATTCATTTTTACACAGTAAAAATTAAAAGCTCGTGGCTTCAATATTTAAAAACAATATTCAGCCACACAGGCCTGGAGTTCGCAGCCAGTTCCATAAGCAAGCAATAATTCCTGAGCAAGCTCCAAGGAGATGCCGTGGAGCTCTGTGCAGTGCAATTTCCATTTAAATACAACACAAGGGAAAAGCTTTTCTCTGAAAGTGACACCTAATCATGGAACAGCCAGGTTCCCACTACCACAGTCCCTGCTTACAGGAGTTTATGGGATCAGAGTGATCATTTCAGCCAGCTGAATATTTTTTTGGCTCCTGCGTGCAAACAGCTACAGTTGTTTCAAGCACAACCTTGGCTGCTGCCAGTATCAAAGCAAGAAAACAGCTTTTACACAGAGACAGAACTTGCAAAGCAGGAAATTTAAATTCATGGAATTCTAGGGTGGTTTGGGTTGGAAGGGACCTTTAAGATCATCCAGTGCCACCCCTGCCATGGACAGGGACACCTTCCATTATCCCAGGCTGCTTCAAGTCCAGTCCAACTCGCCCTTGGACACTTCCAGGGGGCCAGGGCTAGCCACAGCTTCTCTGGGCAAGCTGAAGTCAAGTTTATAGTTACACAGATGTGGTTCTCATACTGGACAGCATTTTGGAAATTAAATCTCATCTCTTATTTGAGAGGGTACTACAACAATTTTTTCAACATGCTTTGAAACACAACTGGCAAAACAATTCTATAAATTTATAGTCTGCAGACCATGTCCGAAGGATTCATGAAGGATAGATAAGGGAAGCAAGTTCACTGACAGGGTTTTAGTGCCACCTGAGTTATGAAATCCTCAGAACATGTGACTGCCAGTCTCACCACAAGTATCCTCCCTCCTTGTGATGCCTCGTGATTACAAAATTGGGAGAAAACTGCATCACATGGATACTGCTGCTCACCTGAACCTGGCACCTCCCAGAGGATTAATTTTTAAAAAGTGGCAGATCTGCAAATTATTCCATGCCACTCCTTATAGTTCCTCTAAAGTGGAAGCAGCACCTCCCCCAGACTTTAATGGAGCAAGTCGTGGTGAGTGATAGCACCAGGCCAGCTGTTGACACAGCAAGATAATGATTATCCTCTTGGATTTTTCCTGATGAGACTGCATCTGGCAGTCTGCCAGGGAGCAGCTAAGGAGACCATCTGAACAGTTTGGTTGTCATGTTGACAAAGCAACAATCCAATGTTCAATGCTCAGGTCTCTCTGAGACTTTGGAAAAAAAAAAAAAGGATCAGTCAGTAAATCTGAATGGAATTCTGAGATCTGGTGACTGCCTGCCCCTCTCCTCACCCTCAAAGGTAGAGGAAAGGATTTGGGGATTAGTTCAGAGAAGCATCTCACAAGAAGAAAAGCAAATAAGGTCCCTCACAAAACAAAATGCTTCTATGGCAAAGGATGGGCTGGCCACTGGGCAAGACTTTACCTGAAGATAGGCACAACATGCCAGGTGTCACTAAGAGGTGATGAAAATGGGATATTGAGGCTGCCAGTCTGAGCTGGATCCCAGCCATGCTGAGCCAGCTATCTATTTTGATTCATGTTTTTTCTGACTTTGCCTTGTTTCCTGGGCTGGGCTGTGTTGCCTCTGTCCGTGGTACTTATCCATGAAATTCCCCATCCATCAGGTGCACAGTTCTGAATGTGAAATGGGCACCTGCCCAACAAGAGACCTGGGGGCTTCACTGGTAGCTTACAAACCATCTGTAGGCTGCACTTAAGAACTACTTCACCACTACAACGAGCTACAAGAACTTTAAGGCTTGCTCACATTTGACTTTGGAAGTTACTCAGTGCCAAGTGATGTAAGATGCTCTGCACAACCTCTTGCAGAAGGAATTCTCCCTCTGAGCAGGAGCTCTGACACACCACCTGAGTCAGGGCCAGAGGGGATCATCACAGGAACCTGAACCACAAGTGTTGCCGTGAGCTCCCTCAGAGCTGAAGTGACTGCCCATGATTAGTCATGGATTGTGCAGTAAGGGACTCAGGAAAGCTCCCAGTCCAGTCCTTGGGGGCACCCAAGACTGGTGGCATCTCCAGACCATCTGTAATGCTTCAGACATACACCATTTTTGGTTTGGGGGGTGGTGGGGGTTGTTGCTTGGGTGTTGTTTATGTGCTTTTTAAAGCAATTAAAATAAAAAACTGCTCAAAAAGTGTGTCCATCAACATACACATTTCTGCCTCTCCTCCAAACACAAACTCTATTCAATGGTACTAAAATTCTTCTAATTTGCACCTTTGTTGTCTTCCTTCACATCCAACACGTCACTACAGTTGCATGTCTAAATTTGTTAGAATTATGTATTTTACTTCAAATTAAGAAAATTCAAGTGATACTTATCACCCATCATTCCCAAACACATCAGCTGGTCATAGGATCAACATCAGAGGCACAAACAAAAGCAAAGAAACGCTGAACAGCACAAACATCTCAGGAGATGAGAGCAGCAAAACCAACGTATCATTACCACAGTTTTATAGCATTGCAACAACTCCGTGTCACTGATAGTCCTTATTATCCATTTCACTACTTTTTAAAAAAAAAATCTCCCTACTCCACGAGATATTTAAACAAATGCACAATTAAGTTCTTTTAGAAAGGGTAAAAAAATCAGAATAGCTCGACTAAGAATAGAACTGAATGCCACATGCGAGCCAGGAACAAAATGTAATCATGGGACTTTATAGGAACATTTAGGTCAGGCATCCTCAACTTGACTCATCACACTGAGCAGCTTAAAACTTCACAGCGACCAGGCACGCAATCACTTTGTTCAGACAGATCAAAATGGTGTATCACTACCTAACAGGAGCACAATAAAGACTTGCTTTCTTGGGGTGAAAATAGTGCTGTCAACATTTGCTGTCGGAATGTAATAAGCATTTTGTTCTCTTCTGTTAAAATGCAAATTATCCCAGTATTTTCTTTCAAAAGCAATAGAAATGTTCAAATCTGTTTGTTTATTTTCCACACACGGGAGAACAGTAAACCAAAAAAAAAGAAAAAATCTACTTGTGAATTATTTCCAGTGAGTCATTTTCTTATTTTAAAAAAAAAATAATTCTATTCATCACTTCAGGGCCTGTGGGAATGGGGAGAAGGGCTAAAAATTTACTTCATTTCTCATTTACTTCACTGGACCATGCAGTTCATGTATGAAAGGCAGAGCTCAGTGTCCTGACAAACTCAGTATCTTTAAATCTGAAGGAGACAGAGGTGTCAGCCTAAAGTCACATGTTTTCAAGCTTCTGGCTAGGAAGACATGTAGCTTGAAAAGACCAAAATTGCCGAATGTTACTAATTTCCTGGGGGAGTAAAAAAAAAAAATCAATTCTTTAAAAGCTCTAAGGACAACAAAGGGAGCGTGGGTGTGTGCAGAGCAGCATCAGGCAACATGCACCTGAATAAAGGAGACTGTCAACAATAAGAGCTGGTTCTTTCTTGGAAGCATTTGAGTAAATCATTTACTCCAGAGAATTAGAGCTTGGGTATTTTTCTCCCTTATTGGCGTAACTAAATTAATGAGCGAACAATAACTTGTCATCACCAATATTTCACTTCAAAAGTTCAGCAAAATTACTTGCTAAAAGTTAAGCCTGATCAAAAGGAGGAGGGCATATTAAATTCAAGATTAATTACCTGCCTGGGGTTTTTAGTAACTGGAAGAAGAGAAGATCAGGACAGAATACACAAAACATGAGAAATACTTGTAACTTCTGTCCCATAGTGGTACACAGTGCAACTCCAATTTCAAATTCTTGTAGGATGGCAATCAGGGTATTTGTAACAGGAAAATGATGTGCTTATACATGCAGAAATGGGTTTTGGGAAGAAAGGAACATTTTTCTGTCATTTGAGGAAAAAAGGCATTAAATCAGCTCTTTATGGTTATGTTACAGGCCTTCTGGGTGTTTTTAAAGACTTCTGTCATCAGAAATACACACAGGATATGTAGCTCCAGTGCTCTGAATCATGCAGAACTGAAGCCCTGCTCCCTCCTCTTCCTTTTTTTTTTTTTTTTTTTTGGCCCTTTCTGATATTTATTACAAATATAACAGCACAACAGCTTGGACTCATCTTTGTGGTCAAAATAACTTCTGTCCCTCTATTCCAGTTCTCTGCCTCTGGGCACTCTACCTGCCTTTCTATAAATTATCTTTATCTTATGGTAGTTTTCACTTAGTGAAAACCAGAAAAATAAGAATTTACTTTCTCCTTTCCAGGTTTAAAGACTTTTTTTTTTTTCTGTCTAGCTTTGCTAAAGTTTCCACAAGAGGTATTCTTAGTTCTTATTTTGCTGTTTTGTTGGTTTTTTTTTTTCTTTTGAGCTGCTATGTAGTTTCATGCATCAATTATTTGTATTGTGCTCAAAATGGAGAGTGTCAAATTACAGAAAGGACAGAAGGGCTGGCATAAGTTTAACCTGTACAGTGTGGAGTTTACCTGGGTATGGAGGGTTAGTTAAGGATGTCAACCACAGGTTGAACCTGGCCTCTCACCTACATATTTCTCCTTTTACAATATTTCATCTTTCACAGTATATTTCTCATTTGTACCAACGGAATGAAATGATTATGTAGTTATCCTCTTACCCATCCCTGAATCTTTCTTTGTGCCATCTGAGATAATGTCCACGTGGTCACTGTCCACATCATAACTGAAGAAGTCATTCAAGTAAGTCTTCGATCTCTGGCCACCAAAGACGTACAAGCAGCGATTTTTCTGGAATGGGGAGGGGAAAGTAAAAAGTTACAAGTTCAAGAAAGTTGGTCAACTGTGATCATTAACAAAAATATTTATCATAGAATCATAAGTGGTTTGGGTTGGAAAGGACATTAAAGCCCATCCAGTTCTAATCCCCTTCCACTAGCCCAGGTTGCTCCGAGTCCCACCCAACCTGGCCTGGAACACTTCCAGGGATCCAGGAGCCGCCATTAATGACTCAAAGAGGAACAGAGATGTCTCTTCTAAGTTTAACATCATTGTGCACAAGTAACAGATGCAGCCCTGCCTCATCCAGCTTTAACTTCTGCACATTAAAGCAACAGCTTATCTTTCAAGTTTATTATTAAAGAATTAACAGGCCCTGTCTCTAAAATCCATCATAAAATCACTGTTAAATTAAAAACACAACAGGAACAAAAGACAGGCTGTAGGAGAAACCATCCAGGTACCAGCACATTACTAAATTCAGTACAGGCAAATGGCAAGGAGCAAGCCAAGAATAACAGGTTTATTGCTTCTTTCAAGTCTGCCAAGTGGAAAGTCCGTAAGAGGCAGATTATTTTTCTTTCAAATGGTTGAGAAAACAGAAAAAGGACTTAAACTTCCATGACCTGTGCTTACAGAAACCAGTATTCTTACATTTACCACGGACACCTACTTGAAAGATCCTCAAGTCCTTGTGCAGAATTTTGTGTGGCAATATGTTTTTCCACCAGATTTTAAAGAACCATTCAAAACAAAAATAAAACTGAAAGCTCAGTATTCACTGTAAAAATTCTGATCTTTCTCCTCAAAGGGCAAGAGAAATAGAACCAGCAATTTCTTCAAATTGGTGGCGTTTGAGTTGATGGTATCAGTAAATATTTAAATGTCACAACATCAATTTTAATTCTCTTTGGTTCTCTTCTCCTAAATAGACATGTTGATGAACACAACTAGAAAAGCAATGGAAGGTGGTTTTTAATACCCAGCTTAGAGTAAAATGCCATATACACATTACCCCCACCCTTTTGCTTCTCCATGAGGCTCTGGATGAAGTGTCCATAATCCCAGTTGTTTAACAGCTGTTAGCAGCTGCTCAGGACAACAAAGAGCAGCTGGATGCTCCAGCACCAAAGGCTGAGAGACCTGTGCAACTCAATGTACACCCATTAAGTCCCATTCTGGTAACAACACAGAGTATCTACCAGACCAGAAGCTTCTAAATTGCTCTACTAACTGAAAAAGAATATATTTTTAGGTCAAAATGAATCACAACCTTTGGGTATATTTACTATTATTCCATTAAAATCAACTCTTTTAAATTCACCTTGATTTTTACTTGAAATTTTATTCAGTTGGAGTCACAATAGCTCTGAAACTTGAATTAGCACCTCCTGCACTTACCAAAGCAGCATCAGAATGTCAGCAAACATCGATTTAACTCAGACAACACATCACTTAGGAGATTAAAGAGCTCAAAATTTGCAAGAAAAACCAAAACCAGATGTTCTCCTTAAAGTCAGACATCATCAATCAAAGGAGGGTGTGGATACTTACAGAATGGAACAACATGCAGTGTCCTATCCGGGACTGGATATCCTCGGGTCCGGCGTTGCAGGAATCCTCCCTCAGAAGTTTCCACGTCTGGCACTGGCAGTCGAAAGCAAACAAGCCACTGAACTGGGGCTCACTGGCTCTGCTGTCATCCACACTGCCATTGCAGGTCAGAATTCGGCCTCCAAAGGTGTAGATCATGTGCTTTTCAGAATCCATGCACATCTGCAAGAAGCAGGGAAGCAGTTTTAAGCTGGCACTCTGAGATCTAACATTAAACACCCCTCTCCTGGCAAGCAATGCCTACTAAGCTAAGACAGCGCTCTGCACATCTCCTGAGTCTCCAACAAACAGAAAAGGACACACATCTTCATGGCTGTCAAGGTCTTAATCTCAAAAAAGAAATTTAAAACACAAGTCTTACATGCCACTAATATGCAAAAGGAAACACTAAATGTACCCTTCATCACCTAAAAAACCTGCTGATTTCAGGGAGAAGTACTTGAGAGTCTTTCACACAGATTCACAGGGTTTTTTCCATAGATCCACAGATTCCACAGAAAAGATTCATGGGGATCTTTTCAAGCTACATCTTTATAACCAGAGTTAACAGAGTATGACCTTTGGCAACGGTTGTTCAAGGGAGAAATTCAAAATCACTGCTAATTCACTGCCCATCAACCAAGTGATGCAAAAATCAGCCTGTGATTTGTTACTGAGCTTCCATGCCCAGCACACATTTACTGTTACCCCCATTACTGGAACACAAAGTAGGGGCATAACCCAGCCAAAGATTCCTCAAGGGAGTGCAGCAGAAGTATGTTTCATCTCCAAACCTAAACTGAGGACATGAGAAGCACTGCAGCACAAATCAAACCAAACCTTCTGATTCCAGGTGATGTTTTCAGACAAAGTGCAAACCAGAAGGTTACAAAATACCAGAGGGGGAAAAAAAGGCAAACCAATAAACAGACAAGATTACAGTAAGATACAGATGCTACTCAGCAAAGCCTACACAAAACTCTTGTAGTGCAGCACATTTCTGAAGGTAAAACAGAAACTGCAGCAGGTGCTGAGGGAGAGAAGAGGGAGAGCTGCAGATTGACAGAAGTCAGTGAGGCCCTTCTTCTCTGAGAGACAGAACAGGGAAAAAAGGAATCATTTCAAGAGGCAAGCAAGGTACCCAGAGTAGCCTTGCCGGCTGACAATTTCCTTGTGCCTCTTCCCCAACACCTGGGAGACTGGCACTGGTTATTAATAGAACAGAAAGACTGATTGGCTTTTGTTCTGCAGACATGGCGTATCTTTAATTTTCGGTGTCAGCAGAAAGGCACATTGTGCTGGCAAACAACAGCTTTGGTTACAAAACAGCCAGTACCAATAAAAGCTGATCTTGGGCTGCTTTAAAAATGAGTCCTGATGTGCTGTTTCTTGGCGATGCTTCATAAAAAAAAAAAAAAATCAATTGAGAACAAAATACCTCTTTCAAGTAGACAAAAGTCACCAAACACAACATAAGCAGAGAAGTTTTCAATTTGAACACGTGGACAGATCTGACTTTTTAAAGAATTAGTAGCCATTCCTCTATGGTGTTTCAAGCTCTACAAAGAAAGCACGTTCTACCATTTTTAAAGGTAACCAATTTGGAAAGAATTCTGCTCCTGTGCTGGCCTCATTCCAGCAGCTTGCTTGGAGCATTCTTCCAAAGGTATCATACACAGCTTTGCAAGTTGCTCCCCAAGGCCCTCCAGGCAAGGCAAATCTGCAAACCCCAGCTCAAGGAGACTGATTAAAACCAGATGAACTGTGCTTTGAGCTTTAATAAAACGTGTCTTAATAAAATGCATTTGTTTGCAAAGGTTTTTATGATTCTTCTGACTCGGTTTGATTAGAGCACCAGCAGCCAGTGGCGTTGAGCAGCAATGCCATTAGGATTTAATTGAGTGCAGATCACACCCTCTTCATCCCTGCTCTCTTATCTGGTACAGCATCTCAAAATCGAAGAGACAGTGATCAAAACTGACTTTTTAAACACAGGGAACTTGCAGTAGGAGGATGAGTGTGGCTGACCTGATGATCAAACACCAGCTTGGGGCCTCCATCTGCTGCGGTGTCCTCGCTCAGCAACATCCAGGTGTTGGTGTCGATGTCGTAGCGGTAGAAGTCGCTTTTCAGGGACTTGCTGTTCCTCACAGAGGAATCCAGGTACCGCCCCAGGGTGTAGATCTGCCGCCTCTGGATGTCAATGCACATCTTGTGACAGGACCTGGCACTGGGACCACTCTGAGAAGGCAAAGGACCACAAAAAAATGAAGGGAATGATGGATTTAATATTGCTCCAGGTGGGTCGCTAAGGGAAAATAAGTATTAGCAGCAGTTCCTTGGGGAATTCAGGAAAATCTGCTTGTAATCAAATACAGAGTTAATACATAAATAACTGCAAGAGCACATCCCATAACTTCTGTCCTTTAGAAAGACACCAGCGAAAACCTTAATGCACTTGTCACAACAAACTTCTGATTTGAACCTTTTTTGTCAGATTCCTTCGAAAACAGACAGTTTCTCCCAGAAGTGATTCTCAGAGGCGTGTGAAAACTACTTGATCTTTTGAAATAACAGAAGTCGATGCACATGAGAGGCAAATTAAGATGTCACAATCTATAAATAACCACACAGGAAGAAGATTAAGAAGTGCTCTATTACAAGAGCCTCTGTTTTATTAATAGGCTGTTTTCTAACAGATCATAAGCAGACACTCCCCCAAGCAATCATATCCCGTAATGGCTCTGGGAAGGTAACAAAAGCACTCCCTGTCCTTCACAAATAGATATGGCCCTCCCAGCCTCCATCTGAAAGAAAGTTTCCCACGGTAAACAAAACTGCCTTGAGTTATGATCTTCAAGAGAAACACACAGAGTGCCCCAAGTCAAATTATTATGGGCTTAATCCATCCAGGAGTGCTTAAGTTAAATCATGGAGTAATTTATTTAATGACATTATGATGATGATTATGCAGTCCTGAACAGTTTCCTTTCTGCTTCCCAAATCTCATTTTAAGGGCCTTCATACACTTTTTCCTGAACTATGAGAGTGATGTTCTGGTACACTAAAACATTAGAAATGTACACTAAAACATTAGAAAGTCTGCAAAGCCTTATGTGCAAAATATCAGACAAAATAAAAACATCGCATTATGAGTGTAGATCAATTCTGTAGTTTCTTTTGACACAGTTGGGTGACAGGACACAGAGAATGGCTTCCCACTGACAGAGAGCAGATTTAAATAAGATATGGGGAAGAAATTCTTCCCACTGAGGGTGGTGAAGCCCTGGCACAGTGTGCCCAGAGAAGCTGTGGCTGCCCCAGGATCTCTGGAAGTGTCCAAGGGCAGGATGGAGAGGGCCTGGAGCAACCTGGGATAGTGGAAGGTGTCCCTGCCCATGGCAGGACATTGGAATGGGATGATCTTTAAGATCCCTTCCAACCCAAACCGTTTTGGAATTCTACACAAAAAAAAATCTACTGAAAACTATTTTTAAGTAAAGATTAGGCAAGTAGGCAAGGATATAGCAAATCTTTAAAACCATTATTGAAGACTTATAGTTAAAGAAGAGTAGCCATATCACACCAAATAATCAGCACAATAGTTGCTCTGTGTGCTACCAAGTGTTGCCTTATGAAAAAAATCTTCATAATTGTACCCTTTCACTTAAATTCTGCTGTAATTTAAAGTACCCTAATGAAATGCACATCACTAAATTGGATAAAAGAAGAAAGAAAGCATTACATCTTTGTTGTCAAAAGCCTTTACTATTCATGTTACAGAATCCAATTTCTTGATTAAGCAATGGTTCCAGGAAAGTGTTTACAGTAACTCCAAAGACCATGTAAAGAGGTGAAATGAACTGTTCGTATTTTGTAAATATGAAGCATTGTATCGGCAATGATTACAGCTTTGAGGATTAGTTACTTCAGGGTAATTAAGATAATTTTATTTTCTGGAAAAAAAAAAAGTACTGATAGCAGTGAAACATTAGCATAAAATCCTGAAATGCAGCAAAAGCTCATTGATTGCCTTTGGTCACATGGAGGAAGATGACAGAGAAGGCAACAACACAATTTACTTTGTTCCTAGAAAATACAAAAACAGTATCTTGCAGAGGACCCTGTTCCAAACACAGGGGGGAGTTCCTTTGCATGAGAAGCACCAATCTGTGCAGCTCCTGGTTCACAAATAAATCACCCCAGTGTGCAAAGTCCATCCCAAGCCATGGAGTTGGGACACTGGGGGATATGACACCAGTCCCCTGCCAATGAGCACCTATTTGCCTTGGCACAGCTGCCCTGTAGGTGAGGTGAGGGTGAGGACCTCCCTGTGCTTTCTGACCCTCCCCTCTGGCAGGTCACTGCAGTTTTTTAATTGACTTGGGCAATTTAAGAATCATCTCCCCACTCTCTCACCTCTATGTGGACTAAATTAAATCCTCCCAAACTTGTTCAAATAGTGTCTTTGGCACTTTCAGGAGTAAATCTCCAATTTAGCAATTTCCTGATTTGCCTTGCCATGAGAAGCCACATCATTAACCAAAATTTGTCTGAGCACAGACACAAGGCTGAGACACTTCACAACTCAATACCCATTTCAAGGCACTGGCACCAACAACAGTTGCTGCACTAAATACACAACATACAGATTTCCTAAGACTATTTTAAAATGAGAAAAGATTCAGGAAAAATACATTTTTTATTTAATTACGTCCTGGCCACATCTCACACAGCAATATCTGGGGTTTTTTTTAAGAGCTGTTAAGGTTAACATTTCATCTCTACAGACACAGAATCCTCATCACCTCAAGTTCACTCGAAGTGCAGAGTCTGCCATAGCATGAACTATCTCCTGTAATATAGGAAACTTCATCCAATTTGAAATCTGTTCTCAAAGGAAACTGGAGTTCTGCCTGCACACCACTCACAAGATCACAAGGAACCTGCCAAAGTTTCTTCCTTAGCCTCCATGTTTACCAAAATGAGTAAATAACTCCATTAACAGTGATAGGCGCTGGTTTGACATTTAAGGCAGAAAAGGGAAAAGGTCTAAATCTGTCTTCAGTTCTGAGTTCAGCTTGACCATGGCAACCCTTGCAGCTCATGTGTACTTCAAAGAGGGATACAAAGTCCATTTACAAAGGCACTAAAAAAAAGCAAAACGCTTTGAGGCACATGTGATGAATCAAGCCCCCGCGGATTGCTGCGAACGTTCATCCAAAGCTGTGTGCTCCATGTGGTTACAACAGCAGCCTGTTGTTCACACAAAGAACACACTGCCACAGCTTGTCATGGACACAGCAAACCAGTAAATTCAAATGGGAAGGTTTGTTGATTCCAAAAGCGTTCAAAGAATCTGACCCTTTAAAAGCAATGAGTGAGAAAAACTGACCATGATAGAGATGACTCTCTAATGCAAGGCTGAAGAGCTCAAGCATAGCTAGAGGGCAAAAGAACAACCTTTTGACCCCTTGCCAAGATGTAGGCTGGTCATAACCCATTAATTAATGTCCCAGGCTGAGTGGATCTTACTAGAGATCTCTATGCCCTTCTTCAAATTCAGGCCTTATCACCAAGTCACAGTTTTGACAAGTTGCTTTCGTGATTATCTGAACTCATAACAAACCTGTGCAAAACTCCTCTCTGGATGTGTTCAAGGCCAGGCTCGATGGGGCCCTCAGCAGCCTGGCCTAGTGGAAGGTATCCTTGTGCATGGCAGGGGGTGAAACTAGAGGGTCTTTAACTCAAACAATTCTGTGATTTTTATAATGAGGTACTTTACTTTGTTCTGGTTTCTTCTAAGTTATTACACGTGGAATCCACATTTTTGCAGATGAAGCTTCACCACCTGACTGACTGAGGTAGTAGAGGTGTCACCTCCCAAACAGAGCCCATCTTCCATTAAGACTCTAAAAGTCACATCCAGCAACAACACGCAAACGACCTGAACAAACACTGGCTCTGGGGACTCCTTCCAATTCTCATCAGAAAGCTCCTGGCACACACACTGCAGAAACCACACGTGAAAGGGGCTTGTGACTGGGCTAAGTCCTTATTCAGATGGCAAGCAGTGTGTCAGGCTGCTTTGGCCAGTGCCTCAGCTGCTGCCAAAGCTGTAATGGCAAGAGGAAAGCATTAGCATATCACATTTCTAACCTACAGGACACCAAACAATACCAAAATCTACTAAGCACAGGCACTGCTGGGTTTGTGTGGGACTCATTAAGTGCCCACACAGAGCCAGGACTGACCTGAACAAAGTGGCTCTGTGCCACCCAGCCCCACTGTACAATCAGCACAGCACAGTCACAGCTAAAACAGATTAAACAGCATGTGCAGGGTCCTGTTTGGAAATGCTACAAAACACCAAGCTTTATGCCCAGCTCCAAGGCTCTTCCTCAAACAGGTTGGTGTTGATGCAACTCCTCTGGTCTCTGCAACACAGATAAACACCCTGGTGAGGGTGGGATGGTGGGGAAAGGAAGAGAGGCTGTATGGCCAGGAGCACTTAAGACGGGCTTTCAATCCTTTAAGCGCCCAGGGCCAAATAGGATTTTTAGGTTTCGTCAGTGCTACACGAAATTCAATTGTGCAACGCCAAGTGAATACACAGTATACTTTATGAAAAGCCTTCTCAACATGCTAAGCCACTTTATAAAATCTAATTAGAGCTTTCTTCATTTAACTTGCAAATGCTGAAAGCAATTATCCCACTTAAGGACTAACTTACAAAACGTTTTCAAAAAGCAACACAACAGCACCGAGAGACAACACCGCCTCCTTAGAATAATTGATTTGTTCCTATACAGGGGAGAAAGGATTGGGACTCAACTCCTTAGGGTAGGGTCTGCTCAAATCACTATTTATGCCAGAATCAGCAGGCATCATCTTAGCAACAGCATCCTGGCATGCTACACTAAGGCACAAACATGACAGCTTTCACTTTTTGGTTTGTTTTTAAATAAATGTCCTATGAGCCTCCTTTAATGTGAACATGACTGCAGGAAGCCAGTTCCACTGCCCATCCCAAACAAAAACTGGGGGAGCTTGGCTTTTTCTGGTTATCATAACCTTTTGCAAATAAAGGGGTTTCAGTTGCAAGAAAAATCTCTTTTATTCAGACCAATCCAGATGAAAAACCTCAGGAGCAAGCCTGGATCCTTTTCAAGAGTCAGGGAAATAAAAACAAAGAACAGCTGACTAATTCCCCGTTCTTGGTCCTGTAAAAGACTGAGTGGAATGTGAACACTGCCTCCAGTATGAAGTTCAAAAATAAGCATCATGAGGTAAATCTCTTGTCCTAAAGCAAACTAGGACGAGGACATAAAAAGACACAAACAACCTACTTTGTTTCCAGTCCTGAGAGCAGCCTGTCAGGCAACAAATAGTCCCTCCTGCCTACACACAACTGCAGAGATTAATTGCTCTCATTTCCCAGTTTCGGACTATAATTCATTTCCTCCTCCACCCCCTCCCCCCCCCACCCCCCCAAAAAAAGGAGGAAAGTTCTCCACAAACTTGAAAATGAAAGGAAATGCATATTATTCCTGGCATTAATTCAAGTCCATGTGCTTTAAGATTAGAGCTTGTTAGTGCTTTATCAATGCCAGTCTACAGCTAATGCGCTCCCAAAATGTTTAATCTGAGCTGCAGCAAAGATTTGCTTTGCTCTAGATGAGCACTAAATTCAGCAAGAGAAACAACTACAGCCACACAACAAAATAAAACACTTCCATCCCTTACAAGTTACTCACAGAAGGCATTTAAAGTTTATCATAACCTAAAGGTGCCAGAAACGTAAGAAAATAATTAAATCTTTTTTATTTTTTTTTTAATGGTAGCATGGAGGGTTTTTGTATGGCCACTCAACACAAAACACAAAGAGCTGGGGGTTGATGTATCGTTCCTATCACCCAGGAAATCACCAAAGATGTGCCAGGAGCACCAAACCACCTGAGGGAGGGTCGTGCACGTACAGCCACACAACAGGAGCATCATAATTGTGCTCAAGGCCAGAGCAGCCCAGCATGGGCAGGGGCTCAGAGCCCTCTGTAAGGGTTTCTTCAGTGTGAAAGACCCTCCCTCAAACAGCACATCCCACCTTCCTACCCTGTATGATGACAGAAATCAGTGCCACGTGTGTCATTTGATGTCCAAGACTACAGATCTCCAGCAGAAGAACTAAAAACCTTTGGATGTCACACAGGGTAGAGGCAGCAAAGGACTGAATGTTTCTAGGAGTATAAGATGGGCGTTTAGCTCCAAAAAACGTATTTGGATGCTCAATGTACACTCCATTCTTTAAATTGCTCTGCAAATAATCCCTGGAAGTGTTCAAGGCCAGGTTGGATGGAGCTTGGAGCAAGCTGGTCAAGTGGAAGGTGTCCCTGCCCATGGCAGAAGTTTTGGGACTAGATGATCTTTAAGGTCCCTTCCAACCTCTAACATTTCATGATTCTTGCCACTAATTACAAAAGTAACAGACACTTCAACTTAATTTTAAGGCTGATTTGCCAGTTATAAAGAATATTTCTGAGAACATGCAAGTTCATCAGCTACAGAACAGTTTGGGTTGGAAGGGATCTTAAAGCTCATTCACTCCCATCTCCTGCATTCCACTGTCCCAGGTTGCTCCAAGCCCCATCCAGCCTGGTCTTGGACACTTCCAGGGATTGGGTAGCCACAATTTCTCTAGAAAACTCTTACATATAAATTAAATATGTTCTGCCAATAAATATTTTGGGAAGCCTAAGAAAATTACCAGAATCTGTCTAAGAGTCATGATGCTGAAAACTCCTCAGGACCAGTACTGGAAAGCCATGAATTTACACAATTTTTCAAACACAAGAGAGCTAAATGTCTTATGATAAATATTAGGTTTGGATATTAAAAAGTTATCATTAACTATTAATAAGTCCAGGCACAAGAAGACAGAGAAGGCACCCCCGGTCAGGGAGTTGACACAGAATTTGAGCTATGGCTAATCTGCTTACTGGTGCCCTCCTACAGCGATGCCACGGGATAGATTTACCAGCAAAGTCCTTTCTGGGCATCTGACTCAGACATGATGGAGCAGATTAAAGTCAGAGGCAGCTTTTAGCACACAGTTTTGCGTGCACATCTCTTCAAGGTGGGAAAACAACAAAACTGAACAGGATGGAGCTTTCTTTTCCCCCTTCTATAAGCACGCTCACATTTGGGACAGTCCTAATTTCCCACTGTCGATGCTGCGCAACCTTGAGCTGAGCTTGCCACAAAGAGACCTTCCCTGCTTAAATTAGAATTAAAAAAATAAATGGCCTGATGTTCTATTTTTGAAAGACGGTTCAATGAGCTTATAAGTCAAATGATCAGGCTCAGAGATCATACGACAGCATCCTTATGACAGCAGCAGGCTGGATTTGATGACCCTTGACAGCCCAACCCTCCCAGTCTGACATGAACTTGACTCCAAGTCTTTGCTCCATCCTTCAGGGATCAGCACAGGTTTACCACTGGCACAGACTCGGTGCAGCACATGAGCATTGCTAGAAAAACAAATAGATAATGCTCTATTCTCATGAAATTAATATTTATTAGCCTCCCTGCCAGCCTGCTTGCTGAAACAACTAATTTGAGAGTATTTTCATAAAGGAATGAATTAATACATGATCTTCTGGCTTCTGATGTGTTCTGATCAAGGCACCTCTAAAGACCAAGTGTGTCCTGACAGCTGAACTTTCCAAAGCACCAACACTGTGCTTTGACAGCTGTGCTGTCTGAGTTTTCCTACAGTGCAGAAACAGCTTTGGCAGCCAATGCCAGAGGAATTGCCAGTGCAAGAGTCACATTCCTGGATCTCCTGAGCTCTCTCTCTCACACCAAGGTATCATCACGGCCTTCCAGCAATGCATAACACCATGGATCTTATGTTGCAGTAAAACAAGACATCTTACAAGCCAGTGGAAAAGGGAAAGGGGAGAAAGCTCCCACATCTTCAAGCATGCAGCTAGCTGGAAACAATTTGTGGCCACTCAGTATTTAAAAGGAGGTTATAAAAAAAGATGATGTGGGACTTTTTACACAGGCAAATAGTGATAGGACAAGGTGGAACAGTTTTAAACTGAAAGAGGAGACATTTAGATTAGCTGTTAGGAGGAAATTCTCTGCTCAGGAAGAGTGGGGAGGGTGCCCAGAGAAGCTGTGGCTGCCCCATCCCTGGAAGTGCTCAAGGCCAGGCTGGATGGGGCTTGGAGCAACCTGGGATAGTGGAAGGTGTCCCAGTGCACAGCAGGGGGTGGAATGAGTTGATCTTTAAGGTCTCTTCCAACCCAAACCATGCTGTGATTTTTTAATTTATATGAAGGAAGTTGCAGGAATGTGTATGAAGGTCTAGTGCAGGCTTTAGTTTACAGTCAAAAATAAAAGTCATCCAACCTTTGTGATTCAGCTTACAAATGCAAACAAGAGAAGTACTGAAGGAATACCCCAGTACAGAGTGACCTTACAGCAAAAGGACACCAATTCTTTGCTACTTCTAACAAAAGGCACAATCCACCTGCAAACTAAGTGCTGCTCACACTGGTGAAATGTGAAAAAAAATTGTAACTTCTTTAATTTTACCAAGAAAATTGTCAGTTTGTTCCTCCTGCACTGCTCAGCTTTGCTTCCAGCTACTCTGCTGAAATGTAACAGACGACCCACCAGAGAACCAGAGCTTTCACCAGCTCCAAGATGGGCCCTCAGGACAACATCCCTCGTGTGCCGAATTTCAGTAACCCCATTAACAATTGCAGGATGTTGAGTGAGGTCATTTTTGCACGCATCACAAGTTCATGCTGTCCTCTCATTACCAGTAACAATGGCCAGCGAAGGCCCAGCCAAGAGAGATTTTTCCATAGACACAAACTACTCAGCTGAGCTACAGCCCCACTCGCAGACCAGAAGGCTGAAAAAATTTAACTAGTTGCTTATAAACTGTTAAGCCACAAAGGTTACAAGCAAGGCTATGCTTTCAGAAGTTGGTTTTTTCTTGTAATTAATTGTCCTTGAGAAGCCAGTGACAGACAAACGTGAAATTCTAAGTCTAAATCCTTTGACAGCCACAGGCTCTCAGATGTTTCTGAGAAAGTGAAGACAGTTTTGAACAGGTGACAAAAGAGTAGTCTGCACCAGAAGGTGTTAACAAGTTGTAAAAGTGGCTGTTTAATTTCCTGCAGCCAAGTATCAGCAACATCTCCATCACATGCATGGCCTGGAAAACTCAGGGATTTAGTTCTATTAAACACACTAAGCTCTTTCAGGTAGGTCTGAATTCAGCACATCATTGCACCAGCCATTGTGCCAGTAAGTTCTCTTGAGACACTCCAGGAAGCTCAATTCCCAATTACCTCCAAAACCCAGTTGGTGAAATACCTCAGCAGCAAGATGCACAAAAACTTACTACATTTTCAAGCACGTAATTATCCAGACAATTTAGCTACAGATTTGTCTGTGATATCACTTGAGACTGCTTCCTCTATGTTACCACCTTGGGATAACTGATATTTCTTTAGGGATTTCTGTATTTGTACAGATTGAGGAATGTTAATGTAACATTAATGTAACAAGTCTCTCGGTGTAGCTGAAATAAGACATTACTCCCAAGGCAAAGTTGACTGGTGTGTGAAGCTTTCACTCACTGGCAAAAGTGAGTGGAAGTTTTCCTTCTACCTCTGCATATTCTCCTATTTCTTCAAAAACCTTTTCTTTAAATTCCTTCAGCGTGAAATGCTGGGGTGCTGGCATTCCAGCTGGCTCATCTCACAAATGCATATTTCTGTATCTTTCAAAGCCAAAAGGATATAAATCAGAATTCCTTGTACCAGCATCAACCTCCTCACTAAATCTTTACCTGAAATCCTATAATGTCGTTTTCCCCCAGGATGCATCCACAGCCACCCAAGAATGACTCTACACTGCCTCATCTCCAATTTACAAGGAATTGCAAAATGCATTAAGATGATGCAATAATGTCCTAATAAAGCCATGTAAGTAAAATAAAGTTCCATTCCAGACCAGAGATCAGAGCATTAAACTCATCATAAGCTGCAGCTGAAGTGGTGATTTTTATCGGAACATAAACGCCACAAATCAACTCTGCCTGATGCATTACTTCAAGGACTAAAAGTAGTTTTACTTTGCAACTGAAAGCTTTATGATGACTTGGAAATTCAGCATAACCTGAAGACTGGCACGCACAAGCTCCAGGGCTGCCAGAGTTGTGCAGCCTCCAGAACATTGGGCACAAGGCATTTATTTAATGCTCCTTTCTCCACGAGACTGACTTGAACAGCAGTGTGTGGAGGAAAGAGACCTCCACACATTCCAGCATCTGGTGTGAGGAATAACTGAAATTTGGCTGGTTTTCTGGGCTTTTTTTCATGCTTGAAGCAAGAAATACAGGCACCTAGTGAGGGAACTGAATAGCTTAAAACCCGAAGCTGTTTTCGAATACGGATGATCTTTTCCTTAAAAAAATGTCAAAGTTAAAAAAAAAAAAAAAGACAAATAAACCAGGGTTAAGAGGACAGAATTCTTGAGGCACACAAGGTAGCATAAGCACATAAGTTAGCTTTAAAAGCTGAAAACCTTTTCCAAAATACTTAAAAATAAATTATTTTTAAAAGCTGAGGTGCTACTCCCTCAACAGAGTCTTTTTGCTTTAGGCTGCCTAAGTGGAAATCACTGGGGATGTCAGTCAGGCATATGTGAGAGTCTCTCTCTAACATTCTGGTGAAAGAATACTGGCTCAGAACATTTTAAACCATTATGCTACTAAATAGAGAGGAAAATAAACCATTAGCCCGTGATGTTTAGGATCAGCCTAGGATACTTTTCATTCGGTTCACTCCAGCATCTGCCGTCTTTGTCCCTACTTTTGTAGGCATTTGCACTATTTAGGAAGTTGGCTCCGAGGTACGTCTGCAGTATCCAAGTTTCTTTCAGGGCCAGCTGCCTTCTCCCTATGTGCTTTTGTGGCACCAGGCATCTCGTACAACTGAGCATCTGTACCACTGGATCTGCTCAGCAGTAGGACATGGCACATTCACTGCCATTAGATCTCAAGTCCGTAAACATCGCAATATTTGCAACAAAAAGCCCCTCAAGTCGCTCGAAGTGTCTTCCAAACTGTATCACCATCTGTGGGAGGAAGTCAATATTTGGGACTAGTTCAATTCCTACGCTTCAAACAGCACGGGGTAAAAGCTTTACATTGATAAGCTCATGTACTGCTGCATCACACCCCCAAAGAAACCAGTCAGAGGTGTCACAAACTCCTATCAAAAATGCTTCTGTGGTAATATGACACTGAAAGCTTTGGGTAAATTCATCTGTTTCGACACATGTAAAGAAGTGCATGCAGAGACTGGAGAAAATTTAACTGGAAATACAATAGCAGTTGAAATTCCCCCTGGCTCTCACCATTAGGAGATCTTTCTACACTTGTCAGCTTTTACTTTCAGCATCCTGGAAAAGCACTTGGTGTCCACAGCAAACTGTCACCTCACAATATACCCATTTTCTACATAATTTTGAACCTACTGAAAAGAAGGCACTTGTTGACCTACACTTTCCCTCACGGTGAGCAAAGTTTTATCCTCTCAAGCAGTTAAACCATGACAAGACCTTCACTTCTACCTTCGGTAAGGAAACACTTCAACAATTTTTGAGAGAAACATGGTGTCACCTAAACCTAACCCATTTACACAATTTCCACATCCTTCACAGAGCTGATTTGTGAGCAGGGTTTTCCTCTGAAGAAACCAGAATGAGGATGAGTCAATGTATTTTCCAAGAAGCAGCACAGAAGGTACCAATCAGTGCAGTGACACTGTTTGATGGGAGATTACCCCCATCTCCTGTCTCTAGGAAATGCTAAAATGAGGTACAGGAACACCAGAGACACACAAAATATGCCAACTATCACACTGCTTTAGTCTCATTTATCTGATCTCCAGAGGCATCAACATCCCTCAGCATTTTGATCCTATTTCAAAATCCTCTGACTATCAATTTACACCAAACGAAGACTTTCCTACACTTAAAACTGTCCTCCTGCACTGAATTTCACTAAATTACCTTTCAAAAGAGAAAGCTGCTGCTTGGAAACTAGAAAGAGAAATCAAAACACACACATTAAATTTCTCTATTAACTGACACTGGCCTAGAATAAAAATGTCCAAGGAATGGCAAGGTTTTTTTTTTAAAAACTATTTATTCCCTAATCCTGAAGAGGTCTGTTGATCTACAGCTACTAAAAAACCCTGAAGACAACAGCATTTGTCAGAACATTCCACTTGATTCAGGGTAGATTCTCTTAAAGGCTCTTAAATGAAATGCATTTTGGCTGTGCCTTGTGCCAGCTGATTCACAGGGCTGTCACACACTCCAGAGACAGAAGCTGTGGGTAAGCTGAGAGGTGCTGAGCTGCTCCATGGAGCATCTCCCTGGAAGGATTCAGGCTTGAGGAAGAGGATTTGACAAGCACAGCAGGAATCCTGCTGGATCCATACACTGAAGGGATGGTGGGGTCTGTGTGTCCATCAGCAGTGGTGGTGTGCTCACCAGCAGGTCCTCCAGACCCTGTTTTTCGTGCTGTAAGGGATCAGCTACTCCAGCAGTGCCTGAGCATTTTGTCCAGACATACAAGACAGACATAAGGAGCTGGAGCATATCAAGGAAAAGAACAAAGCTGGGGAAGGGGCTGGAGCCCCAGGAGCAGCTGAGGGAGCTGGGAAAGGGGCTGAGCCTGGAGAAAAAAAGGCTCAGGAGGGACCTTGTGGCTCTGCACAACTCCCTGACAGGAGGGGACAGCCGGGGGGGTCGGGCTCTGCTCCCAGGAACAGGGACAGGAGGAGAGGGAACGGCCTCAAGTTACATTAGGGGAAGTTGAGCTTGGATATTTGGAAACATTTCTTCACTGAAAGGGTTGTCCATTCCTGGAACAGGCTGCCCAGGGCAGTGGTGGAGTCCCCATCCCTGGAGCCATGTGGATGTGACACTTGGGGACACGGTTTAGTGGTGGCCTTGGCAGTGCTGTAAGAACAGTTGCAGTTGATCTTAGAGAGCTTTTCCAACTTTACCATTCAATGATTCTATGAAAAAGAGCTACTGAAAATCAGCTTTGGTGGTCTAATTGTTAAAAGAGCAAACAAATGCAACTTCAGGTGACAAAGAGACACCTCACTGAGAAAAACAGCAGCAAAAACGTTTTCTAAAAAGGTCACACAAGGTTTCCCCAATGCACTGCAACAAAAGCTCCCAGTACCCTTACCCAAAAGCATGACTGTGCATTATCCCTACAATAACACTGGACAGGATGCAACTTCCACCATATTTCGCTCTTATCCAAGTTTAATTATTGAGTGGCTAATTTAACCACTGTCACTGATTAATTAGAATAAAACAGCCAGAAGCAGAACTAGCACAATACAACATAACAAGATTAAGCTCTACTGGAATCTACTCTGAATATTTTTTAAAATTCCATGTCAACAGACATTTCCTTTTTGCAAATTGTTTGTGAGCAGTTGATGTCCCTATTAGAGAAACATCTGGAGTCTTTGTTTTTGAATTTACTTCTCAACGTTTGAGATTGACCTTTTCATTTCTAAATCAGGTTTCATCCAGTTCTCTTTGGAAAAAAAAAACATAACCCACTGTTGGTTTCCAAGCACAGCAGCTGCCAGTTCACTGTACCTCTGAAAAAACCCCAAACTACACTTCAGGAGGCCTCCTGAACACTACTGAATGTATCACAGAATCATGGAATGGTTTGGGTTGGAAGGGACCTTAAAGCCCACCCAGTGCCACCCCCTGCCATGGGCAGGGACACCTTCCACTATCCCAGGTTGCTCCCAAGCCCCATCCAACCTGGCCTTGGACACTTCCAGCGATCCAGGGGCAGCCACAGCTTCTCTGGGTAACCTGTGCCAGGGCTTCACCACCCTCACAGCCATGAATTCCTTCCCAATATCCCATCTATCCCTGCCCTCTGGCAGTGGGAAGCAATTTCCCCCACTTGTCCTGGTACACCATGGCTTTGTCCCAAGTCATTCTCCAGCTCTCCTGCAGCCCTTTTAGGCACTGCAAGGGGCTCTGAGGTCTCCCTGGAACCTTCTCTTCTGCAGGTGAGCAACCCCAGCTCTGCCAGCCTGGCTCTAGAGCAGAAGTGCTCAAGTCCACATCATCGAGATCTGTCAAGCCCCTCATCCACCAAAATCCAAAGTCCTCCTCCTCCTGAGGGCTGCTCTTGGATCCATTCTCTGCTTGGCCTCTATCCGTCCTTGGAATTTCCCCAATCCATGTGCAGGACCTTGCACTTGGCCTTGTTGAACTCCAGGAGGCTCACAGGGGCCCCACCTCACAAGTTTGTCACGGACAGTCGTTCCAGAATTCCCTTTCTAAAGCCACCCACGTTTCTCCACACTTTTCTCTATTACGTACATCCCTTCTTCAAAATTCCTCATACATCCCACAAGTCTCCACTTTTTAAAAAACCCTCTTTCCTCCTCTCCCCACTAGACCCTTCCCATCTTCCACCTGAATTTCCTGACCTTCCAGAACACTCTGCTAACGTTCTTTCCCTCCAAAATCCCTTTATAATCATTTAGTCACAACTCACAACTCTTCTACTGCGTCTCCTCCACAGCTCTCCTTTTGTGCATCCCTCCCTCCTCCCATTGCAGTTTTACCCTGCTGGAGTCAGGCATGAGGAACCTGGAGAGAAAACATCCCAGGCAGGCCTCCCAAGCTTTGGAGAAACTCAACTGGATGTGGCATGACCCCAGCAAGAAGGAAACGAATCCCTTAAATACCAGACTGACCCACGCTGGTTTGTGCAGGAGGAAAACACAGCAGCTCCTTTCTGACTAAACAGTACATAAATACAACAATTTTACCTCTCCACAGCTCTGTTGTGACAGAAACCAGAGTATCACATTCGGTTTTGTTATTGCCCATTTTGTAAAGGATGTTCCAATCAGTAAGTACACGACACAGAGATTTGAGGGCTACAGGAAATGCCTGTGAGATTTCTTTCTTTTTTTTTTTTTTTTCCCAAGCTCAGGCTATTTGTTCTACTTGATTACAACCTCTAAAAAAACCTTTGCCATGAAAAAAATGAGAATATTAAAGTGTTATTTAATCTGGTAAGGAAGCTCACAAAATTAGCCGTGACAAGAAACTGAGAAATACAAATGAGAAACAAGATGTTTCCAAATAGCTGAAGAAATCAACTCCTGAATTTGTCAAAAAGTGGTGGGATCTCAAACATTTCATACCTCCCAGAAGAGGTGGCATGAATTTTTCTCTGACAAGCAAGTAATGAACTCAAAATACAATAACCACACAGAACCAGAAGATTTCAGTGTACAGTGAAATGACTACACAAGCCAAAGGTCTTGGGCTTCTTTTGTCTCGTCCTATAACCCAAGCTACATTCATTTCAGGTTTCATACGTCAAATACTGAGCAAAACAGGCCAAGGAAAATGGTTCAAATGAATTCCACGAAAGCTCTCGGGGTTGTGTAGCCTTTGGCAGTAACCCCTGTCCTCTAGACTTCCATCTGGTAGTTGTCCATTTCTATTCATTTTCGACAGAAGCTAAAAAAATAAACAATTTGTTTCTGAAGCTCCAACACCAGGATTGGGTCTGAAATGTTCATTAGCAAGTTCTTGGAACCTTCCAGTGGGAGGTGTCCCTGCCCATGGCAGCAGGGCTGGAACTGGATGATCTTTAAGGTCCCTTCCAACCCAAAACATTCTGTGATAAGTCTGGTTGTTCAGCCACACAAAATTATTTAACTCGTGCTCTGCTTGCTGAGCTGATTTTTTGGCCGATTATTTCTGCTTTTGAGAAATAAACCTTTCCCCTCCAGGAATCTTAACACTTCAAAGCCACCTCCAGCTCATATTTTCCCCACATAAGCATTTCAAAAGTCTTCAGAACTTGAAGGTCTGAACTCTGTGGCTCTCACCTTATGCTGCACTTCAACACAAGTGCTTTAGTAGGGGCATTTTTGAGGGCAACCATTGATGTATTTTTAAAAGTATAGATGTTTGCAGAACTTACCTCTTTCTCAGTATCCCTGGATATACAGGTCCACTGGTTTTCCTTCACACTGTATGCCCAGAAGTCAGCCAGATCCTGAGTTCCATCCCAGCCACCAAACAAATAAACAGTTTCTATTTAAAAAAAAAAAAAAGAGTTAATTTTATTTTAAAAAGAGAATGTGTTTAAACAGGCTAATACCTACAAAACATCTGTGACAAAGACTAACTATCAGAAGAGAAACTTAAACTCTTTTTTTTTTTACTTAAAACACCACTCCTCTTTGAATGGAACTAGTCATCAAGACAAAAATGTGGTTTGGTTTAGTAATGGAAGATTTTAGGATTGACAGACAGCCAATTCTCAGAGTCATTTTCTATTTCTACATTTACATAAGAGGCAATCAAACCCACAGCCTTCTGATTAAAATTCCAGACAGACAAATGAACAATATTTAACATTTTGGATCCTGTGCATGTAGTCTATCAATGACATCTCAGCCTGTGCCCTGTTTGGGGCAGGATTTATACATCAACAAGATTTTGGAGATAGGAGCAGCAAAGTTTTTCTGTTTAGTCCATCCCTTAAGATAGAAAAATCAACTACAAAATCCTCTTCAAGGGTAACATCTTGCATAAAGTAACTTACCTGATGCCACAAAAGCCACTGAGTAGAAGACTCACAAATTTAAGTCAGTGTTCCAGGGCTGTCACCTCAAACCCACAACTGCTCTGTGTACAGCAAGTTCTAAGGCTTCCCAGACTCACTGATAAAACCAGATGAAGCCTTTGAAGAGGGGAACCACTTAAGAAAGGAGTTTCTGTTCTGCCATGGAGAGATAACCAAACTACTCCCATTATAGAAATAGCACTATCTCGTCTCAAATTCTAAAAATACTTCATTTTTAGACTACATTAAAACACAACACAAAGTCCAAGAAGAACAAGCTCCTCAAGACTTGTAGAGCTTTGAAAAACCCCTTTAAAATCTACAAACAACTTCTATTATGGAGGTAATGGCCAATTTTTAATCCAACAGCAATTAAAGCACGGAGTTAGAGCACGATTATAAAATGGGACTAGTCCCTGACCCTTACCTACCATCAGGATAGTGGTCATCACCATGGAAAGGTTACCCTGGTTCATTAACTTTAATTACCCTTCCTCCTGGACTCAGGGCTCCCAGTGTTCCCTGCAAAGAGCAGGTCCCTTTGTGCACATAAATTCTCACAGCTCACAAAACCCACATCACCACAACAGCTTCATTGATAGCCGAGAAAAATAAAAGATTTGGCACCGGCTAAGAATCCTACTGGGGCCTTGCCAAAATGTCAGGCCTGCCTGGAAAGGCTTTGTTGGCTCACATGAAATTTAATAGCAAACCTGAATGACTCTGATGAAAACTCAGATTTTGGAATTTACCTAACCCAGGCTGACAGAATTAAGTGTGAGCAACAAGAGAGGAGCACGGGCACCCAGCTGGTGCTGAGCATCCCCAGAGCGACACCCTGAACACAAGTGGACATGAACTCTGTGCCAGACCTGTTTTTCATCATGAAGTAAAAAGCTCTAGCTCACATGAAAGAAAGGTTCCATCACTATCTAGACACAATGAAAACAATTTTTTGGTTTCATGACTTATTGCAGAAGTATATGCAGATTTTAGAGAAGGGTTCCATGTTTTAAAAGGAATATTGCTTAAAGCTAAATGCATCTTTTGCTGGTAATGTCAAGAAAATAATTTTTTACAGTTCTCCTAAAATTTGGAATCGTTTTCCCATGGTATAAAACAAAAAAAATAGTTGTTTGGTGGTTTGTGGGATTGTTCTTGTTTGGTTGGGGTTGGGTTTGATTGTTTTTGTTCGGTTGGGTTTGAGTTTTTTGGGGATTTAAAGTTTTTTCTTGAAGTCAAGCTTAACTCATTTTCCAACCAGTATCACTGCTTGTACTCTAGCTGTTAATTCAGATTTTATGGGAGGGTTTTTTTCACCCTGCCTGCAGAGACCCAACAAGGACAGATCTCAAAGGCCAATATTCAAAGCAGAGGACAGAGGCCACAAACCCCAGGCAGCAGCAGTGGGCCAGTTCAAGGGCAGCCCAGCAGTCCCACACCAATATAACTCTGGTAGCACTGGGAACTCAAGGAGGAAAGGAGCCTCCTTCTGCATCCAAGCAATATGGAACACAGCAAAATTGATGCTGCTTTATTAAAGCAAGTCTCTATTCAGCTTTAGGGGCAGAGCAGGAGAATTTTCAAACCTAGCTGCAAGAAAAAAACATGAAAGCAATTATATTTACCCAAAGCTTTTACCAGCTACGTTTAGGAAGTCAAATTTCTCCTCCAGCATCCTCAGCTTATTTCCTCTACATTTATTTCTGAATACAAATTCAACACTTTGAATTAAATATGTTCTGTGAGTATTTCTAAACTGCTTGCTCAGTCAAAATTTTTTCTGTAATGTCTGAGTTCTTTTCTTCCCTTATTCTCTAGATGATTAAAAGGTGCCAGAGAAGTCTTCAAATTAGAGGACGTGCATTCCCAACAATCAACACATTTCCTGTCAACCGCTCCTTAATTTCTGTTTCCCATAAAAGTAGCAAAGCAGCCTTCTCCAACCCATTAAATACCAAAATTTTTGGGGTGGTTTCAGTCCAGGTTCCCACACATTCTCAAGGACATTTCTCTGACTCCTGTTAACTCCATTTACTCCATGTGGTGAAATCCTTGGTGGCATTCTGGTACAGCAGGTCTTCCTCAGTGAATACATTCCAGTTCTGGTGACATATTTAACTACACTCTTTGGTTAAGTAGTATTTCTATGTCTCTACTAGAACAGTTCTCCACGGCATATAAAAGAATTGTGGATCTACAGCACCTCTGCAAGGTCCATCAGTCATCCCCCCCAAATCCCTCACAGGAGGGCTAACTTCAGCAGAGACCATGTTGCCCAGGGAATTACTCAGTTATACTTTGAGCATCTCCAAGGATGGACATTTCAGACTGGATCCCTGCTGCAATGACTGATTAACTTCTTTTTATTTTCCCCTAACAGGATTTTCCCTTCCTGTCCTTTATCCTATCCTCTGCTCCCCACCAAAATGAGCCTGGCTATCTCCATGCTCTCACCAGCAGCTGAAGACAGCTCTAGGATCCTCCCATAAACCTTTTTTCTACCAGATGAACAAAACCAGCTCCCTGAGCATCTCCTCACACGTCACACACTCCAGCCCAGACCATCTTGGTCAATTCAGTTTGACACAATCCTTATTATCCCAGAGAGCCCAAACCAGGCACAGCACTCCAGATGTGTCTCCAAGAACCCAAAAGAGGAACATCACCCTCCCCTCTCCCTGCTGGCCCTGCCTGTGCTGGTACAGTCCAGCAGGAGAGGTTGGCCTCCAATGCCACGAGGACACGCTGCTGACGCACATTCCGCTTCCAGCGCCTCGCAAATCCTTCCATGCAGTCAGTCCCCAGCCTGTCCTCCTGCACAGCTGTCACATGCCAGGGGCAGCATCAGAACCTTGCAATGCTCTCCTGCAGCCCCTCAGGGTCCTCTGAACTCATGGCCCTGTTCCCCAGTTCATCAGCCACTGCCTTCCCAGTCAGCTGCCAGCACAGACTTGCTGGAGCTGTACTGAAGCATCATTGTCCCTAAAATTATGAAGGGTTCCTCTCAGAAATAAAAATCCAATCAAGGTGTAAGATTTCTCAAAAGCCTTCTACAAAAGGATGCCACTTCCCCAAGTAGCACCCACACCTTTAGTTATGTGCCAGCAGTGCTGCCCACTTCACAAGGAGCGTTTCAGGGCACAGATATAAAACCAGCCTTCAATCTCCTTGCAGCATCACACCCCTTGGTTTCTGAACCACAGTTCAGCTGAACACAAGTTGGCTGAATACAAGGGGTTTCTTTAAGGATAGGCATAGAGTCTCAAATGTGAAAGCCCCATGAAGTTGAGTAACCTCCAGGATTCAGCAGCTGTTTGTGTTTCAGAGCTTAGAAGCCATCTGTGTTTTGTTTCTGAGATCCCTTCATCCTGTACACAAGTCTTGTCTTTAAATATCTTATGGATAGCAGTGTTTTCCTCAGGCAAAACAGCATCCTTCATGTCTGCTGCTCTCTCTTCATCTTTTTCATCTTTCCATGCTGCTTTTGAACCAGCCTTGTCATTTCTGCTGTGCTGCCCACGTATACAATGGGCACGCTGGGCCCAGTGCTCTGGATCTCCCTCTGTTCCCAGCCTACAGATTTGTCCTCACTTAGCTAATGGAAGGAAGCAAAGAGAATTCCTTCGGACGAAAGAAAAAGCAAAATGATGTACAACCAAAATTACACAGCAGCTGCACTTCAGTGAGAGAACAGAGGTACCATATCAATAAAGACCATTTCACTAATGTTTTCCCTCAAAAAACTGTTTCACTTGCCAAAGAGAAGAAAAATGGAGACAGAAGAAAAATCATGGTTGCTTTGCTGTTATTTCTAAAGCAGGCTCATGGGAAAACTTCAACATTTAAGAAAGCCTGATATAACACCAAGTATCTTTTTTTAATAGAGTGATTTCTACATGGTCCATATTTCTATTGTTACCAAAACAACTGCATGGCTTTATGGACTGCATTGTCCTCCCCTGTGTCTGCCCTGTAAGAGCAGATGAGATCAATTCCACCTTGCCATGGAATTGTAAACCACATCTCCAAAGCACAACACACATACTGTTCATAAGTACCAACATTACTCCTTAAAACTTGCTTTTGGCAATTCACTTAACCATTCCTCTTCCAGAATAAGCACTGGAATTTTGAAATATGTGGCATATCTGACCCATAAGGAGGCCAGGGAGGGCAGACTCAAAGAGCTGTTAATAAGGAACCAGTGCCAGATGCTGATACCCTCATCCAAAACTGCATTAGGGTTCAATTCCCTGGGAACACAGTTCTGCACACGAGCCTGTGTGTTACTGCCCCAGTATTTCCCCAGGGCCTACATAAACAGCTTCTCATGTCTGACATGCAGCACACAACACCGTGTTCTCGTGTAGTTTTGGGGTTGTTTGGGGGATAGTTTTGTTTTAATCTATGTACCTGGGTTGCAACTACTCAAATACTTCCCCTTCCTTGTAGAAAAGCAGAGAGAACTCTCCAGCCTCCCACACAGAGAGCTGCATGAGAAATATTTGCACCTTGCAGGGAAAAGCAGGAATAACAGGAGCTTTCTGTTTTCATTTGCAGCCTAGAGCTTTAAAGTACCCAATAGTGGTTTCAGCTATAACTGTGAATTTCTCCTAGTTTATGTTTCTGCACATGTATACCAAATCCAACTTCCTAACTCTGCCATCCAGAGTCACTCCTGTCTGAGTGTTAATGTGATTAAAATGATGGAGGACGTTGTGTGAATCACTAGCTTCCCAGTTTTAATTTCTTTTTTTTTTTTTTTTTTTTTTTTCATCTAGGAAGACATCAGGCTGCATTTTCAGTTCTGCATCCCACAACGCCTACAGCTCCATTTCAAACTGCTTTAAGAGTTTTCCAAAGCATCAGGAACACTGCATTTACTCAGCTGTGGCAGGTACTAAGAACAGGAGTATCAGATGGGAATGAGCTCCAGCATAAGTTACTGGCTGCCAGCAGAGATGCTGAATTCCCTTTCAGTTACTTTCAATCTACTCTAAGTGAAAGATAAACCATGCTATAAGGCAGTTTAGATGAAGTTAATCCATGTTCTCCCCAAAACTGATAAAAGTCTCAGTGACTCCATGCACTACCAGCAACTTAAGATCTAGTTCAGCTACTCATCAGCCCATATCCTCTTTCTTAACACCAGCAAGTGCATCCAGTAAGTTTTGTACTATTAAATTAGAATTATTTTTCTAGTCAGTAATAAGTGGTTAAAACCTTCTTGAGGTTAATCAAAATGCCAAATCATTTATAGTTCATCTATAGCTACAGCAGGTCTGACCATTCGAGATGAAAATCTGCTTCCAACACTTAATTCTACATGATATGAAACTTCAGAATCTCCTTCTAAGTATGATTTTGCTGTTTCACTTCACTTCCAAAAGATTCAAGTTGAAGAAAAGTGAGATGATTTTTCTTCAGTTGCCAAAGCCGCCTGAAAAAAACCCACTTAGCAAGTGTGTGAGTAAGGAGGGAGGATGTCTTTGAAGGGAAGAGTACACCACTGCTCCCTTTGCCATTAACACTGGATCTGTCCAAGGTTAGCCAGGGAGCTTTCCAGCTCCAGCCTGTAAAATACATCCTGACATAACTGGCTAAATTCCCACCAGCTCATTAAACTCCACCTATACTCAAAAGGAAAACTCCAGCAATCAGCAATGGGAAACAACCCCAAAAACTTCCCCCGGCCTGTCACGAGCCAAATTAAATGGCAAAACTGATCATCTCAAAAACATTCAGCTATTACAAGCCTCAGTGGACCTGGATGCAAAACTGAGAGCAACTTCCCAAACAGCCCACAGGGAAACTTTGGGAAGGTATCCCACCACCTATAAATAGAGCTACAGCAAGAAAGAACCACCATGAGAGAGGGAGGGAGATCCAGGACTCCGCCTCTGTGGGTACTCTCCAGCCACTTTTGTGCAAGTAAAAAAAATAAAACAAATTTTTATATTTAACACATTTATGGTACACATTATGTATATTTCCATAAATAAAATAATGATTAGCATATGTGAAATACATACACATATCCAAAGTATATATAATACATATAAAATACATCAAGAAA
Organism: Phylloscopus trochilus trochilus; assembly: GCA_016584745.2. NCBI lineage: Eukaryota > Metazoa > Chordata > Aves > Passeriformes > Phylloscopidae > Phylloscopus > Phylloscopus trochilus. Next base: position 3,693,541 of record WQNJ02000016.1, read on the forward strand.
TATTAAAAAAATATATGGATGAGTTTCACTGCCTTGTTAAAGCAGAGAGAAACTGAAGTCAAAGGCAGAGCTGACAACCTTCCTGGGACTAAAGAAAAGCAAGAGGAATGGAAAGGAAGGCTCGCACTACCATGGATATTTTATTTTCAGGAGGTGTGCAGGACTATCATTTCCAAGTTGACAAGGATCATGTTTCTTCCACGCTGTTGTGAAACACTCACTACTAACCCCCGAGGCCACTAGGGAGCGTTGCCAGCCTCTGCATAGACAAACAGCAGCAAATCCTCCAGCAGCGTTTTGTTCTAATCAATCTCAAACCTCTCCCACCAAATGAAAGAAGTTTACTCTCCTCCACCAAATAACTCGAGTGCTTCCTCCAGAGCAGTAACTACTCTGAGCAAAAGCCAGAGGCTGCAGCTACTGCTGGATTTTTGCTTGTTCACTATGACTTAGCAAATTACTCTGGAAGGTCCTATCCTGTCACATGCTCTGTCCCCGTCCTGTGACCACAACAGATACGGCCATGGGCATTTTTTTTGCCAACTCCTTCAATGCCACCCTATATTCCTGTCCAATACCCACACCCTGATCTTGTTTCTCCCTTCCCAAGAACAATCCTTTCCCTCACACAGCAAAGACTCAGGGCAGATGCTTTCCTTATTTTAGTAAGGACTGACGTAGCACAGAAATCTGATTAAATAACAGACAAAGTTACAGAAAATTATGCAGAACAACAATCACTGGAACTGTTCCTGGTACACCACCCCACTTTCTTTTCTCTGCAGGTTCTCTGAAACAGAGTCTGAGCCATTCTTTGAACTGCTACAGGAAACATTTTTGCAGAAGATGTCTAAAGAATTATATTTAACAGCAGTTTCTTGCACACTGTGGGAATTAGAAGCCACTCCAACCAAAATACAAGGACTGTTTCAAAACATCAGATCTATTGCTTGAGCACAGCCTGTAGCAGATAAGGGAAATTATTATCCCTAATTTCTCTTCTCTTGTTTGAACTTCTGTTCTAAGATGGTAGGAGGAACAAAAAATTAAAACCAATTGTTCTTGGTTTCTTATTTAAGACAAGACAATGGCTAAGGCATAACTCAGAATTATTATGGAAGAAGGGGAAATGCAGCTGGAATATAGATCCAGAGAGGAAGGAGAGCATTTAACCCAACTATTATTGAGATTTTTTTTCTCAAATACTGAAGCTAACACAGCGTCTGAAGAAAAACACATTTGCATATTAATCTGGAAAATAACTGATTAAATACTTTAGTTAAGAAATGTAACAACTACTCACCTGTCTGCACATCTATAACCATCTGATGGCCACCTCTCATCCCTGGCCGACTGTCTTCCCCGTCACCTTCAGAAAAAGAGGGAAAGGAGAGTTTTCCAGTCTAAGATTTTTAAACCAAAGAAAGACACAGCCTCAACATGGACACAGAGGACCTGAGTAACTCACCCTTCTTTAAACACTAGCACGTCACTTTTTCCAGTTAATACTTTTTTGTGCATTACAAAAGCGTAGAAAGTTTTATATTGAATTATTTGGTGACTGACAGTACAGAGAGCAGAACTGAACAGTGCAACTCCCAGTGCCTTGGAAAGGAGCTCCAACGTTCCTGACGCACTCGGTGCACACAAAAGAGCTCTGAGCTGTCCTTGCAGCTCTCCAGCAGGGATGACACAGCCACCCCTTGGCTCCCCTTCCATCTCTCCCCACCTGAGAGCTGCCTGAGGGCTGAGCTGTGAGAACTGATACTCAAATGACAGGGAAATGAACCCCTGGGATGGGAGCAGGAGGTGATGTAGACATAGAGCACGGGCAGCTTTGCACCAGCCATTCTCACATATAAGGGAATTCCAACTGTCCAATTAAAGCAGCTTTCCAAGCACTTTATGTATCTTTAAGCATTGAGGACAGGTGACACAGATAACCCCTCCCAAGGGGCTTGGGGACAGTGCTCCACATTTGGCAATTGTCACCTTGGATCCTACATTAGCTCTGTGACAGTGATATTTGTACTCTGCTACAAGTCTCCTCTCAAGGCAGACAGGAATGGGAAAGACTCTGCAGTTTGGATTTACTGTGTAAGAGATCAAGACTTCAAAAGATCCACTTCATTTAAAATACTCCCTATTAGGATAATGTATTTATTTGCCAACTCTTCTCTTTAAGTTGAAGTTACATCAATTCCATGTGCAAAATCCTGTAACATAGGTAACTGTTCTCATGTTTAACCAATATTCTAGGATTTGTTACTAAACTGATGATCCATCGTAAAGTTACCACTTATTCCTGCAGTGCTCCTTACTGAACCAGAGAGCAGGCTGAATTTCACTCAATTTGCAGACAAATGCAACTTTTTCAGAGAAGAAACCATTCCCCAGAACTCTCCTAGAGGAGACTTTCTTGCATCATTTTCTTGCTCCATACTCTCAAAGGAACAAGACAGAACTGGCAGTACATGAGTTCTGTCTTAAGAAACTTCCTTACCTTTGGTGCTTTTGGGGATAATCTGCCCCCAGCGAGGTTTGTACTCTTGCTGACTGATATACTGATTGAACAAGCCATCTGCAAAACAAAAAATTTTGCTGGATAAAACATTTATTCTTCCATTATAGCAAAATCACTTTTAACGTGGGTAACTTCAACCTAACTTAATCCAGTATGCCACTCCAAAGTCTCCATTTTCAGTGAGTTCTCCATTATGTGTCAGTTTGTTAAACTTTTGTTAGTTGGTAAACTTTTGTTAGTTTGTTAATGAACTAAATGTGCAAGCACTAAAATAAAAAGAATACTTGCTACTAGATCAATCAAGAATTATCCAGTTTGCCTGCCAGGTCGTGCCAAGTGTCTATAAATCTCCAGTGTGGTGTATTTAATTAAGAATAGAATCCCTCCCCCTTATTTAAGCAAAAGGAAAGTTGCCAGTGCATATAAAATTCAACCATTTTAGTGCATGTTAAGTTAAAACTAGGTCAGACAGCATCTCTGGAGCTTCATCTGAGAAGGGAAGCAGAGCAGATTGTTTGAATGCTGTGATATGGGACAACCAAGCACTGGATGAAAAACAAAACAATAGTTTACATTCTCTTCAGAGAGTTAAGCAAGAAGAGAAGTAGAGGAGGCTTTAGATCCCAGGCCAGATGTGCCAAGTGCAGCATTTCTGTGAGCAGCTCCAGCACTTTTTTCACACTCCCCTTGTGCCTTCCACTTCTTCACCCCCAGCACCCAGAGGCCAGATCCTAATCCTGTTCAGATGTTACCAGTCTATCACATAAACACCAATTTTCTGTCAAGGAGACTTGTAACACCCACACTCCCTGGGACTGCTCTCCAGTCTGGGAAGGACTTGGCACATGAGGAACTTGGTACTGATGTTCTTCAAATGTCTCCTCTGAAGCACCTCCCTCACCTTCTGTAGCACAACAAACTGTAAGAGCACCTGAGCACTGTTTGCCTGGCTACATCCCACCCATCACCCACAATCTCAACACACAAGCTCTTCCTGACAAATGTTTCTGCTGTATTAATGTATTAATGCATTACCTGGAAAAACAACAATAGGAATTTAATAGACAATGAATGCCTTTGTTTATTTATACAAAAGGCCTTTGTAAGTATAAAGGCAAAAAAAGAATTATCCTTACTGAACACATCCCTATTTATTTAGAAAAAAAACTAAAAATCTTTGTTGAGCGTGACACAAGGCTCAGAGAAAATTTTGAAGTGTTTCCTGGCATCCTGTAGTTTGTCGTGACTGAAATCCAGGTTTTAATTAAAACCCAAGCCAACAAGTATTTCCTGGGAGAAGATGAATGCTCTATTTAGAGACCATCTAACAGGAAAACAAGGGCACTCGAGAGCTCCCGAAAGGTGATGAGTTTGGTCTGAAAATATAAAACTTCCATAAACTCAGCTGTGCAAGTTTTTCCAAATAAATACTCTGCAAACAGGGCAGATTTTACTTTCACCTCAGAGCCAAAACCAGCAGCTCTCTCCACACATTAGGTAATCGAGGAAAGCCAGAAGTTTGCTCAACGTATGTAGAAAGAAAAGTGGTTTATTTTGGGTTTAATAGCAGGGTTCTTAACTCCCACTTCTTCAGCATTTATGAAGTTGGGACAACACACAAGAGGCTTGAAGCTTGAGATCTCATAAATTCTGATTCAGAAAAGCCAGGCCTAATAGAACAAATGCATGTGCTGTAAGAAATCCCACAGTGACTCAGCCACAAACGCAGACAGAAATTTAGCTTTTTGGTTATCGTTACAGCCTTGGGTCTGCAAGACAGAAACCAAAACCGTATTTATCCCGATGGCATCCAATAGATAATTGGACATAAATAGCTCAAAAGGATGAATTACACCACATAGGATCTGAAAGGGTGATTTAACCTCTCTCCCATGCTCTACACCCACAGGCTGCACTTGTCAAGATACGACACTTCTCCCCTACTGTGCCTTCAGCCTCTTCTAATAATGCTTCTTGTCTTCCATGGGACATCGGTTTGGAAACACTCCAGCTTGCTTCCCAGAAATGTTTCCTTCTGCTGGAAGCAGTTCCACATTCACTCTACTTGCATTGCAAACCAGCAGCAGCTTGTTTTGGAAGCTGAATCACCACCTGTCTGACACCACCAGGGAAAAAAAAAAGGAGGATTTCTAGGTGGATTCTGTACCCGACGCCAGACCTACGCCAGCGCACTCCTTATGTTCCTTGTCAGGAAGAGCACTGCTGACCAAAAGGTCTCCAAAGCTCCTGTGAGGCACTGAGGATCAGATCTAGGCCTGCTCAGGTCTGTCAGCTGTTCCCAATGAATCAGGAGTTTAAAATAAATTTCAAGACTCTTGTCAAAAAAAAAAAAAAAAAAAGGCGTCAGGTGGAAGTTTTTAAATGAAGCATTTTTTTGCGCTCCAGAGACCTCTCACTTCAGTGTCCATGTTTACTAAAATTACAGCCAGAAAAACGATTTTGTACTATTTTCAAGCCTTTTGCAACAAGTCATGACGCATTTTGGATGTAACAACACGAAGTTCACCGTGATTAAAGCTCGGTAAATTCTGCTTCCCTGATAAGCCAAGTCTTTATTTTGCCAGCCAATTGCAGGTTACCCAGAAAGGATTGGGACAAACATCGCAGACAAAAATATTTGACTTGCTGAAGCCAATCAGGAGCAAGTTGTATAAAGCTTGGAGGTTTTTAGACAACACACATCTCCAGGTAAGGTTGCTGAAATCTATTCACTTCACTGCCAATGGCTCAAAAACCTTCAGAGTGACATTTAGCCCATAATTTCTGGGAGCTGGGGTTTGAGGTTTTAAGATTTTTCTCAAACCAAAGAAAAGTAGCCAAAATACCTAAACAGTCTGAGGCTTTTTGAGTAACAAACTACATATGAAAGAAAACCTGAAGGAGAGAAAGGTTCTACCAGATAAAAATCCAGCCACTACTTTACAATTTCCTCAAGATATGGGAGAAACAAGGAAATACACTATTTTTTTTCCAGCCTCAGAGCTGTAATATTTTCTTCACTTTGTTCTTCATAAAACTGAAACAAGGTTTGTTCTCAAATCCATGTAAGTTATCCTTCTTCTACACAAAGCCTACCATTTGCTTCCCAGAGGCTTTGGATCCTTAGCCAGCCTCTCTTCCCTCCATATATCCCAGAACAGCCTTCTCAGAACCAAATCCAAACAATATTAGATGGTAAAATTCAGGCATACGTGTCTGTCTAGAGCTTCCAGGGGAATACAATTGTTCCTGTGAATTGTTCCTGTGAATCATGAGTTCTGGGAGACACTGGAGCCCGCAGGCTGCGCATCACAACTTCTTGTTTGTCGCACAGGACTGACTTGTCACCAGATAAACACATGTCACATACTGACGTGAGCAGTGCCAGAAGGAACACCTCAGTCCCTGGAATACTAATAGGAAACAAGCAGCTCTTCCAGCCATTCCAAGCAGCTTTCCACGTCTACAGAAGCTGCGAGCAGTTCAACCAAGCAATTTGCACTCCACGTACTCTCTGTAGGAATATTAAGCAGATTTTTTTCCTTCAATAATATAGGCCCGAAAGCTATAGGAATGGATCCAAATGTGAAGCATTTGAACTGAGTCTGTGAACCAGCTGAGATTTAGGGAACCTTTTCTTTCTGAGACGAAGTCAGGCAGCTGCCAGAGTTTCCATTTGCCCATTTTCTAAGTGTAACGCACAAGTCAAAAGAATCAGCGGGAAAAGTGTGGCTGCCTGCCACCGAGCTCTCAAAAGAAATCATCTGGTGATGTGAGGTGGAAGACAGCGTTCATCATTAGCAATGCAAAAGAACAAGAGTTAGCTCTGCCAGCACTAATTCTTGACCACCTACTCTTTTTCTACATGACTAAGCCTATGGAAATAGCCCGCGAGAGATGCAGAGCGTTGCACTTTGTCAATACCCACCACTGCAAATACCAGCCTCTCCAGAAGACATTTTAGGCTGAACTGAGTGTGCAGTATCTCTGTCAACCTCCCTGTACTGCTGTTTGTGCCTTTAAGGCAATGAACTCCCAGATCAGCAAGCGGTCAGGAGTTCACATATTCATGCCCAGTCTGCAACAGAACAGTCGCTCTTTGAACGATTTCAGGGATAATTTAAGGATCTGTATGTCTCAATTAACTCTACACTTCAGCTACACTACACAGACACAGGACTAAAGTTAATCCTCTTTTATTGGGAAAAACAACACATCAGACAGGAGTTCAGTGGTAAGAACACCCACACCTTAGAGACTAAGCAGCAAGCTACTGAGACTTCACAAAAGAGCTGCTAGGAAAGTAAAATGATTAAAAAACCATCACAGAATGGCCTGGGTTGGAAGGGACCTCAAAGACCATCTAGTTCTAACCCCCATGCTGTGGACAGGGATACCTTTCAACAGACCAGGCTGCTCAGAAAATGCTGGGGAGGTTGTCAGATGCAAGAGAACAGAGTAAGGACAGGTGACTGTGGAAGATATACTGTAAATACTGTAGGAGAACACGCTCGAGGCTGAAAACCTCTATTCCCATCCTACCAAGAAGAATCCAGCTGTTAAGCACCATTAACATTCAGCACCCTGACTGCTAGAAATTCAGACAGATTGTTCCAGCTGCAGTTTTGGGGGGGGGGGGGGGGGGGGGCGCTTGTGGCTATCACAAGAAGTTTGTCCTGTCCTCTCCCCCACCCCAGGCTGATCAGCTCCCTGTCTGGGTTGGCCATGTGGCAGCACGAGCACCAGTGCCAGGGACACTCTGTCCTGAGCAAGGGCAGGATTGACCCAGTTAGCAGAAAACCCGCAGTCGTGTCAGCTTAAAGCAAATATGGGATGTAGCCTCAGTGTCTCGGGATAGATAGCACTTCTCTCCAAAGGGTGCTGGGAGGCGACAGAGCTTTAAATGGGTACATTTACAGCTGAAGACAGCATAAGGAATGGCAGGAGGATGGGGGAAGGAAGGTTAATGTATTCCAAGACAAGCAGAATCATTAAGGATGACCAACAGAGCGATGGGAGATGCGCACACTGACATTTAACTTCAGCTAGCCAGGTGCCGGATTAAAATGAAGCAAAATAAACATCCCCATGCATATTTTTCTCTCCCTCAGAAGCAGTGACAAAACCTAATGATGCTCTTGAAGACTCTCCTGCTAAATTATCCACCGTCTGTTACTACCAAGACTTGCTTCTTATATTTGCTGGAACAAAAATAAAAAGGCTAATAAAACAAGCTGCAGCATATTCCTCCAGCTCACCAAAGTGATACTGAGCTCCTCAGCCTCCAAAAAGGGACATGATTACAAAAACCAGGGAAGGAGGATTATCCACATCAAATCTGACAAGAAACAAGTGTCTGTCAGACAGAACAATACAAGACCTTCAGTTTCCTACCGGGCCAGTCCTTTGCCAGTACTTCCACACCTGGAAAAGCAGAGCACTGCTGACAGCAGCTGCACCCTCAGCATACATTAAACAGGAAAAGAAATTAAGATATAGCAGCTCAAACAATGAGGCTACAAACACTCACTTCATTAGTGCCCAAGAAAAAAATCCAATTTTTGAGAGTACTTTTTCAGCGCATTCTAAGACTTTGAGTGAAATTCCATTCAAGAAATCATTTCCACTCCAGCCTGCAATGAAGTGGAAAGAGGACAGCCTCCAGGCACTGAGATTAAGCCATGGCCAAGGCAGCAGAGCGAGGCAATGATAAAATCATCACCATCAGCACACAGCACTCCTCTGGCTGCTGCAGCATCATGGTGGGCTCTTCAGCTCCCTCCAGGCACTCGTGTCTCTGAGACACGGACAGAAACAGCTCCCTGCTGCTTTTCCAGCCTGCAGTCCTCCCTTGCCCTTACAATTCAGGAGGAAGCTGCCAGTTGCAAAAGGGCCCTGCTCTGCAGGAAGTTGTTCACGCTCCCAGCCCAGCCAACACTCTGCTGTCTCAGGAGGGTGAGGATGGACATGGCAATTCTCAGCCTCGACACTCGTAGCTGCTCATGGAGCTCAGCACAGGGCAGGTCTGCACTGCTCTGTCTGAAGAGAAACCTTGAGCCAAACCCATAGAAAACTATTTACTGCCTTTTTGCAGTTTTGGAGGACCTGTTGCAATAAGCTCCTTAAAACTGTGCTCAGTTGAACAGCTTAGTCACAGAAAGATGGTGGGTTTTCATGGAAGACAACCCTTGATTTTCAGGCTATCATTTCTATCACATTCTGAGAACCACTTCCAGCTTCATGGTACAAACCACACTAATGGGAGTCGAGCAGGTACACCGGCATCTTTCCAAAGGTATTACAAAATGACTGATTAGCCCAGAATTAGAGAATAACATATCTGGTGCCAGCTATCCATGAAATTGGTTCACTAAGTCCCTAACTCTACTGGCATCAGACACAAAGTTTTCCTCTTACAACAATACAGGTCTCCCATAATGAGTGGCTGCACAGAGTCAAAAAGCTCTACACCCACAGCCAAGAGCACCTTCGCTTTATCAGACTGGAATCCAAAACTGCTGCAAAGGTCTTGAGAGTCACTTCAGTGCAACAGTCCCACTCTTTCTGTATCCTATTCAATCAAGAGAGAGTACATCTCCTTCCTTTTAGGAGCTGAGAGCTGTTTATACACCGTGTTTTTAAGTAGAAAGCTTCCAAGTAAAAAATTAATAGCAGTTCCAATGAAACTGACTGCCCTGCCAAGGTCCCACTCTGCAAAGGAAGGAAAACAGGCTCTGTCTCAGTCACTGACTTCCACAGAATTCTCCGAGGATTATTTTCCCCATAAGCAAAGAGAGCATTCTCATCCAAACACAGCTGAAAACTTCTGCCTAAACACCAACTCAGTGGTGAGCTCCAACCAGAAATCATGATCCAGATCACCACTGAGAACTCCAGTCCTCTGCTTCCCTGCTCAGCATTCCGGTGACTTTCCTGACAGTTTAAGCCCACCCTCAGTTTGCCAACAGTTACATGAAGAACTTGTCTTTACTCACCCAAGTACACATCCCTGTCATCTGTGGGGGAAAAAGACTCCAAAAGCAGCAGTGATAAGAGACTTCATGAATTTTTATCCTTCATGACACACACACTCACAAGTCCAAAAGCTGACAGCACACCAGAAATGAAACAACACATGGACCTGCCAATTCTACTACTAAGCACGCTAGCATTCAAAAGAAGGTAATATTTCAATGGGCTTTTTTTAAAACTCATGAATCAGATTCTCCGATTCTCTTACCATTCACAGCTTTTTCTATCAGTTCTTCACAAGCATCGAAGTCCCCCTTCAACACCAGTTTGTCGTGCAGGTCTGTCAACATAGGGTGCTCCAGTGCAATCTTGGTTTTCTTCTGCAGCGACTCGAAAGCCTCGGTGTAGTTGTGCTGCCGAAAATGCTTTAGGCAAAGGCGAATGGCTTCCTGTTCACGGTACTACTGGAACACAAGAAAACCTCTGAGACATGGAGATTCTTCCTTTGACCAGCACTGCTGGCATCTACCTGTGACCCTGTCCAGAGACAGGATCTCTTATCCACAAACGGCTGGTGAGCTCAGGGAGGAACGTTGTGTTGAGAGATATTATAAACTGTGCAGGCATTTACTTTCCAACAGTATAGAAATTATACAATTTGATATCATCCAATTCAATAAGCATCCAAGAAGAGAGTGCATGGTGTCCCAGATCTCTGGGGTGATCATTATTTCCCCCCCCCCATCTGCTTGGCCCTGCTGTTCGAGGCCTACACGAAGCACAGAGCAGGAAAAAGCCTTCGCTATCAGCGTTACATAATTTGATTGTATGACTCTTACATAACAAAATAATTTAGAAGAGTAAGTAGGTCACAGCTTTTCTCGAAGCAGAAGGGAAAAAAAAAAAAAAAGCTGTGAGAATGGGAATACTTGCAATGACCAGCACTCCTGCCACGGAAAGGCAGAAGACTGGCCCCAAATCCTGTGGGTTCGTGAGGGTGTGGGATCAGCAGCACCAAGGATTTATCTGCATGCCAAAGTTTTAATTTCTAAATATTCTCCTGCATCTTGAAGCAGAACCTCTGCTTTCACACCACGGATGGAAGCCCAGCTGCCCATCTCCCACTCGGCTCTGGGAAGGGGTGAGAAAGGTGAGAGAAAACCCACGCTGGGTCAAACATCCTGGCACAGACACACGAGGGAGTAGTAAACTCTGAGTAAGAGCTACAATTTTCAAAGCTGCTAACAAGATGCATAAGAACACAGATTTTTAAGTTGGTAAGTAGCAGAACCACTTATTTTAAATAGACTTTTCAAGCCTAAAATCTAAGGCATTAAAGAAAAAAAAATCATCTCAATTTCCATCTTTAAAACACTACTGTGGTAAAAAGCAAATGTAACTTTAAGCATCTATAAGACTGATCAAATTACAGACGAAAGATTTTACTCCTAAATGGACACTACTGCTTAAAGTGAAGTTTATAGTATTTAAATGAACAGAGTCTTTCAGAAAACCTGGAACTAACACTGACATTCAACAAAAATTAGTGCTCTCAAAATAATGGCTCGATAGCAAGAATCTCATAAACTCAAACAGCTAAAAAGAAACACGGCCATGTGCTGTATTTTTAGTTCTTAATCCATCAGTATTTCACAGCTGCAAATAGCCAGAACTATGCATTTTTAGAAAACCAGTTCCCAGCCCACATAAAGGCCAAGGACATGTACCGATAAGAATGCAAGGCTGCAGCAAAGGAATATTAAAGCTAAACTAGTTTAGCACAACTGGCAAAAAACAACTCCTTTTTTTTTCTTTCCAAGAGATGCCTAACACACTTTCTTTAAGTAAATCTTCACTTGCATGAGTCTGGGCAAAAACCAAATTAGATTTTTTTTTTTTTTTTGTTCAAAGAGATAGCAAGCAAAAAGAGAGCTGCACACCAGTAACTACCAGCTTCTGCATTTTTAGATCCTCCAGTTTAGAAATCAGACAAAATGCAGACTTGGGACAAGAGGGTACCTCCTCCCTTCCACTGAGCCTCTCATGACTGACAGACTTGGCTTAGTAACCAGGAATGACTTGGATGGAGTTTGGCCACTTGGGGCAATATAAAAGTTTATATTCAAGTGACACAATAGTAGTACTTCAGAAGTTAAATGTAAAATCTTGCTTTAAGCAAAAAAAAAGTGTATAGAAAGTATATAAAAGGCTTCTTTTTAAATGCTGTCATACAGGTTTAAAGAGATGACAGCCCAAATAATAGCTTTGATCTGAAGCTGTAAATAATTCCTACGGTTAAAAAGGTAACAAGAACATGAGACTAAGACATCAACACTGTCAAATACACTCGTAGAATTAAAAATACTTATGTGTTCATTATCAGAAGTGGTACCCAGTAATAAAGTACCCCTTCTTAGGTGCTGAAGTATATCCACTCCTCAGGAAAAAAGGGTAAGGCTTTTTGGAGGCAATAGGCTGAGCTGGACAGCAAGGAGAATGTGCTGAGGAATGTTTCAGTCCTTATCCACTATCCCCAGCTCCACTCCCCTCAGGAGAGGGAGGTTTTGCTGGCACAAAACAAAAAGGAAGGGCAGTGTGGTGTAGAACCTTCCTCTCATCTGATGTCACAAGCAGTGAAGAATTAATTACACTTCAAAGACTCTGAGATTTCCAAAAACACACGTGAAAATGTGCCCACCATCTCAAAGAACTGGAAGAAACAGGTCAACCTTTCTGCCTCTCCCTAAATATGGGACAGCACATCCCTCTCCATGGATGCAGCAACACTGGCCTCTCCTCTGTGAGACAGTGACATCAGCGACACATGCACTCATCACCAAAAACCTGGCAGTGGATCCTAGCAGAGCCCACACCATTGTGACTCAGTCTCTGCACTGCTGCTTCGGGGCTCCAAGCCTTAGGAAGAACAATGCTGGCACCCCTTGAAGAAGCCGTCCCTACACACAATTCTGACCAGCAAAAGTGCCAATTCCACGGGACAAGATGGAACAAAACAGATGCAGACATCATCACTGCATGACTTCTGACCAAAAAAAAAAAATAAATAAAAGTCAGAGCTTCCTGCTTGCAGCGACTGATCCAAACTGCCAGACACACCACCACATGCAGAGCCAGCAAAAGGAAAACCATCAGAAGCTTCAACTGGACTTTTCAGAACTAGACATCCATCATCAGCTGATTCATGACCACAACACCACTTGGACCATAAAGCAGCTCCAGACAACTTCCACTGTGCTGGTTTATTTAAATCCTCCACAAAGCAGCTCATGATGTTGGTGTAAATGGGCACAAGCCACACACCATAGTCACACATGGCTTCTTTCCCCATTCTGACAGCACCATGAACTGGTCAGGGAGTCTCAGCACTCAACACACACAATCTCTATCCCCTTCTAAGTTCCTCCTTCTGGAAGCAAAGATACACTGCTCCACTACTCAGCCCTACTCAGCTGGGAAGGATGCCTTCTCTGCAAGAGAATATGAATTTCATTAATCGTTCCAGAAGATCCAGTGCACAAAGTGTACCAATAAAATGAGTTCTGGTTGTCAGCATGCACTTCCCTCCCACAGGAGAGGCATCTCTTATAATTAATTAAATATAGGTTATAAAAATAAAGTCTGGAATCCTTTGAAATTTCTGTCTATCAAATGACAAATGGCATCTCATCTCACAGTCCAGTGGCACCAGCCCCACTCTGTTCCAGGATATTCAGCAAAAAGACAGTAAGAGGGAAACATCTAAAGTGCAAGGATGGATTCTCTTTTTTAAAAGGTCATTTTTATACCCTGTAACAAAAGCTGCATCTGTAACCCAAAAGGCTCTGGACTCCAGAGACTGGAGTTAAAAGAATCGGAAGGGAAGAAGAGGGAGAAACAGAGTTTGGTTTTGTTAAGATTCATTTCCCTTCCAATACAACTATTACTTTACTAATATTGTCCCTTTTGGCTCAGTGTTTCTTTCTTTCATGTTCTTCTTATGATGTCTACCTGGCAAGTTTTTTGGGTGATGCTGGTGGCTTTGGGGTTTCTTGGGGCTGTTTTGTTGGTTTCCCAAAAAAAAAAAAAAAAGAAAAAAAAAAAAAGGCAGATAAAATTCAGAAAGTTTCCCTTGGGGTCAAAGTCAGCCATGTAGTTTCAGCTATGCGTGTTTGCTGCTTTAATAGCTGATGTTCAAGGAATGAAAAGGTCACATCACTCCAGTAAGAGAAGTTTCACAAGATTCTGAGACTGGGAATCTTTAAACAAACAGGCATCTAAAATGCAGGCCTACCTTGCTGTACCAGTTGAGGCACGGCTGGACCACATCTGGATCATCAATGCCATTTAGTTCAACATACCAGATACTAAAATTGAAGCTAGGTCCCCAGGATAAGAGTGGAACTGGAGAAGAGAGGAAAAGGAGAAAAGGGATGCATAAACATCAAACAGACACTGTTGCAACAGAATACTTTTCAAGTTTACACAAAATTCAGTGCTTCTGACTTAAGTTCTAGCTCATTTAACTTAGCTTAGGAAAATTACCAAATACATCATGTTCAAGTTTGTCATTTAAAGCAACCTGTGCTGAGCAACATTAACACAGCAGATCATTACAAAGCTGAAGCTTGCTTTAAGCAAAAGAGCAAAAACACTATCATTAAAAACAGCTCCAAGAGGCAACAAGCTTTGACAAGGATGGGAGTCACGAGCATACCAGCGACAGTATTTGCTCCTCATAGTACATTTATTTCCCCATTTGTCAGCAACAATTATTTTCCCTAATGGTGAAGACAAGAAGCTTGGGTATTTTAAATTTTACAAAATTAGTAACATCTGCAAGTTGTGGAGGAGGGAGGGAGGGATAACTGTCAATTTCTCATTTCAAAACTCTATCTTTCTAAGCTTTAATCTGTGCAGGGGTTTTTTGCTGATATTATTTTATCTGAATATTGGAACAAATGGACTTGAAATACTAAAAGACCCACGAAACACACTACAGCCTTTTACCTACAGCTTCTCTAGCACTCTGGTTTAACATCTGTGACCTTGCACTGATTTTGTGGTTGATCTGCTGGTTAAGACCTGGTTCTGCTTTGTGAAGCAACTCCAACTCCCAGAAAACTTGTGTGTGAACTCTGACTCCTTAAAACTGCAGTGAAATCAAATGGTTTCGTTTCAAATACCTTTGTTTCCTTTTTATTTGACTGTAACTGATAAACAGGAAAAGACAGTATTAAAGTTGAATGAGCAGTTACCAGCAACAGCAAGGAGTCCACTACCTCCTCCCTCCCACTATTTTTTTGCCACAGAGAAATTGCTTGTTGTCTTTCAAACCACCATGAAATACCACTGAGATTAACCTGTTGAACTCATGTTTTTCTGACCTACTCCTTGAGGAAATAAAAACCCCAAACTCATCATCAAGTTGTTCTTGAGCTCTTACAGGTTTTTAAGTATTTATACTTCAAACAAACTACATCTATGATTGTCTGCAACATGTTTGGGCGTAGGGCACGTGTTCAAACACATGATTTTTTAAGTTTTAGAGGGTGTATTTACAAACCTACTGCTAAAGACTCATAATAACTTCTGAGAACAGTCAAGATCCAAAGAGACTTTGTATATGCAACTCTTAACTGATTTTAATATTCCTGAGAAGGTACTTTCTATGCTACAGCTCTCAAACCATCTTTTCAAACAGTTTTTTTTCAGCTTGATCACTCAGCACACAGTGTGCTGCTTTCAGAGCAGTTCCTTGTAGCTGCATGTTTGCAGAGACAAGAGAGAAGTGTAGTGGTCAGTAAAACCAAGAGTCACCTGTCTCCCATCCACATTTCCACACTCTCTGCCCAGGAAATTTCCCTCTTGCTGACTTTCATCCCCTGCACAAGCTGAGTGCTGCCAATAAGGTAACTTAACACCATAAAACGTGACTGCTGCTAAATTCAAGTTGGGTCCCGGATATCCTACCCAGTACTGCAGCAGTTGGACAGAATATCACATCTAAGGGTAACACCTTTGGTCTGTCCTCAGACCTGAACACACAGACCAGACCAAACCGAGGTTAAATTTGGTATTTGATCAGCTACAAACATCAAAGTCTATCCATCAGCTCACTGAACTGAAACACTCAACTAAACCACAGACCACCTCACATGGGCCAAGACCATACATTTCCTGATGGTAAAGCTGAGGCCAATTTCCAAACTGAAGTATTTACCACCTTCTCTATCCACCTCTATTTCTTTTCTGCAATTCTCCTCCGAACTTACATGAACTTCTCCCAGAAAAAAAAACCTAACAATTCACCCACTTATCTTTGAGGCCAACTACAACATGTAAAACGTTATTGGGATGTAGAAAAGAATCCAGGGTAGCTCTCACCACAAGACAAAGCAAAGCCATTGACTTACTGACATTTGTCCTCCCCACAGTTAACTCAGAGCTTCCAACAGTCTTTTTTACCAAAAGAAAAGAACGAAACACCAGAAACTGTGATTTTTAACACCAAGATTTTCATGGTGAAACCATCTTTTCTAAGGAAAGCACATTAAGCTGTACAGGGAAGGGAAGGCAAACACTTCCCCAGCACTGCACAGGCAGAGAAAACTGAACCTGATCTTTGGCAACTACTCCATAGGAGCAGGAAAAGAAACAAAGCTGAAGGTTGAGACCGGAATGTGATTTCTATTCCAGTGAGGCAAGTTGAAGTGCTCTGCTGGATCATCTCCCCATTTCTGAACTTCTTTCTGGACTCCCAGGAGACACCTCTCACCCTTTCTTCTTCCCTCTCTCTTTTGAGGCCTCCATAGGAATGCTCAGATCTTCAGAAAAATCTCCTTTTAGAGCACCCACAATCTGACTTATACCTGGAAAGAGGAGGCACTAAGTGCAGCATGGAAGCACTTTTTTCTGCACACCTTTGAGATGGAAATACACTAAAATCAAAGGTGTTGAAAGCCTAAAGCTATATAATTCCTCCACTTTTTATCATAAAGTCACCTCATCATGTTGTTGTTGTTCTTTTTTTTCCTGCAGGTACCACAGCAATCCATCTTAAAAGGTGTAACTGTTCAGAACAGTTGAATTGTCACTCCACATAAAGAGAAGCTCAGCAGAGGAAAAATAATTTTTTTAAAAAATCAATATTCTTTTGAGAAACAGAAGGTACTTGAGTCACTTAAACACTTCTTAATCCATACAACGATGATTTTAGGAGATACTTCTCAATAATAACTATGCCTAGACAAGGACTGCAACTCTATAGTAGAGAAGATAATAGCAAAGGCAATAAACATGCTAATTTTAAATACCTCTCTAGAGCTAATTTCTGTGTCCCTCATCTACAGGCAGACAAACAGGTATGCTTGCAAAAATGAAGAAAATACCCATTAAAAAAGTATCCCTCATTTTTGTTCCATCAAAGACGAAAAATCTTGAAGCCTAGTTACCAAATCCCATGCTAGTAACAAACTGCAATGAGAATTACACTGGCATTTTTCAAGTTGTTTCATGGCAATCAGTCTTTACACCTTCTGCTTTCAAGGACACAGCACAGAAAAACCTCTGCTTGGAGGAATCATGAGAACAGAGCCAGAAACAAAGCTCAAAGACATGAAAAAGATTATTCTTCGATATTTTGTCTGGATAAATATCTTCTTCCCTCTCTCCAGTTCTTTAATGAGGTGCTACATGAAATGTAAAAATTACCTGTCAAGTAGGTCAAAAGCCTGCACAACTGGGCATTTCAGTGTTCAGGAACTGAAGTTGAAGTAATTAAACTAACAGAAGTGCAAGGCTTTTCTTGACAGAAGGAGAGAGGTTATTCTTTCTGTGTTTTATGAGCCTTAAAATTCCTCTGATACGTTGAGCAACGGAGGCTGGAGCAGGAACTTTCCCCTCTCCCAGACCTCCCCATGGTTCCTCCTGCCCCGTGCCCCCATATAAACCCCACTGTTGTGATATTGACAGTGCTGTTGTAGGTTCCTGTGCTAATCTGTGGAATCATAAAGCCAATTCCTGATCCATGTGCTGCAAACCCCCAAACCCAAACCTCACTGATAGCGGGATTTCGCCGTGTCAGTCCCCAAGAGTCCAAAAGGGCAGATTTTGGCCTTGTTTCCTGGCACTGTTACAAGGAACACAGCACGGTGCTTGAAATTTTGAGTTACTTTGGCTAGCAGCTTGGAAATTTTAACAAACTCAAAACATTTTCAAGCTGTGAATCTGAAAAATAACAGAATTTCGTAACAGTGTTTTGCAGTTGTTTCACACAAAAAACGCTCTCACAACTTCATCAACAAAATGACACCAGCCATCAACCAGAGGCTTTCATAGGTTTGGGTGAAAAAATCATTTCCAGTTCTGTCTTAGCATAGGAATTCTTTCGTGGAAGACAGCTTCAGGAAATGAAAGGCTATACAAAAAGGAAAAACTCATCTCAAACTATAACCAGTGAGGAAGTGGATGCAAACCTAATATTAATGTAGATAATAATGTTTATTCGTGGAATGATTTGGGTTGGAAGGGACCTGAAAGAGCATCCAACTTCATTCCCCTGACATGGGCAGGGACACCTTCCACTACCCCAGGTTGCTCCAAGCCCCATCCAACCATCCAGTGTCCTGGTCTTGGACACTTCCAGGGATCCAAGGGCAGCCACAGCTCCAGGCAACCTGTGCCAGGGCCTCCCCAGCCTCACAATCAGGAATTTCCTCCTAATATCTAATCTAAATCTACCCTCCTTCAGATAAGGCCATTTCCTCTTGTCCTATCACCACATGCCCTTGTGAGAAGTGCTACACGAAGATTCCATCCCAAGAAAACATGGCACTCATGTCATTTCAAAGGAAAACATCCTAGTAATAAAATTAATCAGCATTTCACTTTCTTAACAAGTTTCAACTCACAGCTACACTTCATTTCATCAGAACACACTTTCCTGGAATACAATTTACACATCCAAAGCAGCAGCCAGAAATCTTTCCACTGACCCCTTCAGCCCTCCAGGAACTCCTTGCTGGTTTTTAGCCACTGAAAAATAACATTTTCCAAAACCTTGATGTTGGAAGCTTCAGAATAAAAAAAAATAAAAAAATAAAGTTTTTAAAAATTCATTTAACTTCCCTGATGTAGTCAATCTTTAACTTGATTCCTCTGCTACTCTTGAGGTTTCCTAAAGCCAAGCACTACAGTTGCTTCCAAAAGTAGCAGCCAGAAACCAGCCCAGTGAACAACCAAATCCTCTGCTTCTCTAAGAACAGGAAACCCCACAAAGGAATTACTGTATTCCCAGCCTGAAGCTTTCAGTTCCTGACAAACATGAGATTTAGGAAGAACACGTTGGAGGAAAAGGCTCTGAGGGGAGCCCCTACACAGCCACTTTCATCAGAGTCTTGGCAAAGGAATTACCCAAGACATCAAACCACTCCTACATTCATCTAAATTAGCCAACAGGATCCTATCTCATTTTTCAGCAACTAACTCCTTGCTCTATTTTTAACCTTAAACAGCTAGTTTAAACCCAGTCATTCTTGTACTTTCTCAGTAAGTAGGAAGGGAAAGATAGATTTACTGAGCAAGCTGAAAGGCTCCAAATCCTTGGATTACATCCAACAACTTAAGGCTCTTGTTCTCTCTGGCCTGCAGAAAGCAAGGAAGAGACATCCTCACCTGCTCCCATCACACATCCCAGTACCTGGCCTTTTTGGGGGCACCCCCTTAGCCCCTGCCCCAGCCAAAGTAGACACCAGGGGTACAAACCCTTCCCTGCCCCTGGGTGTCATCATAGCCACAGGTGAGTGAGACATGGTGATAAGAGCAGCAGGGAGAGAACAAGGGAGGCTTCTGCTGTTGCTTTGTGTGTTGAGAGCGTGTTTGAGAACAAAACTTTTCAAGCTTTTTCAGAGCCGAGGGCTGTCAATGCTGAAACTTTTACTGGAATTTAGCTTAGTTATTTATTTAAAGCTCTATACAGCAATTCATAGGAGGACAGTAAGCAGCTTCTCTCGCAATTAGTTGACTCAACAGCGGTATTTCTGAAAATTGCTCTATTTTGCTTTCACTCCCCAGGATCTAAATTATGAAACTACTATTTCTTATTAACAGGACTTCACTGTGTTCCAATCTAACCAGCCTAAAAGATGATGAAATGGAACAGCTATTGTGGATACTTTGCCTGAGTACAATGAAGTCACAAGTGCCAAGACAGGCACAAGTATCAGAAGAGATTATTTTCTACTCAGAATGCTGAAAAAATGCATTTACCTATCTTAATGAATCGACAGGGGAACATCTGTTCATCAATTTTATGCTTCAAGGTGAATGTTTCTTTGTTATAATCATTCTTTAAGCCACTGTGGGAAAAAATAAATAAGGTTACTAAATCTTACCTTGTATTTTAGGACTAGCTAATAAATGCAATCTAGGTCACGCCTGAAACGCGCAGCTTCTTTCACACCACTCTGAATCATCAGTACACGTGCTGGACCGAGGCCTGGGCTGCTCTCCACCTACCTGTGCCTCCCTTGGAGGCAGCACTGGGATTTAGGGAGGGAATTGGCTTTGGATCAGTGCTGCTCCTCTGCACCTGGAACCCTGAGCCTTCAGCTCCTGATGTGCTGAACTGCACTCTTCCGTTCTCAAGAGGGAGATGGATCAGATCTCAAATTTATCACCATGACAAAGTGCTTTGTGATTCGTTTATGATGGGCATTGCTTTCTAAAAATATCAAATATTTAGTATAATTTATAAAAAATCTTAAGTCCATTTCTACTGAAAATACAAGTACAGGTCAAAATGAGGATTTTTATTAAACTTCAGTAGAAGTGAAACGATACGAAATGCCAATAATTACTGTGATACGAGAAGACCTCTTCCCCCACAATTGTAACAGCAATAAAGGCAAATTTCAAGACTGATCTATCTAAAGAGGGCAAAAGTGTGGGAAGGGTTGTGGATTGATTCTTGAATGATACCTACAACATTTGTCCATGGCTACTCTGCTTGACTACAAATGATGTAGTACCCCATATGTTGCCTGGAGATGGACTTCTCTTCTCTAGGCCCCAAAATACACCAGTTCTTGCTACTCTTTTTTCTTGTACTCCTGGATTTAAACTCTCATTTCCCTTTCTGAAACAGCACACTCCTTAAAAGGCCCTTGCAAATTTATATTAGCAACTACTCTGAAGTTCTGGATAACCTGAACAGCCAAAAGGCTTTTTTTAGTCCCTATCAGTGCAACTCAATCAAATCCAACTAAACAGAGGAAAATGAAGGTTTCCATTTGCCTCTTTGATTTATTTACCCATCTGAAAAAGGCAGAGCAGCTGACTAGTTCAGATCTTTAAGGCTGCAATAAGGGTTATGACATGGAGGGGGCGTTACTCGAGCTTTTAAAAGTTACTTCAAAGTCCCCTGCACCTGGGGAATCATTTCTCCCGTGCCTCAAGCACATGGAAGGAAGGAACTGCAATCCAGCACTCAGCTCTTCCAAATCCTCAAGAGCTCGCTCTCCACAAACCCTCTGTGGTTAGAGCAGGATAAGGAAGGCTCCTGGAGCGAGCACTGGGATTGCTGCTCTCTGAGCTGACCACAAACACGAGAGCAGCCAATGGCAGGGTCACAACCACAGCTCTGCCCCACTGCTGGCCATGTGTCTGCTGGGCAGCCAAGGGGGAAGGGGATTTTGGTCCAGCCTTTACAATTCCCAGAGCTGACAGAATCACATCTTACCTGGATAAGAGATCTGTCATATTCTCCTCATTCATCCCACCAAAGACTTTAAACTTCTTTAAATTGCAGACGTGTGTTTTCTCATATTTGCCAAATGTGATGCTCTGGACTATGGCAGGTCTTTCAAGCTTCAGAATCAAATACTGTGGGAGAGAAAACAGTGAGTTTGAATATTAAAGCCATGGCTGCAAAACACACTAAGAGAGAAGCATTGCAGCCTTCAAATATTCAGTTTACAAAGCCAGAGAATGAAAGTGAAAATGAAACATCCCCATTACAGTATTTTTTCATTTGTCCTGGAATGAAGGAAAGGTTTTTTAAAAAATATTATTTTAAAATCAGCTTATCTAAGCAAAAGATTTGCTTGAACTACTTATGCCTAGCAATTCTATTCAGAGCTTACATACATTCCTTTAAGTTGGACACAAGACTTCCTGAAATCTGGCAAATAGGATCAAACCACTGAGAGTGAAGATTCGAACGCCCACTACAGCCTGAAATGAAACCTAAACTGAATACACAATTAGATAAATACAGTATGTTCCACATGCTAAGAGAACATCAAATTACTTTTCCTCTCTGGGCTGACACTGTTTAACCACTGAACACCAGGTTTGGTGTGTGGCAAACACAGGAATGAACTGCTTATTGACCATCCCAAATCAAACTGAGCCACTTCATTACAGAAAAGGAGCTTTACACAGAAAATGATGCAAACGTTCTCCATTGTGAACATTTGCTCCCCTCTCACACTGGCTGGACACAATCTGTGTATGAATAGTCAGATTATTATATCAGGTCACAGCTACCAGCCTCACCAGCACTGCTGGAGGAAGAGGTCTGTTCTCATGGAAAAGCACTCGCACCACTCATCAGGGACCACCGAGTACCTTCCTCTGCCAAACAGCTCTTGTGGGGGAGTCTGGAGACACCTTTTTTTGCAGAATACATCAGGTTTTATACCTGAAAACAATGTGTTTCACTCTCTTCCCTGATTTCTCAGAAATAAGTAGTGCACCACAGAGGCAAAGCGCAGAATGACAATTACTCATCGTGCTGGATTTTGTTACAAAACCCTGTCATCAGGACTCCAGCACAAGCAGATCTGCACGTTGTAGGACACCTCCCACCGCAGGCTCTGCTGGTGGCCCTGTCCTCCAAGCAGCAGCACTGCCAAGCCAGACATGATGCCTCAGTTTTGGTCTTTCATCGACGTCAAGTAGAGATATTTGCATGTGTGTGGCTGCTTTCTGTAGATTCTGAGAGGACACTGAGTAGTATCTCCCATGCCATCTTAGGATAGTATCTACTATCCTAGACAACTCCATCAGTAGGGCAATCTTACCTTAGAAAGATAACATTTGGGAGAGCAGTAGATAAAACTTGCTCATCCATCTAGTTCTCAGTCTTTTATTTTTGCTTTTTTTGTCTCAGCCCCATAAAGCAAATAACTCTCAGTCTAGGAACAGTACTCGTATTGTTCTGGAGAACAGGATAATGGTATGAAGAATAAAGGTTTGATCTCAATGGCTGGTTCCTACTACATTTACAAAAAGCTTAGATTAAGAGAAACATTTGTACATAGAGCAGTTACAGATGAGGACACAGACTGGATAGGTACCAATAGCAGATTTACTGTCAAAGATGTTCGCAGCATTTCAATTTTTTTTTCAAAATTAAGAAAATAAACCAGTAGCAGCACTCTGAGGGTACAACAAAAGAATACTTTGGTGCTTTTCCAAATACTTTTCATGAAAAAATTCTACTTTTGTGAAGAACACCATCCACCTAAATGTCAGAACCTACTGTTTATGCAGCAGCAAGCCACGCTGTTGTCTCAAAGTACTTCCCAAACTTGAGAGAAAAAAAAAATAAAAACAAACACCAAAAAAAACCCCACACTAAAATTCTATAGAGAAAACTGATTTTCTAAAGCAGAGGAAAGAAAAGGATGAGCAAAAGGACGGTCATTTAATGAGGAAGGCAGCACTTGATACATGGCACAGCCCGCTGCCAAAATTCCCATACAGAACAGACAGTACACAATGTCTAAGAACTCCTCCTACACCATCATATCTTCCCTGCAGATTTCTCCCAAAGCTGGAAAAGAGAAGCCAGCACTACCAGCAATTGCAATTCTTAATCCTGCTGGAATTCCAAACCTAATGCCTGGGCCATGAACACATACTTTCTCAAGTACCACACAAGATTTGCAGAAACTTGGCACAAACATCATTCTGCATTATTCAATTCTTACCCTAAATTAAGGGAGAGAAAACCAGGACTTCAGTTAAATCCTTTATGCCTGGAAGGGAGTAAGGTACAGCAATTACTCCACATGGCCAGCAGTGATTTCTTAACCCTACAGACAGAGAGGGAACTCTGCCGCCCTCCTTCCCACTTCCACACATCCCACCACCTGCTGAGTCACACAGACCTTACAGAAAATAGAAGCACAAAAGCAAAACTCGACCTTTTTTTGTGAATTATCTGCTGATTGATACGGAAACCAAGGACAGATTTGCTATAAAACCCTGTGCCTAGATACGTGTTTTTCTGGTTTATAATGCATACACACGCACACCAAACTGAAAGACTTTCAAACTAAAAGATAAATTTAGATCAGCCATTAGGAATAAATTCTTTACTGTGAGAGTGGTGCGTCCCTGTGAATTCCCCATTCCTGGAAGTGCCCAAGGCCAGGTTGGACAGGACTTGGAGCAACCTGGCCTAGTGGAAGGTGTTCCTGCTCGTGGCAGGGGGCTTGGAATGAGATGTTTGAGGACCCTTCTAACCCAAACTACTCTGAAATGCTATGATTTATGTAAAAATACAGTGATCTACTTTTTGGTACAAACACACACTGCTGCCACTGGTGGGTACCAGCTATGAATCTCACTGATGTTGAAAAAACACAGTGCCTCAAGAGCTGCTTACAGCTGGCTGCATGGATATTTTTGGACTGCTACCAGGATTTTAGCTGTGACAGACTATTCTCTGTAGCTCTAGAAGATGTGACAGAAGTGTCTGTAGGATCAAGTGATTTATTCAACCTGGAGAGAACAAGTCTATGAGATTTCAGGCAAATACACCAAGATATTTGACACTTTTCCATTCTATTGCTGTGAGTAACATCAGTATATTTAATGTCCACGTATTCACACAGTATTCCAAAAATCCAAATTAAAACTGAAGTGTTTGCCCATTAGAACATGGCACACAGATACTAATTGGCATGCCTGAGCAAAAACCTCAGCCCAGTTGTTGGGCCTCAAATCATAACACTAACAAAAAAGATGCTAGAAAACACTAGGAGAGGAAAACAACTGGTTTCTGGTTCAACACATTTTTAAGTAAATATGCACAAAGAGCAGAGTAAGTCATATATGGCACTTCAGCACCCCAACAGCTGCTTACAGTGCACCCCCCCAAAAAAACCCAAGTCCAGCCTTGTCACATTGGGAGCTGCAGCAAATTCCAGACTTTTCTGAAGCTCTGGTCTGTGCTACCATTTGATGACAACCATATGCAGGCTGCTGCATCACACAACGGAGTGTAAATTTTATTAAAGTACTTTAAATTAACTCCTGGTACCATCTACACAGCAGGATGGAAATCAAGAGGAAAACTGGTCTTCAGATGCAAAACTGAAACCAGTTGTTTGGACAACACCACTAACTTTATGCATATGATCTTCAACTGTTCAAAATTCACACCTCCACAACACCTGAAGGAGCTGCCCAGAGAGCAAGTGGCAGAGTCACCATCCCTGGAGGTGTCCAAGAAATAACTGGATGTGGCATTTAACTGGACCCTGGCACTGAGAAGGTGGTGACTGGTCAAAGGTTGGATTTTGATCTCAGAGGTCTTTTCCAACCTAACTAATTCTGTGACCATATACGCTGAACCAGATTCCAAACTGCACTGCAAAAACTGCCTGTACAATTAGAATCACACCGATGTTTACCAATTTCTTTCTCTTTTATCACTTCTGTTCAAGAATTTTTATTTTTTTTGTTTAATTAGGGAACAGTAAAACTTCTATTGCATGTAAAAATAAACCCCACAAAATAACAAAGTAACAAGGGCTGCCCTTGTCCGCAACACAAACATCTCCATTGCTCTTGCAATTAAGTTGGTGGCTAAATAAAAATCAAGGATTTTGTTCCACATGTTATTTATCAAGCCACTCAGGGGAATCAGATGCTCTGCACAGTCTTCCACATCAAACCATCACTGGAATCATCAGGATGAGCCTTTCTGACAGGGCCATGGTCTTCAGCATCACCAGCCTCATTGCTTCACACTTCCAATGTAAGCCGAGAACGGCATTAAAAATAGAACCATCAGCCCTCTCCTGCCTGAATAGGTTACTACATAACAGGTTTGTTATTAAATATATAATTTCTGGGTCATCTATTTCAAGACTCAAGAAAGATATCTAGTTTAATAAACAGAAAAACAGCTGTCAGATGTATTTCCTTTCACTGGCACTCATTCATAACCAACTGGTGGCTTTCATGGCCACGAGAATTATTTAACTCTACCATACCCATGAAGCCAGGAATACCCTTTACTAAATATAGTCACGTGGCAGCATTTCAAGTGTCTCCACTTCCACTTTCATTTTCTTTCTCTTTTTAAAGAGGTTTGGTATGAACTTTAGCACATTAACTGCATTGTCATTGAACTACTGAACACATTTTGATGTCTTTACCTATGTTCTTCTGATTCATGCTCTGAAAGAAAAGGTGCATGGAAAGGTTTTATTTCACTCAATGAGGGAAGGGAATAAACCAACGTTTAGGGACTCACTCATATTTTTACCTCTAAGCCAGCACAGCATCATCACCTCAGCAGGGAATTGCTAAACCCTGGCATTAAGGTGAGGCACTAGGGAGACAAACACGAGTGATCAGGGCTGCAGAGCTTATTAAAATATCTCACATTGAGCACGCTGGACATCAGTTCTTGTGCTGTGCCTTAGCCCTGGCTTCAGCTAATAAAGCTGGAAACAAGGAGAGCTTTATTTCCCTGAGTTTTAGTTCGCTTCCTGTCCAG
The DNA here is from genome assembly GCA_016584745.2 of Phylloscopus trochilus trochilus. Classification (NCBI taxonomy): domain Eukaryota; kingdom Metazoa; phylum Chordata; class Aves; order Passeriformes; family Phylloscopidae; genus Phylloscopus; species Phylloscopus trochilus. Next base: position 3,719,835 of record WQNJ02000016.1, read on the forward strand.
CCCATTATGGCCACCCACACACTTGAGCAAGTGCGTCACCGCACGAGTGACCAGTTTTTAACTGAAGAGCTGCCAACACAACACCCATAAAATATTATTTCCAGCTTCATTTTTCTATAGGATCCATGACATTTATTCCAGAGATTAAAAGTCATGTGTATATAACAATATTTTTTTGGAATATGACCTGTTCAACCTGATTTTTCCCCGAATTCTCTCCTCATCGTAATTGTAATTCAGTCATCCGCTGTTTCAACTGAAGTTTTCCAAGCTAAGGTTCTGCTGTAAGAACTTCAGCTTCTGGGGAAAAAAAAACCAAGGAAGCAGAACACCTATATAAATGTTTTTCCTGCATTTAATTTGGCAGTCTTTCAATGGACAAGGTGAAAGAACTATTTTGATCAAAATGCAATCAAATCTGGAGTTCTTTCATCTGTCAAGTATGAGACAACACAAATGGGAACTGCTTCTATATACACAGAAATAACAAAAACTGCACTCTTTGCACACAGGACTCTTCTGCAGATTCTAATTCCCCACTTCCTCTTTCCAGCTAATTTTTCAACAGAGAAATTAAGCCATAAAAAATGTTTTACATGAATAATTAAACACTCAGATTAGAAACATGAGAATTAGCTGCAGTATATAGTACTTTATACAGTATAAAGGCACTGCAAATACATCCTCACTCTTACTCAGTGCTCAGGGCTTGCTGAACACCTAAGAAACTACACAGTACTTAATATTCTCATTATTAGAGACAAAGATTCAAGCAAGAGGATCCAGCAACATGGTCTTTTCCAGTCAGGCAGCCAGGTTTTCTGTCAGTTTTGACTTTAAGTGATAAAATAAAACTCAAATACTGTCTTGCCAATCTCAGTTGCCACATGAGGACTTTGGGTTTTTTTGCAAGCCAGGCTTTAATTCTGGATACCTGATATGTGTCTTGATATGTGACATACAGGTAGATAATGCCAGTGCTAATTCATCTCTCTCCTACCAAGAAGTCATGGTTAAATATCTTGCTTAGCATGCAGAGCAGCAGCCAACTCTCCAGGGCTGGAGTCAAGTCATTCTCCAACAGTATCTCCATTCAGGTCACGACTCATACACATAAAATTTTTGGAAGACATCTCTCTAACAAGCTTGTGTGGTTTGTACAGAAGCCTGCCACTCTAATTAATCCCTGCTTAATCTACATGTCTGAGTATAACCTGCATCACTTCTTGTCAGCCTTAAGTATAAATTGGGAATATTCTAAAGCATCCACTTACAGGAGATGTGTTTCCATTCCAGAATCAGATTTATAAAAGTACTGAATGTTCAGGATGGCTCAGAAAATTAAAGAGTAAATTTAAGCAACAACTAAGAGCACATCTCAGATGAAAAACTCAGTCCAAAGACACACCATGAGTCAACACCATCCTGGGGACAACAGCACCCCAAGAAAAAACATGTGCTTCCTGCATGAAAGAAAGTAAAGGATGGCACAGGCTGGGATACAATCCATGCTCAATACCCATTACTCTGCAATCCATAGTTCCTAGATAGACTGGACTGCTTCAGGCTATGGATTAAAATCCTACATTGTTTATCAAAATATAAATAAGTAAAATAATCAAATTCAAAGAGCAGTACATGCACAAAGGCATCAAAAGAATCAGTATCAGTCCTCACAATCAGATTTAAGGAACATGTTAAGGATACCTTTCCTTCTCCTCTAAAAAAACCCAAAAACTCAATTTAACAGACACAATGACATAGAAGGATTGACCAGAAAATCCATCTGATCTTCAGCTGCAGACGACCTGCTGCTCTAGGGAGCCATCAGTGCAGACTTTGGATTTTTAACAAAACTCCAAGACAAAGCAGCAACATTTACCTGGAGAAAAATCCTGTGAGATTTCACTCATGAGAAATACTTGGATTAAATAAGTAGATAAGCAGAACTTTGCATGAGAGACACTGTGCAAGTCGTTCTGCTGTGTATCAGTGCTTTAAACAAAGAATTGAAAACAAGCAGCATAAGAGACAGAAGCTGATCAAACCATATCAGAGTAATAAGGTACAGATCTAACACAGAGGGAAGTATAACATTCATTGGAGGAAAAAGAAAAAGTCAAAAAGCATATTCTGGATAATCTAACAGCCTTAATAATAGTGAGAAAGCAAATTAGATGCTAAAATCAATACAAATCTTATTTTAATAAAGTGCTTAACCAGCAGAAAAAAGGTGACATTCGTGTCTCTAAACAGAGGCCACATTTCTGAACGTGCTGTAAGGAGAAACAAACACCAGCTCCTTAGATCTGGGATTCAAGGCCAAGAACCTCCAACAGCCTCCAGTAGTGCTGACAAAGGGGGACCTGCACGCCTCATTAGCAGCTTAATCTCACCATAAGGTTTGATTATTTCCAGCAAGGCCATGATTGCCAAGGAGGAAACCTGAAACTTCCCCCGCAATGAAGCACTTCTAGAAGGATCACAAATTGCTAGAAATGGAAATATCTCATGTACCAACCACCTGCATTTTACTCAGAGAAGGAAGCCTATAAATATGTCGATGTCAATAGCAGCAGCCCACATTTAAAATAAACCCCCCAGTATACATTCAATTGTACAACACAGCTATAGAGCAGCACAGATTCAGAAGCTTACCTGCGGAGGATAATTGCTTTCTGAAGACCATCTTGAGGATTGATCATTTGGCCTATCCACCAAGATATTCCTAAGAAAACAGAAGCCAAAAGTAATTTAAATAACAGTGGGATAATTTATATCTCCAAGAAATGTGTTGTATATTCAGATCAGTAACATTCTCATGCAACTACCTAAATTATTAGGTACAGACTCAGGTTCTCCCCATTCTTTATTAAAAGATTTTCTACATTGCTATTTTACAGGACCTATCAAAATACGCCTTCGAGCTTTGTGGTTGTGAAACAGAGCTCCAAGCTGCAAAATAAAAAAAATTAAAAAAAAAATTCAAATTGTGAAATAAATGTAAAACAGATGAATTTACATAAGTCTAAGTCTGTAACAAAGTGGAAAAAAAGTGGGCTTATACACCTCAGTAGGGTAAGAACTTTTCAATAAGGTTGAAAAAACTCTCCTTTAGCAGACAGACAATACTGGAAGGGAGAGAGAGGGCTGCTAACCTACTTAAGCTTTCCTGGAGGTGGAAGAAAGATGACCACTCAAGTCATGCCAGATTTTAACAAGTATTTTTCATGAGCTACAAGCCCAGAACAATGCACAAAATAGCAGAAGTTCAACTCTTCAACCAGCAAAATTGAGCTGCTTTCTTCACTTTGAAACAGTACAACATTTAGGCATTTAGTAAATTCAAAATAGTTACTTTTTGGCTAAAATGAAACAGATTCATCCTGACAGTTACATGACACATCTGCTTTCTCTTCTATACCCATGCAGTAATGCTCATGTCCCAGATTAAAATAAAAAGAAACCCTAAAAATCCCTAAAATATATATAATTATTGGCAAGGTGACAATGCACCACCTGCTGGACAGGGCTTGTGAGCTCCACCACTTCCAACTAACGAACTTGTCAGCTCATAAAACTTATGTAAAAAGAAGGAAACAGTCATCAAAAGGCTTCTGCCATCTCCATCTGCTGTGTAGGAGGAAAAGAACACGAGCATCTGGATTACTACAAAGGGCTGGAGGAAAAAGCTCTCCAACGAAAGCTCCAGAGGGAAAGAGGTTAAGTCAGAGGTTGAGCATTACCAGACAGAAATTAGCTGGCCCTTTCCACACTGGGCAGCCCAGAATCACCGCAGTAGCAATGGTATCCAGGCAGTCCCAGGATGAGACAAGGGACACGGCCAGGAGCCACACCAGGGTGGCCTCTTAAATCTGAACACTTTTGAGAGCTGGCCAAGTGGCTGTGTCTATCCATAGGCTTGGAGAACACCTCCAGATTTTCACACAGTGCAGGAATAAAACTGAAGTTCCCCCTCCCTTCAGCTGATTCCCATCACAGCACGGCATTTATTAACACAGCGATGCCAGCACCGACCCAGGTCTGTGGCTGCTTTATTCACCATTCCTACTTGGGAAAACGCAATGGAACAGCACTGCCCTCTGCTCCAGCCCCATCAAACATAAAAAACACAGCCCTTCATAATTCAACAAATTCAACATCCAGCTAAGAACATCATCTGCAGCGCAAAGAGGCTCAATTCCAAGAGAAAACCTGGCCCTGTCTTTAAATACAACTGGGACAAAAGAAACCGATCTAAGCAAAGGGAAGAATTTGGGAACTGAGACACAAATTTCTAATAAAAGCAGCCAATCTGAAAGCTAAGTCACCATTAGAAACCACAAGATACTTGTTTTTGAGAAGAATCACCTGCAGTCTCCTGTACCATGCCACAGGCAAGACATGGTATTTAATGAATTCTTAATACCTCTTAGTATCTGGAGAGAAAAAAAATAATGCTAAACTTAAAGATATGTATCTTGTATTAAATACTTTAGGGATACAAAGGCAGATAAAACTAGATAATGCTGTATGGCTTTTCTCCTTTATGGAAATTTATCCTAATCCTGGAACACAAGAAGACAAGTTACCCTACGGAATAAATTTTATTTATGATTCCATTACATTTGTTTAAACATTAGACAATAAACTCTTCATGCGCTGAGCAACACTCGCAGGAATTGGCACTGCTGCATCGTCAAATAATGCCCAGCTGGAAAGAGGCATTTTGTACCTGGGACAGAACCCAAATATCATATTTTTAGAAGTAGATTTGTTTGCTTCTCCAGGTCAAAGATCAGTTTGCCACAACCAGGGAAGATCTCAATCAGTACAGCTAGACAAGATAAAAATCGTTCCACAGAGAGAGAAAAGGGACAGGCAGCTCACACAAAATAAAGGCTAAAAAGAAATGTGAAAGATAAAGATAGCACTATCAATGGAGTTAGAAATGTTTAAAATAGATGGGTTATTAATTTATTAAGATTAAACAAACATTGAAGACAGAAGTCCATGTGTACAAAGCCAATTTACCATAACAGTTTAGGAAAATTTATGGACTGGGAGGAATTCAAGCACTGCAGCAGCCATGAGGCAATAAGAAACAAACAAATGCATGTGCTAAGAGCAGACGCCTTTTTCCATGTAAAGCCCTTTTTCTGGACATCACAAAATTCCTACACAGTACCCAGAGGGAGACTTTGCAGATATGACACCTAGATTAAAATCTGAGAAACTTTAGAAGTGAAAATTCCATTACCACAACAACTTTCCATGTAATTTTCACAAGACATAAAAAAAAAAAAAAAAAAAAAAAAAAGAGGTATTTGTAAGCCCTCGAGCTATCACAAGTACCAATGGTTTTACGCAAGCTTTTCCTGCGAAAAAAGCAACCCATTAAACGTGGTTTGAGATAACTTCTCATCATCAGCTGTGGAGACAAGATCGAGTCTAGCAGGAATCTACAACACTGCCAAAGGGACCACACCCCACCCACTCGCAAAGGATCCTCCCCCTCCCTACACCAGCAGCTATAATAAAGATACACATAAATAACTGCTTTCGTCAGATCAGCTCTCCAGTTCAGCTCCTACCAGCACCAGCACAAACTGAGACTAAAAGATGAGAGGCTGGTTTGAGAAAAGGGGTTCCCACTGAAGCAAACTCTCAATCCCTCCTTCCCACTGGAAAGAAAGTACTAAAAAAATGAGATGACGTGGCACCTCTGCTATGAGAAGCAAAGCAGGAGGGGCCGTTTTATTAACACCACAAGCAATTCCAGAGGCGGCCCTGCTGTGCCTCATTTCCTAACCTGGCTGCCTGCACAGCTATCAGCAGCTAAGCCTTTCTGTAAGCATTCCATTGCTGAAGAGTGGATGGTTCCATGCAGAAAGCTCTTGGCAGAGCATGGAGCAAGTCTCTTTTTATTAGTCGGGCAGACACTGGTCTCACAACTGCTGGAAGGAGATAATTCTTCCTTTTACCAACCCAGAAACCGTCAGATCCTTTGTGCCAACTGTTGGCTGATCTCTGCTGGAATGACAGAGATGTCCCCATGCTTGGGGACTTCTCTGTGCAAAGAGCTCTGTGGGCTCAGGCACGACAATCACTAAGGGAGAGTTTTCCTTTGCTCTGGTGGGGAAGGGAGGAATAAGATGACTTTGCAGAATACGCTGCAAATTAGGTTTAAGGCTGCTATAATTTGCATTTAACCTAAATATTTTCATGGAGCTGCTATTAGGGAAATCCATGACTTTAGGAACGAGTCTTTAAGAATAAACAAATCTCAAACACTCTCTTTGCTTGGCACATTCACGTGGCTCTTCAGGGAGCAGCTGTGCAGGAAAGGGCACAGGCTTTACTAAGAGAGGACTTGGAACTCAGGCTCTCTTCTTCAAAACCACAGAGCTACCACGCCATTACACTGCAAAAAGACACTTGGAGTGCTAGGAAAGCACAGACTGGCCTGGAAATGGACTAAATACTTGCTCCAGGGTTGTCCACATGATGATTCTTTCAGTTTTTCCTACAAGCATCCCAAAAGAGATTGGGAAGAATACAGCAACTGGAATACATGGACTAGAATTTCCACCAAGTTCACTGTAAGACGTGGTGGATCGAACTATTCCAAACATGCAGAACCTTCACAGCAGCCAGCAGAAAGCATCCACAGAGATAATCCTGCCCAGCCTAGACACTGGAATGTACACACAGCCTTAACCAAGAAAAACAGGGGAAAGAAATGACTTACCACCTAAAAACCCAATGGATCTGGAAAGAACTACTTTTTTTTTTTTTTTTTTTTTTTTCTCCCATAACTCACTACAAGCCTTTGCTGGTTTCAAACCACCTGGCTACAACATTTGAAAACCTGCATGTAGTTGTGGCTACCCTCTAAAGCAAGTCAGAAAACACTTTCTAGGTTCTGCTACAGTTTCTCTCCTCACTGGAAAAGTTCTCCGCTCAGAGTGGCAGAAGGATGTAAAGACCTGAAAACCTCTTGATTGAAACACAGTAAAAATGGGAAGTTATTACACAGTTATTATGCAGATCCATTCAGGAAAAAAAATGTGGGGTTTTGGGATTGCTTTTTTATAATACAGGATTTCTTAACCTCTTGCATAGAAAAACAAAGTTTGAGTAGAACATGTACAGAAGTGCACAGTTTTAAATATAATAACACCACGAGATTGGCCAATTTGCTGCTCAATTTTTCTTCACCTCCTCAGCAGTTTCATACTATTATCCAGTATATTATAAACTTATTTCTATCAAAACTAAAATAGCTGAGTAAATACAGCATTACAAAAACACACTGAAGAATTTAGAAATCTTACAGAAATCTATTCATCAGATTGCAGCTGACTATACTGGACAACAAACCTGGCATTACTTTGCTCTGGCCTAGAAACAGCCCAATTAAAATCAGGTTCTCAATTTTTTCAATGAAAAGTTTACTTTTGTTTCTTGATCCGCCTATCATCACTGCCAGACCAACCAAACTGCTTCTTAAATGCTAAATGAGCCTGTCGCAGACATTTCCAGTAAGACAAGTTAGGAAGTACTTTTTTTTTTTTTTTTTTTTTTACTCCCTTTATCTAGTTATGACTTCTAACCAAGACTTTTTTGATTCATCAGTTCTTCCTGGAGACATGACAAGAATTGAATAGTATCAATAGTGACTAAAACTGCAGCAGTGTAGTGCAGGAAGCTACAGAATCTCTTGGGGTTGGGAAAGCCCTAAGATCATGAAGTCCAACCATTAAACCAGCACTGTCAATGCCACCACTAAACCACGTCCTCAGGTGCCACATCCACCATCCACATGTCTTTAAAATCCCTCCAAGAATGGTGACTCCACCACTGCTCTGGGCAGTTGTGCCAGGGCTGGACAACCCTTCTGATGAAGAATCCCTTCCTGATACCCAGTCTAACCCTGCCCAGGCACAACTTGAGGTCCTTTCCAAGTTATCAGAGCCTGGTAAATAACTTCTATTCCAGTGACACTCAACAACCCTAAATCACGGATTAAACTTTTGACTGTGTCACTGAGAGATTCAAATCCTTGATGGCAAGAGCTCCCAGCTCCAAGCTGGGAATATGAGTATTAGCACAGAGGAAAAACAAACAGGAGAAAAAATAAAGTCTGGCTTATTTACTTACCTTGGTACCCACAGTAACTTCACGCATCACAGATGATTACCAGCCTAATTGTCCCAACATTCAGGGATTATAGTTTAGATGCAATTTCACTGCTAAGTGATGCTGAGAATCATCTAAGCTTGAAAAATTACCAAGGTTTGTTCTTTCCCTGCACTAACTTTGGGTTTAAATTAAAGAATTGTTAGATCACTAAAACATGTTTTCTGTGTAGTTTAATTAGTGTTTATCTGCTTTTTTTATTCATTTATAAGAAAATAACTAAAAATAACTAAAAACTAAAATAACTAAAAATAACTAAAAATCACTGAGTTCACTAATAACTATTAGTGATCTCAGTGATTATACGATCATCTGATGCAGTTTCTTTTATTCATTTCATACTCTGGGTTCACCTGTACATGTCCACTTGTACATATTATTATCCTCAATAAGGATATTTGAGTACACAAGGATATCTGAATTCCAGCCTTTTAACCAAGCCAAGGTAAGATACCAGAGGACTCCCTGAGTAGAAATAAATCCCCGGCTTAATAAAAATACCAAGAATAGCCTGAATTCTGCCCTTCAAGACTCAAGGAAAAAGATGAAGAGATTACACTCTTCAGTTGACTGATTTTGTAGCCAACAGATAAAATACTGGAGAAAAATCTTCCAGAGTTTAAAACATCACCATCCACTGGATAACAACATTCAGTTTTCATTTTGAGAAAATCTCTTATCTAGCTGGAAAATAGTTTGGATTGTGTGTGAACATAGGGATTTCTACGTCCAGCAATCACCAAAAAAGTCACTGAACTTTGACTTTCCAAATCTTCCACAGTTCTGGTGGAGCAGCCCACTTCAGCACTGCTCACCTCCCATTTCCAAAAGCATTTTCTTGGGACAGGACAGATCCATTTTAAGCAGATCAGAGGAAAGCAATGTCTAGCACACATCTATATAAATTCCCTGTGCTGTATTTCTGGAAGCATCACAACCTCAGTAAAGTATTTCTGTTTGACTAATGCACATATGGAAAAACTTAACGAAGGCCAGGAAACAGATCAAGGCTTTCCACGATTTCACAACAGTGCAAGGATGCTCTTATATTCCACAATATCTGTAATAATTCCACTCAGGGGAAGCCACAAAACCAGACTGAGCGATTACATGTAAAGATATACATTGCTAATGTAAGCCATAAACACATCTTTAATGCTCATCAACACTGTAACCTCACACCCAGTAAAAGTTCACCCAAAAATCTGATGCCTGTAAAAGCATTTAAAGCAGACTATGTTGAACAAAACAGACTGAAGTGCCCTCATGCTCAAACTGATGTCAAGTTTGGAGATTTTTCCACCAAAACTCTATGGAAAATGCCTCCTGGTTCCAGGTGGGAAAACTTTCACAGCTTTCCTTTCAAAATAAAGCTTCTCTCACTGACAGTGCAACTCAGGGAATGCAGAAGACAAAATACTGACCTGAGAAGATAAGGAAGTATCAGCCTGTTAAGGGCTGGTTATGTGGAGCAACACAGTCCAGGTCAAACATTTGACCCTGGATTACAACAGGGAATAATTCCTTATTTTGGATCAATATACATAATTCATGCTAAAGGATACAGCAGTTCCCAGGCCAGAATTACTTTCATATTTGGCAGCTTCCAAACCCTGTAGCAGAAACCAGGATTCTTAGAAGACAAAACTGAAAGTTAGCAATAGCTAACACTGTCACATAAGAGTGGACTGGGAACTCATTCATCAATTCCTTATTCACGGGTCAATTTACCTAACCCAAATTTTACCTATAATTTAACACTCTGAGTTAAGAGCATCTCTTTACTAATAAAACTTTCAAGTGCAGAACAGGATAGGAAATTGCTGTTTAAATATAATTACCGTAATAGCCAAATGCTGTTTAAACTATGTACTGACAGAAAAAGGATTCCAGAAAAATACAGGTCATGTCCTAAACAGAGTTTCAGTGTTTTTTCAGGCACCTTCCCAGAGCTTGAGCATGACATTATAAACCCAGCCAGTCTCAGGAGGAAAGGCAGGGAAGACCAAGGAAAACACCACCAAATTCAAACTGACCAGAGCACAATTTTTCTCCATGATGAAGATCCTGTCCTTTTCCAGGAACAGCAGAAGGTGCCAGCAGAGGAAGAGCAAGTGCTATCAGCCAGTCTGCTCCTGCAGTTTAAATTCAGACATGCAGGCTGCTGTCCTCAACTTAAATAGATGGTTGTGCTCCTTGATTTAAATTGATCCAGGAAATAATTTCTCAAGGATTATGCACACTGAGTTGCAAGTAATGACTGAAATAGTAACTACCTAAAGCAACAAACCACTCTACAGCTTCAGTGCTCCTCCTCCCCTTCCAGTAACCGGTGTATTATGGAATTCAGACCAGTGAACTTACAGCTCACTCTTCCCACAAAATTTAACAGGCAAAAAAAAAGCAAAATTACATCTGGGTTTACAAGTTTATATTAACAGGCAATTTAAGTCAAGCACTGACTTGCTTTGGAACAAGTCACCACCTATGTAAGTGATGGAATCAGTGCTACCCACACCACTTAATCTCAGCAAAAAAATCAGGAGCAGATCACAAAATCAATGGTACTGATAAACCTGACCACTCTACCAGCAATCTGATAGAAACATAATGAATGTACAGAATTAAACCCCATATTCTTTGCCATGAAAAAAAAAAATCAAGCAGACTGTACATGCTACCTGAGCAACATTTATCCCAAGGAAAACTCTGATTCGATAACTAGTCAGTCTTTAAGCCAGTAATTAGTAATTAAAGGCTGGAAAACTTTTTATTAAAATCACAGGCTATTACAGCCACATACACAGCAACTGCTCCACGATCTGATGATGTTAACACCTCCCATGAAAATTTTACATTCTTAATGCTCCTGTAAAATGCCATCCCAGAATAGGCTGAACATCAGAGCACTACAGGTTCTGCCAGGTTGGGCACACCAGGGAACCTGAGCAATTAGCATTTCACCTTCTTCCTTCTGCCAGTGAATAAACCTGTCTAATCTCTTAAATAATGTCTATATTTTAACTGGAGCCTAAAGAGATTTCTCCTGATACTACAGCTCTTGTGCTTTTACCTGGGGAGCAAGAAATACCATAATTCATAATTCCTCATAACTTCATAATTTTGTGGGGTTTTTCACTCCCTCCACCTCTGACATTTTCTTTCTCACTAATTAACTTTATCAGACACCAAAGAGGCATTTTATCGTTACGTATTCAATCTGTAGGCAACCTTTATTTTCTACAGAAATATTTTGCTCTGTAAATACTGGATTTCAGCACTCACAGAAAAATCCTAGGCTACAGAAGTGATGTAAACAAGAGGGGAAACGCCTGTCAGAACATGAGGTTGTCTAGAAACATCCAGAAAGTCCACACAAACAAGCAGAGGGGAAAAAATATTTTCCACTGGCCACTGGAAAGGACGAAAAGCAGAACTGAGAGCATTTCTATACACAGGGTTCAGCTGAGAGGAAAGGAGTGGGTCAGCTCACTGTTAGCCAGGGTTTGCATCTCCTGCTCATTTTAATAAATGTTGGAAGTATTGATCAACATTGAAAGTCAGCAGCAGTTACAGAGCCAGCCCCTGTGCCTGCTCACCCTCCCGTATCTAAAAGCAAAACCATTACAACAAGGAAAGTGAATTTGCTATGTCAAAATACTGAAGTAAAGCTAGAAATGCTGACGACTTAAGATGAAAAAAAATACATTAATGCTTATTATTAGTGCAAAAAACCTGCAAAGACACAGTTCTACAACTCTTCCACCATGTGGATTTGGTCTTAGATGACCTTACACTGCTTAGATCTCAGCAGAAGGTATCCTTACCCTGGAAAGGGAACAGAGCTTAGGCTCAGGGAACATAATAGTAAAAATAATGACTTTTCATTAGTCTTTATTTGACTGATCTCAGCTTGAACATGAGATTCTTCAAGACCTGGATGCATCTACAAGGAGATTTATGAACCTCTAATGCACAGATCTGAGTCATCAGTTTCATGTGGTTGGAGGAGAAACTGAGAACCACATTTCACTGGCCACAAACATATGTTTTTTCCTGTTACAAAAATCTCAGCGAGCACAGGAGCTGGAACTCAGATTATTTTCCACCTGAGGTTTTTTGTTTGTTTGTTTAGGTCTGTTGTTTTTAATCCTTATGGACTTTACCCCAAAAAGTTTGCTACATGTGTTCTCTTCGCCTTCTTGCTAATCAGAGTAGACGACTACAGCAGCACATTTTAATCTGGCCAGGAACTTGCTGTTATATCCTCATAACTAGAAAGCAAAAAATAAAATTTGCATTCTCACTTTAAAAGCCTATGAGTCACTCATATTTTACTATCAAAGTATCCTTCACTAAGTTTTCTTCCTCTAGTTTGATGAAAATACAGAAAACCAATGAAAAAATAAAATTATTTTGAGTGTATTTTAACAAATCAACTGGATCTTTCCCTGCTCCAGGACACTTCCTAGGAAAGGGACAACAGAGTTATTCAGCCTTCAGCATATGACACCACTCAAGGCATCAAACTGGAGAAGACTGGAATTCTCTGAACAACTGAAGTAGACCGTGAAATAAATTAAAATGAGTTGCAGTGAAAAAGTGACACCACCTAAGAGGTTGTTAATGACATTTAATTATCAGCTAAGAGACCTATCTTAATTTATATTCTTAATAACAACCTTAGCACAAGAAATAAACAAAATACTAATTAAAAATTCTGAAGTCAAACATAGGAAATATACTGTTCTTCCCCTACAGAGATTCCATACAGGAAAACTTGAAGGACTGAAAATTTGAGCAACAGAAACGGGATGAATGTTCCTCACTAAAGTATGTGAACATAGGAACAGAGCAAAAAGCTCTTGTTAGTCTCTGAAGTGGAATTTCAGCCGTATGAAACAGTGACAGAAGGACCTGAGTGCATTACCAAATAAAAAATGCCATCATGAGGCTGATGCAGCCACTAGAACCTACAGCCCCAGGACACAGTAATCTGGCAATAAAAAAAGGCTGTCACCACACAGAGCACAGCACTTCACCTCAGGAGGAAGTTCAAACTGGAGCAGGTACAAAAACAGGCCACTAAAAAAGTAAGGATATGAAGTGTTTCTCTCAGTGTAGAGCAAGAGTTTCTGGTTCTATTCCCTACCAAAAAAAGCCCTCAAGTTGGAGCAAGGCCTGCATTACCTTCTGAAACTGTTTATTCCCTCCTTGTCCAGAAAGAAACAAAGTGATTGAGCTGATCACTTCCTGCAGGAGGACAGAGAACAGAGAGGAACAGTCTAATTCCCTGTCTCTGTGCATGTCTAAAGACACCAGCATTCGTTTGTGTCACTGGAGTGAAGCCACTGCTGGTGCTGGGGCAATCCCTAAGCCATTTCCACGTGAGCCATCAGGGAGCAGCCTCCTCAGAGGCCCCATTCCTTGGGGAGGAACCTTGGAGAGGCAAGGAATGGATCTGACAGAGCAGTCTCAGGCAATGGGCTGGGCTGATCATTTTCCAAGCTGGATAAGCTGAAGCCTCTCAATGCACCAGTGCCTCTGCACAGGCACAGCATCTCTGGAAACACCAGATGTTTCAACACTGAATTTCCTCTTGGATCAATTCTCTTCCCAAAGGCATAACCTCTCCTACAACACAGACTGAGCCAGCCACTATTACCAGACCAATTCTTTGATTTCTACCCACAGAGTTTCTAGAATAAATATCCAAGTCAGTCTTCCTGCTGGTAAAAACCAATAGGTAACAACTCCAGTGATATGAAAAACAGGAAAACTATTTCCTTTCATTAAGACAATCCTCACTTAATGTCTGGAAAGGTCCTTGCAAACATGCAGGTAGTTGCAGCACTGGTAAAACTGCCAGAAACTGGATCAAGCACTAACTAATCCTCCAGTGCCACCACCAAATGCAAGAGGAAAGACACTGGCATTCAGAAGAGGAAGCTTTTCTGTCATTGAAAGAAAATTAGTGTTTTTCAATAGACTACTGATCCTCAACTAGAGCATGACCAGAAAGGCTTTTGAAAAACACTTTTTTTGTTTTGCTTTGTTTAGGCTTTTTTTTTTTAATTAAAAGAGAAGTTATCAGATGATTTCAGTGTTCTGAAAAATTTCAATGTCAGTTCAGCATCACATATGCAGGTGAGATGTCACTAAACATCTAATTTCTTCCCTGGTCAGCAGTGATGAAGTTTTACACTCCATAACTTTGTTTTACATTTAAAACCATACAACTACTCATGTATTTAAATCATGCTGAACTCCTCTGCTGCTCCTCCCCACGCTCTTTGTCTGCAATACCACAACCCACAACAACAAGCAATAATATTTAATAAGTTGTATATTCATTTCTACATACATGAGGGCAGAGCCCCTTTGCTCCTTCAAGGTTAAAGTGGCTTCTTTCTAGTTATGCCAGCAAACTTATTTAAACTACAGTATAACCAGAATTCCCAATGTCATAGAATCATGCAGGTTGGAAAACATTCTCTAAGATCAAGTTCTTCCAGCCAAGCATCATTTTGTTCTACGTATTAAACACTAAGACAACCTTTATCTCTATGTGCATGTTCATCCCACAGGGTGTTAGGGTCTTGTCCCAGCAATTTTCAAGACTTCCATCTTCAGTCCATCCCCAAAAACTTTTCCTCCCATATATTTCTTCTTAAAGTTTCTCTTTTTAAGAGGCTGATCTTAAAAGCCTCTCCTTTCCAATTCAGACTGTATTCCAGCTCTCTCCCAGACTCCCAGGGAATAAAAAGTTAGTAAGCAAAACACAAAACTTCTATAGCAAGACAACACATTAGGACCAGAACCCCTCAGAGCAAGGTCAGCACACCAGAGAACAATGCCACTGCTGCGATTACAGTGCTTAAAAGCAGATAAAACTGTTTTCACTGATGGCAAGCACTTTTAAACAGCATCTTAAAAACAGCCAAATGCAAGGCCACGTGTTTGTAAAACACCAGCCCAGCTACAGGAATGGGAATTTGGATCAGGGAAGGCATTAAGAACTTTAGGCAGCACTGCAGATGCCACGTGAACATTAATTCCTAACATGAGTCCACAGCAAAAGGGACTAATGGGAGCCTTGGAAAGGAACATGAAGGAGAAAGACAATACTCTGTTTATATCACATCACTGAGATCAATAATGGACTGTCACCCCTCTCCTCAGGGACCAACACTTTAATAAGATTTTAAAAGCCAGAAATGCCAGTAGAAATAACTACAAGACCATCAGAGACCTTAAGAGGCACCCTAAGGGCAAGCTGTTCAGCAGGAAAGGTAAAGAGATGGCTTAATTACCACCAAAGATTACCAATTAGAAAAGACACCCGTTCTTTTTCACATCCAACACAGAAAATACACAGAAAAACAAAGCAATTCTGAGTTCAGTTCAAAACCTGTTTTTAGAGGTTTCCTTCATTTTGGAAAGTGGGAGATAATTGAGGATATTAATAATTAACAACTAAGGCAACTCTGTCACTTGTTGACAACGGGTGAGTTCAGGATACATCAATCAAAGGTCAGCAGATGCAGCACAATCGATGACCAAATGAGTCTCAACAGCCTTTGATGACCTCGTTGTGCTGTGACCCCAGCAGCCCTCTCGAATTCCATCACCAGGGATGACTCTTCCAAAAGGTGTACCAAAAAACACCACACCTAAACCACGCTGTGGTCACTCCAAACTTGACTGTCAGCAACTGGAGGAATTCCACAGGCTGCAGCTGGACGCCATATGGCCAGCAGAGGATGGGATCAGTTGGTACGGCAGCACAAAGCGATGGCTGTAACACCTCCCGCCAATCCCCAAATTCCTAAAGGCAGGCGATTAGGGCAGCAGGTGACCCCTTTCCCCTCAAACCACACACAGCAGGTGACACAGCCCAGCATTCCAGAGGTCAGGGGCAGGAGAGGACGCCCAGCTGCCAAAAAACACAGAGCCCACAGGCACCTGACAGAGGCAGGGCAGGGCAGGAGGGGCACTGACCCTTCTCCTCGCTTCACCCAGTAACTGCCCAGCCTCTCCCACACCGGCACCTGTTCTTCCCCTAAATCTGGGGTCAGCTTTTCCTCTTTAGCTGCAACTTTCCTTTGCCCACACCTCGTGCAAAACCTACCCCCAAACTTGACTCTCCAGGCCCTCCCCATTTAACTTACCACCTCAAACCTGCAAGCCCAGACCCTCAGCCCCACACAACTCCCCCCCAAATCTCTTCATGAACTACCTCCCCAAACACAGCCCCAAGTGATGGTGCCCTGTCCCTGAACCTCCAGCCCAGCTCAGGGCCTTCTACCCCACTAAGACCCCTGAGTCCCGCAGTACAGACCTCCGTCAAACGCAGCCCCACAAACCCTTCTGCAGAGACCCCTCTCACACACAGCCACCCCAAACTCTCCTGCAGAGACCCAGCTCACACACGTGCCCCCCAAAATCTGCCCTCTCATACACAGACTGCCGCTCACACACAGCTCCGGTCCCACTCCCCCCGCCGCGGCCTCCCCGCGCAGGCCACAGCACGGGGCCCGCGCAGGCCCCACACAGGCCCAGCCGCTCGGCCACCCCCAGACCCGAGCCCGGAGCGCGTTCCAGGCGCGGTGCCGAGCTCGGCACTCACTCGGGCAGGTAGGTGGAGGAGAAGCTGCTCCAGCGGTGCAGGCTATAACCCAACACGCGACTCTCAGCGCCCGCCGGACCCGCCGCCGCCGCCATCTTGTTGTCAGCAGCGGCCCCGGCAGCGACCGCGAGGGGCGGGGCCAAGCTCTTAAAGGGGCCGCGCTCTTAAAGGGGCCGCGCCGGGGGGGATGGGGACGGCCTGAGGGGACTCGGGGGGTGGCTGAGGGGCTGCTCCGTGGGGCTGAGGGGATCGGGCGCTTCCCCTTGGGGCAGAGGTGCCGTGAAGAATTCAGGGAGTGCCCCGTGGGGCTCAGAGGGGCTGTGGGTTTGAGGGGACGCCCTGAGGGGCTCAGAGGATGCCCCATGGAGCTGAGGTGGCCTGAGGGGCTCAAAGAGCCTCAGTGGGTGTCCTGAGGGGCTCAGAGGATGCCCCATGGAGCTGAATTGGCCTGAGAGGCTCAAAGGGGCTCAGTGGGTGCCCTGAGTGGCTCAGAGGATGCTCCATGGAGCTGAGGTGGCCTGAGGGGCTCAAAGGGCTCAGTGGGTGCCCTGAGGGGCTCAGAGGATGCCCCATGGAGCTGAGGTGGCCTGAGGGGCTCAGAGAGGCTGAGGGGGTGCCCTGAGGGACTCAAGGGATGTCTCAAGAGTTTGAAGTGAGCTGAGAAGTTTGGGGAATGTACTGTGGGGGTGAGGGGCTCAGAGGAGTGCCCTGAGGGGCTCAGATGGGCTGAGGCGCTCATGGAGTTTTAATTACCAAAGGAAATGCTCCTTTCCTGGCCCCTCTGGTGGGTAATTGGGAAAGGGATCAAAAGAAACCCGGTGAGGTTTGATCCTATACTGGCTCCTGGATTCATAAAATTGTTAAGATTGGAAAAGATCTTTAAGACCATCAAGTCCAACCATCAAGCACAGCACCAACAGGACCAGCACATAAGCTGAGGATTCTCTGACAAGCTTCTCATTGTCTGAGGTTGTTGTAGGGTTTTTCCTGGAGAAGGGAGATGTAGTCACTGCCTGTCACGTTTGGGTTTTCTGAAGTTCTTTCCCAGAGATGAAAACTGGTAAACAAGGGCATGTTTTCTAAACTATCTTGTTTTTCACATTTCTCTCCTAAGGAGGGACTTTGCTTGTTGACCCTTGGTGTGACCAATGGTTCAAAGGATCCCACCTCTTAGGTGGGCACATTGTAGAAAGGTATAAAAATAAGTTCTGAGAATAAACCGGTCCCTTTTTTGGAGCATCAGCCTTCTGAACAAGACTCGCGTCTTCTTTTGTGTCCAACAGCGACAGGGAGATATTTTCACCCAGAGCTCCTACCAATGCCAAGGGGAAACTTGGGACACCTCTGAGGGAGCTTTGGTCTGCTTGAGAGGGAAGGGGAGATATTTCAAGACCAGAGGGAGGAAAACAAAAAAAAGAAAAAAAAGAAAAAAAAAAGAAAGCCAAAGCAATAAACCACTGTCTGTTGGAAATGACAGATTGGAGAGATATTATGAGGCAGGACAGCAGGATGCCTGGCTAGATTAAATTAGCACAAGGAATCTTTTATTTTTTTTTCCCCCTTTATTTTAGGAAAGTGAGTGAGAATGTGGCAGCAAAATCTGCCTGCGGATGAAAAACTCGCTCAGCAGCCTTGAAGGCTGAACATCAACTGGGTGTTTCAAAATTGAGGGGGAGCAGAAAGCACTTCATCTCAAGACCCCTTCCCAGAGGGGATTCGCTGTGCTTTCACTGGTATCAAAGCCACACGGCTCAGCAACAACACAACAAAATCCATGGATGAGGCACAAACATCCACATCTCCTTCTGCTGCTTCACTAATGAAGCCCTTTGAAGTTTGTGGCCTTCCCGTGGCATTTCTGACTTCACTTATCCCAGCTGCAGCCTGCAGGCATCCCCTCCCAAAATTACCACGGGAGTAAGGAAACAAATACTTTGCTGATAATATACTTCCAACCCCAGAGGAAGAGATGCCACCTCAGTGTTCGGAGCCTCGATAACAACCAGCCCAAGGGGAGGAATGCTCTGTGAAACCTGTGACCTCTGAATACGAAATTTAAGGGATTGAGGGTGGGGGTAACAGCCCTGTAGCAGCCAGGAGGAGGAAAAGCCAGCAGCTCGCTGCTGCACAGTGAAACCACCCCAGGATTTCTCTGCCCAATATCCTGTTACCACTTGAATCAAGACCTGGATGCCAAGCCAGCGTATTTTTAGCACATTTTGGACTTAAAGTGAAGGGAGTGCTGGTGAAATACGCAGTACTGACAGCCCTGGAAAATCTTTATTCATCTGCAGCACAGGCAGCAGGGAAGGCTGTGAGGAAGCAGAGCAATCCAAAGCTGCAAACCGAGCCCTCTGGTCCCTCCAGCACAGCCTACCCAGTCCTGTTCAGTTACCAGTGGCTGCTGCAGAAGAGGGTTTTTCCACACTCTGAGTGGACAGAGCACGGTGGGGAGGAGCATGACGTGCAGGGCAGTGTTGTGCTGCAGATTTGGACAGCCTGCAGCCTCCAGATGAGCTCTCTGTATCCCAACCAGGGCAGCTGCTGGAGCCCAGCTGGTGATGGGGCCATAGAAGAGGGGGAGAAAACTCAGCAAACAGGAGTATCTGAACCCCCACTGTGCTGGTCCAGGCCTGTGCTGTGCTTGCCCTGCCAATGTAACACTGGATCTCAGCAATGTGGGGAGCCCAATGGCACCAACGCACCTCATCCTGCCTCCAGGAGTGACTGAGACCCATTGCTCCAGGGAAGTACCACAAAGAGGGCACTTAAACATAGAATCACAGAATCATTAAGGTTGGAAAAGACCTCTAAAATTATCAAGTCCAACCATTAACCCAGCAGTGCCAAACCCACCACTAAACTACGTCCCCAAGTGCCACATCTATGTGATTCTTGAATACTTATAGGGGTGGTGATTCCACCACTACCCAGAGCAGCCTGTTTCAGTGCTTGACAACATTTTCAATGAAGAAATTTTCCATAATGTCCAATCTAAAGCTCCCCTGAGACAAATTGAGGCCGTTTCCTCTCATCCTATTGCTGGGAGCAGATGCTGACCCTCATCTTGCTGTCCCCTCCTGCCAGGGAGTTGTAGAGAGTGAGAAGGTCCCCCCTGAGCCTCCTTTTCTCCAGGCTGAGCCCTCCCAGCTGCTCCTCATCAGACTTGTGCTCCAGGCCCTTCACAAGCTTCCTTGTCCTTATGAAGCAAACCCTGTGCAGAGTTTTCCTGCTTCTACCCCCCTCACTTGGGACCTCACTGAAACCCTTCAGCACATTTTGGTGCCTCCCAGCCCAGAGCTGACTTGGTGGATCTGTGCTGCCTGTGGTTGGCTGCTCTCTGAGGATGGGGCCGGAGAAGGGAAGTGAGAGCTTTCTTAGCAGCAGAAGGTCCCTTTGGTGTTCAGGGACCAGCCTGCCAGAGAGCTCGGAGGTCCCTGGATGCGTGCCTTGGACAGTAGCTGGAGTTTCTGGGAAAGGCCAAGGTGACCACAAGAGATGCTCCCCACGTCTCTTTGCCAGGAGGATGCACACACAGCATTCATGTGCTTGTCATCAGCGAGCTGGAACCCCAACTGCAGGAAACTCGGGGATTGGACAATTGTTTGTGTCAGCCTCGAGACGAATATCTCATCCCCCCCCCATCAGAAACTCTCTTCTCTACTGCGCGTGTGTTTCGAGTTTCCTCATGCAAAACCTCGCGTGGGCGTTTGGATATGTAATGAGCACATAGTTCAGGATGAAAACAAGTTGCGTGGAAGAGCCAAGTAACGCCAGAAAAATGAAAGCAATACAAACAACAACATGGCACGCAGCCATACCAGCCAGCTCGTGGGCCAGCCGGATCTCACGTCCTCCCCGGAGCTGTGGAGCCGATCAGCTGTTGGAAAAAGAGACCTTTAAAGACAAGCGAGAGAGGAAATAGCATTGGCAGCACAGGCCGCTGCATGCTTCCTTCCAAAGCAGGACAGAGCCAAGGACATTAGGCAGAGCTGTAACATTTGGGGTCTCGTTGCTCAGCCATGAAGCAAGGCAGAAACCTCAAGTGGGCTGCAGTTGTGTAAACTCCTATTGTTTAGGGAGCGGAAGCAGAGCGCTGGCCCGGCGGGGTATTGTCCTACCAGATTTTGGCGGTGCTCACCTAACCGAGCTCCTCCTGCAAGGCCAGAGCCTCGTTTAACTCAGACATGGTGCAAAGGGAATGAAACCTCCTGCCCGCAGCAGACCCAGGCTAAGAGCTTCCTCCCAAGCCAAACGCCTGCTGCCTCCCATAGCACCTTCAAAGAAAAAGGTTTCTAATCTGTGGGCAAGGCTGGAGCAGGACCAGAGGGAATTCCAAAAACTCCCCAAATTGGCCTCACTCATCTTCATCTCTCGTTTTGATGACATGATGGAAAAAAGTGGCAAAGCTCATTGAGACCGTTTTCCTACGGGGCTGCCATGCACATCCACACCAAAAAGGGGTGAGAAAAAGCCTCAGAACCAGATGATGTTTTATTTCTCCCCTTAGAAAGAGGGATCATCTGTGCCTCCTTACAATGCAGTAAAACAATACGTCCTTCAGCGTAATAAAATACCTCTTCTGATCTAGGCCCTGATCCAAGCATCTGCTCCTGGGCTAAACACTCCAATACCTGCTTGAGTCCTCTTCACTGCCTCTTGCAGCATCCGTCCTTTGGTTGAAGGCTTAAATCAGTGAAAGACCTCGCTCACAATCCAGAAGATTGAAAGGGGCCCGAAATGCCAGCGCCTCCATGCACACATTGACATAATTCTCTGCATAAAAGCCAGCTTTAAAAGGCTTGTTTTGCAAAGCACAAGTGTGCATTTTTTTCGAATCAAGGTCAGTAACTCAGCTTCATTCACCAGTCTCCAGCTGCAAAACCACATGCCCCAGACAATGGAGGAGAGTGTATCCGAGTCAGAAGATGCCTTTTAAGGGATGCAAGTGGCTCTGAGCCACACTGGGGAAAGAAGATCTCCTTGGTACCCTTGCATGCTCAGCCCTGTCTGAACTGAAATAGGGCACCTGAGGGCAGGGAAAGACAAGTGAGATTGGAATGGCGGCACAAATCACACTCACACTCTCCATCCTTTGGTAAAATCACAGAATGGTTTGGGTTGGAAGGGACCTTAAAGATTATCTAGTTCCAACCTCACATGCCATGAACAGGGATATCTTCCACTAGATCACATTGCTCAAGGCCTCATCCAGTCTGGCCTTGGACACTGCCGGGCTTGGGTCATCCACATCCTCCCACTGGTGTTCCAGTGCCTCACCACCCTCACAGTAAAGATTTTATTCCTAATATCTAGCCTAAATTTCTCCTCTTTTACTTTGTACCCAATACTTCTTGTCCTATGACTACAGTTCCTGAGGAAGAATCCCTCTCCCACTTCCCTGTAGGCCCCGTTCGGATACCAAAAGGTTTCTATGAGATCTTCACACAACCTCCTCCTCTCCAGGCTGTACAGCCCCATCTTCCTCAGCCTGTCTTGGTAAGGGAGATGTTCCAGTCCTCTTGCCAACTTCGTGGCCCTCCTCTGGACTTTGCTCTCACAATACCATGTCCTTCTTTTTTGTAAAATGCTGTTTTCTGATGTCACCCCCATGCCAATCTCTCTGTGCCCACCAGTGTGATGGAGCCACCACGCTCGGCTTCGCTCCACAATTCAGCACTCGTAGGAAGCAGACGAGACACTCCCAGCTGTGCCTCAGGCTAAAAATATTTACTCATCTCTTCCCCCCCAGGCAGGTGTGTTCATCCCAGACGGGACTGCTCCCACAGGGATGCTCTTGCATGGCAAGCACTTGCTGCTCACTGTACACTGTGGAGCGCTGGGGTATTGTGATGATTCCTCTGAATCACCCAAAGAGAGCTCTGTCCTGTGTTTCAGATGCAAAATATGCCTTGGAATTCAATAGTTGCTATAGTGCCTAATTACACATTTTATGGCATACTTAGTCACAATGGCTAGAGCTCTTGTTACTAGACTTGGGCTCCTTCTGTTGCTAAAAAGCTCCTCTTTTTGCTAAACGTTTTCTCTCTGCATTAGAAATAGTGTATTGCAGCATTTTCTCCCTCCAAAAATATCCCAAATTTATGGAGCACTGGTCATCAAATTGATAGTAGCGAGCTTGCAGCCCTCTTTCTGTCATGGTGCTCCACAATGCTCATCAAAGTCAGCTCAAATGACAGCAGCAGAACATTTCCCAGGATCCAGGGACTCTTGAGCACTGGTCCTGGCAACACTGCTGTCTGTGGTTTGGAGGCAAGTCACACTGTCTGCTTGTGGCCTCCCCACCTTCCCGTGGGCAGTACAGAGAAGGTGGACTCCTTGGGTGCTCTTCCCAGGGGATGATTCAGCCCACTGCAGTCGGACACGTCTTGCATGAAGCTGAATCATTCTCCTGAGGTGCTGGTCTGTCTAAGCACATTCTAGAAGGGCTCAGCTTTATTGCACATGGCTGAGATGGGTAAGACAAGTCCCATGCTCTGCATTCCTCTTCCAAACTGGAGGAATTCAATTGGAATTGACTGGAAGGTCACACCCCACCTAAGGTGCTGTGTTCATCTCTGGAGCCCCCAACTTAAGAAGAACATGAGCTGTTGGAGCAAGTCCAGAGGAGGCCATGAAGATGCTCCAAGGGCTGGAACAACTCTGTTCTGGACACAGGCTAGGAGAGCTGGCAGTGTTCACCTGAAGAAGACAAGGCTCTGGGGAGATATTAGAGCTCCTTCCAGTGCCTAAAGGGGCTCCAGGAGAGCTGGAGAGGGACTTGGGACAAAAGCATGGGGTGACAGGACAAGAAGGAATGGCTTCCCACTGCCAGAGGGTATGGTTAGATGGGATATTAGAAATAAATTCTACCTTATGAGGGTGGGGAGGCCCTGGCACAGGCTGTTCAGAGAAGCTGTGGCTGCCCCATCCCTGGAACTGTTCAGGAAAAGGCTGGAAGGGGCTTGGAGCAGCCCAGTGGAAGGTGTCCCTGTGCATGGCAGGGGAGTTGGAATGAGATGATCTTCAAGGTCCCTTCCAACCCAAACCATTCTCTGATACAGGCACAGGGCTGTTCTCCACCCTACAGAACAGGATTGGTCTTTCCCCTATTAACCTCTTCTTGTGCCTGATTTTCTTCAGGAGGAGAGTGAAGCTAAGTACTTAATTGCCTACTTTCTAAGGCAGGATAATTAACTAATGTTTGGGTAACGTGTCATAGGGTAGGATGTTAAGTAATGTTCTGTCAGCAGCACAGTGGGAAAGTGAAGGACTCAATCTTGTTTTTCAGCCCAGAATGTCAGGTCTCCTCTAAGTCCATTGTTTCTGTTGACTGGTTTGCTGAGGGCAGGGAACCTGGGCAAAGTGTTTAAAGGAAGAGGATTCGAGGGGACAGCGAAGAGCTATTTGTAGTCCAGAAGAACTGGGTGAATTTTGGAAAGAGAAAGCTGCCAATGGAGCCAAAAGCAAGAAATATGCCTGAGACTGCACAAAAAAGCCTTATCTTTGTAAGTGTGGTGTAAATATTCAACAGCAACATCCTCTGAGTAACAAAAGTGCATCAGAGAAACTTTTCTTGCATTGCACTTATTGCACACAGGTAACACAGTGGGAATCATGGTACAGGGGCCCATCTAACTCACCCTGGGGACTGAAGCAGACTCAGCCCAGCAGAGATTTTGTATCTTTAATTTTTATTACTCTGCAAATTATGTTATGGAATAACTTCAAGCCTTCCTTTTGTCCGCTGATCATAGTTGATGAGATTTCAATCACACCTCCTTGAAGTTAAACATCTGAGAGACACTTTGGTTAATAGTTTGCCTTTCAGAGCAGTGCATTAGTTCTCTTGTGCTCCTGTCTGCTTAATTTAGAGCGAGTGGCTAAGAGTGGTGCAATTAAGGAAGGAGGAATCTTGGGCTGAAGCTCTCGGTGCTTTCAAATGACCAGCAGACCTTTCAGCGCCAGCTTGTAGCTGGAACAACACTTTCCATGACTCCCTTCTGATCATGCTCTGGATTTGCAAACAAAGGTTTTTAACCTGCTCTGATTTCATATGAAAATGATAAAATTCAGTGCTCCCCCAGTGCTCTCCTAGGATGTTCTGTCCCATCTCTGCAAGCCTGACTCTTGCCAGGCCAGTCCAGAGAGGCACATTCTCCCTCTGCCTCTCTTCTAAACAGCCCAAGGTTTCTCACTCTCTTTAGTTATTTTCTCCTTTTGAGGACAGTCTCATGCTTTGATCTATGCAGAAGATGACTTTTCCAGTGAGGCTGTTGGGCTCTCCCCGTTTCCTGTGGAGTGTCCAGCCACAGGCCACATGGAGATGATGCCAGCTCCCATCCCTTTTCACTGGAGTTGCTTAGCCAGCCAAAGACCATCTCAGAAGCTTCTGCCAACTGCTCTGCATCCTGTACAGACATCTCACTCAGGATCTCCACAGCCAGGAATAGGGACAGGAAAAATCACAGATAACCTGGAACTGATCCTCTCCACCACAGGTGTTCTCTGATCTTTCTCACAGAGATCCATAAGAAGCAGTAAATTCTTGACCTCTGGAAAAGGAAAGGACCTTTCCACTTCCCAGGCCTGACAAAATGCAATTTATGGCCACACACATGAAGCATCCGCACGCCAAACTCACCAACCCATCCCAGCACTTCCTGAGGAGAGGTTGTGCCCAGTCTCCAAAGTCTCTGAAAAGCTGCTTTATTCCAGAGCATTGCTTCCTGTTGTGTCTGTTCCTGATTTTGTAGGTGGAAATACTGGCAGCAGTTCTGGGAAGGGAAGGGAAGGGCTTGGGGAAGGATATGCCTGTTCACCAAGGTCACCCTTTATGGCCATAGATGTTCCACTTAAGACCCTCTTGAGCACTCAGGCACAAGTGGAAAAAAAAGGGGAGCACACTGCTCCCATGAAGAGAAACGAATTTTTCTTCCACTTAAGAGAGAAATAATATTCTGTGGAGGAATAAGCATTTTCACTCAGTGCAAGTCATTCAGGGATCTCAAGCTGCATTTTACTGTTGCCCCAGCAGCAAGTCCACCCAAACAGACTCCTCTCTTCTGTCCAGAGCCCAACCCTACCCCCACCAAAAGGCTTTTTGGGAAGGGCTGGGGTGACATATGGTCCAGGGCTGTTTTTATTTTTATTTACAGATCCAGAAGTTCTCAATCCATTGCAGGGCAGTGCTTCCATTTTTTCAGGAAGAGAGGAGAGCCACACTCCCAGCGGGAGGCTTGTTTCTTCCCAGGCTCAGCTTCTCCTGCTTCATCAGAAGCAATTTCCCAGGAGCCACAGACAGGCGTGGACTGATGCCTGAGCCCTCTGTGCTCTGCTGGTCCCTGTGGTTACATGGGTTTGCAATTTGCTTCCTGGGAAAAGGAGGGAGGCAACGATGCTGTGACTGCTGGAGGCTTGGGATGGACTCTGCTTACAGGCAGTCATCTGTGTGGGGCTGGCAGGCGGAGCTCAGAGGTCTGTGGGATGTGGGAGTGCCATTCCTTTTACTTTCCCAACCTGCCCCCACATCCATGGATTGACTCTGGGGCTCAGAGGCCTCCCCACATTGCTGAGAAGAAGGATGCCCTCTACAGAGATGCCAGAAGAGAAGGATACACAACACAAAGTCAGAGAAGAGAGACAGGAGTATGACCCAAATCACCACATCCTTCAACATGAGCACCTGGAAAAGCA
Organism: Phylloscopus trochilus trochilus; assembly: GCA_016584745.2. Lineage (NCBI taxonomy): Eukaryota > Metazoa > Chordata > Aves > Passeriformes > Phylloscopidae > Phylloscopus > Phylloscopus trochilus. The sequence goes on from WQNJ02000016.1 coordinate 3,746,362, forward strand.
CAGTCCAGAGAGTATCAGCCCAGCATGTGCTGGAATAAAACAAGCTCCATCCTAATCCCATCCAGCACATTTTTCCTTGCTGGTTTAGACTGGGACACAAAACAACGTTCGAGTTGTGTCCTGAAGCGGTGCTGCACACAGCAAGCCATGCAGATCCCAGTTTCTCCTGGTTCTGGTGTAACAGGAGGGACATCGAAAGGCAGCTTTCCCTTCTCCAGTCTTGGCACTTAGCAAGGGACTTCTCTTCCTGCACAGGTCATCCCACATTACCTGCTGGTGTATTCCTGTTTGCCCAGATTTAGGTGTGGAAATTCAAGCTCCTTAGTTGCTGCAGGGGGTGAAGGAGTTTGCTCTACATAAGCCCCAGGTTAAGAGCCTTTGTGCAGACACCTTGGGATTTGTCTCAATGGGGCCTTGGCTGTGTCCTTCTGCAAGGTGAAGCCCTGATCCCATGGGAGCCCTCCAGTTCACCCTCTTTATCTTCCCTGAGACCCTTAGTTCTGCCCTTGGCCTTGAATCCAATCATCTTTGGCAAGGATGAGAAATTTGGCTCCATGCAAAACTGAAGGAAGCTCAAGAGTGTGTTGTAACCTCACGGAGTATGTCCCTACACATACCCCAAAGCTACAGCTCATGATTCCCAGCTCTCTGTTTGTCCTGGATGTCTGAGGAGCACTTATCACCTATGAGAGCTGCAGAGCCCTAAAAATGAGCCCAAGGAAGGCAGAAGAGCCCTGCCTCCTCCAGCAGGCCAGCAGCAGCAGACATGGCTCCCCCTGGGAATACCCAGCTCCGAGGGTAAAAATAACAGGTCTGGAAATGGAAAAGGGCAAAGCAAGCAGGTCTTCTTGAGAAAAGGGAAGGTGGGGGGATGAGCAACAACATAACTCTGAGCTGGGGGTAGATCCTACAGAGCAGTTAGGGGGCATTGAAGCTCAAGAAGTACCAGAGACACAGGTCTGCCTCTGGAGGACAAGGGCTGGCAGATGTGTCCCTGCTCTGTCCCATTGCCTGAGCAGTGCTGGAGGAGATGGCCACAAAAACCACATTCCCAGGCATGCTCTGAGCCCTGTGCAAGGCTCTCCCCTCACAGCACCAGCCCCACCGAGCTCCTCCCCTGCTCCCACATGTGTCCTTCAGTGCTGCCCCATCCCATGAAATGATGAAGATCATAGCACTGGGCAGAAAGGAGGTGCCAAACCTGCCCATGGTGGGTGCTGAAGTACCTAATGCCAAGAGTCATTCAAGCCACCCACGGCTGCTGCCTGCTTGGACCTCGGCTTCCTCTGCTGCCAGCGAGCAGCAGTCACGGCTGTGTGGGCATCCAGAGTGTGTGGCTGAATGCGGAAGCAGTGAGTGGTTAAAAAGAAGGTAATTCCAAGAATATGCTTGTGTGTGGTAAGCGAAGGACAATGTGTACTCCAGACTACTGAGAGAGTGACCTTTTAGAAGTGGTGGAAAACCAGGCAGATAGCTGGGGACTTGGAAAAGGAAATGGAAAGAAGAGCAATCTTGGAAATTTTTACCTGGCAATTCTGACTTTGGTCCTGAACACATCAAGGGGGAAGGCAGGGAGTGACATCAGTCTCTGACCAGTGAAAGGATGATGGGATAACAAAAGTTAAGGAGTAGGGCTATTGGGAATGCAGAAGTGGAGAGATTTCTTATCATTTTGTAAAATGAGTGGATGTGGGAACCCCGTAAGGCAATACATCAACTCATCAGTGAAGTCTGATGTAGTGTCTAACAAAGCCTTTTTTTTTTTTTTTTTAAATTGATTTCTCCTGGCTTGGATCTGAGCATTGTCAGGCCGGCTGAACATGACAATCTAAAGGTCCTCTCGGATGGCCACGCGGAATCTTGATTCCTCCCAGACAAAGTTTGCCTGTTTCTGTTAATGACCCCACCCCTCCGCTGAGGCCGGCGCTCTGCAGACATGAAACCACTGCATTCATCTGCTTCCTCCAACCCCAGTGCAGATAAGGCTCGACAAAACACCGCATCCTGCAGGATGGAGGCGGGAAGCGAGAAAGCCAGCGAGTGACTCATCCCAGCCTTACGGGCAGAAGTTGCCTGGGATCTGCACTGTGCAGGAGGCAAAGAGCTGCGCTAGGGGCTTGCAGGAAGCTGGTGCAGGTCCTGCAGGAATCCTGGACCCTTCCCAAGGATCCCCCTGTGCTAGCATCATCATCATCATCATCATCATCAACAACAACAAAACCTTAATCATAGAATCATAGAATGACCTGGGTTGGAAGGGACCTTAAAGATCATCTACTTCCAACCCTGCTGCTATGGACAGGGACATGTTCCACTAGACCAGGTTGCTCACAGCTCCATCCAACCTGGCCTTGAACACTTCCAGGGACTGGGCAACCACAGCTTCTCTGGGCAACCTGTGCCAGGGCCTCTCCACCTTCGCAGGGAAGAATTTATTCCTAATATCCAATTTAAACCCACTCCCTGATAATTTGAATCCACTCCCTCTTGTCCTGTCACTCCATCTTTCTTGCTGGCTTCTTCAAGTACTGGAAGAACACAATTAGGTGAACCCAAAGCCTTCTCTTTTCTGGGTTGAACAATCCCAACCCTCTCAGCCTTTCCTCAAAGGAGAAGGCATTCCTCCCTCTAATCAGCTTAATGTCCCTTCTCTGGACTTGCTCCAACAAGTCCATGTCCTTCCTGTGCTGCATGCAGAACTCAGCAAAACCATGTGCCAGTCACCACCATGTCCTTGTCTCCTTCTCTTCTCCTGCAGGAGCAGAAGCCATCTCTGCTGGTTTTCCATCAGGGAAGAAGTGTCTTCTGAGAGGCTGCAGCAGTGGTTTGTGGCCAAAATCCTACAGGGTGTAAATATAGGCCACACTGCAAGAGAAAGTGGCTTTCCAACTGTGTGGCAAGAATGGCCCCTCATTAAGGAATCAAAACACGATACATCAAGGCTGTCTCTTGCAACATGCCCAAGTCCTGATTATGGTCATTTTCCTCCCTGCTTCCACTGCATGCCTGGGAAAGGGCCGCAGTAATTAAAGTCTGAATCTCATTAAAACCCAGAAAGTGCTTGGCTTTCTGAGAATCCAATTATCACAAACGCTACGTAACGCCAGTCAGGGCACGGCTTGTTTTTGGTGTTTGGAATTATTTTTGTTAAACATACAAATATGGTGTGAAATCAAATTTTCCAGAGGACATTGCAAATCCAAAGAGAGCACAGTTATAAAAGCAATTGAAGAAAAATGCTTTGGAGAGGGAGGGAGAGGCTGCAAGGAGGAGGAAGTGGGGGGAACATAGTGATGCTGCTGAAGAAAGACAGAGCCGAGGTGCCAGGCAGCAAGGATGATGCATATCCTGTCCAAGGCCCTCTAGGGACAATCTGTCTGGATTTGCAACCCGTGGATGTGGCACGTCCCAGCTCCTGGCTGGTGACTTTGGGCACAGAGCAGTGGCCTGCTGTGGCTCAGCTATGTCCCAGATGTCCATACTCACCACACGGCTGCTTGGGTTTCATAGGGAAAGTCCTTGAGTCAATGGGTCCAGTATATATCCATGGGATGGGCAGGAGATGGGAAATGACATGATCTGGGCAACGGGAGATGAAGCTGCTCTTCCTCCCCCTCCTCAGTGTAGCAAGCCCTACAAAAATTCATTGTGGGAAGCAGAACAATGCCACTTTCCAAGGAAATTGATCTTTCTCAGAAGAGCTTGACTGTGTAAAGGGAAGAGATGGGGTCTCCATCCTTCACTAGGGTGGGAGCCTTTCTGAGGTCACAAACCATTCGTGTCAGCACACTTACAACCAGTCCTTGTGGCTGTGCACCAACTCTGTGGGCATTTCCCCAAACTCTGGTGGGCTGCAGCATCTCCAGATTCCATCCAAAACCTCCTTCTCCTCTGCTCCCAGCTGATCCCTGGGCTGTGACCCCAGGGTTTTGCTGACAGTGGATGTGGCAGCATCCATACAATCAGGGGTTATGGAGTATCACCCCTAACTGGAACTGGCAATGGAATTTGAGATGCCAGGCTACACTGCTAGGTCCCCAGGGGAAAGGGGGAAAGGCTTTTCACTGTTCTGTGCCTCAGTTTTCTCAGCTGCAAATGTGTATTAAAACAATTTGCTAATTTGTTGGGTGCTGACAACCTCCGGCAGCGACAGCGAGGAGCTCTGCCAACCTGGGGGAAAGGTGCTGGTTGAGTGCAGAGCAAGGCTTTCATGGCACACTGTGTCTGCCACACATTGCACTTATGTAACATTTCTTAGCACTCAGGCAGCACTTCACATCTTTAACTAATTACACACATTCGAACCATTTACCAGCGTGAACAGAAAAAACATCCAATAATGACTGATCTGGAAGCGTTGGACTGATTTCCAGATTTCTTCAAGAGTGAGAATTTTGCAGAAGGTGGGAAATAGGGGGTTGAAAAAGAAAGGCCAAACAAACCGATGCATTAAAAGAGAGAAAAAAAAAAACATTGTATAAAAAGTGTGTCTGCATGGAAGGAATTGCAGGGTGAAACAGCCGACTGCAATTCCTCCTGGAAACACCCAGCCCGAGCTCAAGCTGCAGCATCTCCAAAGTGCATTTAAAATTCACCTCCTCCTTCTTTTTGCAATTAAACACATATTCTTATGCACCTCGACATTTAAAATAAATAATGACAATTTTTAGCGCTGGCAATTAAAAGCAACACTGTTTACATTTTAATGAGCTCCTCGAATGTGACTAGCTCAGCTTCTTTCAATCAGAAACGGGTGGATTTAGAAACAAGACATCTTTAAATGTGCCTCAGATTTCTGTAAACAGTAGCCCAGCTCTGCTTTCAGGTTCTCAGGGTGGAGGGGACAGAGAGGCAATCTGCTGGATAGAGAACTCTGCACAGCTTTTCTTCCTGGTGGCGATTCTCCGTGGGAGAGCAGAAAAGGAAGTTTATTTTGGAAGTGAGAAAAATAAAGCAAGGTTTTGTTCCAGGAGAACACATAAATAAGAAGCATCTGTGCAGCTGGAAGTGCCGTATGTGGCTGTGAAGCCCATATTTACAGCTGCAAAATGCCAGGTACATTTTCACATCCTGGTAAGACTTCAGAAGGCATCAAAGTGCTACCAAGCTGGTTTCCAAGATGTATTTTCCACCCACCTTTGGCTTGCGCTTGGAAAACCATTAATCATGTTTCGGCTCAGCGCCATCCAAGGGTCTTGATTTGGCGTAGTGAGAGTGGATGAAAACTTTACTGCTGATTTCAGTACAAATAATTGTGTTGTTCCAGCCTGGGTAATACAGGTGGAGTACACTGGGCCCTAGGGCTCTACAGATCAATGCTGCTCCATCTGAGCAATTCCAGGGCAGCAGGCAGCCTGTTGGAGCCGGCGCATCTGCATCTCAGAAGCAAACCTCTTGGAGAGGAGGTGGATGTCAAAACACCACCACTAGAAAAGCTTTTGCTGCTAAATAATTCCAGCATAAACAGCAAGGGTGAATAAGTCAACAAAGCGGGCAAAGGAGAAGCAGGTTCAGAAAGGCAGCAATAATAGGAGTGGGGTTGGATTTAGTGCTGCTAAGCAATATTCTCCTTCCTGCACCCTCACACTCCTCAGTGATGAGGTGTCAGCATTTCTGACTCACAGAGAGACTCAGGCTTGCACAGGGCAGCAGGAAAAGCTTTGGAGGTAGGATGAGGATTTAACACTTTTTTGGGGGAAAGTTGTCATAGAATGATAGAATTCTATGGCCTGGGTTGGAAGGGACTTTAAAGAAATTTTATTCTGTACCCCTGCCATTGGCAGGGACACCTTCCACTATCCCATATTGCTCCAAGCCCTGTCCAACCTGGTCTTGAACACTTCCAGAGATGGAGCATCCACAACTTCTCTGGGCAATTTGTGCTAGGGCCTCATCACCCTTACAGTAAAGAATTTCTTCCTAATTTTTACTCTAAATTTACCACTTTCATCTTAAATTCTGGCCCAAAATCCCTCTTTCCCAGTGATTTCAGCCCTGGTAGGATGGCAAGAGAGAAGGTCAGGAGGCATTTCAGCTCCTGAGAGCTCTAGCTCTGAAAAATGCATTTTCTTTGTCTCTCTGCTTCAGTTTTCTTCTACAGACAGCACTCCTTGGCATGGGGTTAATGTAGGGAAAATGCCCTGTAAAGACCAACCCTTGTTACAGAGTTGGGAGAGAAAAGACAAAGCACTGTGATTTGAAGGATAACAGAGCATCCCTGCCATGGCTATGTGTGTAAGGATAAGGAATGAGGTATTTGGGGCTGTCTGGGGTATTCCCATGGGGAAACGACTCCTTTGTTCAGGAGAAGAAGGATGTAGAGATCCTTTCTTGGGCAATTCCTCATGGGGGTGGCTTCTGGTGGGTGAACCTCCAGGCTGGTTCCTGCCAGCCCCAGGATCCCATAAACGTGTGTCCTTCCCTCACTGCTCGGTCTCCTCCAGACACACAATAAGCAGATAAAGTAGTAAGACCTTCAAGGGCTTTGCCTTAACTCATGGACACCTTGGGCTGGGATCTGTTGGGTGCATGCAGAGAGAATCACACCTGGGGACTGAGTCACTTTCAGAGAAATCCATTAACAGCCAGGCTCTGGGGAAGGAGAAGAGAGCCATTCCATAGGGAAATGCAGTTTGCAGGCTGACATCACTGCTCCTGTTTGCCCAGTGAGGCGATGACCACTGAATCTCTGTGATTCAGCAATTGTTCCCCATGGCAGGGCTGAAATTTGATATTGATACTCATCAGAGTGATTGAAATGGGATATTTTTCCCCATTTTTGGTGCTTTCTATGTAGCAGGGGTGGTACTTCAGGCAGAGATGGGCATCCCCTGAAATGCTTCTGCATTTGAAACTCTCATCCTTTTCCCTTCCACAAAAGCCCTGGGTGGTGAGCGTAGAAACACTGGCATAAAACATTCCCCCACCAAGGCCAGCACAGGGGACATTTGACCCGAAACCAGGAGCCTCCCTGCTATTTTTGGAGCAGCCCTTGCCAGTGTGTCTCCTCAGGGCCCCATGCTTCTGGCAGCCCAAGGTGAGGAAGCTGCCAGCAAGGACTGATTCCTGGGGTGATGAGGCAGAGCCTGGAGGCAGCATGACAAGTGCAGGAGAAACCAGAGCTGTCACAGCTGGTTAAGGCTGCCTGCCCTGAGCTTGAGCTGCTTTGAATGTTCTTTGGATGCTTTGAAAAGGAGCCTGTGGCTCATTGGCTCTTCTTGTAAGGCTGGAGGACCACCTCAACCTCCCCAAAAACTGCTGGGTTGCTCTGTCTTGCTGCTTCGAGGCTGCACTTTGTTTTTACATTTTTCCAGCCCATCCTCCACCCAGTCCCTGCTTCCCTCCAACTCAGCTGCTCACCCCAAAGTAAGAATCCAATGCAAGGGTCCAAAGCATGCACTCATGTGATGAGTTACACTTTGGAAAACCTTCCTAACCCTTCTTCCAGACTGGAAATGGATGGGAAACCTTGGACATGCAGCTTGTGAAAGGATTTAAGCTGGGCCACGATGAGGATTGCATAGAGAAAGAAAGAAAATAAAACAGGGTTTTAGGGGGAGGAGGTTAAGTCTCTGCTTCGAGGGACAGTAAAAGCCAGAGGTGAGGGAGAAGGCTGGAAAATCCCAAGAAAGTCTCTACCTAGGGCTGAAGTCCAAGAGTTTGTCCAACATAAAAGTTCTCCAAGTGGCTCCTCAGGGATGGGGAGCCCTGGACAGATGTGCACTCCTGGATGCAGCTGTGCCTCTGGACATGCTCCTCCTCCAGCCTCTCCTCCCTACCCTCCAGCTGCTCCAGCCCTTTCAGCACAGAGCAGCATTGCTTGTTGGAGCAGATTTGGGGTCAGAATGATACTTCCATGGACACTGTGGTGCAGACTGTCCTGTGCTGCTGGGGATGGTAACAATTAGCTGGGGCACAGTGACATTTCCAGCTGGCACAGCCCTCTGCAGGGTGGACATCTGCCCGTGGATGGAAGATATAGGGAGGTAACCACATGGGAGCCTTTTGAGACAGCTAAGACTTGCTGGGAGGAGAACAGTGAGCCAGGCAGGAAAACAGGTCTTCATTGAAAGATTAAGAGGGGATTTACACCCAAAAAGGAAGTAGGAAGATAAGTGAGGAAGAAAAAAACACTACTGACAACCCAAAAGGGCCAATAGTCTGAATGATCCTTAAAATCCTGTTCTCCAGGTTCAGGGAGAAGGAGGAAAAAAGCATTCTTCAGAAACTTTATATTTAAGAAACCAATCTGTATGGGTTGCAGACATCCAGTATTCATTCTCAGTTGCTAACAACAGGTTTCTTTAATGAACATATTGATCCTTGGGTGGTTGCATTTTAAAATCCTTGGACAATGCGGTCCTGAAAGGCAGAAAAAAGGAAATGAGGTGGTGATTTAAAACAAAGAAGGGGAGAATATAATTCTGGCAATCACCAGCCTATAAAAGTAGCAGAACAAATATTCTCTAAAAAATCATGATGAAATATTTAGAGCTTGGTTCTGTCCACACAATAGTGTCAATGGGGAGAAAATTTGCAGAAGCCAGATGCTGAATAAAATTACCATGAGACTCAGTCAGACTCAAGGGATGATGGGCACAAAAAACTGTCAGTTTTCTTCTTCTCCAACTTTTTTTTTGGTGCAGAGAGAAATGCTGTTAGAGGATGGCTGGAGGATGAAAGCAGTGCAGCCTTTTATGAACATGTGTTTTTGTTTTGACTAATGTATTTTGCTTCTTTGTCTTAGGAAATACAAAAATTAGGGGAAAAAAAGCCTTGGTCTGAAATGTGGTTTATACAAACTGAAAACACATTGGGATGCAGTCAGTAATCCTGAACAGGAGCGGGCTACACAGAGCAAGGCGCAGTTACCAGGGCAGAACAAGAGTCAGGGCTAAAGATGAAGTTTCATTAACACCTTTGCTAATGAATCTGGAAGGGCAATGCCTAAAATGAGATCCAAAGAGGACGGTAAATTTGAAACAGTTTGGTAAATAATGAGGAGTTGCAAACACCTGGAAATTTCCATCCAATATCAAGCGATGTTGAACACACTGAAACATCTCCTCTCGCTGAGTGACACCTCCATTACTCACCACTTAGCCCACTCAGTGGCTCTTTTTAACCCTTCCAATTTACTTACAGGCATCTTTCACAGGTCTTGCTGCAGACCCAGCCCTGGGGTGGTATTTAGAGACATTATTTGTTTGTTTATCTGACATTTCTGGAGCGAACAGAGCGGCCCAGCACACGCAGCTGCCTTCTCCAGGTTCATTCTCCTTGCCCCACCTGCAATGAACACCGCTGGAAAGGATGATGACAATGAGCACTGTGCCTTCAAATGTGTGTCCCACCCCGCTTCTCCTCCAGTGCTCTGACACAGCATGGCTTAAACTGGTCCCCCCAGCAGCCTCCAAGGTCTGTGCTGGCCTCATGTTCCTCTGGCTGCCTCCTCTTTGCACTATTTGGGTGATTCACAGCTGTTGCTCAAGACCTTTCCATCCGTGAGGGCTTGAGCAACAGCCGTGAGTCTCTCACTTGAGGAGCCTGATCCAGGCCCCTGGAGCACTGAGCCGAGCTCTTTGGGCCATCAGGAGACAGGGAGCAGCAGGGGACAGGGACCTGGGAGCAGATGTGTCCTCTCTAAGCAGGCTAGAAGGATGTTTCTGGAGAGGAATTCTTTTTGTCTTTTCTCAAAAAACAAGCTCAGTGGTGGAAGGGAATCAGAGAAAGTGTTACCCTCAGTAAGGGAACCAGGATTCACTATGGGAAGGGGACTCCTTCATGTCAATCTTCTCAGGACCTGCTGGGAATGAAGGGAGAGAAGGAAGAGGTGAGGATTGCAGGAGAAGTGGTTTTCACCTACGTTTTCTATGGTCCCAAAACCTCATTCTCTCTCTTGGCTGTGTCTGCCTGTGGCAGATGCCCTGGTCAGAGCATGACCAGTTGTCCTTGGGGCTGCAGCACCAGGGTCTCAGACACCAGCACCACACCAGGAGCAGAAGGCCTGAAGAGGGGAGGGGCATAAAAACCTTGACACCCTCAGGTCTGCAGGTGTGGTAGGATCTAACCCTCAGGAGGTGCATTTTGCAATTCCAGAGCTTTAATAAAACTTTAAACAGGAGCTAGGGGTTGCAAACTCCATCATCACCCACTGGAATTCTTGAGTGCCCCTGAGGTGGAGGACGAAGAAACCTGAAGAGAACAGAAATAACAGATACAGTGACTGATGAGGGTACCCATGAACAAAATTACCAGGGATGGGGTCTGGTTGGGTCAGCTGTGGAGGCAGCACCCTGCACAGGGCAGATAAAACCTTCTGGAGAAATGATATTTATCCAGTTTGGTTTGAGACTGTTTGAAGCCACTGTTTGCTCCCAAACAACCAAACAAACAGAGGAAAAAGAAATGCATGTGAATGGATCCAAATATCTCCTTATGGTGTAGGGTTTTTTTTTCTTCTTCTTTTTTTTTTTTTTTTTTTTTTTTTTCCCTAAATGAGATATGTGGATTTTATGTTTGCAGCACATCAGGGCTAATTTTAGGATTTTTTTTCTTTTTAAAAAAATAGCTGGGGCAGGGTGGGGCTTGCAAAAAGCGTGCAGAAGATAATATATGGTCTTCAGCCCCAAAGGCTGAACGTTTGGCTTTCCTGCCAGAGAAGCAGCAATCCCTAGGGTGGGAGGGCAGGCTGTCAGCAAGGCCCTCCAACCAAGCTGTGATCCCCTGCAGGGCAGGAGACCAAAGAAAACTGCTGCCTCCAAGCACAGGAAGCAGGGTGGCCTTCCCAGGGAAAGCAGCAGGATTACCAGGAGCTGGTGGGACCTGCTGTCTGGTACCTCCTTGACCCTCCCATCCTCCAAGGGACTGCCTGGCTCAGCAGGGACAGCACAAACCACAGCTGACCCTGTCCCCTCCCTTCGTGCTGCTCTCCCTGGCCGTGCTGGAATTGGCCGCAGGCACCTCGTTCTCTGACTCAGCCGTTATATCTGGGGAATTTATGGCTTTTCCTTCCTGCCAGCCTTAGTAAATAACCCTGTCATCTGACTGGCTTTTGGGAACCGACCAGGAGCAGGAGCCTTGCCGGCGAGCAAAGACCTGCACCCAAACAGCAGCAGCATTGCCAGAGCTGGGGGGTCCCCAGCAGGACCCTCAGCTGTGGCATCACTGTCCCCTTCACTGTGGAACTCTCACCTGCAGCATCACCATCCCCAGTGAGACCCTTACCCATGGCACCACCATTCCTGCTGGGATCCATGGCATCGACATCCCCAGTAGAATGCAGAGCCAGGACCAGGGGTTCTAACCCAAAATGTTTCCCCACTCAGGAAAGGGGACACTGGGCACAGCTGTGCTCCCACACCAGTGACACCTGGCAGGCATTTGGCTTTTCTTTTCTTTTTTTTCTTGGAACATCATCCATGAAACTAGAAGGAGGACAAGAGGGAGTGGGGGGATTGAGGCCATGAAATAAACAGGTCTCCATCAGCCACATGCTTCAGCACTGCTGGTACCTCCTCTGCTTCCTTATTCACCCACTGGGAGCTGTCCAGGTAGAGAGATGCTTTCACCCAGGGCATCCCGAAGAGCCAGGGGCTCCAGTGGGTTGAGCAGAGCAGGGAGACCCAGGTTCTGTGTGATGGACACCTCATTGCTCCAGGACAGACCAAAGTCACCTCCACAGATTCCCTATAGCCAATTTGGGCATCCTGGCTTGCCCCCTGGAGGCGGCCCCAAGCACTTGGATGGAGGCAATGAAAACGATGCTGGCAGCAACAAGTATGAGGATGAGCTGATGGAGAAGTTCGAGCACCTTTGAAGGGCTGTAGGGAGAAATATGCACTTTTGGGATGTTGAAGCAGCTCTTTTGGATAGATGGGACCATGCTGGACTGGGGATGGGATAAGCCAGAACTTAAATCCAGTGTCTAAGCTGAGGGCAGATGTCCTCATCCCAGGGCAGATGCTCATCCATCCCAAGAGCACTTTCTCCCATTAGGCGCCTCAAAGTTAATTGGACTTTTGAGCAGGAAGATCAGAGAGGTATTTTAACTCCCTGTGGTGAGGGAGGTCAGGCTGAGCCTGGGGGACTGCTTTGGAAACTGCCATCCCTGTGCCAGGAATTATGTGCTGCATCCTCCTGGCATGGGTGCGGGGAAGTGCCTCTTCCTTCCTGGCTTTCCTCTTCCCTGTCATCACCTCGGCAGGCTTTGAGGACTGCTCCAACACAGGGTCTCTGTTCCCTGTGTTGTTGCTGGAGCCTAGATGCCAATGAAATGCCATCAGGCAATAAGTGCCATCTCTCCACGCCCTTTTCCAGGAGTTTGCCCTTTGGAGGGTCTTCTAAGCAGCCCCTCCTCACAAGAAGACTTTTCCCTGTTGTTTCCTGCACCATCCAGTTGTCCCCAGCACCATCCTCACATTACCTGTCACTGAGGCTGCCATTCCCTATTTAACAGCCCCACAGCCCCCAAATCCTTCTCCAAATCCTGCACAACGATCTCAGTTGGGGAACTGATCCAGCACAGAATAACCCTGCAAATTAAAACCCTCCCCAGACCCTGCTTGGACAGCACAGTTGCTGGAGAAATGTTCCAGGATACATGAAGAGTGAGGCTGACACATCCCTGCATCCAGAGAATCACAGAATGGTTTGAGTTTGAAAGCACCTTAAAGATCACCTACTTCCAGCCCCTCTGCCATGGGCAGGGACACCTTCCACGAGGAGCAGCCCTGTGTTACTCCTGGAAGGCTTCAGCACACAGTGATTTGGAGGAATTACATGCAACAAGAGCTGACCTCCAGACCCTGGAGTACCTGTGTGTACTCTCAGGAGCTGGGCTGCACAAGGTGTAAAATATCCTCTGTCTCCTGGCTGAGCATTATTTTACCCTCTCGTGGATGTTGAGCAGCTGATAGTACATAATTAGTTTCCTGTCCAGTGTGCACTTATCGTGTCTGTGTGTTCTCTGCATTGGGTGGAGAGTTCATAAATCAAAAGCTCTCAGGAACTCTTCTGTCCCAAAGTGCTTTCGTGGTCAAGCAATCCCCACGAGGCCCCAGAGCAGTGATTAATAGCACCCCTCTCTCTGTTTGGGCTGGTTTAGGGCAGCCTGAGTTACTGTTCTCACTGAGAAATTCGTAGGTTGGCACAACTTCTCACCCCCGGAAAGCTCAAGACAGCAAATCCCTGTGAAACACCAGAGTCAAAAATAAACGAATAAGTAAAAAGTGCTGCCGGGAGCCTGGTGGAGACCCCACAAGACAAAAAATTGTAAAGACAATCCGCAAATTGCCACTCTGGACAAAGCTGCGGAGGCAGCCTCTAATCACCATCCTGATGTAGGGCTGCTTTAGTCATCCTTTATTGATTCCCTTTTCTGTGAATCATCAGCTCCTCGCGGGGAAGGGCTCTCCAGCTCCCCGGCTCGGAGAGACGCAAATTACCGGGGAGCAGCACGAAAACAGGAGCTGCCGACGGAGATGCCCTCGGTCATGTGCCCGGCAATTTGGGAAGGCGATTAGAGCTGCTAACCAGGAAAAAAAAAATAAATAAATTGAATTTTCCGTGGGAAAATGAGCCGGGTGAAAGGGAGCAGGCACGCACAGGAGGCTGCTGGTCTACTCCACCAGAGAAAGTCACCTCCTGCTCACTTTCCGGGGAGCAACGGGGAAGGGGTTTCTCCCTTTGATCAAGTTCGGTGCTCTTATTTAATCAGGCGAGAGGCTCCTCAAGTCTGAAGCAGCGGGAGCACTTCGGGAGCAGTGATTTGAGGTCACCTACATCTCTCCAACCTGCTCTAAGCCCCTTTGAGTCATCCACGCCCTATCACACCTGACCCATCCCCTCCCCTGCTCTTCCCAGGAGATTGCTCAGTCGCAAGAGCCGAGATTTCCCCTGCCTGCCCCGTGACCACCCTTGTTCTCCTGGCACGGAGCAAGGTGGGGGGCACTGAGGAAGGATTTGCACCTTCTGGGGGGGAATACAAGGAGAGCATCCCTTGAGGCAGCTCGGGTGGGCTCTGCCGGCACTGGCGCTGTGCACAGCTGGCCTCGGGAGCGGCTGCAGAGCATCCCCGGCGCTCTGCAAACACCAACTGCAGCCACAGCACTGCGCGGGGAGGAATGGGGGGGGGATGCCAGCCAAAAACCGGGGTGGCTTCCTGAACGCTGAGGGCTGTGTCCTTGCGATTAATTAACCCCCGGGGGCACGGGAAGGGCTGGAGTCCATCCCTGCTCCACCCTGGGTTTATTCTCCTGCCTTGCCGGGGAGACAGATGCCGCTGCAAGAGCGAGGCAGGCGGGTCCCCTGCAATCCAGAGCAGAGCGAGGGCGAGCAGGAGCTTCCGCTGCCAGGGAACGAGCTTGAAAGGGATCCAGCGGATAAAGAGATATTCAAAGTTCAGCTAATGAGTGAGATGAGTCACTGGCTCAACGAGACAAAGGTTAGGCTGGAAAATAAAAGCCCTCGCTGCAAGGAGAGGGGATGGTGGGGATGCAAAAGGCAGAGGATGGGGCGTAGCTAAAAGCAGCAAGTGCTGGCAGGGGCAGAGGGGCCAAGCGGTGGCTGTGGCTTGGTTGTGACCTCGCGTTTGCCCCAGATTTGGCCCAGGATGAGCGCAGGGAAGAGCTGGGACGGTGGCCGTGGATATTCAGGCACATCGCAGCTCCCTCCAGCAGTCTGCAGCCCTTCTGCAGCCCCTCTCTGGGGTGAAGCACAGCTGTTTGGGGGCCCAAGGAGATGCTGCTTGCAAATGAAGCACGACAGCCCTTCCTTCACCACCCAGCACTGATGAGAAGGGACAGGGGATGGTCAGACCTCAAAAAACACTAATTAATCACTGGGAAGCATCAGCCTCCTTCCAATGCTCTCATTGTTACCACTGTGCCCAAAGAAGAGAAATATTGTGGTAAGTGTTGGTCCTGCTCCAAACCATCCTGAAAATGAGGGCTGGAGAACCATCACCTTCCTGCTCCTTGAGGATGCTGGCTTGGGGGTACCCAAAATCCCTGTTAGAGCACCCCTGTGTCAATGCTGAGCAAAAGAGAGGAAAAGTTCTTCTCTCCCCGTGGTCTTTTACAGTCCAGAAATCAAAAAGCTGCTGCTTATAGACAGAACAGAAGGGGTATGTGTGGCATGGGGCAGGTGCAATGCTGAGGGACTTTTCTGGAGTTCTCAGGACTTCATTTTTGGATGGGCTTTGATTTCCTTCACAAACTGGTTCAGCCCGGGCCAGCTGAGTTGCCACCTGAACTGCTACACTGAAAAAAACATCCCACTCCTCCTGAGAAAGTGAGAAAAAGAGAGATGGGGAAGGATGTTATGCAAATATTGAATTGACTGCATTTGGAGATTTTTATGGTCCTTAACCTGCTTTGAAAGCCTTAATAAATCACATACTAGTTTTGCACACTTGCACTGGGTCACTGTCCCTCTGCCCACCAAGACCTGTGGGGACAGGCTGGAAACAGATGCACATAAAAATTCCTGGCATGAGGGCTGATGATTTTAAACTGGAGGAAGGTTGGTTCAGATAGGTTGTAAGGAAGAATTTTTTTTGCAATGAGTGTGGTGAAGTGTTGGCACAGGTTGCTCAGAGAGGTCGTGGATGTCCCATGCTTGGAAATATTCAAGGTCAGGTTGAATGAGCAGGGTCATCCTCAACTAGATCAGAGCTCAGAGCTCCAGCCAACCTGGCCTTGGTTATTTCCAGAGCAACCCGTACCAGAGTTTTACCATCCTCTTTGATTTCAGAGCAAAATGTGCAACCTGGGAATGAATGTCTGAGCTGGGCTGCCTCAAATGCATCACCTGCCTTGGCAGTGTAAGAAAAGTCAACTCAAAGAGGTCCATGGCCTCCTGCAGCCCCAGACGCTGTCACTGCCAGGAGCTGAACCTGCTGCTGTCACCAGAGCTGATGGAAACACCTCGCAAGATGTGAGGAATTGGGTGTGTTGAATAGAGACAAATGGATGGAGTCATCATGGAGTTCAAAGAAAATGATGACAAGTGAAACTGTTTTTAAAAATTATTTCCACTCTAGTTGAAGGCTGCCACGGATTTGTCTCAAAAGCCCTACTGATGGAGAGTGACCCAAAATAATGCCTTCTGGTAATCAGAGTGTTGGCATTCCTAAGGCTGCACAAAGAGGGCATGAAAAGATTTCCATTAAAATAAAACAATCCCATGACTGATTGATGTTTACAAAATAAAAACGTGGTTAAAAGGCATCCATGTGGACAGAAGAAGGCTCCTCACACCAGGAATAGTCGGAGCACATCCACCTCCTCAACATCACCAGTGGCACACAGGGGAATCCAGTCTACAGCATGGAGCAGCCATATCCCACAGGCTGAAATCCTGCCCCTGCCTCTGCTCCTGTGCCCCTGTGCTGTGATCAAAGACCTCCAACAGCTGTAGACCGCAATGATTTGGTTATTTTGGTGGCAGTCCTACCCAGGACTTATATAACGTAGTAACTGAGTAAATGTCCAGAGAAGTTGTGGATTCCCCATCCCTGGAAGTGTCCAACCCCATGGATGGGGTTTGGAGCAACCTGGAACAGTGGAAGGTGTCCCTGCCCATGGCAGGGGGTTGGAACAAGAGGATCTTTAAGGTCCCTTCCAACCCAAACCATTCTGGGGTTCAGTGATTCCATGAGCATGCATGGGGGGCGAGGGAGGGGCTTGGAGAAAAGTTTCCTTGCAACAAGAAGTTTTGCCTGTGTGTATTTTCTTGTGCATCTTGAGCTAATCCTTTCCTAGGGTGGTGCTGAGGAGCTCATTAATTTTACAAGAGTGAAAACCTACCAAAATACCCTATTTGTTTTCAACCACTGGTCTGAAATGCCCATAATTAAAGTGGAAGTGAAGGATCTTCTGCACAAAAGCCATGCAGCCAAGCCCTCAGCAGCTCGTGGTGCTGGAACAGCATCATCCCAGCTGCCCCCCGGGGAGACCACGAACAAAAAACACCTTCTGAAAGCTTTGAATAAAACACCACTTGTCAGGACGTGAAATACAAATGGGTTTGTGTCTGTACAAGCCGGAGTAAAAATGAGACAAGGAGGCAAATGAAAATAAGCAGATCGGGTTTGAGAGAGATTCATGCCCAAGGGATGAGGTGAGGGCTGGACTTTGAGAAGTCAGCACCGTGTTTTTGCCATGGGCTTCAGGGCAGTGAGTGTTTCAACAAACATTTACCCTTTTGCATGCGTTTATCACACTTTTTTCACCTTCAAGCACAACCTGGAGGAGACTGGCCTTTCTGATGATGGATGAAAACCCTACATTTGTGCCAGAGAGGTGTGAAGGAGGAGGGGACCTGATGCAGGGAATCCATTCTGCATCATTTCAGGCACCTGGGAGCATTTAATTCACCCAGATGATGCTCCCAGGCCAAACAGACTCATCCCTTTAACGTGACATTATCTTTTTGCTGCTGTGACTCCTGTTATTAGCTTGGAAACAAGCTTTACAATGGATTGCCAAGGGGATAAACGAGAATACAGGGGTGAAATGAAGAGAGGGAGTGTTTAGGTGAAATGCAGAATTTTCTCCTGGTGGAAGTACGGTGAGTTGCCTCCAGCATGCACACTTGGACAAGGCTGATGATCAGAAAATAAATAGAACAACTCTACACTGGCAGGGATGAGGGCTGGGTGACCTGACATATCTTCCCTCTCTCTATGGTCAGAGCAAAGATTTTGCTTTAATTGGCTTTAAACCATCTATCTAAGTCACTCCTAGTACTCCAGAACCTGAACATCAGCCAAGTTTTTAATATACTCATCCTCATGCAGCTCTGCAGGGACAGGAAAATACCCAGACCCGTTTTGTACATGGAAAACTGAGGCAAAGAGAGACCAAAAGCCTTAACCACAGCTTGCAGGGTGGGATGGCTTCACCACTGAGTGGGATACAGTGTCCTTTCCCAAGAAATGGCCAAAAGCATGGCACATCCCGTAGGATGCAGAGAATGGCACTGACTGTGGCCAGCTTGAGACAGATGCTGGACCAATGTCTGGAGCACCATTTCTTGACTAAGCTGGGTCTGTCCTGGCCAGATTTCAGTGGAGAATTTTGAGGTGTTTGCAGCGTGGATTCACTCACAGATGCTGCATGGGCTAGAATGTGAATCCTCCCTCCAACACCTGCACAACACTGCCATCTTCCAAATCCTGAAATGTTCTCCACGCCACACAATGAACCAACCACACTCCAGCACAGCAGAAAAATACTGCTGACAGCTTATATGAAACACCTGGAGCTCCTGTGAGTCACTTGGGAAGCATCTCCCTCTCAGTGATGTACAACTGCTGGACTTGATGCCAATTTACAGCTTGTGTGAGCCCATACCCTCCTCAGCAAGGCCGTCAAAGGGCATCGCTCTCCAGCACCTCCAGCAAACACCTGCTCAGAGATAAAGACATCCTTCCTCCTTCCCTCAAATGAGCAGCTCTTCACTTGGAGGTTCTGCGTGACTTGACCCGCTGCCAGGCTTTGAGCTTTGGTCTTCATCCAGGAGAAGCAGAGACCAAATCCATCAGCTCTTGCCTCAAAGCACCCAGGCGCAGGTTCCAGGTGTTGAGCTGACGAACTGGAGGGACCCAAGGTTGGCCAAAGGTCACTTCATCACCAGCAGTGACTCCTGAGTGATGCATCAGCTCTTCTCCAGCCAGTGGCACAGCAGTGGGGGATCCCAGTTCTCCAGGCTCCTGCTCTGCTGTGGAGCCCCTTGTCCCTCGTGGCCTCTTCCCTTGTGGTCACGTGAAGACGATTCCTTGGTGAGATCCCAAGGCGATGGAGTCGCGCTGAGCAGGGGAGGACTTTACTCCTGCCCTGTCTTTGCAGCTAGTCCAGGACAAGGTTCAGTGTCTAGACATGAGTGACTGGCAACAAAACAGGATCGTTCTGGGCATTCTTGGCAAGTCAGCAATGGCTGGGTTTTGGCAGAGACAGCGGGGACCAAGCCTGGCGCGGGAGCCGGCAGTGACACGGTTGGGCAGCATCCGCTGCAGCTCCTGGGTTGGACCTTTTCCTTTGCTCAGTGAGGAGGGATTGTCCTTCCTCGTCCCAGCAGGACTGTGCCAGACTCCAGGGAAAGGGGCAACACTCATCCTCCCTGACTCTGAGGGCAAACAGGAGCCTTCTGCTGCTCTCATCACCCTCGGCTCCCTTCAGTCACCCACTAAGGGAGAGATGCAGCTGCACCTGGAGGTTGGTCTGTCATTTTTGATGCCAACCTTAAAATGAAGCAAATCAGCCCCTGCTGCTGTGATTGGTGTTTGTAATGTTATGTTCTTTGTTTCTTGTTAGTTATAAAGGTGCTTCAGCGAGACACTCCACAGCCCACCCACAAAACCTGACCTTTCACACAAATGGTTCTGTTTGTCCTATAAACATCTCCAGGTCTTTTAATGTGTCAAGGCCTGGCATCCATTTAAGGGATACCACATGCCTGTTGAGCTCACAGGATAGTACAAAGTTAATCCCTATAAAAGATTTTCATTCCTTGGGGCAGCACCTTTTCTCATTTATTATGACAATGGTCAGCTCAAAATCTGTGGATATGGAACAAAAATCAGGAAGTCCATGAGCCAGTCCTGCCGTGGCTCACCAGGGAGCTCTGTGCAAGCCCAATCTCAAGGTCTCAGTATTTTGCTTCAAATACTTCTTACAGATCTTGAATATCCTTCAGGGCTTTGTTTTTTGCCTCTGGCACAGTGGAAGCCTGGGCAGTGGGGAGTCACCAAGAAGATGACTTTGCTGGCAGATGTTCTGCTGCCATCTCTCAATTTGGCCAAGGCATCTTCTCTGTCACAGTGGTGTTGCTCCTGCACTTCCACATCACAAGGGGAGGAAGGGGATTGTGGACCTTGCAGGATTCTCAGGGGCCACATCCAACATGCTGAGAAGTACAAAAAGATGATGGTTTTTATTATCAAGTTTTAGAGCTATAGTAGCCTCTAAAATGGCAATCTGTAACACGTCAGGTGCCCTTTTTGTTCAGGTTTGTTTTCCTTAGTTAAAACGTTTATGGAAGTTTCTCCCTCCGAAAAGAAACCCTGCACTGGTGGGATTGCAAGTGGTGTGAAGAGACACAAGGTGTTTGATTCTGTGGTTACCATGGCTATTTCTGATTTCAGTATTTCCTCATTGTCCTTCATCTCATCAGGCTGAGATTATAACTTATTGTTAGTTCCGTAATTATTTTTTGTCTCCTGAACTCTTCAGAAACCCTAAGGAAACCAAACGCTGTGATTTTCTGGTATCTTTGATGGCTTGTTTGTTTAAAAGGTATTTTGGGGAAGAACAAGCAAAACATGGCTGCGTCTAATCTGGAAATTGGATCTTTCAAAGTGTTCCCCTTCCCTGCCTGGAACTCAGCTGAGCTAAGCTGCTCTCTGGAGCAGTTAATTCCCCCGAGTGATGGAGACATATGATTTTTAACTTCTAGGTAGCACTCCAGGATGGGTTAGTAAATCACCCAGAGCTTCCCACTGGAAGATGTATTACCTTGCTTTTAACACTGTGAACTCTGGAACATTTGGGCAGAAGTTTTCTGAGCTGAGTGTTTTGTACTAATGCTCAGCCTTTGGCCAAAACCATGCAGCCATTTCTAAGAACAGGGGTAGGGAAGAGTAAGGTGTTTCTCCCTTTTAAGAAAATCTTTGTGGATTTCAGCTCTGGAGTGTGACTGATTGTTCTTTGGGTTCCTGTGAATGCCATCATCTTCAAAAATGGCCATTGGCCAGCGTTCAGATGAGACATCTTCAGAGACAGCAACTGAAATCCCAGTACACTCAAAGCTCACCAGGTGCTTTCCCTGCACCTGGAGAAAGAGCAGGAGGTATCCCTGTTCCATCAGGGCTGCCAGGTCCATCGGCTCTGCGGGGTTCAGCCTTAGCAGCCAAAGAACAACACTGATTAGCTGCTCATTAACTGAGCACAGCACATCCTGAGCACTAAATGAAGCAGCAGCTCAGTGCAAAAAATAGCTCAATTAAGGGCCATCAGGACTCACCCACACAAGGGGGATCATTGCAGGCTGCAGGGATATTTTTAAGCCAGGGTCTTCCCAACTTGTGTTTTCTCATCTTTGCTTGGTGAGGGTGTCCCACCACAAACGTGCCTGGAGTCATTTCTGCTGAGATTTTTCATCTAATTTGTGACAAAAAGTACTAAAATTGAGCGGTGATTTCTTCTTTCTCATGCCCCAGAAGGACCTTGCATCCCCTCAGTAGGGCAGACCCAAGAAGAGCCACACTCCTTTACCCTCAGGAGCAACCACTCTCCTTAATCCCAGTGGGCACCAAGGCAGAGCAAATGTTCCAGAAGCACATCCCAAGCGCCCGCCCCCATCCCACCAAATACTTGTCACAAGTCCATCCGTGGTGGCAGGGGTAAGGTGACCCTGCCCTTGCTCTGCAGGGCCCCCGTGTCACCTCCCCTGCTCCAGTTTCAGGGTGGTCACACGGTGCTTACGCAGAGGGGATGAGGTAACACCCCTGTCAGCAGCCACGCCATCGTCTTCCCAGTAAAGCACCCTTCTTATCGCCTTCTCAGTCATGTTTTCCTGGCAGGCAGCCCAGCCAGGGGATATGGTAATCTCCAAACACTATCAGACACATCAGCTGAGCCTGGGATATCTCCCTGCAGTGTTTGTGGTGATCGCATCCATCCCCGTGGAATCAAAGAGTCCTTCGTGCTGGAAAAAGGTCCTCAAGATCATTGAATCACACCATCATTGAGGTTGGCAAAGACCTCTCAGATAAAGAAACCCAACCATGAACCCAGCACTGCTGTGTTTACCACTAAACCATGTCCCCAAGTGCAACAATCTTTTGAACACTTCCAGAAATTGTGGTCCCACCACATCCCTGCTCCAGTGCTGAACAGCTGTTTCAGTGAAAAATTTTTTTGGTAATATAAAACTCACACCTCTCCTGGTGCAATTTGAGGCTGTTTCCTCTCATCCTGTCACTTTGCTCCCTGGGAGCAAAGACCCCCCTGGCTGCACTCTCCTGTCAGGGAGTTGTGCAGAGCCACAAGGTCCCCCCTGAGCCTCCTTTTCTCCAGGCTCAGCCCCTTTCCCAGCTCCCTCAGCCTCTCCTGGTGCTCCTGACCCTTCCCCAGCTCCATTCCCTTCCCTGGACACCGTCCACCCCCTCAGTTTATTTCTCATCATTGGGGCCATCAAGACAAGACAGGGATCTCTGGCTCCCTCAGGCTCTCTCCCTCACCTCCTGTCCTTTCCTTCCTGTTCTTCTCATGGTTCTCTCTTTTCCCACCAGGCTCTGTCCCTTTTTGGTCTCACCACTGCAAATGGAATCATCCTGGTGCTGTTTCCTGGCCTTTCCAGGGTGATACAGAGGGGGTCTCCATGGGGTTCTTCATCTGGAAAGGAATCCTAGGTACCAAGTGTGGGTTGTCCTAATGCGGAGCCCAGCGTGGATTTTAGAAATCCACTCTTTTCCCCCTCTGGATGGTATTCTTGTTTCTCATGGCAGGTTTCAGCGTTGCTGACTCATGTAATTTCATTATAAATCTTGTGATATTTCATGCCATTGGTGGCTCAAGGGTGGCCAGAGTCACATGGCTCTGTGACAAGGAGCTTTTATGAGGGGCAAAAATAGTCCGGTGTATTTGTGCTCCTCATGCTATGAGGGAAGCAGGAAAATATGCCCCCTAAAGGTTTGGGAAGCAGACACAAAAAGGAAAGAAAAACCGAAACACAGCCTAAATGTGGAGGATTTTAACCTGCTGAGATTTTTCCTGGTGCTGGTTCCTAATTCCTGCTCTCCCAAGAGCAGCTGCTGTGCTGGCTTCCAAGCTGTTCCCTGAAATGTGGAAATCCCCCTTACACAAACAATGGCACCGTTAGTCTTGCTGATTTTCTGGAAGCACAAAAACATGTTTGTTTTCAGCCATGATCCTCTGAGGGAATTTCCTCCCTGATTTGGAATTTGGGAAATTTTTTTATTTTTTTTTTATTCCTCTGAAAACCATTTTCCCTGGTTTCCAAGACCCTTAATAAACTACAATCACCAAGATTAAGAGCATTACTTGGCTGGCATCAAACACAGAAACAGACCCTGAATTGTGATCGCTTTGGTGGAATCTGGCCAGAATAAACAAGTGAAATGATCCCTTCTCCTGCACAGAGGGTCAGAGTGTGGATCTGATGTGCTCCTGTCTGGGA
Source organism: Phylloscopus trochilus trochilus (assembly GCA_016584745.2). Taxonomy (NCBI): domain Eukaryota; kingdom Metazoa; phylum Chordata; class Aves; order Passeriformes; family Phylloscopidae; genus Phylloscopus; species Phylloscopus trochilus. Next base: position 3,769,564 of record WQNJ02000016.1, read on the forward strand.
TAACAGGTTGCCCATGGCAGGAATTTTGTGTCCATGGAAGCTCAGGCACCTGCCCCAAGTGCTGAGCTGTGGAGGAAAGGCTGCTGGCAGCATCAAAAGGTGCTGCTGGGGGGTTTGCAGGTTCGTGGAAAGGAGGTTCAAGGGCTTTTCCCAATAATGGCTGAGTCCCAGGTGTTGCTGGTGGCCAGTGCATCCTGTGTGTTCTCTCCCATGGCAACACTGCATGGCTGTCAGCAGGAATTTGATGGAGGGATGGATGAAGAGCTGGGCAAAGGACTCAGGTCACCCCTTGGATGGGTGACAGGGAGGAACACACAAGAGAATCACTCCTGGAGCTGGTGCTGGCTTTGAGGGCACGGAGGCTGTGACTCCTCTGAAATGATCCATCCTGACATGTGGAGGCAGGAGGAGAAGCTCCTCCATGGGAAGAGCTTCTCCATTGGCATCCCTGGCTAATGATCTTGTGGTTCCTGGAGCTTCCTGCTGCTCTTGCTCCAGCTGCTTGCGTGCCCTTGTCTGGAGAAATATCAGCAGCCCCAAATCCCGCCCAGACCTCGTAGGGATGGCCGAGTGCCACCAGTGGAGAACAAATGCTGACCCATCCCAGGGAGGCTCTTTGGAGCCAGATGAGCTGCAGCACTGGGAGCTGCCAGCGCCGCCCTTCCTTCCTTTGTGTTTCGCTGACTGTGGCCACCCTGTCCCTGTGCCCCGAGCCTGGGTGGCACCTTGAACCCTCTGATCTGTGCCACGAACGCCGAGCAATGCCCAGTCAGCTCTGGGGGAGCACTGGGTGCCTCAGCTGAGGGATCTTTGGCGGATCTGAAGGGAGGTTTGACCCTCCTGGGGGCTGCAGAGGTGGGGAGTGCCATGAAGGCTCCACGCACACCCCTCCTGTGGGAGGAAGAAGCTCCTCTGCCAGGTACACGTAAGATCTTCCCAGCAGGGAAGACAGCAGTTATTCAAGGAGGAAGTCTTTGAAACTGTACTCTGCTGCAAGTAGTTCAGACAGCCTCAGTGACCCCAGGATGAGTAAGAAAGGACCTTTTTTTTCTAGAATAGGTTGAAGGATATGTGGGATTTCCTAAAACCCTCCTATTTGTGTGGCCATGTAGCTTTGATTCCAAGCTGCCAGGCACATTAACAACTTAGCACATCCTCTGGAGGACAGAAACTGCTGTTGACCACGGTGGATCTTTCCACCACAAACACTCAGTGGAGACCCAGGTGATGCCAAAAATTTGCCAACATCCATTCTTAAGCAGGCACCCACAGCAGGCTTTACAGAAACATCCAAATCTGCCCTAAAAATTGTTCCAAGAGAAGCCTTCTCCTGTCACATCTGCAGCTTGATGGTGGGATTGCAGCCAGTGCAGGAGCACGAGGAGCCGTCACCCCTTTTCTGGCTGTGTGGGCTGACCCTGAGACGCTCAGCACTGAACTAGATCCTGTTGGGCTCAGGAGAGCATCCCACAGATGGATGTGCAGCACCAGCTACACCCTGGTGGGCTCAGGAGAGCATCCTGCAGACAGACACGCTGCTTTTCCCACGGCGGCTTCCCTGCAACGCTCCACCAGCGTGAGAGCTGCGAGGGAGGCAGGACTTAATTAGAGGAATCTGGAGAAAGGCAGATTTTGTCATGTAAATTATTCCTGTCATAGGACACGTTCTAAATTTGGATTCTGAAGCTGGGGCTGAGCAGAACAATCTCTGCCGTAGCGTGGCAGCTGTCAAAGGTAGGGAGAAGCGTTGAATGCCTACAGGAGTGATGGCTGGTGCCTTTTATTTCACTGCGGGGTGCTTTCAACCTCTGAGCACATCAAGTGATTTCGTATTGCTGGACAGGAGCGATCCTGTGAGACAGCTTCGATCATCCCCTCTCCTTTTAACTAAGGTAGCCAAACCCCCAAGTCCGTGTGGGCAATAAAAGGAGTTGTTATGGCAGGCATGATTTGATCCCGGATTTCCAAACCCCCGGGCCTGTGCTGAGGCTGTCAGCCAATATCACAGCCTGTTTCTGTTTAATATTTTCTTTCTCCCTTGCTCAGCCCCGCACAGCATCACAACGGGAGGCAGCGCTTTCTGCTCAGCTCCACCTGCTAATGGTGCCTCTCACTGTGTTTTTCTTCTGATGCTGCACCTCAAGTACTTACTTATTTAAAATAACAACTTCTAAATAAATTTAAAAACTCCCTAAAGTAGGTGTGGTGGCAACAGATAAGGTCCCAGATAAGGATGCATTTTAAGTGTGAATTCTCTTGTGCCTCATGGGGTTGAGGCTCACCTTGCTTGCAGGCAAAGGTCTTACAAGTGTTCATTTCTCTCTGGATTCCCAGGGGAGTTGCAGTCAGCCTGTAATCTTCCATTTCCTCGCTGCTACCCTTTGCTTGCTTTCATTAAACTTCCAAAAACGTTCAGGATCACAGAATGGTTTGGGTTGGAAGGGATCTATCTTAAAGATCATCCAGTTCCAGCCCCCTGCCATGGGCAGGGACACCTTCCACTAGACCAGGTTGCTCAGAGCTCCATCCAGCCTGGCCTTGGACACTTCCAGGGATGGGGCAGCCACAGCTTCTCTGGGCAATTTTCACTTCTCCATTTATTAAACTCAGATGAAGATGCCAACCAAGTTCAACAGCTCTGAGAGGTGCTGGAGAGGCAGGTGTGGAAGTGTGGCTCCAAACAAGCCGTGCTCAAACGCGTCAGCCACGCTTCCTCGGGAACCCGAGCTAACAGGGAACAGTGAAAATTCTCTTTGGAAAACGGCTGGAACAAACCCTGTTGAATGTATAATGTGGATAACGTTCCAGCGTCTGGGAGAAGGTGCTAAGAGAACCAGAGCAGAGCGGTGAGTGCATCATTCATAAGCACCAGCTCCCTTAACAAATGTGGCTCCTTATTATGCTCCTGAATTATACATGGAGCAATCACAATTCCTGACGGTGTTTCGGCAGCCGCTGCCTTCAGCCCTGTGACTCTGGCGCGGACCAGGCACCGGCGCCGCTCTGAGGAGCTGATTCCCTTTGGATGGGATCATCCTGGCTGGCCAGAAAGCATGGCTGCTCCTTGACTGACTGATTACTTCAACAGCTTCAGCCCCGATGTAAATCTCTCAGCGGTGAATATGCAGTTGTAAATTTGATGTACGGTTTCTATAAGCCGGTAAAACTTCGCCTAGGCTGGCAAAACTGTTATTGAGCTGAAAGACCCCAACCACTCAAACAAAAATCTAGCAAATCTCTTGGAATATGGAAGGGAACAGAGGCAAAACACTCTTGGCAGCATATTTGCAGAAGGTTCTGAGAGGCAAAATACTATTGGCAGCGTTTGCTGAAGATTCTTCATCAGATTTCAGTTTTGCGACCCATAGAGCAGGTCTGCATCGTATTAAATCAAACAGGCCATCCTAATAAATCATTTTCAGGAATAAAGCCCCTGAGGGAGAGGTCCAAAAGTCAGATGCTTGCTATGGCATCACGGACAGCAGCGATCCGCCCTCCTCCTGCCCTCTCCATCTGCAGGGAGCAAGAAGCAGCAATTAGCCAGCCTGGGGGTGTGTTCCCTGCTTGGGCTGAATGACTCCCTGAGCCCAAAAAGTTCAGGTGTGACCCTGTTTGGTGGCAAACCTGGCTTGGGTTCAGGCAGCCAGCAGTGACTTGAGCTCTAAGGTCAAGCTGAGTTCGCAAAGTGGAAAAACCCAGCGAGCAGCAGGCTGAAATCACACCCTGAGTGCCCCAATCTCCCCAGCTGTGTGCCAGGCTCAGGACACCAGGTCCTGGGCTCTGGCTCATCTCCGACTCAAAGACGTGGTCCTGATTTTGGAGACCTGATCCTTAGCTTGGCTCAGCTCCAGGACGGAGGAAATGACTCAAGTGACTCTTTGGCAGCAGCGGTGAAGGGGAAATAATAAAGAAATCCTTGAAAATAAAAATATACCATCATTAGCAAAGGACAGTGAACATCCATCGGAGTTCTTGTGGGTTTTTTCCCCCAGGTGAACAACCAAACTCAGAGGGAAGGAACCAGCACATGGTTCAGATTGTTCCTGTACCTGGGATTTATGTATGGACCAGGATGTGCTGTGGAAGAAGCACAAACCCAGAGCAAAGGACTCACCTCATCCCAGTGATGGCTTCCACCTCCTGTGTTTGGCACAGGAGACAGCAGATGGACTCAGATTGAAGGACACATAAATGAATACGAGATCTCAGTGACAAAGCCATCTGTCTAGCCAAAGTCACCCACTTTTGTAGTCTGTGAGGCTTGGATCCACCCACTTGTGTTGTGGAGCCAGACTCTGAGCTCAGTCATTCTGCTTATGGTGGAGTGTGGTGTTCTCTTTTACGGGGAGATGGATTGTACCCTAAGGGTTTGTACTTCTCTGCCTTTACTGCAAACTCAGAGCAGGATTTAGTTGTTGCTTTGTCATCTCTATTCAACACATCCCAGGCAGGCACTCAACAGTTCAGCTCTTGCCCCATTAGAGATAACTTGTTTTAGTGTTTTGGTATTTAGGGCTTAAGTGATGGACAAGCAAAGAGGAACTTCAGGATATTCTCGTGACTTGACCCAAGGGCAACAGGATTTGTGCTCAGAAGGACCAGTCCTACCTCTTCTCGCTCACTGATACTTGAATACATCTTCTCCCAAACTAGGAAAAAATTATGAAAAATCTCTTCACCAAAAGAGGTGTCAAGCACTGGAAAATGCTGCTCAGGGCAGTGGTAGAGTCATAATCCCTGAAGGAATTTAAACAACATGTAGCTATGGCACTTGGAGAAATGGCTTAGTGTTGGCCTGGGCAGTGCTGGGTTAATGGTTGGACTTGATGGTCTTAGAGGTGTTTTCCAACCTCAGTGATTCTGTGATTCTGTACTCAAAGAGCCTTGTAGGAGCACAGTGAAATAAAACCTTTGATACTTTGGTGCAATGATCGGTTCCAGCTGGAAGAGAGGTGAAGCTCCCTGCTGTGCCACAAGTTTGATTTTTGGTTTTGTGTGCCTGGACATGAAGAACTGACTGCTCACCCAGCCATTCATCCCAGTTCAGAGTTTCCTTTGAGATCCTGCACACTGGGAACTGGCAGGAACACCTTGAATGCACTTGGGAGCACAGGGCTGAAGGGAGTAAACACCTTTTAGGGCATTAGAAAGAAGCCAGCCAAGAACTCCCATTGTCTTTGGATTAGGCTGGCTTTGTGCAGGTTTTTGTGGCTGCACTGGCCCCACAAGGCTCCTGTGGACCAAACCCAGAGCCCCTGGTGTGGGGCTGGCTCCCTCCCTTCCTCCCCACCCATGCTGCTCACAAGGACCTGCTTGACAAAATGAAGCTGCAATGTCTCCACCTCCACAAATCCCCTAATTTCTGCTTAATAAATCATCCAGTGGGTAACAAAACCAACCACTTCTGCTAGTTTGTCCCCCAATGGATGGAGGGGGCTTTGCAGCAGAGGGATCTTGTGGCTTGGTAGGATTTTGTTTTCATGTTGTTATTTTGAAATGCCAGGGTCACTTTGCATTTTGCTGCTTGACATCAACAGGAGCCACCTCACCACCAATGTGGGACAGGGAACAGGGAGCTGGGTCCAGCCCTGGCAGAGCCTCAGCCTGGGAGAGATTTGCAGAAGGCACCACGGAGCCTGTGCAGAGTCCCAGAGCTACAGTCAGGAAAGGCGGCAGCTCTGCTTCCAATGTGTTTCCTCTGCTGTCCTCCCACCCTCGCTCCTACGAGCTCCTCATCATCATTTTTACAGCACAGCTGACAATTCCCTCCCATATTTTCTGTCCCTGAGAACTGTCTGTTCAAAGCACCAGCAGGAACTGCCAGGTATTGAGACCGAGGGCTCACACAGGTTCCCCTTAAGAGCTGTTTCTCCACTATTTACCTGCTTTTTTCCTTGTGCAGCCTGCAAAGTATTCGAGGGGGCAACGACACATTCACCCTCTGGGCTCCTGGGCTTTTTGTGGGAAGAGCATCAAAAGCTGCAGCCTTTCCAAGCCGTGCTGCAGAGTTTCTTGCGGAGTCATCTCTGTCCTCTGGCAGTGACTGTCTCGTTAAAATACAGGTTCCCATTATCTCTGACTTGGCCAGGAGTTACAGGTGCCTTGCTAGTCCTGCACGTGTTTCTCCTGCAAATGCATCACTTTCCTCTGGTCAGGCTGATTTTTCCAGCCCTTCCCACAGCCATTCATTGATCCTTTCAAGCAAATTGCAGAGCAAACAAAGAAACAAACCAAATCACAACCCCCAAATACAATACAAAACACAAAGCAAACACCCCAAGCCTCATCAACCTGTGTAGTTTAAAGCTGGAGAATATATTAAAAATTTCCATCATGGAAATTTCCTAGCTCAGCATGGAGATTTCCCAGTATATTAGACTCTTCTGTTTTTCAGGGCTGCAAGCAAAGAATGGAAATTTCCAATTACTGCATCAAAGGCTGCTGCTCTCCTGACAGTCTGCTTAGCAGGGGTCATCTGCTCCTGTAGGACATTAAATAATTTAAGGGAGGGACAGGGAGGATTTGCTCAGCTGCACCATTTCCTGCACGAGGCATGAGCATTTCCTCTGCTGCTTGGTGGAAGGGAAGGATCCTGGTAGCTGAGAAGGACCTCAGGGTCAGGATTTTGGGAAATGCTCCTCCCTCATGCTGGCAGACCTGGTGTGCATAGGTAAGACCAGGGGAATCTGGTCATCTTTGCCTTGACTGGAGCTGTCCAGCCCTTAACCTGTTGCAGAGTTGAATTCCCACCACTGGGATGCACAGGCAGAGAACTTCTCCCTACCAATGGATCATCCCTTTTTTTTTTTTTTTTTTTTTTTTTTTCCTCTCAGAGCCCTGGACTGGGAGGAGGAGGGAGGAGGGGATGTTCCAAATCAAGAAGGGATCATACAAACCCCCAGCCAGGGTGTGGAAGGGGGGAGTCAGAGAAGCAGGAAAACCAGCCCCTGCTTTCTTCTCTCACTCCACCATGGGACCAGCAAAGCCCACCAAGCCCTGGCCTGGCAAAGGGGGGTGATGCACTGTGGGGTTTAATCAGTTTGTGCCTGTGGATGGTGCTGGAGCTCCCAGCTGCAGGTCCTGTACAAAAGTGCCAAGTAATGCCATTACACGGGGATTTTCCTTAACAAGTCTCTGTGCTGCAACACGAGAGACGCTCGGGATGATGCCATTAACAGTAACCAGCTCATCTCCTTTGGCAAAAGCAGCGGGGAAGGAGGAAGGGGAGGGAGGGAGGGAGGAGAAATGAATACATATGAATCCTAGGAGAATTGAGATTTGAACTCGGTGTCTGATTTTTCACAGGCCGTGTCTTATCTGTCTTTGTAAATCTGGCTCCGGGGCATTTAAAGGAGCTCCTTTGTACTAATGCCTCTTCTGAACTCTGGTAGTTACAGCGTGTTTTTTGTAAGTCCCAGCTCATTACAGAAGTAATCATGTGAGCCAGTTTATTTAAAAGGGAAGCTAGATCTGAATGTTCTCCAAACCCAGAGCACCTTTTACGAGCATGAGTCTGCAGTAGTAACTGCCTGTACTTCTGCAGCCTCTCACATCCAAGGATTTCAGGACCCTTTGCAAAGCAGAGTTGATGTTGTTTCCTTTACAGTGACAGAGAAATAGAGAAGAAAAGGGGCTTGGCTCAATGTTTCTTTCTGATTTACTGGTAGAAAATGATTAGAAGCTTGGTCTTGTTGGCTCATATACCTTCTCCACCCTCTCAGTTTTAAAATCAAGTCAGGCTGATTGTAGTCAAGCTCAAGAGCAGGTATTTGTAGCATCTGAGAATCAACATGGGTCACAGAGTTGAAGAACAAAGACAAATGAACTTTTCTACGAGTTCATTCTTCATAACACATTACAAACACATTACAGAAAATGCAACTGTTGTTGAGAGGAACGTCAGCATGAGTCAGGTGTAAGACAAGTTTCCTGCAGCCAGCAGAAAAAAAATCACCAAGCCTTCTCAAAATTAAAGGAGATCATTTCTGACACAAATGGTCTTGCACCAAATGTGAGCCAACTGGTTCAAGCCTCATTATGACAGATAAAATTATATTTATCACTGGGCTGGAAGCTGGTGGCTGTTCACAGCCTCGTGAACATCACCTGCAACAGCATTTGGTATGAACTAAGAGAGAACAGACCCAAAGAGAGACACAGCAGCTGGTGGCACAGTAGGTTTCCCAAAGCTGTGGAGAGAAATGGGATAAAACACCGAGATAGAGGCCCCTGAGTGGAAAAGGCAAGGTTGAGAGGAAGAGTTTTTTTCAGGATGTCCAAAAAACTCAAGTGTTTGGCATGGTGCTCATCTTGGGGTGGATGGCAAGATGAAAGCAGCAAGAAAAAATAAAAAGCAGAATATAATCAGCAAAAAGCAGGGGGAAGAAGGGGATATAGACACTGGATAGAAAGTGTCATGCACCAATTAATTAGGGGAACTGTAGCTTGGAGAGGCAACACAGGAATGGTTGGGCTGAGGGCCACAAGGAGGATAAGGAGAAGTACTTAAGGTAAATGAGGAGCAAAGGGAGTGCTTGCAGTGGAGATGTTAAATCACTGCCAAAAGGGAAAAGGGCTACCAAGCCTCAGTGCCTGATGCAGGCGCCTGCTTTGCCTTTCTAAGCAGCTGATGGAGAGAGACACCTCTCCTGGAGAGTGATTCAGTCGCTCCAGAGATGGGTGGGATGAGTTGCTTTCTAAAACTGCTTCCCTCCATTGACTAGAGAGGGGGAGGCCAGACTTGGCTCACACCGAACACCTGACGTTTTGGCAGCTAAAATTAGGTGAGACGAGTCTCATCTGTTGGTAGAACCAAGGAGGATATTGGATATCTACTACAGACAAATATTTTTAGATTAGCCATCGAGGAAATTCGCATCAAGTGGTCCTCGGGAGCTGCCTCCATAGGCCCCTGGATTGCTTGTGTTAATATTTCTGCAAGCTTTGGCAGATGGAGGAGTTTCTGAAGGCCAGGAGAAGGATAATCATAGAATCATCAAATCCTAGAATGGTTTGGGTTGGAAGGGACCTTACAGATCATCTATTCCAAACCCCCTGCCATGGGCAGGGACACCTCCCACTGGACCAGGCTGCTCCAAGCCCCAGCCAGTGCTGATTGATGACAAGGCAAGCAGGACAGCACAAGTAATTATAGGCATGACAACAGTCCCATGCAAAACAGAGGACACACAATTCAGTCCATATGGCATAAAATGACAAGAATATAATCAGCATCAATCAAGCTGGTTTTGATGAAAACCAGCATTTTTAACTCAGTTTGGCTTAGCATCCATGAGTGAAATTACAGCTTTGTTTGATAGAGGCAATGATGACAGCACAAAATGCTCAGACCTTTGTCCTTGCACCCCACACTCCATACTCACTTGTTGGGGATATATTTCCATTTAAAAATTGGCACTGAAAATTATCGCAAATTATTATTTGCAAAATGGATTAAAATGTGTCTTCCTGGCAGACCTCAAATTCCAGCTTTGGCTGGGAATTAGCACCAAATGCAATTTGGAATGTGGAGGTGTCACAGGGATGAGGGGACTGGTGATAAACACAGAGTCACTGCTGCTGATGTGCCTCTTTCTGATCACACGTGGTGGGATGAACAGACTGCCTCAGCCTCCCCAGGCAAACTCTGCTCATTTAAATACCTGCTAATGGCAAATTCTCCACCAAGGGAGAAGGATGGCCGGTCATCCCTGTCTGCTGAAGGATTACACTCTGAAAGGTGGGATCATTTAGGAGGTGGAGAACTCCCAGTGTGGTCTCCCAGTGTGAGACTGGTTGAAATGGTTGATGGAAACCCTCTGTGAGAAGCACGTTCTCCTCTCTGTGCATGGTGAGGAGCTCTGTCCTGCTCATGGTTGGGAGAGGATGTTGGAAATGGGGTAAAAGGATCAGGAGAGAGTAAGGAATAGAGCTGTAGAAGGATGTGGAGTGGCTGAGGGAGCTGGGAAAGGGTCTCAGCCTGGAGAAAATGAGGCTCAGGGGGGACCTTGTGGCTCTGCACAACTCCCTGACAGGAGGGGACAGCTGGGGTGGGGGTGTTGGGCTCTGCTCTCTGGGAACCAGCAGTAGGATGAGAGGAAAAAGCCCTAAGTTGCACCAGAGGATGTTTAGATTGGATATTAGGGAAAACTTCTTCACTGAAAATATTGTCAAGCACTGTCACAGGCTTCCCAGGGAAGTGGTGGAATCCCCATCCCTGGAAGTGCTCAAAAGGTGTGTGGATATATCAGCTGGGGACGTGGTCTAGTGGGGAATTTGGCAGGGTTAATGGTTGCATTTGATGACCTTAGAGGGCTTTTCCAGCTGTCATGATTCCATGATTCTGTGATCAGTGCTGGAGGGGGGCTGGAGGCAAAGTTTTGGAAGGAGTGATCAGGAAGTTCTGGCTTTTAGCTGCTGATAAGTTTGCCCTTCCACAGGATGGGAGAGAGGAAGCTCTCATGGGCTCTTTAAACATGAAACAGTCACAGCAAGACCCAATGATTCCATGTGGGAGCCAGACAAGCTCAAAGAAGAGAAGAGTTTCAAGACCACATCAGAAACCCGATCTACCACTGGAATGAGTGGCGAAGTGAGTGGTGGCTCCTTCCTTGCGTGATGCTTTTCTGGGCTGGAGCACAGGGACCCCCATGCTGGGCAAACCAGGGAAATGCATCGGCTCATCCCCTCAGAAAGGCCCGACCAGATGATCTCACCCACCACTCACAACTCTGAACCCCCCAGGTCTCCCCAGGCCGGGGCACTCGCCAGGCCCATCTCCCCTCCAAGGGGAGCTCTGCGTCAGGAGAAGGAGCCAGGCAGAGCCAGCAGTGCCTCCTCTGAGCCAACTGTGCACCACTCACTGTTGGGATTTGCTCCAGCACTCCGGGCTTTTCATCACGTCCCCGCTGCCGGTCACACGGCGGTGACAAGGCCCTGACTCACGGCGGGATGTGCCCTGTGTGTGTGTGTGTGTGTGCATGACTCCATCTGCCTCCCTGACCCACTGCTTGTGTACCTAACCACTGCTGGGTGATTTCAGGCTCTGGATGTTTTCCTTGCACCGGCTGGGATGACTTCAGCCACAATATTTCCCCGAATGCCGACGGCTGCTTTTGCCGCAGACACTTCAGCACCCGCAGCTGCTTGGCAGCTTCTTCGTGCTGCTGCAGTTGGGATGGGGGACTGAAGTACTACCCCCCTGCCCGCCCCCCTGGGCTGCTGTGCTAGCTCAGTTTCTGGGGAGCTTTGGGGAGAAATACTTCAGGGGACAGGGTAAAAGATTCAAAAGAGGCTCTTACCTCAGGATGTTTCCAAGGCTTTATTCCTGAAGGGGTCCCAGGGCAAAGAGAGCGATCAAGGAAGAGCATGGGTTTATCAAGACTCTCTGTCCCAGGACAGATAGCTGGCATTCAGCCAATTGGTCAGAGATAGGGGAAAGGTAGGGTTAAATTAAAGGTTACAGTCTTTGGGGGGTTTCTGGGTGAAAACCATTTCCCCAGAGGAATACAACAGGGGACAAGGACTACAGCAGCAGTGAATTTTGGGGTGTGCAGCCCGTGGCCAGGGTGGTGACACCCCAGTGGTGGTGCTGCTGGCACTGGTCTCGTTGCCAGCCAGGCAATTCCCCGTGACTGCTCAGCTCAGCAGGGATGAGCCGTGCCACCCACGGCCTGAGCACAGGCTGGGGAGGGAGAGGTTCTGCACAGGGATCTGCCTCCAAAAAAAACACCTTCTTGTGGGGAGACAAAAGGAAATGCTGCTGAAGGCAGTCTCCCCTCTAATATCTTAAACCTGTGTTAATTATCCTAGAGTAGAAACAGCCTTGCCCTCACAGCCATGGGCATGATAAAGAGTGAGTTAGCTGGGAGGGAGTCAGTTGGAGTCTGCTGGCTGTGCTGTGAAGACCTAGGGACAGGAGGTTGTGCAAGGGCCATAAAAGGTAAGTTCCTGTATGTAGGACAGACAGGGTTAGGTGGCTGTGCTAGGGGCAGGAAGGAGCAAGCCAGAACTGAAGGAGAGACAGAGCCAGAGCTGTGTGGAGCTGCTTGTGGGAAGATACAGAGTAAAGGTATGGGAGACTTTCTGAATAACAATACTTGAAGCCTTCTGATGATTCTAAGGAAGCACCTTGGTGCAGTGTCCATGTTGACTGCCACATATCAACTGTGACACCTTCCCTCCCAGGAGTCTCCTGCCAGGTGGAGAACCAGACAACCAGAAGATGGTGGCTTCACCAGGTGTGTCTTACAAAGTGGGATATGTCCTCCTCGCAGCTTGGGAAGGAGGGTTGCAAGGAAAAGGCAGGTGCTGCAGGAAATGCTGTGTGTGGGCTAGCAGGTGATGCTCCTTGCCTGTGTGAGGGGGATCTTAGGGAGCAGAGGCTGGAGATGGAATGAGGTATCCTGGCCACGTGGAGGAAACACCCTCCATTCTGTGCCCAACCTGCTGGGTGATAGCAAATCTGTGCACTCGCTCCCCTGCACACGCCTCAGTTTCCCTGTTTATAAAACCCAATTCCATAACCTGAGCAACACAATGATCTCTAGCTGCGTCCTACATATGAGGTGGGAAAGAAATGTCCTGGCTGTGGACCACAGAAGGTCTTGTTCTTCCAAATCTTCTTCTTGGCTGAACCTGCTCATTTTCTTAAAAATTGTTCTGTGTGAGGGTGATGAGGCCCTGGCAAAGGTTGCTCAGACAAGCTGTGGCTGCTCCTGGATCCCTAAAAGTGTCCAAGGCCAGGTTGGACAGGGCTTGGACACTCAGGGTAGTGGAGGATGTCCCTGCCCATGGCAGGGGGTTGAAACTGGATGAGCTCTAAGGTCCTTTCCAGCCAAAACCATTCTGAGATTTCTTCAGGCATCCTTTGGGTACTTGATCACCCGGGTGGAATTTCTCCTCATCCCCCACAGTGAAGGTAAGGGGATTTTCCCCCTGCACCATTCAGGTTGTGTGTCCTCTCATTGGAGGCACCACCCAGCACTGTGGAGGATGCACCAATTTAATCCCATAATTAACCCCTGTAAATAATGAAAAGATCGCTGAATAATTCAGTCCAACCTTTCACACTCAAAGGACATTGTTTTATGAACTGTGACACATTTTCCAGATGGGCCCTACCGCTCTTTTCATACCACTCTGGACTTCCAGGGACTAATAAATAAATATAATATAGGATGCCTTTGTGCCAGACAGTTATACTTTTAAAACAGAGTCAGAAATGTGCCACATGAGATGGCAAAAATTACTCCAGTAGCCCAAAAATGCATTAACAAGGCTTTTTTCATGGGATGCCCAAGCAATGATGCAATCTGATGCTTCTTGCAGCTTCACTATATCATGCACAGACAGCAAGAGAAGTGTGCAGAAAGTATCCAAAAGTCCTGGGCTGAAATCCCAGAAAATCTGGTGGCAGGATTTCCATCCATTTCAGTAGAGCCAGGACATCTCCCCTGAGAATTCCTGCTGGCTCTGCTGGGCTGTGTGTCCATCTCCAATTTTTTTCTTTTTTTTTTTTTTTTTTTTTTCTGTTACCAATACAAAGGACACAGGAGCACGTTTTACTCATAGGGGCATTGGGCAATTTAACTCACCCATTTTTGCATGGTGGGTGGGAATTACCTTTTGGGAAGGGTCAAAATGGCCTTGTTATTCTCTTTATTGCCTGAATTTCTGCCTGTGCTGAAGGGTAGGAGCAGATTCATGCTCCCAGGCTGTGCTGTGCCTTCAGATGTGAGGTTTGTTGATGGAGTTTTGATCCCTCTCCCCATCCTTTCTCATTACAGGCTTTAAACTGTGGCCAATTAATATGAATAATGGGATCAGAGTTGGGATTTCCTGGTGTTTCCTCTTTCCTGCCTGGGGCACAGGTGAAATCCAGCCCAGTGGGATGCCTGGGCTGGAAGCTGGACCAACATTATGCCATTGTCACATGGGGATCCATCTGTCCTCTGGACAACTCATGGATTCTTCTGCTCTACATTTGCTGGTCCAAAAGTAAAGCACAAGCTCCATGTATTTTTTTAGATACTTTCATCATGCAAGTCCTTATTGCTCTATGTTCATCCTGGACCTCAGGTTTACATCCTTCAAAAAAAAAAGCAACAAAACCAGAGTTCAGACTGTGCTGGGAGGGTTTCTCTTGGAAAGCTTCACAGATCTTCATTGCCAATGGGGGAGGATGAACTCAGTTGGGAAGAACCATTCCCAGATGGTTTGGTTCCCCAGTGAAACTCGTGGTGGTTGAAAATCCCTTCAAATCACAGAATCATAGAATCATTAAAATTGCAAAACACCTCAAGATCATCAAGTCTGACCTTTGACTGAAGGGATCAAAGGATGATGGTGTGTCCTACATCTTCTCCATTGGATGAGCAAGGGTGAGACAGTTCCTGGCCAGCATGTCATGCCCATGTTTTCCTGAAAAGGCAGGAGATATTTGTCTTTAAAGACTGAAATTTCTTTTCTTAAGCAAAAGAGAATTCCTGACACAGCACCCCTGTGATCCCAAGACAATGGGAAAGGGTTTGAAGTTAAAGAGGAAGGAGTGGGGGAGACACTTTTGCCACTGGATGTGTCATGAGGGTGTCAAAGCCAAGGAGAAGGTGACATCACAGGTGCATCACCCTGCAGATAAAAATCATGGGTAGGATGGGAAACCAAGGGATGAGTCAGAGCTAGCTGCTGGGAAGGAGACAACACTGGTGTGCTTTGTGCTGGGTCTACATCCCCTTTGCTGTCTCAGGCAGAGATTTCCTTGCTTGGGTTTATAGCTCAGTGTAATCACCCAGTGAGGTCTTGGAATATTCCCTCTGGGGGACAGACTCGAGCACCTGGAGCAGGAGGCTGACATCCAGCCCTGGTGAGATCTGTCCCAGCCTCACCTCTGGTATCCTGTGTGTCCTCCAAGGTCCCACATCCAGTCATCTGAGCTCCAACATCCCAGGTGAAGCATGGGTGGCTTTCCCCATCCTCACACTGCGAGCCCAGGAGACTCGTGAGGGATCTGCATGAACCCAAGGAACCAAAGGGAACCCTGGAGAGCTCGACAGCAGACCCACAGCAGCTTTTCCCTGGAGAACATGTTCAAGGCTTCCTTTCTTCCCATGTGCCAGGCAAGCCCTGGGCTGGGAAGTGCTCAGGTAAGTCGCTGCAGCTCTGCCCATCAGCTTTTCCATGTGATGGTTCAGATCCCTTGTGTGGCTTTATCCCGACCGCTCCGTCCTTGTGCAGTGCGGAGGCAAACGCTGCCAGGAGTTTGTGAGTTTGAATATTCCTGACTAGCAGGAAGCCAAGGTTTGAGTTGTTCAGGGCTCAGGAGTGTTAGAGGAGCCCTAAATGGCTGAATTGTTACTTGTGCTGAAAGGAGCAGGCATGGTGTTTCCAATTACTCTTCATTTCAGACAACAGCGAGCTGTTTTGGTTTATTGGAGCAGTAGCTGGGTAGAGGAACAATATTGAGTAAACGGTGCTGAAAAAGGCTCAGTGTGAGGCAACAAATTTTTCAGACATAGACCCAACCTTACATTGGAATATTGCTGGCAAGTCAATAATAGGTATGGCAGAAATCAATAGGGAATAATGTTGCAAATGAGGCGGGGAGCACAAGAAGTTCTTTCAGCGCCGTAAATAAATCCCCGTTTGTTCAAACAAGTAGCATTTATGACATGATATGGAGCTTCCAAAAGCAGAGGTTTGGGCAAACAGGGGAAGACGTTGAGTTTATTAAGCAGACAAGAAATAGGCAGCCTCTTTCTTCTTTTCCTCCCAACAGCGTAGAGATGAAATATTAGAAACAAAATGCAAGCAAAGGGTTCTGGAGCTCAAACATCCTACAGAGAGATGCAGCTGGGGGGAGGCAGTCTCCTGCTAGAGACGATGCTCTCTTGGGCATAAAATTATTTTTAGGTTACAAACCTACGTTACGATCCTATAGAATTTAGCAGGAAATTATAGCTTTCTGTTGAGCTCTTAGCTGATATTAAATCAGTGCAATAGAATTTTAGAGGTTATTAAAAACTCCGTAAAAATTAAATTATTCTCTGTTTAACTCTGCAGATTTTTAAAATAACTTCCATAAAACTGAGTTACATTTCTATTGACTCCCACTGCTTTCTTTCCTTACCCAGTTCTACGAGATTTTTTCCCCGTAAAGCTGTATTATGTAACATTAAAATTGCAGTTGATTTTCATTTGCAAGTGGACCATCTTTCAGCTATTTTAGTATTTATTAAAATGTACAACTTGATAGTACTAAAAAATCGGTAGCACGGCAGAAAAATCGCATTAAATATCCACAGATGCATATGGAAAGAAAAGTGATGTTAAAATCACTTCAAATATATTGAAATTGTGGGCTTTGAACCTTGGAAGGTCTGGTATCATCTGGATATCGAAAAGACTAAGAGAGAATCAAACTGCAGACAAGAAAGGGCATTAGAAAAAAATCGGATTTTTTTTTAATGTACGAGACAGAGTAAGGAAACCTGGAAGGAAACTGGCAATCTTTCAGTCCATCAGAGAGTAAAAGGGGCAATTAGGATGTTGCAAAGAAGAGAAATGATTTCTTTGTGTCTGTTTCCAATCTAGAGGCTGTCAGTGAAATACTTGTTCTGTGCTTGCTCATTGCATGTAATAAATCTGGGAATATTGTCAAAGAATTAGGCTAAACCCGTACTTAAACATTTTGCTGGAATAACTGCGTCAGCAGAAGCCCATGTGCTTTTTATATTATAGCAGCAAAAAGTCAGCATAATGCAAAAGACAGCTTATTCTGCTGGAGGGAGCCTGTTTACCCAAAATTAACAGAAACTGAAGTGTCAACAGAAGATAAGTGTGTGTAATATCCCCACTGAGGCTGCACAGCCCCATGACTTCCAGGACAGAAGGAAAGACCTACAGGGCTGAGTAGCTCCTTCCCCATGGAAGTGTCCAAGGCCAGGTTGGATGGGGTTTGGAGCACCCTGGGATAGCAGAAGGTGTCCCAGTGCCCTGATCCTGGTGTAGAAGGTGTCCCTGCCCATTGCAGGGAGCAGAACTGGATGATCTTGAAGGTCCCTTCCCACCTAAACCATTCTGGGATTCTGTTGTTGGTGGCTTAAAGAGCAAGGAGCCACCCTGGGAGTCACAGGAAGAGCCAGGAGAGCATGGGCAGGGTCCCATGGGTGCTGCCTCACGGGGCTTCCTGTGGTAACCCTGGTCCTCTTGCCCCAGGGCTTATGGAATGGACCTGGTGCTCTCCTGGGGGCTTGGATGTCCTTGGCACAGAGGACAGGCTGGTGCATGTTTGTCTTTCTTGGATACAGATTTAGGATATGGCCATAGAATCACAGAATCATTAAGGTTGGAAAACACCTTTAAGGTCATCCAGTCCAACCATTAACCCAACACTGCCAAACCCATCACTAATCCATGTCCCCAACTGCCACACCCACACCTCTTGTAAATCCCTTCAGGAATGGTGACTTCATCACTTCACTGATCAGATTGTTTCAAGCTTGACCACCCTTTCCATGAACAAATTTTTCCTAATATTCAACCTAAACTTCCCCTGGTGCAACTTTATGCCGTTTCCCCTTGTCCTGTCTCTGTTCCCTGGGAGCAGAGCCTGACCTCCCCTGGCTGTCCCCTCCTGTCAGGGAGTTGTGCAGAGCCAAAAGGTCTCTCCTGAGCCTCTTTTTCTCCAGGCTGAGCCCCTTTCCCAGCTCCCTCAGCCCCTCCTGGTGCTCCAGAACCTTCCCCAGCTCTGTTGCCCAGCTCTGGACATGCAAAGAAGGCCCAGGAGCCAGGGAGCTGATTTCTCAGTGTGGGCACAGCTAAAGTCCCTTTTAGAAAATCCCCGGCCAAGCCTCATCCCATAGGGTGGATTGAGAGACACAGGGATCAGTTCAGAGCATACACCTGTAATGCCTGTTCCTGGTCCTTAGAGGACATTTTTGGATGTTCTCATGCAAACCACATCAAAAATCTCCAAGAAAGAGCAGGCAAGTGTTGCCTTGGGAAGGCTGACCTGAAACAGAGACTGAACAGAGCCAGAGAATAAAGGAGGTATTTATTGAAAAGGCATTTAAGGATACACCTTGGGCAGTGCAAGAGCCTGGCCAGGGCTGGATCCAAGGTGGATTTAGAATGGACACAAAATGGACAACTGGTCAGGAGGTCTCACACTTTTATAAGTTTTGGTCCGTTCGCATAGTGTCCAATTACATCTCCAGGTTATGAGGTCCCATCCTTCTTGTTCCTCCTTTCAGCCACTGTTGTTGGTGCTTTTGGGCCTGAAAGTTGTCCTTGGTCTTCAGCTGGAATAGGATTTGTTTTGTCTCCCTACTCTGTGAAGAGAGCTTACCAACACTTAAGATGAGGCTCAGAACTGCACCCCCAGGCAGCACAGAACCTGAAAAATACGGAAGCTCAAACTTAAGGCATCACAAGTGCCCAGGGCTGTGTCCCAGCCAGGGTTTGTACGTGGTTGGCTGTGCTGCCAAGCGCTCTGCTCTGGGACAGCCCCACCTACGGAGTATTTCCTAGCACCTCTCTCTGAGGTGTTTGTCTAGAGAAGTCACATGAGGGCAGAAAAAGGGATGCTGGAAAAATAGGATGAACTGAAGAGCAAGAGGTTATTAGGACTGTCTCATATGCTCCCATGTATTTTGGGGAAAATGAGGTATTGTGCCATTGGGAAATACATGTGTTAATTGGATTAAAAGCCTATGACAAACCAAAGGCCTGGAGCACACCTGGGTAATGGTGTACTCTGCTGTGAAAGAGCAGAGGAGTATCAGCAATACAGGCTGTCTTCTCCATCCCTGAGTCCGACTGGCAGCACCTGGCCACCAAGATAAACCCTTTCACCCTCCAGAACAGGGACCTCATAGTCCAACCTCCCAGCAGAGGAGCTCAGACTTGTGCCCCAACATGATCTGGGAGAGCATTCATTAGCCTTGGCCAAAACTAGACCAGGGACCAACACTAAAAATTTAACAACGTGGGCAACGCTTGTCCCTGTGCCCTGATCCTGATGTAGGTGTCACTGTTGGATCAGACCAAGCTCCAAGCAGTCCAACAGACAACCTCCTGCGATGCCCCCACACCCACAGGGCTGTTTGCAACAAGCAAGTCTCCACCCAGGAGGAATTTGTGACTGTGGGATCTGTCTCACGTCCTGCAGCATTGCGCAAAAACAGGAAAGCCGTGCAGTCACTGTGGCTAAAAGTAAATTCATGATGAGCTAATGTGTTTTGCTCTAATAGTAACATAGTGATGTCTGGTGCTAGCTCAATAGCCAAAAATGACTGGTGATAGTTACACCCTGTGCTTTGCACAGAACAATAAATAAATGATCCAACAAAAATGCCTTGCTCGCCTTGTCCTGCTTCCTTGCTAAGGTGCAGGCAGGAGTGCCAGTCCCAACCTCCTAGAGCCAGGAGTTGTCATGTTTTAGGCTGAGACTTCCAGCATCCTCCATTTATCACTGTCCTCAGGAGTTTTCAGAAATTTCAGCTGTGGAGCAATGATCCCAAGTGAACACAACAGAAACAGTCATGCTGGTAAAGGCTCAGCTTCTGCCCAGCGTGATCACTGTCTACAGCCAAAGAGCTGCAGACATGCAGGGGAAACTTCTCCCAGGTGCATCAAGGGCCACAGCACGTGTTGGGGACAGCTTGTGTCCCCCAGGGCTGCTGTTGAGTGGCCTGGTGAGGGTAGAGAGGAGGCCTTGAATTCCTTCAAGGAGCACCATGCCCGTCCATCAAGAACAGCGTGATGGGATCCCACCTCTCTCCACAAAGTAGAGTTTGTAACAGGTTGGAGCTGCCCCATCCTTGGAAATGTTCAAGGTCAAGTTGGATAGGACTGGAACAACCTGGGATTGTGTAAGGTGTCCCTGCCCATGGCAGGGGGTTGGAACTGGGTGATCTTTATAGTTCCTTCCAATCCAAACTATTCCATAAAAGAGCAGCAGGGACTTGCTAAACATTTCCCCCTTTGGCTTCCAGCTACAGAGCACTTCCCAAAGCAGCCAGGCAAGATCTGGCCCAGCAGCATGAATAGCATGGCTTTTGGCTAGTGCTTTTCACCTGTGGCTCTCAGAGCATTTGGCAAGGGGCTCCCCTCACCTTCCAGTAATGGCAATAATCTCAGCAATGCACATAATGATTCAGAGGTTTTATCGTTACATACCTTTGTGCAAAGGACGTGGCACAAACCCGCCTACCTGCAACTCTAAATAATTTCCCCTCGTTAAGGCTGCAGTCATGAGTTACTTGCAGGAAAGAAAATGCAGAAGACTCCAGAGGCAATCCCAAGAAATTGTTGCTGTCATTCATCCAGCTGGTCAAAATGTGACGATCAGGATCAGTTACTCAGCAACTGACCTGGCATTGGACTCCTTTGATTTAAGGTCCCGTAGACTCACTTGAACTTGCACGCAGAAATAAGTTCTTCTGAGGACAGATAGTCTCCTCTTGGAAACCTAGTACTCCTTGTGAATCCTGGAATTCCTTTGAATTGGAAAGGTGGAGTTTTTTCCACAGGGGAGCTGACTGCTTGTGAATCAGACTTCTGAAGAAAAAATTTAATTTGGTGATAATTTAAGATTTAGCTAATGCACAGGACGATCTTTTGGCAACAGTGTGATGCAAGTTTGACGTTTTCAGGTTATAAACCTCAAGCAAATAAAAAGAGAGAGAAGGATGGCTTCGGAAAAGTTCCATTGGGCTGTAAGTCAGAGGCTGTTCCACAACATTTTATCTCTGAAATGTCATGCTGTACTGGCCTCAAAGCAAGAAGAACAGACGGTTCATCTAATACAATTATTTTAGGATCCTTTCATCATAAACAGTGTGCATGCCAAAATGAAAACGTATCATGGGAAAGCATTTCTCATTGAAGCCTGAATCTCCTCCCTAATGTTTATTCTATGTCATGGAGAACACTAGGGGCCAAATACACTCTGGGTTAAAAACACTGGCATCAGTTCTTGCAACAGAGACTTGGCAGGGATTCAGGATGTGACAGCTGAAGGAGGCTGCAGCCTCTCTTGTACCAACAAACCAGTTGGTGCCCAGTGCTGGTGAGTGAGGAAGGGGGAGAATGAAGAGAAATCTGGAGCATGCTGTGGAGGTTTGGTCCCTTCTGGAGCTGCTGGCTGGCACTCTGGATCCTGGCTGTGGTGTCCCAAGAGCCTGCAAGGTGCAGAGTAGGTGGGTAGCAGTAATATCCTTCTCCTGTCTTGATATAAATCCCTGCATGGTGGTGAATGCACCTCCTGGCAACAGCTCTTTGAATGTCACCCTGGGTGGCAAATCAATCTCTTCTTCATCTTCAAGAACATCCTGAAGTCTTTTTCTTGGGAGAAAAAAAACCCAACAAAACAACAACTTAGGTTGCTGTTAGTTGAGTTGGGGCACGGCAAAATTTTCTCAGCATGTTCCCATTTAGTGGATTATTTGGGCTGTTTCATTGTTGCCATACTCTGGGCTGTTGTCTTTCTTCTTGCCAACACAATCCATGCATTTAACAACAGTGACACTGCACTTTGTTGTATTTAAATTCACCCTATTTCCTTGGCTTTCTCCTGCCACGAGTCTGGAACTTCTACGTCATCTTCAAGTCTATCAGTGATGATTATTATCATTTCCTTTGGGTCAAGCCCAAAGACACTGAACAACCCAAGGTCCAAAATAAATAAATGGAAGACTTCAATATCTCTAGTCTAATTGAATTTCAAATTGCATTATAAGATCTCTTGCTGAAATAGTTTTTAATCCATTTAGTATCCCAGATTAGGTTTTGTACCATTTTCCTTTAATTGGGACTGTGTTCAGGAACTGTTCAATAACTTGCAGAAATCTAAGTAATTTATAACAGGCTTATCTTTATTAACCAAACTTACATTCTCATTAAAAAAACATTCATTTGTTTGACATGACAGACTTTCCATAAAACTGCTCAGGCATATCAATCAGGTTAGCATCCTTTAATTCATTACTAATCACAGCCTATATCAGATTTTCTTTGATGCTGTTTGGGATCAGGTTTAAACCAATGAATTTGTAATTACCTGGGATTTTCCTATTATACAGTCTTTGGATTCTGCACAGAGTATCCTTACAAATTTATGCAAAACAGAACCAACACGCTTGGGCAGCTCTGTAATTTTGTTGGCAATTAGCTGGAAAGAGCAGGACAGCAATAGGACTGCCCCAGACCCACCCCTACAGGATTTCAGCATCACAGAGATTTGGGGAGGGAAAGACCTTCAGAGATCTCCAGGCTCCTCTCTCACACCTTTTCATCAGATTTCCCAGAGCCTTTCCCAGGTGAGTTTTGCAAGGATAGAGATCCCAAAAGCTCTCTGGACTCCTGTTACAGTAGTTAACTACTTCAGTTGTATTTTTTTTTTCACTCCTAATATCTAGTTTTAACATCCTTTTCTGCCCTTTGGGTTGATTTTCTCTCGCCCCATCACTGTGCACCCTCAAACAAAATCTAGTGTTGTCTTTTCAACAGTCTCCTATAGGTGGTTAATGACAACAATAAGCCTTGTTATCTTAATAACCTCTGATCTTCTGGGTCTCACCAAGTGTTCCCTGTGGGCCCAGGGCTGCCCCCAGTGTGGAGAGATGTCCAGCTTCACCAGCAGCCCCTCTGATGGGGGGCAGACTGCTCAGATACTGAGAGCTGCTTGTTTAATGCTCTCTGTCAGAATAGAAGTGGGCAGATATATTCACCTGGCTTAAATGCTACCTCAATCCTTGGACCTGCTCAGTGGAGAGAGCCCATGAGCCTGGAGAGCCTAAGGAAAGCCTTGAGCAAGAGTCAGCTGTGTGCAGGTAATGAGAAAGAGGAGGCAGGTGGATCCACGTGGAACTGCAGGTCTCTGTGACCTTGCAGGTTTGTATTCTTCCTTGTTTAGAGATGTAATCGTTTTATGAGGAACAGTGACCCAGAGAGCTGGGGACTTAATTTAATACATCTCATATAGGCCTGGGTTTGTTGACTGATTTATTAAAAGATAGCACAACTTTTGGTGGGAAATAAAAAAAAAAAAAAAAAGCCATCTGTGTGCTGGACACTATAAATCTGAAAGGTTAAAGGGATGCTTCAGTGCATGGTACACTCAGACCCCTTAATTGCCTTTCCTAAAAGCCTGCTTGGTCTCACACTCAGCTGGAGAGGGGAACCTCAGCAGGCAGGTGATCTCTGTAGTGCTTGCAGGAACATCATCCTCATCTACCACCCTAAAAAGGGTTTTAATGAAGCCTCCTAGCTCTAAATTGAGGCCCTGGGAAGAAGAGGGAAAGAAATGAGAGGATGGGAAATGTTCTCTTCCAATCCTTCTCAATGGAGAAAAAGGGCAAGGACTGGCATATTGCAGAGGTGAGCATGGGTCTAAGAGACAAACTCATTATTAATTGGATCTGCAATAATGGAGTAAAATGAATAATGGTTTCCTACCTGGCAAACGAGCCAAGGGTGCTCTGCAAAGAGAGACTGTACACAAACTGGCTTGCAAGCCCTGCAGGAAGCTGTGAAAGTGTGTTTGGAAGGAGCAGAAGTGCAAATGATGGAGCAAAGTTCCTGTGGGACAAGGACATGGGAGCTCTGTGGGATTGGACTGACTAACAGGGAGGGGACTGCTGAGGACAGGAAGGAGAGGGTTAATTAATTTGAAAGAGATAAGAAAATTATGGAACCTCTTCCTGCAAGGAAAAGAAGGAGTGAGGGAAGCAGAAAAAGGAGGATGAGCATCAAGCTGTACAAAGGTGGGAAACAAGTCTAGGAAAAATATGTCTGTAGAAGAATAGTGTGACTAAGGAGGACTAAAATGAGAAAGACCAGGGGCAAAATGAGTTTCAATTAGGAAGGGATATAGAGGGCGATAAAAGGATGCTCTGCAAAGGTATTGAAATAGCAGGAAGGCAATGGAAATTATATGTAACTGAATTAATGGAAAATGAGAGAACAGAAATAACAACAGAGAAAAGACTGGAGCATTCATTAGTTTTTATGCTTTCGCTATGGAGGGAAATAAAACATTTTAAAAAAAGATTATGAACTGGTATTTATCAGGACTGCTTTTGCTGCAGAGGGTAAGACAATCCAAACTAGCAGATAAACACTGCTAAAATCACTCAGAGAAGTTAGGCAAATTCAAGTCAGCAGGACTGGATGAAGTTCCCTCTAGAGCACTTCAGGCACTGGCCAGAGCAATCTGACTCGTGAGTAATTATCCAGGAGAGCTCACGGAGAAGGGAGGAGATCCCAGAGGAGGGGAGAAGGGCAAACACAGTGCCTGTCATTAGAGAAGGGGAAGCAGGACTTAGGGAATTACACAGCAGCCAGTTCAGCCTATAATGCAAAAACTGTAATACAATAAACTGTGCAACGATATCTTTGTTGAGCATTTGACTGACAATAGAAAAACATACAGTCAGTCAGACTGGATTTGTCACAGAGGAGTGATGCTAAAACCATCCAGTTTCCATCTTTGAACCCAACAACTGTGTTGTAGAATAAAGAAGAGGGAGCATATGTCATGTATTTAGAAAGAAGCAGGGTTTTTAACACCATTTCACATGACATTTCCATAAGCTGACCAGGAACTCTGATCTCTCTTAAATCATCTTAAGACATACTTGACAGAAAATAAATGTATTCACACAAGATTTACTAATTCCTTTCCTTTGGATTTAGAGGTTTTCCAAAAGGGCTCCCTCAGGGTTTGCTACTGGACCTGATTCTAATATTTTCATTAGTTATTTGGATGATGAAATAAAGACTATATAAATACTCCAGAGGATGTGTTCTAAAATGTGGCTGGGAAATCAGAGTAACAGAATAAAATCAATCAGATTTGCTTCAGTAAGGTAAAAAGCAACAAAATATGTCAATGCAAAGGGGCAAAACGTTGGAAAAGCAGGAGTTCTAGAGAAAAAGAGCTATGAAAGAGACACTGGAGAGGACGCAGCTGTTGCAAAATAAGGCAACTCTTATTCTGAGGTGTATGAACAAGAGTGAAACATCAGAAACAATGATTCCACTCTAATGAGGAAATACCAAGTGTGGGGTTGGATGTTGTGCTAGGAGAAGGTAGAAGAACATCACAGACAAATTGTACAGGGGATGGAGGAAAGCAATGAGAATTATGAGTGGTTAAAAAAAATTGGAGGATTTTCTTTGCTTTCTCCAGAAGGGAAAAAACACGTGAGAAGATGAAAACTGCCTCCTAAGGCAGAAGAGACTTATAAAAAGGTCCCACAATTGTTCTGGGTCCCACAGAAATAAATTGGCAAAGATTGTTCTTACTGGATATCTGGGAAAGACGAAAACCCCACAAATTAAACCCAAAAGCTTTCTAATTCAAAGCAAATTTCTTTGAATTAAAATTTCTAAATCCATTTGAAAGTATTCCTCTGTGGAAGTTGATTAGCTTCTCTCAGGGATGTTTGGATCCTGTTCAGGGCACTGAGGAGAATTTGTGGTCTTTATCCATCTCCCCTGTTTCCATGACTGTCTCCTCAAAGTGTGACAGCGCTTCCACCTTCCCCATGCCCGGCCAGAATGTGAAATATCGATGCAAATCCTGTGTTTGCACTTTAGCAGAGCTTCAAACACTCTGTTGGTGTTAATTAATTATCCAACAACAGCAGGAAGCCGGTGATACCAGACGCAGCACAGAGCTTCCCTGACCAATGACAAAGGCAATCCTTCCTCCTGTGCATTGCAGAGCTCCACCAATTCTCTTCCCTAATGCACCACGAGCAGAATGAAGGTTTTCTGCAGACCTCCCACAGACAGCATGTGGCTGCTGGGGCTGAATGTGGTGCTGAGGTCCTCGCTCCTGAGGGCTCCAAAAATTCGGGAGCGTGCTGGAGGGCAAAGCAGCCGTGCAAAGCCACACACTGCATGCCAGGGAAACAGTGTGTTCCTCACTTTTCCCTAAAAAGGGAACATCTAATTTGTGAATAAAGGAATAATACATGGATAAAGTTTGCCAGAAGTGTTGTTCAAGAGGAGCAGGTGGTGAGGAAAAAGGAGGAGGACGCTCACAGGCTATATTCCTATCTGGAAGAAATATACTTTCTCTGAACCCTGGGAAGATTATGAAACAATCTGCTGGATGTCTCTGGGTAGTGATAAAGGAAAAGAGAAATCAAACAAAACCAGGAGCAGTCTCATGGTAGAGTCCATTGTACTTCAACTAATGAAAAAAAAAAAGGAGATAGAGGAGCATGTTTTTTGAAAAAGAAAGCAATTATGTAATGAACAAGTGCTGGTGGACCTGAAGGAGAATGATACGTCAAGGATATTGTGAATTTTAAAGTGAGGAAAAAAAAAAAAAAAAGGAAAGGAGACTAAAAAGACAAGAGGAGGAACTTTAGATTTTTAATGCTGTTCAGCACAGCCCTCAGGGTCTTTAGGAATTTTCTGGTACTCTAAACATGTTGCCTTCTTCCTTCTTACACTAACACCAAGTTCTGAATGATTAGATGGCAGGGATGGGTCTCTGTGGGCATTGTTTTTTCTTGTAAAGCACTTTGCTTCTTCGGTAAAAGTAGCATGACTGAAGACTTAACTTCTCAGTGTAGATGTGCAGCATGAATTTGAGGAAGGAAAGATATCATCCATATTTTTAGAGAGGGCAACTAGTCAGTTTAGCTGGCCAGGCAGCATTGGGAGACCTTAATGCCCATGAATTTGCTGCTGTAGTTTACCTTGACTATTTAACAAAGGCACAGTACTAAAGGTTTTCAACTTAAATACCACTTTATGGATCTTGCATGATGCTCATTGCATCCCTGTCCATCAACTAAATAATTCCTGTTTCCAGGAGGATGATACAGAGACCAAGAATTCAATAATGTATATTTGGCGAATTTTGATGCTCCTTAAAGGTGGGAGATGAGGTGTGTCTCCCCTTTGTTCACTGGGGAGATGAGGTGTGAAATCAATGTTCTCATGATCTCTGCACCTCTCTGCTTGGTTGCTGCGGTGGCTGCAGCTACTGCACTTCTCATGTTGCTGAAGAGGTGGATGAGGAAATGATCAGGGAGGGTAGGATGTGGTTAAAGCCTCAGTTTGCTAACTGGGGCTAATGTGAGGGAAGCATATTATGTCTAACATCCATTAAGGCCTCCAGCAATCACCACCCACGAAGGCAAAGGAGTGGCAGAGAAGGAATTGTGACTTCCTGAGTCCCAGCAGCTCCTGGAGCTGTTCCTGTTAATATTCAATTATGTGCTGCCCTGGACTTAGAGCAGCTTAGAGCTGAACTACGTCTCACTCCTGCCCCGAGGCTCAGCTGCAGCAAACACAGCTGCAGGAGGCTGGGCCACGGAGAGAAACAGCCCCAAAACAGGGTTATCACACCTCCAGCTGCCTGTGCGGAACCAGCTCGTAAGGAGGAACTGCTCTGTCCAGCCCTGCCCTCTCCACCTCTCTTCTCCAGGCTGTGAGACTTTGGGGAGCTGGTTATTCTGTGTGCTGTGGCCAGGGTCATCAGACTCTTTCCCTCGTTTTTTACCCTGGATGTGCCGATTGACCACAGAATACTCTGCACGCGCTTCCTCTGCATCTCACATCACGCAGCTTCTGCTGTGGCTTCTCCTTCATCTCATCCCCCCACCCTGAAGTGTGTCCCATCCTCATTGACCCACCCACCCTCTGATAAGTCCCTTCCACTTCCAGATCATGGTATTAACTTGACATTTGAAAAAGGTCACCGTGTTTGCTCTGCCTGAGTGTTATATTGCTCACTCTTTTGTTGTTCTGCTTTGTAAGCTCTTCAAGGTGGAGGTTATCTCCTTGGGTGTGACTACACAGTGGCCAGGAGAAGGAGGCCCCTGCTCTCAGTTGGTGTCTAACAGCTAAATCAGAAATAATAACTTGCTCATCGATGGAGAGGCTGGCACTAATTTTATAGATTATTCATCAGAGGATAATGAATCTTAATTTATATGCAAAACCCTTCCCTCCAGAAGAGGTCCATAAGCAGGATCACAACGAATGTCTTAATTTCAAAGACTACCAGCGTCAGATCCCTGCTGTATTTCCA
Organism: Phylloscopus trochilus trochilus; assembly: GCA_016584745.2. Lineage (NCBI taxonomy): Eukaryota > Metazoa > Chordata > Aves > Passeriformes > Phylloscopidae > Phylloscopus > Phylloscopus trochilus. The sequence continues at coordinate 3,797,621 of WQNJ02000016.1, forward strand.
AGAGTCCGTTCGGACCACGTGGTACTGCTGGAGCATATGCCATTTGCTGCAGGAACAAATGTGGGACATAAGGGAGGTGACACACAATACATACTTTGTGCATCCAGTTTATGCAGATGAAGTCCTGGCTTTTTTTAGCCTGGAGTTTGTCACACTGGAGCTGTTTGTTGCATCAAACTAATTGCAATGGAGATGAGCGTGTATGGTACGTGCAGCGTCAGGGTGTCCCCCCTCCGGTGGCTGCTCCCAGCGAGGTGCAGCTGGTGGAGAAAGGACACACAGATTAAACTTTTGCTCTCAGGTGAGAATGGATCTGATCCTGTCTGCAGTCCTGACCTGACCAGTGCTCCCTGGGGTGGAGATGCAGGGCTGGAGCTCTCCCATCTCCTTTAGGCAGCCAGGAGGGCTCCAGCCAAGGTAGAGACGCAGCACCATCCATGCAGAGACACCCCAGGCTTGGCTCTTCTCGAACATAAACCAATTCTGAGCCTCAGCTACAGCCAGGCTATGCCAGAAAGGAGGATGGGAGAGTGGGGCTGTCAGGTGCAGTAGCCTGAAGCCTGTGGTTGAGGCTGCTCTTCACCTGATATTGGCATTGCAGAAAAAACGCATCCCTGTCTGGAAGAGGTGCAGGTGGGGGATCTTGGCCTTTAGCTTTAGCAAGGCACCAGACTGACAGCTGTGCTGGCTCTAGGAACAGCCTGACCTGCTCTTCTGCCGTGGTTTGTTTTGGGACTCACACAAAAACCAAATCATTCCCCCAAACAATGTATAGCCATTCCCAAGTATTAACTTTTCCATTGCTTATAGTGATACTCCTTAAATTCCTCTATTATTTTGCCTTGAAAACAGCCCATTCCCTGAGTTAGCCCAGTTCCTCTGCTTCTCCATGATACCCCTTGCCAGCCAGAGAAAACTGCTAGGCAGGATAGGGCAGTGCTGTGGCTCAGAGTCACTACACAAGAGATTAATTGCCTGCCACGGGTGGGTTGGTGGCTTGAACGTGGATGCCAACCTGGAGGCGTTAGGGCTGAGTTCTGCTTCAATTCCTGATCCGAGTCTCTCCCTCCTGCCCGTGTGCACCTTGCAGGAATATAACTGAGTTTGAAGTATGTGCTTCCTCCCAAATTCATCTGGAATTCATTAATGAGTTCGGAAGCTTTTGGGAGAGGGGGATGGACACGTACCTGCACAGAAAAGCAGCGCTGCAGAACCTTTATTTCCTTAGGGAGGCAGCCTAAAGAAATATTAGCATTTATTCTCATCTGTTGCTGAGCTTACGACCCACACAAATAACAGGGAATAGCGAGCGAGCAGCCGGCTGCAGAATGGGAACAGGGAAAATGACTCAGCAAGCTTGGCACCAATCTGGAGAAAATGCAGGTACATTAAAACCTTGCTTAAGCATCAATCTCATCCGTGACGTGATGTAGAAACAGCAGCCAGTGTAGATATTTGGATTTGATGGAAACATTCCTTCTGATAAATGATTTAGCTCTGCTCTTGCAAGTAGTTATATGCAGGAACAGAGCAGGTGAGAAGCTGCCTTCATACATGCCAGCAAAGGAGAGAAAAAAGTTCAATGAAAACCTCTCACTGCTTTATAAATATGCTTTTTTTTCTTCTGCTATCAGTTGACAAATAGCTGCTGAATTATAGTTTCATGCTTTGTTCATGTCATTTTCCCCAAGAACAGTATTTCCTGCTACATCACCTTAGAAACTCGATCAACAAACACTCTGCTCTATACATAAACAAAGCTTTATTTTACTCTATTTTTGACAGCAGCCAGCATTTTAGAAACCAGAACATTTCAGGTTCTCTGGGCTATTTGCCTCAATTTCACAATTTGATTTTGGTTTTGAGGGCCTGTCAGCATTGTTTATACCCAGATCTGCTGGAGTAGTGATGTTTTTGTGTGAGTGGCAAAGAAAATATATTGCTGTAAATTGCTCTCTGGAATCAGACTTTCTTCTCTCGGGAATCTAAATGAAACTGCACTTTCTAACACATGGGAGCTAAAGAGTGAAATGAATTTGAAGGAGAAGTGCAACAAGAAAATTCAGCGTCAACAACAAAAATGGAAAGAAGAACAAAAAGAAGAAAAGACAACTTTGACAATTAAGCAGGACCATCTCCAAAACTCAAGCTCCAATAAAAATTTGGAGTGTTACCACCAACAGAGCACCTGAAGAAATCTGCAGGGCCCTTTAGCCATTTCCTCGTGTAATAACATCAGATCTTGTCCTGACCTCATGACAAGGTCTTTCCTTTTAACTGTGGAAAAACAAGATCAGAGCCCTATAAAGTTTTCTTACTTGGTTTCATTAGATGAGCATTTCCCAGGTAGCTGCTGTGAAAAAAACAAATTAATCCAACAACAAACAGGGGATTTTAACTGGCAGTTTTTAAAAACCTGCACAGGAGCCCCAGCTACTGAGACTCCTGTGATCTGCCTCCACGAAGACAGAGTCCATCAGTTAGGGATTAATTTTAAGGCAGATATTAAAGCCTATCACATGATGAAGGATTTTCCTATATGTGGACTTCAACGGGATGCTTTAAATCCTGTGCGTGCGCGTGGATATGCACGTGTATGTGCACACTGGTGTTTATTCACGGGCAGACACAGCCTCAGGCTTACTTCAGGCCTTTCCAAGGAACATAAATTTGGGAGTGGGGGACTGAGAGAGAGCAGAGTCATCTTTAAACTTCACATTTTTGAAAGTAAGTTTTTGAAGGAGAAAGGCTGAAGGGGCGAGAGCCAAGATCGTAAAGATTTTATAACTAACAACATTTTTAAGAGGAGACAGAATCTCTGCTCTTTTTTAGTACAAGATCTTGCAATAATTTAAAGCAAATTTGGGAAATAGTTCCCTTTTGACAGAAATGCTTCATTTTCCTTTTCTGCCGGGCTGTAACCTAAAGCGTCTTGGCTCGAGAAAATGAAATAAAGCTGAGCGATGATGCGCTGTCACTGCTGCTGCTGCCACTCTGCCTCCTGCAAATCTCCCAAAATCGTGCACAGCTCTCCAGGTCAGAGCTTGGGAAGGCAGCGGTGCCTTCTCCTTCCAGGCTCAATCCTGCATCAGACAAACTTACCCGGGGCTTTGTAAAACACGGCCGGGGTTTGCAGCGAGCGGCTCTGCCCGAGGTGCCGCTTCCAAGGGTTGGTGTGGAGAGGAAACTCTTCCCATGACACAGCAGAACAGCAACAGCAGCAGAGTAAAACAGATCGGTTCTGGCAGTACTCCTAAAAGACTACTTTAAATCCTAGCTCCAGCCTCTTCCTCCTTTAAGGATGATCTGAAGAAGGGAATAAGGAATAAAAAGAGGCTTCGTGAGGCAGGGAAATGAGGCCCGGAGATATGGGAAGCAAGGCAAATTGTAGTTAGGCTCCACAGCAGGGGGATAGCCTGGATAAATGGCAGAAAGGAACCCAGAGAGGAAATCCCCCCAAAATTGGATGGGAAGGAGAGATAAACACAAATAGTGTGTAGGGTGGATGGAGGGAAGACTCTGAGAAGAAGTAAGGAAAGGAGGACGAACTGCTCCTCGCTCCGTTAACTCTTTTCAGCTAAAATCATTAGTAATTTTTAGAAAATTCAAAAAAATTTAAGAATTAAAAAATAATAGTAGAGATATCTGAAACATTGATCTGTTGGATATGCAGCTCATTGCATGGGCACCTGGAAATGACTGGGGCAGAGAACAGGTATTTCAAGTCCAAAGTAGAAATGGGAGAGCTGAAGGAGATGATCCACTGTCACTGCAGGATTGGGCCTGGGCCGGGTGGCCGGGTGGCTCCGGTCCCCTCCCGTGGCTGACAGCCATCAGCACCAACCCAGCAGTTAGAAAAAAGTCGTTTATTTGACTCCCTTCAAGAAAACGTGGTGGGACCGAAGGAATTAAATCCCCAACTTAAAATTTAGTGCATCTGTGGGTCATGTTTTTTTTTAATCTGCTGAGGGGCTGCTGGAAGCTGTAAAGGAGTGAATGCGGGATTGCTTTTCCTCCTTCCGTTTTTAACAACAAATCTATGTCCCCCTTGTCAATCTAGCCCCTAAAGCCTTGCACTTGATCACCAACACTGACGGGATGCCACCAGCTCGGGAGCAGAATTTGGGGGCCTCCCGCAGGAACTTCCCAGGGGGAAAACCCCGAGAGCCCCCTGCGCACTGTCAGCCCGGCAGTGCGACCGTGGAGCAGGTGGGCTTCAGCTCCCTTATCCCAAATCCTGGGGGCTGGTGGAGAGCAGGGAATAAAACCCACTTCAGCACCGCAGGCGGAACAGCAGCCGGAGGAGCTCGGCGCTGCCGCCGGCCGGCCCCGCACCCCCGGCGGCTGCGGCCGGGCAGCGGGATGCTCGGGGAACCGGCGGCTGCCCGAACCACGGGGAATTGTCGGCATCTTCCCTCTTCCTTTCCGCGAGGGCTGGCTGCCTGCTGGTAGTGTTGCAGTGGCCAGCGCACATCCCTAGGAGCGGCTCGGCACAGAGCTGCTGGAGCCGGCGGAGGACGGGAGGCTCGGGAGGAGCCGGCGGTGCGACGGGTCGCGACGGTGAAATCGCTTCGCTACCGACTGGCGGAGTTAAACGCGGCGGTAGCGACCACCGCATCGACCCCGCACGGGCAGAACAGTTCACATCTGCTCCTCCTCAGTCCGACACAAATAAGTGGGTTTTTCGCCTTATTTCTTTTATTTTTTTTTTCCTTTTGGTTGTTTCGGATTTTTTTTTGTTTTGTTTTGGGTTTTTTTTTTCCTGCCGCTTCCAGCACCCGAGACCCGCCGCGGCCGCAGACGAGCACCGGATCCCGCAGCCTCCAGGAGCGGGGGCCATCCTTCCGCACGGTGCCTGCCCGGCCGGTTATTCCCCGGTTATTCCTTTCTGCAAAAAGAGAAGAGGAAAAAAAAAAAAAAAAACCAAAACCCGAAACCAAAACAAACTAAAACCCAAACACCAAACCACCCCCTAATAAATAATAATAGAAGAAGCAAGCACAGCAACTTGCTTTAAGCAGAGGGCGGTAGGAGCAGGGAGCGCAGCCCCCCGGGCAGCGAGGTAGCGGAGGGAGGGCAGGCGGGCACCGGCGAGGCTCGCAGCTCCCCGGGGGTACCGGCGGGTCCGGCGGCGGCGGACGTGAAAGTCCCCTTTAAGTTTCCATAGAGAGGCCTCCGGGTGTCACATGATGGACATGATATAACGAAACAACATCGTGGGGAGGGACGGAGGGAAGCAGTGGGGGAGCCCGGGGAGGCGGCGGTGCCCCCCGACCCGCCCGCCCCGGCTGCACCTGTCTCGGCGCGCCGGGAGCGCGGTGTCCGCCCCGCTGATGGGGCTGCGGGCGGCACCTTCCCCCGGGGAGGAGGAGAAGGAGGAGGAGGAGGAGGAGAAGAAGGAGGCGAGCCGGTGGCGGAGGTAAGTTACCGGCGGGACCAGGGCGGGGGGCGCGGGGTGCGAGCGCGGTGTCCCCGCGGAGGGGATGCGGGGTGTGTGTGTGCGGGGTGTCCGCGGTGTCCCCGCGGAGCTCCGGGCGTGTGCGCGCCCTCCCGCCCTCCATGTCCGCATTCCAGCTCATGTTGCGCAGATAAAATTCAAACTTGAGGTAAACACAAGCGGCGGGGGGGGGCGGACGGGGAACTGGGGGGGGAGGGAGGTTCGCTCCATCCCGGCTGCATCCCGGTTCCATCCCGGCTCCTGCCGCCCCCTCCTCGCCGCTCCCCCCGCTCCGCACCCGCGGAGCCCCCGCGCACCTGGGGGAGCGCCGGTACCGCGCTGCTTCCCCTGAGGAGGAAGAACCGAGCGTCCCTTTCCCCGCACCCCCGGTAGGACACGGCGGGTCGGGGGCGGAGGGAGCACGGCGCGGCAGGTGCGCGGGGTGCTGTCGCGACATGGCGGGGGGGGGGTGTGTGCGTCGCGACATGGGGGAAGCAGCCAAGTGACAGCGCGGACTTGGGGGGGGGGGGTGCGGGGGGAGAAGGACGGTGCTGCGCCGCGCTGTTTTCCTCGGCGCTGCGTGGGTATCCCGAATAGAGCGGGAATAACAACGGTGCCCCCCCCCGCCCCCGATCCCGCTTTTCTCCATACGCATTTCTAAGTGCGTATGGAGAAAACAAGATGCGGAGCGGGGCGGGCCGGGGGGGGGGAGGCGGGGAGGGCCGCACTGCCGTTCGCAGCCCCGGTCCGTGACACAGGCGGTGCCGCCGCGGGGATATTTAAGCGCTTCCCCTTCCCGCGGGGCAATGATGGAGGCGGCCGAGGGCGCCCCACAGGTGGGTGCGTGCAGGGAGAGGGGCCGAAGCGCTGTTCGTGTGGGGAGCGCCAGAACGGTCCCGCACTCCGCGGACTCGCGGCGGGAGGCGCTGCCGGGGCTGGGAGTGAAGTGGGGTGTGGGGAAAGGACCTGGCAGCCGCGGGTTGCTGAGTGGCGCAGCTCCGGGCGCCACGGGCAGTGCGGGGGTGACGGCGGTGCCGCCATGGCGGGTGTGAGGGAGCGGCGCCCTCAGGGGGGTCCCGGCGGCCCCGCCGAGGGCGGGAAAAGCGCGCGCGGCCCCCGCCTGGCGCCTCCTCAGCACTGCACCAAGGCGGCGAGGCGGGAGGGGGGGGGGGTCGCAATGGGGGGAGGTGGCGGCCACGCCCACCGCGCCCCCCCGCCGGCCAATCGCCGGGGGCGGCGCGGCAGGGACACGCCTCCCCGGCGCGCGCCGCGCCCTCCCGACCAATCGCAGCGCGGCTCGGCCCCCCCTCCATCGCCCCTCTTCGCCCACCCGCCTGTTTGTTACGGTCGGGGCCACGTGCCGGCGCCTCGGGCCGGTCACGTGGCCCCGGGGTCGGTGGTTCTGACGGGACCGTGGGGGTGTGACGGGGACCGTGGGTCTGGAGCTTTCCTGTCCTTGGGGGTCTGACGGGGACCATGGGGTCTGGAGCTTTCCTGTCCTTGGGGGTCTGACAGGGACCATGGGTCTGGAGCTTTCCTGTCCTTGGGGGTCTGACGGGGACCATGGGTCTGGAGCTTTCCTGTCCTTGGGGGTGTGACGGGGACCATGGGGTCTGGAGCTTTCCTGTCCTTGGGGGTGTGATAGGGGCCTTGAGATGTCCTGCGTATGGGATCTGACAGGGTGACACTGAGGGGCCTGGAGCTCTCCTGTCCAGGGGGGAGTCTGACTGGGAACAGGAGGGTCTGGAGCTGCCCTGTCTGTGGGGTCTGATGGGGAACAGGACTGGCTGCCACCTTGGGAGGAGCCTGAAGCCCCCCTGCCCAAAGGATTATGACTGGGCCTGGCTCTGGCTACCCACGCAGGGAGCCTGAATCCCCCATCCAGGGAATGTGGCCAGGATTGCCCCCAGGCCCTTGCTTACCATAAGTGTCCATTTGGCCCTGGCCCCATTAAACCTTCTCTGAAGGGCCTGTCCCTGGCTGTTGTTCCTGTCATGGCCGAGCCGTGACAGCCTGTCCGTGGCTGGCTCTGGCCTCCGGAGAGGGAGGTGTTTCTCTCCCGAGAAGAGCTGTTTATGCCCAGTGATTTTTTTTTTTCTTTCTCTCTTTTTTTTTTTTTTTTTTTCTTTCTTTCCCCTCCCTCTGTGCTCTCCTGCGTAAGCCACAGCAGCAGCTCGGTGTCTGCCCAGCCCGGCAGTGTTACGGCACGGCTCTTATGTAGGTGAAGCTGGGGAACGCTGCAAGGATCATGTGGAGCTCTCAGTCTCCTGAGCCTGGAGCTTTGAGCCTATTTATAGGTGGGTTGGGCAGTGTTCCGTGTGAAGGACTCGTTCCACGTTCGAGTCCGTGGCAAAACGAGGCGTCTTAAACGATGGTGTTTTGTTTTGGGTGGTTGTTCCTGGGAATAGGGTTTTATGAAAAACACTCTGGAGCACGGGTTGTTAAGAGGTTATGTGGAGAAAGGCGAGTCAGTTTGGAGTTAAGGAACGTGATGCCATTTTAATGGCAACTTCTCGGGTGGCAGAGCAAACGGTAAGAGGATACTCGGTTCTAGATCAGCAGCTTTCGGCTTTGCAGGCAGTGGACAACTCAGGGTCAGTGGGAAGCCACAGAGGAAAGAACATCCTGTTTTCTGTAGGCTTATGCTCATTATACTGTTTTCTGTACTGCTGAAGATTTTGTGGCTGACAAGCTGAAAAAAAAAAAAAAATTGGAAATCCACTATTCTAGATCCCTGAGATGTTTTGGTTTAGAATAAGTGGAGGAGGGGTGGGAAAAAAACCCCTCAACTGTGTGTTCTGTTATGTATGTTTCTATTGTACAGCTTAAAAATGTAAAAATCAGTGTATTTTTAAGAGTTACATAACCTTGAGTAACGTGGTGAGGCTCAAGTAGCCCTCAAGAGTTAAATAACAGCAGATCACCGAGACTGGGTTGAGAAGAGGAAGAGAGGGTTTTATAATGGTGAGGATTGTACACAGATATTTAAAACTGCTTTGGTGTTGCACTAGAAACGAGTCTTTGCTTAGAAGGAGGAGGATTTTAATACCCTATAAATACAGAACATGAGAAGGAGGATGGGAAGATGAGGTTTGCAGTTTTATGCTGCTCTAGTCCGGTAAATGGCTCAGGAATAGTTTATGATATTTCACATTCTTCAGCTTCTCTTCCATCTTGACTTTTTCAGTACAAGTTTTTTTTGCAATCTGAAATGATGAGAACTTCCAGATAATGACCGCTGTGAGGGAGGAAGTCTGACCTTAAAATAACAAGAAATTACAGAAAGGAGTGAGGGGCGCTGTAGTGGTGAAAGAACTGGGGTGGTGACACACGTCCTGCAAGAGAGCTGGTGCTCTGTGTTGGTTACAGGAGTAATTTGACACGGTGTTACCTACAAAAAGATGTTTATTCAGCCAGGGTGGTTTGTGCTGGCATATCCATGTTATCTTTGTATTTTGGGGGAGGAGGAAAGAGCCCTGCCTTAACAGAGGAAATTGCTGGGGAGCAGTTGACGTGCTGGAGATGTGAGGATACCCGGAGGTGCGCAGCGTGCCAGCGCCTCGGAATTCAGAGTGTACGTGGAAGTGCTGGCGTGGAATTGATGCACCAGGAAATTGCTTTCTCTATTTTTGTTGGTGAGATGCAGTTAACGTAAAACAAGCCCTTTGGATCCCGTATCCCATTTCTCTTTAATATAACTAAGATCATTTATCTTCTCAGGCAACGAGAAGGGGGAGAAAAGCAAAACCAATTTTGTTTTGTAACTTGGTTCACCTTCTCTTCATTTGCTGTCAGCTCATGACAAGGCACAATGTGTGCTGCACACTGTGTTCCATTGAGCTGTTTTGGTGACGAATACGACGTATATGAAAGAAAGGGCTATGAAAAATAGGTGGTGTGCCAGTTCTCTCCACTTTTTATGTAAACAATCCCTATTTTTCTCTAAAATACTCAAAAAGTGTCATATTAGGGTCTTACGCTGTGTCAGTTTCGGTGGCAAAAAGGTCGCTGTTTTAGTCATAGGTATTCAAAATACAGATAAAAAGGAAACATTTAAATTAATATTTAAATTAGTGTTTGTATTGGTTTTGCAGTAGGAAGTAGTAAGACCTTCGTTCAGTTTTAATAAAAAGGGAAATTTTGAACTTACTTTAAAAATGTGTTTGTTTATGCCGTATTAGTCTGTTATATTGTTAAAATTAAGAGGATTTCTTTAATCCAGGATAGATTTTAATTGCTGTAATCACGTGTTTACTATATTTCTTTTGTATTTATAAATGAAAACACAGAGTCATGTTTTTTTGACCTCGTGTATAACATGACTGGCTGTAGTTCATGCCATATTTGCACAGTGTTTTTCCATAAACGTCTTGCTCCTGGAATTATTGGTAGCACCAGAATATGAGCTTGAAAATACTGTCATATAAAGGGTTAGAGCATTTGCAAACAGGAATGCTGGAATTCAAAGTTTAAAAAAAAACCAAAAAAAACAACAACCTCTCCCCAGCAGTTCTTTCAAGTGAGTTTGATGATAATTTTGGATCCCGACTCGTGGTTTTCTAAATGGTTGGAGTTGGAATTAATGGGGCTGCAACTCTTTGTCGTGAGTTTCAGCATAAACAATATTTTTCTTTCGGCTTTGGGTTTCTTGTAAATGCAGTGAAAAATCCCCCATCCTTTTCCAGTCCCTCAGGATGCTGCACCTCAGCCAGCAGACGTAGCGTTGTTGTCTAACAGCAAGGCTGGAAATGGGAGTTGTTTGTGCTGAGTTTTACCCTTACCAAGGTCAGGGATTTCATCCTTCCGTAGATTCCTGATCTGGGAATTTAACACTTGCAGTGGGTCCTGATTTTAGAATTTTCATGAACTTCTTTGAGCCCCGGAAGGAATTTAAATGTCCCTGTGTTGTGCTTCTTTCCTAACGTAAGTTTGGAAATGCCTGAAATAGTGACGTCTCTGTGGCAGAAACATTCAGGACGGTAATAAAGCAGTCAAGCTGAAAATCCAAGTTTCTTACATAAAGCTGATTTAATTGTCAGGACAAAAAAAAGGTGATAATTGTAATAGTATTCCTGTTTTAAGTAATTTTGGTCAATATGGGCATTGAACTTTTCTTTTGACAGTGGTTTATGACTTGTGGGAAGTAATTTGGATGAGGAGAGAGAATTCTGCTCTGTCTCACAGTGGGCTGAACTTCAGTTTACTGTTACCTGAGAATTAATTTTTCATAATTATTTAGTATTAGTGAGCCCATGGTAAATTTTTGGGGTTTTTTCAATTCTTACTGTGATAGAAATCTCTTACTAAAATATAAGCAAAGGAAATTGAGAAACAAATAGTTTAGAGGGCATTTATAACACCCCTTGTAAGCCTTGATTTTACAAATACTCCTCTGAATGTGTCTTGTGTAAGGAGCAGGTCCTATTAGGGAACGTAAATTGTGCAATTGCATAGAAAATCAGCAGAGTTGGTAATTCTGAAGCAGTCATCCTGTTTTTTCTGTTCTATATTTCAAATCCTTGCTCTCTTGCAGCCAAGCCCGTGGTGTGCTTACATGTGCAGAGTGCTGAACAGTAGTCTCATCTAAACAAAAAACTCGTGAAGTCTGCCTGCCAGCAATAGTGACGTGACATTATTATTTATTTTCATTTATATTTATTTTATTTTCCATTTGTGTCATCTTGCCAGTTAGCAGAAGCAGCAATTAGTTGTCTGGGGGGGAAAGATGAGGGGAACAGGATGGGGAGGGGGTAACCTGGTAAATGTCATTTTCTGCTGTTACAAAATTTAGCTATTTCTGCCCTAATTTACCTGTGAGCTACACCAAGATGTACCAATTTCAGTGCAGAACCTGAACTAATCCTTGTTTTTTGTAATGATTATTAGCTTGGGCTGAACATCATCCACAGAACTTCTGGTACAGGTGGAACAAGTTTGGATCTCTCTGGAAAATATATCTGGGCTAATTCTTTTTCATCTGTGTTGTCATTGGGTATATTTTCTGGTAGCTTTCAGCTTTTCAGAAAAGCAAGATGATTTTCGTGTTTGTTTAATAGCATTGTGTGTGGAATGCTCCTAAAATGTACTGCTTTGAATAATACCTGCATTATGCTCAGGTTGCTGAATTTTAACACAGCTGTAGTAGCTTCCCCAGGAGCTTGTGCAAAAACAGAGTTGTAAAATGAAGGCAGGTACTGGCCTTGAATAAATTCCAGTGTGCTGAGGAAACAAGGGGAAAATCAAACTGAAGTTCAGAAAGAAAACGAGCATTTGCTTGGGTTTTTATCCTGATGATGATTTACATCAGCACAGGAAGGTGTTTGCTGGTGAGACGTGTCTGAAGCAGGAGGGATCCTTGTGTTTGGATTACTGGAACTTGGGAGATTTCTTGCTACGCAGCAGCTCATGTGAGCAGCTGTCAGGTCTCCTGGGAGGGAGACGAAGCCTCCAGCCACCGTGTTTACTTCCAGCAGGAGGAGGAAAAGGACATTTCTGGCTATTATCTGGATGTGTTTTGTAAACTGAAAGCGCTGCTAATGCTCCCGAGCAGGGTGTAGTTGCTGTATCATTCTGCAGTGTCGTTCTCTGCCCCCCCCGCCCCTTTTTTTTTTTTTTTTTATTTTTTTTTTTTTTTTTTTTTTAATTTTAGCATAACTTAAGTGTCCGTCTATCAACATCTGCTGGGTATTGATGAATCATCTGTAGCTCCTGGGAGATCCTTAACATCCTAATTTTCTCTGGCTTCATGGCAGCGCTCCAGGACCCTGGAGCAATCGGGATTACGTTTATCCCATTGACAGAGAACAAGGATCCCAAATCTGGAAAGCAGCAGGTATATATATTTTTCGCTCTGTAAAACGCCAGGACAGGAAATACGTCTGGAGGAGAAGCCTCGGCGGAGCGGCAGCGCTCCGAGCCCGCGGCGTGCGGTGCCGCCTGTGCTCCGAGGCAGATGTCGGCGGTGTCTCGCTTCCATGGAATACTCCGCTCCTTCCCAGGCGATTTTTTCCAGCGTTGCCCTCTGCCGGAGGAGACCCGCAGCGCCAGGGATTGCTGTGTGGGCTCTCTGGATGGAGTCCCTGGCGCTTGGCACTTCTTTGGCAGCTCCAGTTCCAAGAGCCCACCTTCCTCCTGGAGCTGCAGCAGGGGCCCCTGTTGCAGCCAGAGCATCTGATTCCTGCTCTTCCCTCCTCATCTCTGGCCGTGGGCATCTGTTCAGAGAAGCGGGAGGTTGTTTGGATAAACTGAAAGCCAAACAGTGGGTCCAGCATTATGGGATCAGCTGCTTCTCCAAAGGTTATTGTCCTGGAACCACAACTAATTCTGGCAGGGGGTTGTGCACCTTTCCCGTAAAACAACTTGAATCTCTGGATTGTTAACCCTGTCTGGCTTTGGTGATCCAGATGATTTTGAAACAATATTGATGTAAAAATCAGTATTTTGAACGTAAATACACTTAAATTCGGTTTAAATTTGTTTGGTGTTGGCACAATATGAAACAATAATAAGGTTGGAGCAGTTAAATGTACAAAATTTCACTAATACTGACTGTGTATCTGCTGTTCTGATTAGTGTGTACTACAGCACAACTATATGTTGGTTTTCTTTGTTTTGGGGAGGGTTTTTTTTTTTGGTTTAGTTTTTGTTATTTGTCCTTTTTTGTGGTTTGTATTTTTGGTTTTTTTTTGGTCCTTGTGGGTTTGTTTTTGTGTTTTGCGTTATTTGGATTATTATTATTTTATTAATAATAAGAATTATTATTATTGGGTCTTTGGGAAGGGGGGGAAGTTTTATTTTCCTTTGTGTTTTTGTGGCTTAGGAAAAGGCCTTCTTTTTGGTTCCAAAAAACTGCAGGTTTCATGTATTGCTGAGGTTGCTGTTAAAAGGAGTTAAGAAGCAGGGCAGAGCTTGGCTATACTATTTCAGTGGGAGTTAGAGTGGGGACCTCTGTTCTCCCAGTCCTTGTTAATGGAAGTGCTGGCATTCACGGGGAAGTCCTTGCTGAGTATTGGAGAGGAAAAAAAGGCAGAGATGGTGACCGTGGAGAAGTAACTGGGAATTGTGAGCTGAAATGCTATTTATTGAATAAAACTGAATTCCTCAAAAGCGGTATTACTTCAGCAGTGAATGAGTCACGTCTATAAGCAGCAATAATTTGTACTGGAGACCAAAATTGTGTAATACAGTGGGGAAAAAAATGCTGCTAGGGACATCTGATAGGTTAACCCAGGCCTCCAACATTGTGATGGGAGAGTAGCATCTGTCAGAGCACTCTTTCAATTACAGAAGCATGAAAATAGATCCTCATGGTGCAGCCTGGATGGCAGGATCCAGCCCTTCACTACAGCAAGCAGATGTGCAGGATGATTCCTGCAGCAGATTTCAGGCTCTGAATTGGAACTCTCATTGCTCCATTTTTCAGCCTTTTTGCGCCCTTCCCCCTTTCCAGGATATATTGCAATCCCTGGTCGTTTAAAGACCACTGGTTTCAAAAAACAAGCCCTTGTAGCCTTTTCCTGTGAAGCAAATTTTGTGTTCCTGTGGGTAGAGTTACTCTGAGAAGGTTTACGGAAGATTATTCTCCTGGTTGCCTGGATCAGGTAAATAATATAAACATAATTTGTCATGTCTCATGTTCTCCTGGTTAAGTTCTCTGTAGGATATATCTGGTTGTATTTATCCCTTTTGTTGATGTTCTCTTTTGCAATTACAAAGTACTACTATATCAGAGCAGGTTTAATTCTGTTCCAGATGCTGTGGGCTGATAGAGTGCTAATGCATCTTCTGGCAGTTTCTTGTGAGATCAGTTTCCATGAAAAAATTGTATTTACCCAAAATCAAGCCTGCTTTGGAGCACAGGTTTTGATGTGCAGACAATTCCTGGTAGACGAGGATTATAATTTATTTTTTTCTACTTTTGCTACTTCAGAAAAATCTCCCTGACTAGATAAAATCTGTAAGTCAGCTCTGAGACTTTCAGATGGAGTCTCTTTGGTAGCTGTGTCAATATTAATTATTGTATGGCTCTAATGGCACCTCCTCTGGCCTGTGACATTTCTCCTGGGCAAACTGTGCTTGGCTTATTTAGTTTTCATATTTGATACGTAAATCTTCACACAGATCTTGAGCAATGTTGTTCAGCTGTTCATTTTTCTTTCTGGTAGTGTGGACAGATAATGAATGCATCATGTTTTTGAAAGAGGCTGCAGTGATTTTTTCCCAGTTCGTGAGTTTTCCTTTGAAATGTTCCTTCATGGTTGTGCCTGCAAGTCAGTGTCCATCCTAGGTCTTGTTTTCAGGCTGTTGCTGCCTTGCAGCAAACAAAAATGAGGTGACTAAGTCTGTCCTTTCCTTGTGAATGGCATTCATGATTTGTCTGTTTTCTTCAGTTGTTTTTCTGCTTTTCCTGCAGCAAAAGGAGACTTTGCCTCATTCCTGAGTGCCGGGTTATCTTTGTGGTTTGTTGATTCTGGATATGCAAAGAAAGAATCTGCAAGAGCAGAAATTCCAGCAGGGAAGGACAGCAGTAGGGAGCTTCTCTCTTCATCCAGTTGCAGTCATAGACTCCTGAGATCAGCTTTCCATGCTGACATCTGTTTTGTTCCCTTCTGCCCATCACTGCCACCAGGTATCCAAAGCGTAGGGATGGGCAAAATCCATCCTGGGCTCTCTGCACTGCTTAAGGCAGTGTTCCCATGGATTGCAGCAGTGTGATTCGTATCTTAGGTGTTTCTGAAGTGAGGAGTGGGATTGTGGAGTCATAGAATTGTTTTGGTTAGAATGGACCTTTAAGATCATCCTGTGCCATCCCTGCCATGGGCAGGGACGCCTTCCACCATCCCAGGGTGCTCCAAGCCCCATCCAACCTGGCCTTGGACACTTCCAGGGATCCAGGAGCAGCCACAGCTTCTCTAGGCAACCTGTGTCAGGGCCTCACCACCCTCATAGGGAAGAATTTCTTCCTATAAAATAATAATTCCAATTTTTTTCTCTAGACCAGGGCCTGTAAGTAAGTGACCATCGTGTGGTTGTAAGGTATGTTTTCCTGGCATCTCTACTGTGTTTGCTAGATGGATGAAGGTTTTCAGGATACTTAAGAATGATTTTGTAGCAGCCTTTCTCACAGAACTGACTTGAATTAATTTCCCTGCTAGCATTTAGTTTAAAATGGATGAAGATCATAAATACATGTTTTTTCAGCTAATCTTACTCAGCTGACCCCTCTACTTCTACATTCTGTGTCTCTCAAGGGTTCTGTTAAATAGTATTTATATTAATAGTACCATCTACTGCTGAATTCCTCCTGTGGTTTTATAAGAGCATATTTACGTATTACATTATGTTAACCAGCTTCACTGGTAGCTTGGAATTCAAGCTGTTTGTATTTGCAGTTCTGCTGCTAAGTCCCTCATCTCCTGTGAGTGTTATAAATAGGATTTGGACCTGTAGAGAAGGAGGCCTGGGCAGCAGGGGCTGGGATTCCCCAGCCCTGCAGGGAAAGGGGATGTCCAGAGATGCATCCAGAGCCACCTTTGCTCCTGGGGATTTTGGTGTGTGTGGGTCAGTGTCACACAGCAGAGGATGTAGGGAGGGGATTCTCTGTGAGAATCTCTGATGTCTGTGAGCATCACTTCTGAAAGTGTAGAGGCACAGAAACTCCAACTGGGTAAGGTTTAAAAACCAGAGACTGTGAAGAAGAGACAGGTGGCTAATTCAGGAAGACCAGAGTAGAATCATAAAATCATTCAGACTGGAAAAGACCTTTGAGTCCAACCATTAACCCAGCACTGCCAAGTCCATAGCTTAATATAAAAAGTCAAACAAAACTGTTTCCTCTGTACACAAAAATCAGATTTGAAGAGTTCATTGAACTTCTCTATATTACATCTGCTTATTACTAATTCATGTTCTTAATACATATTATTAGGCATTTTTGCTAACTTGAAGGGCCTATCAATTGACTTTCATAGACTCTGTGTTAGGTAATATAATACTACAATTATATAATAATATGTCTTTTGGTGTGGAAGATAGCTGTGTATCCATTTGGGAAGATGCTCAGCTCCAAGACAATTCAGCAGTTCTGAGGCTCCCACCTTTGCTGTCTCATCTTCCTACATGTTGGATTTCTACTGGGACCTTGCACAGTTCTTCCATCGAGCTGTGCTTCCTGTTGATTTGCTTATTGCTCTTCCTAATGAGTGCTAGTGCTTGTGTAAACACAGGAGGGTTTGGTGCCTTTTATTGAAAGAAACTTGGAATTGATGGAGGAATTAATTTCAGGGATGTCAAGTGCCTGGAGCTGTGGCACAGAAGTTAGTTCAGGGGTATTGCATGGATCTTAAATTTAGATTTCATGGAAAGATATGTCTTTGTATTACACGAGATTAATGTGTTGGCCCAGGATAATGCTGGCTTTTGAAGAGCTTATCTTCAGATGTTTAAAAATCTGTTCTTGTGTTTTACCATAAACTGATGTGGTCCAGCAGTCATCTGGCTCACATACTGGAAATATTTTGTTTTTCTTTTAACATGACTCATTACCATGCATTTGTAACTATGGTTATTTTCTCTTAAAGGATTTGTTCTGCCCTTTAATTATCACGTTTTGGGGCATTCAGGTTTGACTTATTACCAATGTAGAAATTCCTCCAGGGACAGCTAGCTTCCAAATAATTGTTTTAGGCTGCTTGCCCATAAAATTAGCAGTCCTCTTACTACTTCTTTGTTAGTCTAAATTAGAGCTTCAGTGAAGTTATGTTGCCCTAGTGCATGTGTGAATCTTACAACTTATTTAAGGTGTAAAAAGTGTTGCTTTTGATGTGTTTGGGGGAGTTCAGCTGCTGGAGGTCTCTCACTTGCTCAGTAGCAGCAGAGTGAGTTTGTACTGATGAAATAACAAGTGAACTATAGTGGCAGATGTTATTACTGATCATTTGGACTTGAAAAAACATCAAGAAATGTTGTCCATGTGTTCCTGTTCTCACTAAGGTATTCCATTAATAGATAGTGACCATTTCCCTTTCTCCTTGCTTAATTACGTATGTTCTGGTTTCTCTAAGACCTTTTTTTATTTCAGTCAGAAAACAAATCTGGTTTTGTTTGCTTTCTGAAGAATGATCTTTCAGTTCTTCTTCATTTATTTTATTGCTGAAGAGGTTATTTTAGATAGCAGAACTTTTGATTGGGTCACTTTTGTTCATTATTTCTTCAGTATTGGATAATTTTCTTCCCTTACCTTGGTTTCCTGCTTAAGATACTTACTGCTGATGGTGTTTGTGATATTCCTGCAGAATTAATGCTAACTGCTAGTAAGAATATGGAACTGGAAATGGTTTCCTAGGATTCTGAGTCTTGTCACTTGATATAGGAAGCCTGATGTTGCATAATTGCCATATAATTTGTACTTTAAAATAATCAAACTCCATCTTAAGGACAGGTTTTTTTACTTCCATTATTGGAATTAGAAGAAAGATTCCAATTTTCAGAGCAGCCAGGGTCTTGAAAGTCTTCTAATTGCCAGCCTAACATTTGGAAGAGTCATTTCATGCTCACTTTTTAATGATAATTGCAGAGTTTGCCTTATGCCTCTTTGCTGGTATTTATTACTCTAATGCTTTTATGACCAGGAATTACATCAGTTACTACCTCTTCAGTCAGGTAAGCAAACAAAGCCTCTAGTCTATGTTCAGTATTGAATTTTCCATTCTCCTGACTGCCCCAAACTCTGCCTGCTCTGCATTCTTGGCTCAGCTCCGAGCTGGCGTTGCACCTTGCTTTGCCTGCAGCCAGCACAGTTAAACCAGCATGGGACACAGTGTCCCTGAGGATCTCTCTATTCCTCCAGAACGTCTGTGGTGAGTTCAGCCTGCTGTGCTGGGCTCTGACGTGCAGTTGGAATCGTTCATCAAAGCACAAACATGATTTAAGGAACTATTCTTAATCGTGTTGCTGTTGTTTGCTGCAGCTGAGGCTGCACGAAATGAGTGCTCGGCTCGCCCTCCATTTCCTGCCTCACGAACCTCATGGTCCTGCCTTTCATTTTGGAGCTGGGGCTCCTGTGTTCTTTCCCAGTGTGGAGGCTGCAGGTGCTGCTTCTCCTCTCTGTTCTCAGCTGATTCCTGCATTGAATGCTTGAACATAAACCATGGATGGAGCAGAGGACAGCAGAGCAGGAGCTCGTCCAGCCAGAGATTCATCAGTTCTGGGAAGGCAGCAAGAACCAGCAACCACTGTCCTGTGGCTGCTGACACTGATCTTGGCTGAGAAACCAGAGTTCCAGGTCTAAGGCTATGGCTAGTGGACAGATAATGTCCTTTTTTCTTTGGCTTTTTTTTTTTTTTTTTTTTTTTTTTTTGTCCTCTTTAACTTGCAGTGAAATGGGCCAGGTCAATCTGCCAAGCACAGAACTTCAAGTTGCAAGGCAGAGCTTAACCATCTGTTGCCATTCCTGCTGCCTAAAACCACCTTTCTTTCCATGCTCCAGTGTGAATCCAGTTCCCTTAAGCAGGGCACACACAGTAATTAGGTGAATTTTCCAGGCAGCCATAAATTGGGGTCATGGTTGCTTTATTTAGCAGGTGTGTCATTCTGATGACCCACAGCCACGTAGTAACAGGCTAGGATTTTTCCTCCTTCATATTTTCCAAATTAAGGAGCTGTTCACCTGGTGGGAATATGTATTTTACCCAGGTATATGACTGCACATCTGCTGCTGTTGAAATTCATGCCACTTCTATTATTTAAGTCTTATTTTTTAAGTTCTTTTTGGACGTTCTCCTGGTTCTCCTTTCCTAACTTGGTTTTATCAAAAGCCATAAAGAAAAGCCAGGATTACTGGTGGGGAAAAAAACCCCCAAAACTTACCCCAGCCTGACAAATTTATGACTCTGAGCATCTACATGTATCCACCACCAAAGACCATGACTAGTTACATATGAAGAACTTAGTGCAGCCCATGTGTTGAAAAAAACTTGAGTTTTTGCTTGTTCTCTTTTAGCAATATTTAAAAAATGCCCCGGGATATATGAGTGGATTTAAAAAGCAGATGGTGAGGTCCAGTTCTTCGTGGAGGTGTTGCAGCTCACTTGGAAATACTCCGCTCAGTGAGGTAAACCAGACAGAGATCCTGCAGATTTGAGAATGGAGAAATGTGGAACATTCTTCCAATCAGTGATAGAAGAGCTCATAAGAGAGTGGTTACATTTTTGTGTTATTTGGGTAGAAATGTTGAAGGCTTCAAATCCAAATACTAGGCTAAGTTCATTAAAGAGGAAACAACATAAAGAATGGAGAAAAGATTAAACCTGCTTTAAAAGATGAGAAAATAAATAGAACCTGAAAGCCACTCTTAACACATGTCAAACAATGATAAATAAATATTAAATAGTCTTCAGTCAATTCAAATCAGAAATAGAATGAGGAAGCACAGCTCTCATTTCATTGCAGGTGATGGCATTTAACAGTTGATTCTGTCCATTGTAAGGATGAGGAAAGGCTGGGTAAGTAATGGACATGATGGTTTAAAAGGTAGGTAAGAGGTAGGGACAGGTAGTTTTGGAAAGGAAGGAAAGGAAAAAGGTGGGTTGCTAGGGAATATATGGATTTTTTGGTGGTTGGCGTGGCTGTGAGGGGTCACATCATCTCCATGTTGGGGCTTGGCACAATGGAGTTAATATTCAAAATGTCAGAAAATCGTTGAAAGGTTGTGATTTTATAGAGATTTAATGGTGTTTCACTGCTTGGATATGGCACGAGTGTTGCATTGATCTGTATTTTTAGACCTGTAAAAACCTGATTCCTTTGATCTGCAGTTTTCATAATTGGGAAGCGTTGAGTGAATAGTGAACACGCTAAAAGAAAGTGGCAGGGAGAAAATGCTGCTCTTTTTCATGTTGTGATTGTGTGGTGTTTACATGAAGCTGTGAGGTCACAGGCTTCCGGTACGAGCTGCTTCCTGAAAACCTTCTTCTACATGGTACATCTAAAAATGTACTTCTTAGAAAAACTCAGCTGGTTTTTGTTTTTCCTTCTGGTGCTGCTGCCTGACCCACCTGACTCTTGTTTCTACTCCAGAGCTTGTATAGCACTGCAGGATAGTGATCCCCTCGGGATGGAGGGTGATGCTGCAGAGGGCACAGGTTGTACTGGAGAAGGTACCACAGACAAATTGGGTTCACAAAAGCCAAAGCAGGCAGTGGGAACATGGAAATAACTTAAACACATAGTCTGACAGGTAGAGAAAAGTATTGATAGTCTCAGGTTTTAGCAAACTGTGAGTCACACATGGACAAGTGATGCAGTCAGGTTTGAAATAATGAGGTAAAACCAGCATCAACAAAATTGCTCCATGTTCCTATTTTCCTCTTGAGTTTCAAGTATGTAAAAAGTAGTTAGTTACTTGAAAAAACTGTTGAAGTTAAATAATTTTATTTCTTTAACGCAAAGTTCTCATGCTGTTGGTGGCTTCTCAACTTTTATGTTTGGGAATCATGGAATTATTAGGCTTGGAAAAGACCACTAAGATCATGGAGCCCAACCATTCCCTCAGCACTGGCAAAAAAAACCTCATTCCCAAATGCCACATCTTCATGTCCTTTAAATCCCTGCACATATGGGGACTCTAACACTACCCTGGGCAGCCTGTTCTAATCCTTAACAACCCTTTCAGTGAAGAAATTTTCTGTAATATCCAACCTAAACCTCTCCTGGTGGAACTTGCAGTAGTTTCTTCTTGTCCTGTCTCTTGTTGCTGAGGAGATGGAAGTAGCCATCACATTTCTGTAAGACACGAGAGATTTGGCAATAATAAACCCCAAGCACATATATATATATATGTGTGTGTGTGATAAAGGAAACAGGCAGCCAAGCTTTATTACTCATCACATAGAACACAGTTTTCGATTGTATGACATTTATAATGTAGAAGAGATGATTGCAACCAAAAAGCATTCTTTGAAGTGAAATATGCTCCTCACAGAGCAATATAAATTAACTAAACTGTGGCAGGTCAGCATGTGTGGGAACCAGGAAAGATGAAAGGCGTGTCTGAAGGAAAAATGAGAATTCTAAAGTAGTTTTAATAAAGTTATGTCTGGGGTTTTTTATTTTTTTAAACTACATTAGATGAACTGAAATAATTCAAAAGTGTATGTATTTTTTTAAATAACAGTATAATCCTAAAATGCCTGGATGACATATTTGAGTTGAATGTATTTTATATTTTGTGGGGATTTTTTTCTTCATATTAATTAGTTAAAATACTGCTTAAGGCTAATGCCTGACCTGGCAGAGTAAAGACTAGCTAGAACACTCCTTTAAAGGAGTGCTTTGATTTATAAATGATCTAGGTGTTGAAGTATATGAAAATACAGACATTCTGCTGTGCAAATTAATGTTTGAACATCGTGTCAGTTTGAAGGCTGAAGATAAATGTGAATTTCTGGGGTTGGTAATACACTCATTCATTTCAAATCAGATTATTTTGTTTGATGACCATGCACAATATACTGAAACTTGCCAGACTTCACAGAAGTTATAACAATGGGAAATTCTTAAATACAAATAGTTCTTACATTTACAGGCACTTTTAACAATACTGTGGTTTTAGCCAGTCATCGTGCTGTTTTATAACAGCTATAAACTCTATTTCCAGAAAGACACGCTGCTTGTCAACCTAAAGTTGGCAACATTCCTATGAATTTCCATGGTAATTTTATTGGTAAAATTAGCATTTGTCAATAGCCTGTCTGTCATAACCCTTACATGTCTCAACCCTCTTCTGCCTGTGTGGCAATGAGATTCCTAAAGTTCAGCTTTGTCACCTCTGTAGGAAGAACCAGAGGTTTAAACTCCCTCAGTTTAAACCTCACTTCCTCAGTTGTGCCCATGTTCACTGTTCTGTTGATATTACGTTCTTTTTCCTCTCATTTTCTGCGTTTTAAGCTTGTAGCTGTGGCACCAACATCCTCATCTTCTGATGTGTGTTTTCTTTTATCCTAAGTCTTGGGGAGGATGCAGTATGGTCATAAGAATTGCAGGTTATCCCAAAAAGTTGTACTGGCTTGAGGTCCAGGTGAACTTTCAGTTCAGTCTAGTAGAGCCTTTGATGATTTCTGCATTTCTCTGTAGGTTGGTGTTGTCATTCATCTGAAATAATCTGGGAATATCTCTTAAATTGCTTTTTGTCCGTTCTCGGGTGAGTGCATGGTCACCTGGCAGGTGGAAAAAAAACCCAGAAAAAGTTCTTCTTTGTTCTGTTTTGGACAAAATGCAATAACCTGTGATAGAAAAGGGTTCAGAAAAAGGGACCTAAAGCCTTTGGCCTGCACAGCTGTAGTCCTGCTGCGTTGTAGAAATGAAATTGAAGTTCATGAATCTTCAGTAATGATCCCATTGGACAAACATTTGTGTTTATTCACGTTATAAAAGTTTTGTCTTTGGGTGAAACTGGCACATAGACTTAGCTGAAAATTGTGTTGGAATCACTTAGTTTCCTATGTTGCTTAAAAACCTAAACCTTGAAGTACTTGGCACTTCGTGTGTTCTTCCGAAACCTTAAATTGTTTTATTTGCTTTACATTTGCTACGCAGTACTTACTAGTTATCTTTGCATCTTGATTTTATCCCCAGCGAATATCTAGTGCTGAGCTTGTGGGGGCTTTAATTTGGCTGAGTAATAGTGAGAAGTATGTGGCTTGACAGCTGGAATTTCCCAAAATCAAAGCGAAACGAAGGAAATGAAGAGTTAAAGCAAGGACAGGAGCTGGCAGCAGCAGCGGATCAGTGCAGTTTCAGATAGTTATCACTAGGAGGACACACAGACCGTGATATTAAGGAACTAATTGTTTACCTTTTCCTATTAACAGGTTTGCTGCTGGAGTACTTTGTCTTGAATGGGTGCCATATAATAATGTGTTAATTAAGATGCTTTATTTTTACTAGAAATGAAAAGAGAGGGTTGTGTAGTGGGCAAATCTGGAGTGTAATGACATGAGGAAATCTCCCGGGGATTACTCTGTTGGTGAAGCAGAACACGGTTTCTCAAGGGTGTTCGAGATTTAGGTAGAAGTGATCCCTTTAGGTAGAAGTGATCCCTTTTTTTTCCCCATTTCCTTTACAGCTTTGTGTTGCAGGAATTCCTTACGCCTTTCTGTGAAATGTGTGTGGTGTTTCCTGCTGGTCAGGACACTGTGAGGTGGCTCAGTGGCTGGGATTTGATGCAGCGTTGGCTGTAATCTTCATTTAATCTGTTTGTGTTCTTTCACAGTGCTTACAAATAGCTTTTCTTTTACTTGTCTATATATGTTTACTTAGATTCTGATGTACAGTGTCTGTGTCAGGTTGAGTAATATGGAAATTAGTCTTAATTGATTTAAATAATTTGTAGACTGCCCATGTTGCTGAGGCAAGCTGTTACCTAATAAAGACTCTGGAATCTGACTCTTTCTGTATAGAATCATTATTGATATCACACATGCAGACAAAGATGATAACTGAAGCATATGCTTCAAATAAAATGACACGAGAAAATGAAAAATGGTTTCAAATCTGAAGTTACTGAAGGATGCACGGAAATAACACCAGATGGAGAGAAAGAGAAACTAAGACAGAGATTATTAATAAATGTGGTGTGTGGTATAGAATAGAATCCTACAGGCTTTCAGTGTGTAAGTCTTGTTACTTTGGTAATAGTCCCTGTGATGTGTAAAAGTGTAACTGCATCATTTCACTTCTCCAAAGTAATAGTCCCTGAGGCTACAAAAAGCAGCACAAGCCAGTTTTAGGTCACTTTTGAAAACATACTAATTGTTTTGCCGTGGTAGATGGTCAGGATTGAACTATATCTTCCTGAAAAATATTAATTGTGGGATTAATGTGATTTTTATATCTGTGGCTTCATAAACTATCACTGCAAGACATTTCCTCAATATTGAGACTTGTTTCTATACTTCCATTTCATCAGACTAAAAAATAAACCACTGAA
Organism: Phylloscopus trochilus trochilus; assembly: GCA_016584745.2. Lineage (NCBI taxonomy): Eukaryota > Metazoa > Chordata > Aves > Passeriformes > Phylloscopidae > Phylloscopus > Phylloscopus trochilus. The sequence goes on from WQNJ02000016.1 coordinate 3,822,043, forward strand.
TGTCCCTTTGATAAAAGATGTGGTCTGGAATTGTTGCATAGTTGGCTTTGTCAAAATTTCTGTGTGGGAACACACTCGTTCACCTTCCCCTCGGTGTCTGTGTCTAACACAGTTTAAATCTTTGCACATTTCTTTCATCTTTGCAGCAAATCCTGCCTTTTTCTCTTCCTGCAGGCTACAGTTCCTGTCCATCCATTTTTATTCCCATAGGTTCAGTTGACTTTATCTTACAGAATCCTACAGAGATGATAGGATTCTATCATCTGAATAATTTGCCAACCTCACAAATTTTTTTGTGTTGAATCAGTCTCTGCCTTCGAACAAAAACTTGGTGTTCTGTTGCAGTTGTTGTCCAAACTTGGTTCCAAACTCTTGAGTATCTGTTCTGGATTTGTGGACAAGACTGGGCACTCTGCAGATGTTGAGCTTCAGCCTCTTAGGCCAACTAATTCTTCATAATTTCGGCTAAATTGTCAAAGTTTATCCAGGCACCATTTTATTTTCTGACCCTTCAGAGATTTTCTGTATTTTGCAGAAATTTCTAGAAGTCTGGAGTAAAACCTGGCTCAGCAAAGTAGTTCAAGTTCTTTTTATTTACTACAGAAGTTGTAGTGACTGAGGCTTCTCAGTCTGTCTTTATGATTTTTAAAAAGATCTTTAATCATTCATCCTAAAAATAGCCTGGACTACTCTAAACAGTGATTGATGTATGAGCAGAAACACTATAATGTCATCAGAGGTCTGCAGTGGTATTGTGAATGATCTAATTTGAATTTTGGAAAAATCTGAGCATGCAAGGGGAAGAGAAAAGATGAAGATGTGTTTTAATTTAATGAGGAGAATGAGGATGAGGCTGCAACACTGAATTGTAGAATGTTAAAAATAAGGTTTGGGTTTTGTTTGGGGGTGGGGGTTGCTGGTTTGTTTTGGGTTTTTTTTTCCCCAAAAGCTGGATGAAATGCTGTGTACTGAGGAGTTACACTAGATTACTGGAATAAGAGAAGTTGATCTCAGGATGAATAAATACTGAAGTACATTTCTTGTTCATGCTAGGGCATAGTTGATGGTACTGTCAGGATGTTACCATAGAGAGTAATTAGAATACCATGGGATATTTGCAGTGCAGATTTTTGATTATTCAGAGCCTTTAAATTAAAAAAACGCTTTGTAAGTTGTATTCAATTACACAAATCAGTTTGATCAGGTTTTTGTTTTACAACAGAGAATTCCTAACCTTTGACTAAAAGCGAGTCCTGTGGAAGTCATTCAAGGCGGCGCATTACGATAATCATTCAGATTTTGAGAGCAAGGAAAACAGATCAATACTGAGTTCTTGTTCTGTGAGTAATACATTAAATCCTCAGAAACTCGGCTGTGAGGCTGAGGGATGGACAGCTGGGGTGCACTTGGAAGCAGGGCCAGGGCAGGATGGAGGGAGGCAGGAGGGTGCAGCAGGAGACCATCTGAGGAGCAGGCACTTCAAAAAGGAGCAGTGCAGATGGCACCACTGCTGTGAGTATTGGTATTTGTAGCGTAGCACATGAGGATCCTGTGTGCATTTACCACTAGGAGTGTACTCACGCGTGAATTTCCTAATTTCTGCTGCCTTTAGGCTCCGTTAGGACAGATTTTGCCAGGCTTGTGTTTTGCAGCCCTGTGTGGTGTTGCAAGGAGCAGACCAGGGATGAAGCAGCTTTCTGCCTTCAGCTTCCCAGGTAGATAATGGGAGATGGGGGAAAGGAATTGCTGAGCAGAGGCAGGGGTTGAGGAAGTTCAGGCGTGCTGAAATAGAGGGTTGCGATAAATCAGCTTTTCTCAGCTGGTTGCCAGAACTGCAGTGCTTCTCTCAAGTTGTTTTAGGTTTATTTCCAGAATATACTAAGCATGAAGCATCTATTTTGCTCTAATCAGAAGACCCAAAAAAACAACAACAAAAAAACAACAACAACAAAAAAACCAACAACAACAACAAAACCATCTAAAGGGGAAGGTTTTTCCTTGTCTCCACCACTCTTCAGGATTTTTATGCTGTTGTTTCAGTGAATAATCAGATTTGGTACTTGTTTGCCTTGGTGTAGAAGTGCATTGGTGCTGGTGGAAAACTCTGTGTTTGTTACCTTTATTGCCAAGATAGGTATCTTTTACATGGTAAAGGTGGACAGAATCAGATCCTGTTATTGTAGCGTGGTTTGCTGTAGTTCCTCTCTTAAGTATTGCCAATTCCTGCTAGTATGAGCCTAAAAGTAAGAAAGCAGTTTTGCATAACTAACAAAATTTTCAAGAAATCATGTGCATTTGGCTTTGTGAAAATTCTAAGGATAAAGCAGAAATTCTAGAATTGATTTTTACCATCATAACAAACAATCAAAGTGTTTTACCAATTATTTTCCAGTAGTAAATGTCTCCATTTTGCTGTACTCAGAAATTGATAATTTTTTCCCTCCTGCTTTACAGTAAAATCTTTTTGTCCTTTTTTGTTTCCACTCTTTAGACTTTCTTTTTAAGTAAAAATGGTTTTAGTTGATTTTATGTGCCACAGGTGGCAGCAGCATTGGGGTACTGGGCGAGTTTGGGAATGACAAAGAACTGTACATTGTGTAGTTGTCAATGTTAGAACATAATCTTTTGTTTGGACCTGAAGGGTTTGGTTTAACAGGAGAGCAATTTCTGTGTTTTTTGTGAACGTATTGTCATGTAAATAGTTCTGGGAGCTGAAGCAGAGAAGTTCATGTTCAGGGGCTTTCCCCAAATCCATCTGTTGTGCAGTTTTGATGGGGATGCAGGGTGCAGGAGGGGAGATCCAGGGTGCAGCAGTCACACAGAGTGCCTTGGGTGGCAGAGGAGTGTTTTTACACTTGTTTTTTTAACTGTCTTACGGGAAATAGATGCTGCGGCCCAGTGGAGTTGGCTTATTGAAGATGAAAGGTAATTGAACCAACATGGGATTAAATAAGGCTTTTCCATCTCTCCATGTGACCTGTCTTAACAGCTTTTAACCAAACAGTGGAAAAGTACAGAGTGTGTCCGTGGCCATTTGGCAGTCGGTTTCTCCAGACACAATTTCCAGGGCCTTCGGTTGTTCCCTTCATTTGCTTTAGTCAGTTTGTTGAATTTGATAACGTTATTTGATATTATTTGATAACATATTCCTCAAGTTTGAATTGAAGCAGAGAGTGGCAGAACAGAGAAGAATGAAGGAAAATACCCAGAATATTGACCCTATATAATGTGAATAGAAATAAAGAAATAAATAAATGCTTGTGTAGAAAAAGAGGCTGTGGGATCTGCTCAGTGCATGAGGGCTGCACAAGTGGTTTTGCTTTTTATTGTTTTTTTTTTTTTCCAACAGAAATGGTGCAAATTGATATCCAGAGAGAGTTTCCCAACTCTGTTTATATTCTCAGTTATCTCAGTGCTGTTGGCCACTAAGAGGGAAGCTTGTTCAGCTTGCTTTAACCACAGGACTGATAAGTTCCAATGGAATTATGGCTCTGTATTTCAGAAGATGCCTTGAAATTCGTTGGGAGAGGAAGATGACTGACATAAATGTATCTGAACAGGAAAGGAAGGATGTTATTCTTGGTATTGTTCAGGGTGTTTTTCTCTTCTGTAGAATACAGTTGAATCAGTAACAGGAATGACAGATTAGGAAGCTTGGAAGGGAATGCAATGATGGGACCTGCTAGTGCTTGCTTAAGGAATCAAACCCCTTGCTGACACCAGGTCTGTGTCAGTGAAGTGCGTGTTAAAACAGCCCAGGAGCTTTTCTGGATCTCAATGTGGCTATTTTTCTTTTTTGGTTGGAAAACTAAGGATTTGATTTTTAAGAGAAAACATTGACTTTGCTGGGTTTCTTTTGTGGTTTTTTTTTTTGGTTGGTTGGTTGGTTGTTTTGGGGGGTGGGTTGTGTGTGTGTTCTGGTTTGGTTTTCTAACCAAATGCATAGTAAAGTAGTATTAGGTGTTTCAGTCTTGCACGTTGTGTTATGTGGGTAACAATATTGTCTAATTGTAAGACATAGGTCACTGTCTGATGTAAAGATCAGGTGAGGGGAACTGCTCTATATTGTGAAGGAGAGAAACTGTGCTTTGCTACCTCCTTTTAATTTCTGTTTCCCTCACTCTGAGGTTCTTGTCTATCTGTTGTGTCCGCTCTCTGTATAAAAGACTCAGCAGTTTCAGGAAATAAAATCAGATGTGATGGTTCATTTCTCTCGCAGAAAGATGAAATATCATCTTGTCAACAGAGAGAGGTTGTGGTCAGACCAGGAGGGCGGAATGTCTTTGTCCTCAGCGTCATTTCCTTGGCTGATGACCACGGGGTCACTGTGTCTTTAATTAATATTCTGGGCTTACGTATATAATTTTTGATAGCAGGAGTACAGATCTTCCTTTTGCCAAGCGTTTAATTTTTTGGACAGGAGCACTGCCTTGAAACCACCTAGGAGAAACTTAAAGTTGCCAACAAAATTAATCCTTCCAGACTCCAGGAACAGCAGTGTCAGGGAATGACTGATCTGAGCAGGTCGCTCTGGACTTTACAGTCAGTGGAGGGCTACCTTAAGGAGTTTGGGGTGTGATTCCTCATTTTCTCATGGAGACATTGGATTTAGTGAAGTGAACCATACTAACAGCTCTGCTAGTTTAAGTAGATCTCCTTTACCTCCAGGAGTACCCGTAGAGCTGATACTTGGTGTGGACAATTGAGATAAATCCCAATATTCTGTGATTTGATTGCTGTGTTTTGTAAGAAATATGGGTTTATTATAGGTGTGCTGTTTTTTCCTGTGGAAATCTGTAGAATCCATGTCTTCTGTCTCCCAAAATGAAGACAGTGTATGTCAAAATGTGCTTTTGAAGGCACAATTGAAAATTATTAACATTGTACTTCTCCTTTTTTTAATGTATGTGTTGATGTAGAATTTTGAGTTGTAAGAATTGAGTCAAGCAGTTGGAGGGGAATGTACTGGGTTAGAATAAAATTAGTCTGTCAAGTGTGGATACATAATAGACACCATGGTGCTACCTGGGCCACTCTGTCATTAAAATCTCAGAAATAGTCCTGATGACTTTTATTCAGTTCTTGTAATTAGACTCTGCAGTGCAGTTGACTAGTCTTAAAATACTTCTATGGATTGATTAAAGAGGTGCAGAATTACAGGGCTGTGCTCTGATGTTCCCAAATGATTTCACCATCTCTGGACATGTCACCTGCTGTTCAAATAATGGGAGGAAAAGTAACAGTTGAGTCATATTGGTGAAATGAGGGATTTTATTGGAAGGTTTAGGTGGGCACTAAGTGCCCTGCTGAAAAGATTAGTTGGGATCTTTCCCACTTGGTGCTTGCTTTAGACCCAGGTGTAAATGGAGTAGAATATTTTAGTTGGAAGGGATCTACAATGATCATCTAGTCCTACTGCCTGAGCAATTCAGGGCTTGCTAAAGGGTTGAAGCGTCCAGGTCATTGATAAATACATTGAGCAGGACTAGCCCTAAGGCTGATCCCTGAGGAACACTGCTGGTGGCAGTCCCCAGGCAGCTGGAACCTCTGAGCTCTGCCCTTCAGCCAGTTTGTCACCCAGAGCACTGTGAACTTGCTCATCCCACAGTGATTGTCCACAAGGATGCTGGGAGTGCCAAAACCCTTACTAAAATCCAGAAAAACTAAATCCCCTTTCTCCCCTTCATTCCCTGGGCAGTTGACCTTATCATAGATGGATATCAAATTTATTAACCTTGTGTTGACGATGCCTGGCACATGTATTCTTCAAAAGACTCTCAGCAGCACCCACTATAATCCTCTCCATATTTTTTTCCAGGAACTGAGGTCAGACTAACGAGTCTGTCCTGTTTTTGGCTGGGATAGAGTTAATTTTCCCTAGTAGCTGGTGCAGGGTTGTGTTTTGGATTCAGCGTGAGAACAGCGGTGATAACACGCTGATGTTTTTGGTTGCTGCTAAGGAGTGGTTACTCCAAGTCAAGGACTTTGAATTTCCCAGGCTCTGGTGATGATGACATGACTGGGACAATGGCCCTGAACTGGCCAAAGGGATATTCCATACCATGGGACATCATGCCCGGTGTATAAGCTGAGGGATGTCATCCAGGAGGAGTCAGTGGTATTTTGGGATGTTCTGGATATCAAGTCAGTGACTGGTGACTTGTGCATCACCTGTTTTCTTCCTTTTTATTATCTCCCTTCTCATTATATTACATACTATTATATATAATGATATTTGACTTAATTTAAATTATTAAACTGCTGTTATCTCAACCCACGTGTTTTAACTTTTTCCCAGTTCTCCCCATCCCCCTGTGCTGGGAGCCAGGGTCTGTGTGGAACTTAATTCCTGGCTGGCATTAAACCACAACACTTTTTGGTGTAAGTTCTTCTAGAATTATTTTCTGCACCAGTCGATGTCTCTTGCAGATAGTTTAATTACTGTGGATTATTTTAGGTATCATATTGATGACATGGGTGAGCAGAAGGAAGGGGAATGGGGTTGTCATGACTACTGTGATTTTTTTTTAATTTTTTTTTTAATTTTGTACTTCGATTTAAAAATATTTTTATCTCTAATTTTTTAGGGATAAGTAATGTCCTTTGCTGAGTGTAAATTACTGGTCATACTTAAGACTCCAGTAATTCTAGCAGAAGCAGTTTTTCAAGACATTTTTTCTGGAAATCAGAAAAGGGTGAAGAGAAAGAGCATTCTCTTGGCAACTTATATAAAGAAAAACTGGGTTAGTTTAATACTCATGTAACAGTTGAGTATAACTTACTGTGGTGCTCACAAAAGGGCATGGTTTGTTCCAAATCAAGTGGGTTTTTATAGAATTTTTCTTGAAATTTTTTAAAATGCTGGTAATTTTTGCTTGAACTAGTAAATTCCTGCAAGCCTGCAGCTACTATTACTAACAATAATTTCATTGTTTTATTTAAATCAATATAATTATTTTTCCATGAGGAGATCTTGCAGTGCTCGTGCCTTAGTTGTGGTTAGGAATGAGTTGCTCTTGTGGAATTGATTTAGGCCTTTAATTATTTTATAGCAAAGGGAAAACTGATGCAATTTTAAGGTATTTTCAGTCATTCAAGGGGTAAATTAACTTCTTCGTGACTAATTAAGTAAATATTTCTCTAATGCACAGGAGTGGGTGTCTTTTTTGTTCTGGGTGTGTTCATTCTTGACCTTTGCATTACTTGGACCATAAACATGGTAGTGCAGGGACAGAATTCCAGTGCTGTTCCGTGTGTTGTCAGCACTGATCAAGCAGGGATCCTTCCACAGCTCAGGCCTGGCTTTTAGAAAAAAGAGAAGGAATTTTGTTGTGTTTTTTTAAAAACATGCCCATTTACAAAAAAAAAACCAAACCAACCAACCAACAAAAAAAAAAAAAGCCACAAAAAACCCCCCAAAAAACCCAAAACCAAAACAACCACAAAACTCCCCAAAAAACCAAACAAAAAAACCTTTCAAACCTTGCTTAGTTTATCCCTAAACTCACAGATTTTTGTGATTATTACCTACACAGTTCCCTCCTGGATTTGATTGATGCCTCTGGCCTCCTTTACGTGCTTACTCAGCGACAGCAGTGTGCCTGCTCTGATTCCCGAGCTGGTTTTAGCTCGCCTTGGTGATATAACCAGATCAGTCCAAGCTGAAAATGGGTTAATTTGTCCTGTTCCTCAGCCCTTGCTGAGTTGCCTGGTACATGAGTAGGCTGCCACTTGTCCCCCTGGCTTGTTCAGTCTCCTTTTTAGATAGTCTGGCAGTCAGTGTTGGAATTAAGCTGCAGAAAAAATTATTTCTCAGTCATCCTTAGGTTGCTGGTATCTCTTAACTGGGTGGTTTTGTACATGTACTGGAGGCTGATAATTTCAGGTGTTAGTTTTCTGAAAGACTGAAATGCTTTTTGTTTTGGGTAATTACAAACAACATTGATTTTTTTTTTCTTTTTTTTTGTGAAACCTAGTTAATACTATTGACTAATACAAATTACAGGATGAGGAATCTCTAGCAATGGATTTTTATGCTGACTGTGACACGCAGCTCATTCAGCTGAGGAGCTTGTCTTAAATCCCACACCTGAGCTACTTAAATGAGCAGATCTAAACAGAGGCTGTGAATTTGCAGGAAGTGTAAAAGGACTTCAAAGCCTTGTTTTGCTGAGGATATATCTGTGCAGTGTCTTCCTTCTACAGTTAGTTTTTAAGGTGTTTAAAGCCAGAAGCATTAGATGTGAGAAGTGATGGGCTTGGCTCTCCCAGCACTTGATTCCTGTCTTGTTGTATCCATGACTGTTCCTGACCATTCTTAATCCACAGTCTGTCTCTGCATGGTGGATTTAAAAGTGCAGTTTGCCCTGGTGGTGACAAATTCTACTTTCCTGGTCACACTGAAAGCAGGAGAGAATTGAAAAAAATCCCGATTTTTTTTCCCCCCCCTGCTTGTTTTATTTCTACTTCTCTGACAGGTGTTGCTATGTAAGTCAAGGATCTTGTAGTTAAATGAGCAGAGTCTTTATTGTAAAGTGAAAATTGGATGATGGAAGAAGTTGGCAGCACTGGAAAAATGCTCCCACTTGCCCTGAGCGGATTGTTTCTTTCCAGGGGGTGTGTGTATGTGACAAGAGGCTGGAAAAGAGAGGGATAAGTGTGTGGGCTCTGGCAACAGGCCACACTTTTCAGGCCATGCTCTGTATCATCCCTCCCTTCTCCCATTGCCTTGCAGAATGTATAGGCTCAGCTGTATAAAATAATACATTTATTTCAAAATTTGTGTTAAATGAGCTCATCTCAGTCACTCAGCAGTTATGAAATCTTGCCAAGTGCTACACGTCTTGTAAATTTGGAGGGTTTTTTTTTTTTTAATTTGCAAATACTACACAGTTACTGAGGCAGAGAGAAGGCATCTTCCTTCACCCGTAACATACTGAGGCACGGAGAACGCCGCTGAAAGCCAAGGATTCTGATTTGACCCTCCTCCTCAGAGCTTCTGAACGTGAAGATTCCCGACTCACAGAGGCTGTCTGCTCGTGGCAGGCAAAATTATCATTCCCTGCACTCACAGCTGAGGGTTTCGACAGGGTTGGTGACCAGCTCTAGCACAGCACAGCTTCTTCTCCTTTTTCTTTTTTCCTTCTTCTTTTCCTTCTCTGTCATCGCCAGCTTGGAACCAAGGAACGGGTGAGACTTCTGCTGCTTCCCTCCTAACGAGGTACGAATTCCAGATCAAATGCTAAGAGCTGCTTGTTTCTACGTGAAGAAATCATATTCAACCCCCTGGACCTGTTCCAAGCAGGGATATCATTACATTTGACTCTTGTGTTTCAAACTGTTAAAGCCTGCTGATCTGACACAGCTAGGGATGGAACTAAAATATATCTGTGTTTCGGAGATGGGAGGCAGAAGGAGCTGTTGGGTAATTTAGTCTGACATTTAGGGTGTTGCAGGTCATTACGTGTAACTGTTACTCCCTGTTTGGAGCTCAGTAGCTTATGTTTGACTGAAAAAATTGAAAAATTAACAGGCATCTGCTGAAAATGCTTTTCAGAAGGGCAGGCTGGCTTATTTGGGAGTTACTTAGAAATGAGGATTTCAACATCTCTCTTTAGTAATTTGTTCTATGGGATAAACAGTCCGCGCTTGCTTCTCTCTTTTTTTTTTTTTCCTTCCGTTTTTATTTTTGCCATGTTTCTAACTTGGACGTGCCTAATTCTGCATAGTTTCATGGGAATTTTAAGCTGGCATAAACTGGCAGAACTGCTGAAAGAAGCAGTCAGCATCCCCCAGTTCCTGCCTGGATGCCAGCTGGTCCCTGGTCCTTGCCTGGTGCTCCTGCAGCCATGGGTGAACCCACTGCAGAACCAGCCACAAAAGCAGCAAAATCAGATTTCTCCAGGGTCAGTACCAAGATCTAGTTCATGGCACAGCTGCATGAAGGGGAGTGAACTGTCAGGGATGAGAAATGGGTAAAGGTGGCTTCAGCAGCAGGTGGTGAAGCCACAGAGTTGCTTTCAGCTGTTGTTTCTTGGCCTCTTCCTGGTGGGAATGATGTTGGGTTTTGGCTTTTTTCTGATGGGAACAGTGGTGATTTGTGTTGCTCTGCAGCCAGCAGTGTCTGTGGGTCCATACTCCTGGTGTTAAACACCAGAACTTCTCAACCAGGTGTGTGTCAGAATGCTGGAATGAAAAAAAAAATACAGTTATTGGATGTAAAAGTGGTTCAAGTGTTATCTAAGAATTAACGTTTATTTTGTTGTTGAGTTTTTAGTTCCCATGTTGTAGTAATTGGTAGCTAATACACAAGGGAAAAGAGCTTTGGATTTACTGGAGGGCTTATATGAGACAAATTAGTCTGAGTGTTAGCAGGTTGAATGTGGAAATTCTCAGTATGTGATGACTGTTTTCAGTAAAGATTTTTTCAAAAAATAAACTCTGCTTTAGAGGCACAAATTGATATTTATCTTAACACCAGATGTTGAACAGTGTTTAGTGCTAAGCCAGGTGACCTTCACACTAAATTATTTTGTTCTCTCAGCTGAATGATTATTTTTCTTAGGAGAGCATTTGGTAAGAAATCCCTGTGCCAGCTCTCATGTTGTTAATACTTCATCGTGCTTTGTAATAAGAGGAGACCATCTCCAGCCTGTAAAAATCTGAGATGTACATCATACTGACATTGTATTAGTTGATTGTGCTTCCTCTGTAGTCTTGAGGAGAGGTGAGGTTTTCTGAGATAAAGGAAGGAAGAGCTGAAGCTGTAAAGAGCAAGATCCGAGGACAAGTCAGCCCCAGCAACAGAGGCTTGTGCAGTCTGGGCAAGGGGATGTCTCTACCACCACAAAACACTGTAGAGTTTGTCACTGTGGAGTTAGGAACTAGAAATTCAGAATATACCCATCTCCTGCAGCATCAGGATGTTGTTCTCCCTAGATGGAAAAAGATTTTTTTTTTCCAGATACTGCTGAAAGTGTTGACTGATCGTTTTTGTAGTACTGTCAAAATAATTTTTGTTGTTTTCATTTCAGTTTACCAGTAACTCCTACTGTAGTGAAAGTTGTTATATAAAATTGGCCTGTATTTTCTTGCCAAAAGACTCCAGTATTGTTTAAGCAACGGTGCTGAATGGTTGAAGCACAAAGTCACTATTCAGCATCCTGATTCCATGTCTATTCTGGTAGCACAGAGCAAAACTTCCTTGTGTTTAAAACTGAAAAGCCTTCCATTTTCTTCTGAGATGGAAATGGTTTTGGGTAATCTGGTTGTGAATTATTTCAGCAAAGAGTTCACCTTCACAAGTTTTAGCTGGTACAGATCTGATTTTATCCCTGGGAACTGATGAACTCAGCTGTATAAGCTTGTTCTGCAGAGGAATCTTCTTTCTCCTTCTGTTTCTGTTTAGGAGCTCCTGACAGCCCAGGTCAGCAGAGCTGTTGCCACCACTTAGGTGGAAACTCTTTCCCTTGAAATCTGACCAAGTGTACATCCAACCCAAAAACATCTTTTAAAGTGACCATCTGATTTTGGGCTGCCTTAATTGAAGCTTCTCAAAGTTGCCTGGCCACACTTGTCCCAGCTGCTGTGCCTTGGCAGTGTTGCGTTCATGGCTGGACTTGGAGTCCTTTTTCCAGCCTAAATAATTCTGTGATTCCCTTCTTCAGGTCTCTTTGTTGCTAGTGTCTGAGCCTCCAAACTTTTGATACCTTTCTTACCTGTTTTATTTCCCTCTGTACTTCGTTTCTGGTTGGCATCTGATCCTGAGTAGTCCTGTCCCAGGCAGCAGTGCCTTGTGTCCTGATTATTCTTTCTACCTCTATTTTGTAAAATTTTTTACCTGAATCTGTGGAAAAGCTTGCTTGGCTGACATTTTTCTGGCAACCTATGGTTTTTATAGGAAAATTCCCATATTTCTCATTTAAAATTCTTACTTTAGTTTTTTACTGAAGACTGCAAAGGGTGCCTTTTCTTGTTGTAGTTTTTGATTTTGTTTCATTTTTTTTGTTGTTGTTTTGTTGTTTTTGTTGGATTTTTGTTGTTGTTTTTGTCTCAGTGTTTTGTTTTTAAATATTTATTTTGGTATTCATTGTGCAGATTTGTATTACCATGGTAAAGTTGTAGCCAAGCTGTGCTGATCTTCACTGGAGGTGGAATAGTTTAAAGAGGGCTTTGTGGTCTGCTTTAGTTGTTTATACTTCAAAATAATTTGAGAGAAAGGTGCCTTTTTATTTACTATGCATTTGCAAGTAAACCTTAAAAACCCATCACAGAAGATAGTAAATAATTTTCTTTACAACACAGGGCCTTTTCTTTTTTTTTTCTTTTTTTTTTTGTGAAGAGACGGGATTATTGCCAGCCATCAAAGCCTTCAGAAGATTGCGCCTATTTTCTCTTTATTATGTGCCAAATAATAAAACATAAAAAATTGTTGACAAGCTCGTAAAAAAAAAAAGAGATATCCAGGATTTACACCTTTAGCTAAAATACCATTTAACTTCTTTTCAGGTGGAAAATAACAGCGATTAGAGGAGAATATCAGTAAACAATGCTGAAACAGAAGTTTCAGGGGGTTTTTTGGTTGCCTTTTTTTTTTTTTTTTTTTTTTAAGAAAGTATCTTAAATGATTAATTGCTTCTGGAATCTTAATGCAGTGGCTTTGGAGTTTTCCAAAGAGGGCAGTGGGATTCACTCTCAATATAGTCCAATCTGCTACTGTATCTATGACTTACTACCTATATATATATATATATATATATATGTATGCATATGTACATAGTATTTGAAACATTGAATAGAAATGAAATTTTGTGTTTGGTTCAAGCTATCTGGATGCCTTCTGCAGATACAGAAGTACAGTTATCAAGGAAACATCAATTTTCTCGTTGGCTGAAAAAGGTGGTTGTGGTTGTGTATCACTTCCATGCATAGCAAGTTCTGAAGAATCTTTTTTAAAATTACAGAAAATTTACTAGGGAAACCAAGAACTTAAACTAATGGTCATCTGTTCACTGGGCTGTGGTTGAAACCAAGAACAGGGCAAAGAAATTTGCAGTAAAGAAGTCGTGGCTAAAATGTACTTGGCATGAACCAAGCAGGAAATTCTGCAGAGAAAAAGGGGAAATAAGAACTTGGATCTCGTTAATGAAGGTTTTGGCAAACTGACCTTTTGGGCCTTTTTGGAAACTCCAGTGTGGGGATGTGTCACAACTGGTGTTTGAATTTCTGGTGTCTCTTCTGACCACGGTGGGGGAAAAGTTCCTTATTGTGCTGTGTTTGCTGTCAAGTGCAAGTCTCTGGCAGGAGGGAGGTGGAGCATTCCCTGAGAGAATCTGAGGGTGTTCTTGGGAAAAGCAGCTTTTTGGAGGATGGGAGAGAGATGGTCAGAAAGGAGTCTTTGACAGGAATGAAGACTGAGGAGGGGAAAACCAGCAGTCTCTGGAAATGTTCAAACATGAAAAACAAGACTTATTTCAGGGATGCAGAGGGATTTGTGAAATTAGGTTGTTAATGGATTGAGAACAAGTTTGGGGAAAAAAAAAAAAAAAAAAGAACCCACAGTGGACCAGGGGAGTTACTTTAAAGTCTTTCATTCGTCTTGCTTTTAGTTTTACTGTTCACGAGTCCCATGTTTTATGTATTTTACTAATAACACGGAGCTCTGGAGTTTACAATGCTTTTAGTGTTTAATGGTGCTCGTTCTGAAGGAGAGAGCAGAGCTCCTCCACCACTCAGTGACCCAGGGTCCCCGGAGAGCAGGGGTGGTAGAGGCAAAATGTGAACCTTGAGGCAGCCCTAGGCCAGGAGGCTGGAAATGAACAAAAAGCTGTGTCCTCTGAAGGCTGAGACAGAAGGTTTTATTCGTATTTTGAAGAGTCTGGAGAAGAATTGAGGAGCGTGACATCCCTTTCTTCAAAGGGTTGGTCAGGAACTCGGCTGGTGGAGCTCCTTGTTGATCCAGGTGTGTTTGTAGCACCTGACATGGATGAATGTTACAGAAAACAGAAGAAATCCAAGTCTCTCACTGAGCTCATCCCATGGCTCCCTTTATATGAGGGAGTCTTAAGAGCCCAGGAATCCAGTCAGATCACCAGAGAGGCAGAAATTTAACTGGGATTGAGAAGCCTGAGCAGGAGGAACGTGGCAGAGATAAACCACTGCACAGGTGGGGCCGCTCACAGAAGCAGGATGTCTGAAGAGTATGTGTTAAAATGAGCATATTTAACATAAATACATTGTATAGAGAAAGAGATATTTCCAAAATGTGTATTTAAAAAAGGAAAAAAAAAGCTAGCAGGAGCTCTGTTAGTGTCTTTAAAGTTATTTATTAGTCCGAGATGATGAGGGTAGGGAAGAGATGCAGTGGTTTTGTCACCTCCTGTAGGTGAGGACTTTGGAAATCAGCTTGTTGAGGCATTCCTTTAGAAAGGTGTAGGATTTAAATCAAGTTAGAAGAAGACTTGCAACACAACTTTTGACTTCATCTCAGGGTGATGCTACTCTGAGAGAAAGGCAAATGAAAATGGCAGGCACTGGTGTCTGTTGAGAACTGGATGCCCTGGTTTTCAAAACATCTCAGTGGATTGAAAGGACTAACTCTGGGAAATTGGTCAAGCACCAGATTTGGTCTGAGTGAGCACTGTAGATGAAGTTTACCTGTCTGCCCTGTGAGAAAGAAACAAAATGGGATCATGAGTGCAGAGTGAGGGTGTGCTTGAGAGTAGTGTTAAGATGCCTGAGGCAGGGATGAAAAATTCACCTTTCCTCAGAGGAAAGAACCATCTGTGATAAAAGGGTCATTTTGAGGCTTTGGAGACTTGGTTTGTCAGAGACACTTGAGGGAACTGGGACAGAGGAGAGGTTTTCTCCTGCATTAGCAGGGCATGCAGGAGGTTATAGCTGTAGCTAGGAAAAGGAGAATAGAGAAAATGCTGTGGATTTTCCTCAGTGTTTTAGAATGCCACTGCTGCAGGGAAAAATACCCAAAAGGTGCTTAACAAACCAAACCTGATGGGCTGAAAAGGAGGCATGTTACCCCTCCCAAAGTACGGATGGCACTTGGATGGCAAGTGTGCCCTGGGCTGGTGGCGTGAGGGAACTGGTGAAACTCATGTTCCAGGGAGGATTAAAATAGGTTTCACTTCTGGAACCGCTGGGAAGAAGGAGGGAAAGAAAACGCCTGCGTTTGTCACGACGTTTTTCAAAAACTGTTGTGGTTGGTTTTTATTGTGTTTCCAATCGCAGCTCAGTTTTAATGGTCAGTTTTATACCCCCCCCCCCCCTTTTGTATTGTTACAGTATATTTTATCCATGGATTGTTCCTTTCCCCCTGTATTGTTGGTTTTGCCCCGGTTGTCTATCTTCCCTAAACCTGCCCTTCCCTCCTCCTACAGAATTGTCAATCCTTCCCTCACCCTGCCCCTTCTAGAGCCTTCCCTGTCAATCCCCCAACATTCGACGCCCCAGTGGTTGGTTTAGGCTGCTCCCTCCCCTCGTGTTCTTTCATTGCTCTGTTCATTGTACTCCCCGCCTCATGTTCCTCCCCCATGTCACCCTCATTGGTTGGGAATTGTATCCTCTCCCAAGACCTCCCTGACTTCCAAGCCCCTGCAAGCCCAGGTTCTGTGCCTTTTTTCTGTCCCTGACCCTCCGGGGAATAAACACCTTTGGAAATCACACAGAAGGCCTCTCCCTGTTCCTTGTCCCTGCCCTCGACTTGTGCCACCTGTGCTATAGAGCAGCTGTGCCCTACAGGATTGTGTGGTATGCTGATAGCCCCTGAAGAGTGGATAAAAATCACATTTTAGAGGCATCTGCTCTAAAGTGGGGGGCAGCCCACTCCTGGCGATGATGCCGGGAGCTGGCTGGGCTGAGGAACGCTGGCATCGCGTCGAGAGACCTTGTTCCTAAATGGGAAAATGAGGTGACTGAGGGGGATGTGGAGAGGGAAGCAAGAAAGGAAAAGCTGTGGAACCCACCAGGGTTTGTTTTGTCCTTGGTGGGATTCAGTGACAGAGGGAAAGAAAATGGTTTCAGATTCTAATTGGTAATCAAGCAAGTAATTGAAGAAGGCAAGAAAGAGAGAAGGACCTGCCTTGGAAGGGCAAAGTGAGCACTGAGGTAGTTCAGAAACAGTTTCTTTTCTCTTACTTCACTGTAATTTTTTTCCGTGTTTTTATGTATTTTAATGTATATTTAATCTAGTGGGTAAAACTCAGCTCTGGAATCAACAAACATGCTCTTGTGTTTTTTGGGTGTCTCGTTATGGAAGGGTGGAAGCTAATCCACCTCTTAACTCTTGAGGTGCTGCCAGGCAATTTGTGGTACCACAAATTCAAGCACTGACAGATGAGTGAGGTCTCGAGAAATCACTGGACATATTAATCATATCAGCAAAGAGAAGGAGGCCTCTGAGTGTGGGAGTGACCATTTCCATCTTGGATAGTTTTAATGAAAATGGTTTTCTTAAGGCTTATGTTAACCTGTTTTTTGTTTAAAAAGTGAAAATGGGGAAGCAGAAAAGATTTTTTGAAAAATTGAAGTTAGTAGTTTTGACCAGTAACAGAAAGCGTAATAAAGTTTTGCTTTGGTTTGGTTTTGGGGGGGTTTTATTTATATTAATATTACGACCTAAATAATCAGCTTTTGGAATTATGAGAAATCAGAGAATGAAAAGGGAAATCTTTTGTACTTTTAGACTAGCGACACACCAGCAGAATTGGGTGGTTTGCTGGGCTTCTAGCTGAGTTTTAAGTAAAGAGAATTTTCCTAGTTTTTCAGGCTGAGTGAAGTTGGGAGCAATTTGCTGTGTGATACGGAATACAGTGAATCAGCATTCGCGATGGCAGCTATTTATAGTTACTCTATTTTTATTCAAAGCAAAACAATAGCACTGAATTTCAGGCAGTTGGACCAGATACTCAGGAAGGTCTCTCTGGAAGCTGAGGAGTGGGGAAAAAAAAAAAAAATCTCATCTTGCTGGATCTTGAGGGCTGAGCTTGTGAGCTCCGCCAGCATCTCCATTTCAGTGCCGTCCTCCGAAGGTGAAATCCAGGGCTGTGCTGGGGAGCTGCAGGAGCAGATGCCTCTAAAATGTGGTTTTTATCCACTGTTCAGGGGCTATCAGCATTTCTTGTATTCTGTGTTTGAAGAACTGAGCGATTTAATTAATGCCTGGTAATTTTTACCGTCTCTTCCAGGTTTTCTGTGACTGCTCCGTATCTTCCTCCTGCTGCTGCTGCAGCCAACGTGGATCCGAATGCCGTGGCTACAAAGGCTTCTTACTGTCTCATGCTGGGTCCCTCAAATCCGAGAGCTACTTGGCAGTTTCCAAGGCAACCACCTGTGGAATAATTAAAAAGGATGAAGTGTTAGCGTGCCAGATATAAGGAATTCTTGCCTGGAGAGAGCGTTTTCACTTTTCTTCTGCCTTGAAGAATCAAACATGCTTCTGCCAGCAAAGTTAAGGTAGTACAATTAAAAAAGTAATGGTTTATTTTCTGGAAGTTTGAGGTGGAGCAAACAAGCTTGGTATCACTGAACGCTATACAGAAATGTCCATGCTTCCTTCTGGGTTAATATTTTGGGTAGATTTAAACAGAAAATGCATAAGAAAGGTGGTGATGGAAAAGCAGAGTGGGTGATCAGTATTTTGTATTAGTAAAACAGTTGCATGGACTGTTTTGCACTTGATGCTGTCTTCCCTTGGATGATTTTAAGCTGGGAAGGACTAAAATGGAGCATACATTAGTTTGGAGCATAAATATAGGAAGTGCAGCCTTCATGCCAAGTACGCTGAGATTTCTTTGGCATTCAGTGAAGTGATAGATATAAAAGGAATCTAGGAGTGGGCTCACTGCAAAATGACAGTCGGGATCCAGGGTTGATCTTTATCCCAGAGCTTAAAGGGTGGGCAGTGACTAAGTCCATGCTGAACCAAACTGATTATCAGGTTTAGCTGCTTCGGGGAAGCAGTAGCTAAAACCATTTTGAAGTCACATATTCCCAGATTCAGAGCTGAAATTGCACAGTGGGGAAAAAGCAAATATTAAGCAAAAGAAGCCTGTTAAAATAACAAAAAACTGGGAAATTTGGTTTTGAAAGTTCGATGTGTTGCTTCAGAAGTTGATGGCAAAGGTGTTAGACTTCATATAACTGGAAAAGTTCTTCTCCAAGTATTATATGTTACTGGATGTATTTGCTCATTATATCTTCCTTCTCTGCCAGTCATTCAAATATAGTTGAATAGAAAAATGTTATTCATTTCTGACAATGGAGTTAAATGGAGAAAAACCACATTCCCATTCTTCCCATAGTCCAAATAACTGCTCAGTTAAGTCTGGTTACCTTGCTTGATGCTCTTGTACAGTTAATTTTAGACCTGAAGCTTTTGTGTAATTTATTTTAAGGAAAAAAATTTGAGTCCTAAATTTTGAAGTAGAAATATTTGGGATGCCATCTGGGCTTTACATAATAATTTTTTCCTGCCAAAATGTTTGTGGGATTCTGTTGGGATGTGGATGGGATTTCACATTCCATCCCTTCCACAGCACAAGAAGATCATTGTGTTTTTAGATATGGTGGGTCCAAGAAGAAATAAGAATTGTGTGGTGGCAGCTCCGTGATCTGAGGAAATACAAATACAATTGATTCAGTAGTGACTCTTACCTTTTACATATGTTACCTAATTTCATCAGCAAATATTTGCAGGTACCAACTGAGTACAGCTGCAGTTTTTCACCCTAATACTTGATTTCCTGTTTATTGGTTTGTTGTCACCACATTTTAAGTGCCAAAATGGTTTTCTTCCTGAAGTAATTCTTCAGCCTGTTAATTCCGTTCAGTATGGAGCTGAGGAAAGTGGATTTTTCAGGCAAATGCTGTTTTCACATGTGGAAGGAGTGTTCTGGCAAAGTGTCTGCACCAAGCACAGTGAGGAGGATGCAGAATTGAGGCACTCTGCAAAGCAGAGTGAAAGTAGTTGGTGTGTGTGTATCCAGATCCTTGATCTTTCCAAGGAGCATAAATAACTCTCGAAGATGGAACTGGGTACTTGTAGAAGAGCACATGAGTGTATTTGTGGAAGCCTGATGTAGTACCAGTCAGGCACAGTCGTGCAGGATTCCCAGGAGTCTATACAGAGGAGTTTCAGCTTGGATGTTTCCTACAAAACATCCCAAACACAAACAAATGCCTACATTTTCCTGTTTTACCTCCAATGCTGTTGGTGAGGTTTTCTCCTGAAGCTGAAACGTCCGGGTGCTGCTGAAGCCAGAGGTGAGCAGAAGGTAGGATGAACAGCTTCCTGACAGTTCCTATTCCAGACCCCCTTAAAGGGGGTGACTTGTCTCTAAAAAGTTGCCTGTAGAAAGGAATCCATCTTTTCCATGGATAGTCCAGCCTGGACAGCTGATTTAGTCCAGGTGGCAAAGCTCCCATGAACTTCAAGTGTGCAGTTAGATATTTTTGTATATAAAATTAATTCATCTGTGCTTGTTTCTTCATATTCCATTCCTATTCCAGAGCTTCCAGAGCTAAGTGGAGTTGCATTTAATTACTTGTACTACCCCCTTACTCATCTTCCTCTTCTCAACTCGGGCATTTGACCCTGTCAATTTTCCCAGCCTTCATCTGCAAGCCTGTGGTTCAGTATCAAGGGTAGTGAAGAGCCCCATGGAGTTTGTTAGCATAGTTTGTAAGAGAAGTAAAAACATCCATGCTAAATTTAGGCAGCTGTGCTGTGTGAAAGAAAATACAGTGACCAGGCAAAATTGATTTCTGATTTTTTTTTTTTTAATATAGGTTGTGTTTTAATAGTCTTTATCCCTGGGAAGTTTTACAGGACTGAAGGGAGTAGATGGTTAGAGGTAGTGATTTGTTCCATAATTTTAATCTCTTAAAGTGATTCAGTACTTGTTGACATGGAAGTTGTTCCTGTAGCCTTGACTATTAAGAATTAGTGCTATATGCACCCAGAAAAGTAAAATTTTCTTTCTAATTCTCTTTCTGTGGCAGAAGATTTGTTTTGCTCCATGTTGGAGTAACTTGGTGTTTTTTTGAGAAGAAAAAAAAAAGAGAAATGGTGATATGGTAATTCTTTCAAAGATTATTTTGATACAGTGGTTAATATTTTCCTATTTTTATACCATCAGATCAACTGTATCAAGAGTCAGTTACAGAGTTACAGTGCCGTAGTCTAAAAGTGTCATTAAAATACCCATCAATTAAAATACCCACCATTAAATGGATTTGGACTGTTTCCTGGAATGGGTAGGACTTTCATTTTGTTGCTTGGAAATCCAGGTAATTTTTCAGGTTGGGATTTTTCAAAGGGAGTTTTCCCTTCTAGCAAGAGTGGAGATGTAGGGGAAATTCAAGGAAAGAGCAATAAGCTCAAGCCACCTTTGTGGAAAAGGGAACTCAAGTAATGAATGGACCCTTTTGCCTGGGCTTGATTTTCCTTTGAGCAGGGAGCTGTTCTGCTGCACTTTGGTGGATGGGTGTTTGATGGGGAGCAAAGCAGAATTCTCTACAAGGTGACAGACTTCATGCTTAGGCACCTTATGCTCAGATCCTTCTCACTCCTCCAGCTGCTCCTGCTGGGCATTTTGGATATGCTTTTCCAGCATAGTTCAGATGATTTTCCCTGATAGACGACACAGAAAGTCCAGAATAGAATAAAAGGGTCTGACAACTTGGAGAGAGGTAGTGAAGGTGAGAGGAGAAAAGCATCTCTTGTCTTTCACTGACCTAGAGCAATGATTGTCTCCAGCAGTGGCCACAAGGGGATTATTGAGGAGCACAGCAACAGAATGGGAATAGGATCCTCCTTCTGCACACCCTTCATTGTCCAGGCATCTGTAGTGCATGGACTGATTGAGCTGGATGGGGTTTTTTTTGTTTGTTTGGTTTGGTTTTGGTTTGGGTTTTTTGCTGGTTTTTGTTGTTGTTTGTTTGCAGTGTTGACTGGACTTGTCTTTTGGAATTTGTTAGGGAGAAGTACTGTGAAGTGTGTAAAGCTCCCCAGCTTAACTAACATCAGCCTGTTCAGTGAGGAACCATATTCTTTTGTTAAGTTTTGAGGCTGAACTCAATTTAAAATCCATTTCTTGGACTGGAAAAGGCTTAAGTAATTCATACATAACTATTTCCATTACAGCCATAATTTTCTAGAGCTCAGCCTGCTGCAGGTGTTGAGTCAGTTCAAAGCTTGCTGACCTATATATATGAAATAGAACCACTTGCCCCACCTCCATTCATCTTACTTCACACTTAATTTCTTTGAGATTCCTCATTAATTTCATTCCTGATTTTCATTGATGTATTTTAACGTCCAGTGAGTACTCTGCACGCATTTCTTTTTGGTTTGTTGGTTTTTTTCCTACTTATTTACTGCCTTTGCTACTGTGAATAACTTTACTATCATCAGCAGATGTTGTCATCTCACTGTTGAGCCCTTTTCATGTCATTTATGAATTCATTGAACAGTGCTGGGAACAGATCCCTGTGGAAAGAAGAGCTGAAATGGCACCAACTCCTGCCAAAAGCAGAGTGGGTTTGCCCACTTCTGCACGTGGCACAGCTGAATTTGTGGTAAAATCACTGTGCTGTTTTGGTACACTTTTAAATGTGGAGTCACTCTGCAATACTTTGTAGGAATGGATAATAATTTGCAAGATATAACATCATTCTTCATCACAGAATCGTTAAAGTTGGGAAAGACCTCTAAGATCACCAAGTTCTATCCTCAACCACCACCATGTTGACCACTAAACCATATCCTCAAGTGTCATATTCATGCTTTTTTGACTCCACCACTTCCCTGGGCAGAGTGTTCCAGTGCTGCCTATTTGTAATTTCACCTTTGAAAGGTAGGGTGGGCAGAGGATTCATCTTTTTGGATGACCAAGGAACAATGTTTAATGTTTAAATGCCCACACCTGCTTTGTTCACAGCATTTTTCATTGTCTGAGTTTTGAGTCTCAAAACCAACTTGATTGGAACCTGCTGGTCTGTCAGTCTCTGCATTGCCAGTAAATAGAAAATTAAATTGAATAAGGAAAATTAGGCAACAGAATCAATCTTTGCAATCATAAATACATGCTTGTTTTAGATGATTAAGTGTAGGAAATTGCCTGAGCAGTAGAACTGCTACTTGCTCTTGTTTTCCAACATTAATGTAGCAAACATCTAATGTAAAATTGGGCCAGATCTAGAGGAATTAATAAAAATAAAACAATTTTTCCAGTGTGCTGCAGCTTAGGGAAGTGGAGAGTTGAGGACATGAACGTGCTGCACATGAGTGCAGTGTCCCAATGTCCACTGCTGCTTTCTCTTACCACCTCTATTCCTTCCTAATTACTCCTGAAATTCTGTTTGCTTTTTCACTGCTCCTGTTATCAACCACTGTAAAAACTGTATTTTAACAAAGCTGTCTGCAGTGACTTCAAGGTCTCTCCTAATCAGGAAAAAAACTAATTTAGAACCCCTCATTTTCAGTGTGTAGCTGGCTGCTTTTTTCTATATAGAGGGCCTTGGAATTAATCTACTTGAATTTCATATTCTGTTTTCTCTCCCAGTCATGCTGTATAATAACTAGTTGAAAGAAAAGACTGAGGATAACTGCTTTGATGCATTTACTGGTTTATCTGTAATAGACCTGTGACCTCACAGTGTGTCCTTTTCAGCATAATTTATTGTTCAGTTAAATGAGAGAGGTCTAACTCCAGACATGTCCAGGAGTCTGATTTGATGTGTGTGTAAGAGTTTATGTTCTCTGCATGTAAATTAACTGTTGATTAATAAGACCTTCCTCCTTTCTGCTCTACAGCTGAGTTTTCTTTAAGATCTTGTGGAGAAGTCGGTAATTTTTAGGGACTCCCAATATCCACGGAGCCCTTTCAGAGCCTCTCCTGTCTGTGACCTGCAGATTGCAGTCTCAGTTGGTGTTTTTAATAATTCGGTTTCCTTAGAAATCTGGCTGCACCCACGTGCTCCTGGCTGTGTAATTCCTGGTAGGCTTTGGCAGTGAGCAATGCTCAGCTTCCCGGAGAGGATCCTCTTTCCTGGTTCTCTCTGCAGGCAGGTGCCAGAGCTGGAAGTTCCCTAAACTGTTACGTCCTGAACAGTGAGTTCATTTGGGTTTTCTTGTGGCAGAGGAACATTTTTGAGGCTTTTCCCACTCCCCACAGCTTTGTCCTATCAAGCCTTTTATCTTTTGTCACCTACTGGCCCAGAGGGCTCTCTCGTAAGCTTCACCCTTCTGGTGTATTTGAAAAAATTTCCTCTTAACACATCAGTTCTCAGTATTTTTTTTCAGCTTAAAACTTTGCATTTAGTTTGTTAAAGTCTTTGGTTTTTTTTCCTGGAATCACAATATGACTTCCCTTTTTGAAGGACATGCTTTTGAACGCTTTCTTAATATTGTTCTTTATTTTGTTTTGCTTTAAGTTGCACTTACTCTATTCTTCCATATGCAGTATGGGGTCTTTAGAAGCTGTCACCCCTTTAATACCTTCACCTTTTTTTGCCTGTTCATTTTAGTTTTCTTTAAAGCAGTTTCTTTGTTTTTTCATTGCAGAATGCTTGAGCTTATTGATGTCCTAAGGTCATCTCATCCAACACTCATGCTCAACCCTGCCCAACAAGCAGGGATTTTTTTTTTTCAGTTGTACAGCTAAAAATAGAGAAAACTACTGTTTCAAGTACTGAACTTGAGTGCTTTGTAATCAGTAATGCAGTCACTCTTTAGCAGTGAAGATCCTGTATATCCTGAAGATCCAGGTCAGGGCTGGGTCAAGTTTTGCCTCTGCTGCAGGTTTTCGGAGTTGTTTGAAGGAGTGCTAATTAATGGGGTCTTAAAAGTGCAGTGTTTACATTACAGTGACTACACTGAGAATTAATCCATCTCCAAAATCCTGCAGTTTGGCCACTTCTATTTCAAGAGGTGATGTTTGATGCTGATAATTGTCAGGTACCTTCGTGGGACTGGAAAAGTTTCAGAACCACAGAATGGTTTGAGTTGGAGGAGACATTAAAGACCATCCAGTTCCACGCCTTTACATAGGCAGGGACATTTTCCACTAGACCAGATTGCTCCAATCCCTGTTCAACCTGGCTTTGGATATTTCCAGGCATGGAGCATTGTCTGGAACTGGGAAGTCTCTCTGTGCTGCTGAGCTTGGTTTTGTGTCTTTTCTTTCTTCACGTGCTTTTGTTGGAAGGAAGAAGTTTTGAGTTTCATGGGCTTCCGTGCACTTTGAGATGCTCCTGTCAGACGAAACGACACAAGAAAGTTTTTACCAGAAAGTTCCTCCTTGTTGTGGCTCTCATCCTGCTGGAATACTTGGAGGATGCTGCCCCAGCCAGTGAAGTGGAATGAGCAGTTTGGTTCATCCTTCTGTCGTTGTCTCTGTGGGGTCAGATGAGCTGCTTGTCTGCGTTCCCTGGGCTGTAGTGAGGGATTCAGACACCCAAAATCCTCATAGACCCAGTGCAGGTATTTGAAACGGAGCAAATTAAATCCCACAATGGTATTTCAGTGTTCTGAACTGGCAAATGTTTTCACGTTTAGAGAGTTTTTTTTCAGTCATGATGGTTAAGAAAGAGCAATTCAATGCTTGGTTAAAAGCAAGGAGAAGGCTTGCAAAGTCCCTTCCGGTGAAAAGAAGTTACAGTTCTGTCACCTAAAAGGATAAAATGGGAGTGGAATTTTAAATCACATATAAAGATGTTATAAAATAATGTTGATTGCAAGGAACAGCTTAATTTACTTGGATGCTTGATAGTTCCACCTGTTTTTCTTCATTATTATATAAATAAGTGAAAAGTCTGCAGCTTGATGTACTCAGAGACTGCATTTCAGTAGTACATATTCCATTTCAAAGGCTACAAAAGCATGTGGTCACAGGACAAGGGGGAATGGATTCAAGCAGGAAGAGAGCTGTTTTAGATGATGTATTGGGAATAAATTCTTTACTGTGGGGGTAGGGAGGCCCTGACACAGGTTACACAGAGAGGATTTGGCTGCCCCATCCCTGGAAGTGTCCAGCCTGTGATTGTGGAAGGTGTCCCTACCATGACAGAGGGTAGGACTGGATGGGCTTTAAGGTCTCTTCTTACCGAAACCATTCTGTGATTCTGTGAAATGAGGAAAAACAAAAACCCCAGCATACTCATCAGAAGAAACTGGGTGAGATGAATCTGTCTTTAAAGGTCAGATTGAATTTGGGTGTTACACTTTCTGTTCATTCCATATGGTCAGTGGCAGCATCGGTTGAGCTGTTTCTGAGTTTTTAAGATGAGTTTGTGTCTGGACTTATTCACACACTACCAAGAAAAGGAAAACCCAAACCCAGCCCTGAAGTGGATCTTTTAACTTACAAGTTGTTAGTGGTTGTTCAACCAAATAAAGGACTGATCTGACTCGATGGAAATATTGTGGTGCTTTACCCTCAATATTGCGAGGTTGCAGTGCTCAGGTTTGTGTGGGTGAGTGGGCAGTCCTGCCTCAGTGTGCAGATTCAGACTCTTCAGCAGCCTCTGGGCCAAGGTAAATGAACTTTTGTCTTGGTTTGGAAAGACAGGTATCTGCCAGGGAAAGTTGAAGCTCCCCTTGGAATGGAGAATGTAAACCCCCTCCCTCCAAATTATTATAATTTTGCAATTAGGGGCTTTCAGGCAAAGAGTTGGAAATAGGAATAAAAGTTCTTTACTAGGAATATTAACAATACAAATGTAGTAGTACAAAAAGAAAAAAGAGCAAGCAAGCAAGCAAAAAATCCTAGAAACCCTGACAGAGTCAGAGATACAGCCTGACCCCCTGTTGGTCAGGGTGTTGGAAGCAGTCCAAAAGCGAGTCCTCTTGCAGTGGCAGATGTGGTTCTGTTGGAGCAGAGATGATCCTGAGAGAAAAGGGTCCAGTGATGGTGAGAAGGGTCCAGTGATGGTGAGAAGGGTCTGGTCTTTGTCCAGGAATCCAGTGGAACCAGATCCCTGGTGTTCCTACATCTCAGTTTTTATCCGGGTAGGAATGGTTGGCTCTCCACACTGGGTGGAGCATCTCACAATGGGATAATGGAATGTGTCCTGTCCTTGGAGAGCCTTAATGCCCCATTAGCAGAAAATATCCCCCTGGAGGGAGGTGGTGAAAGAGATAAGAAACACTGCCCCACCTGGTTTTAACAGTTGCCCCATTATCAGAAGGCATCTGCCCCCCTCCCCCCAGAGTTACAAGAGATAAATAAAAAACATCTCCTCAGCTGCTTTCAACAGATGAAATAGAATACACGTTTTTGGTTCCATAACCCAAGACAACTTTTTCTGTTCCCTTTTGTTCTGTCTGTAGTTTCCTCAGTTTTGGGCTCTGCAAGAATGCAGACTGGTTTAAAAACTATGTAAATTATTACATAATGTAGGGGTTTTCTTCCAGCTGGGTGGTAGCTGATCTTGGTGTCTAGCAGGTTTGAAAAGCACTTATGCCCACCAAACCTTAGAGCAGGTGTTTGCTTCAGCAGTGGCATTTGCTGATCTCTTTTTTATGTTAATTTGGGGAAAGACAATAGTTTCTGGAGGTCTGAAGGATGCTGAGAGCTTGGTGTTTATTTGTTCCCATCAAATAAATGTGGATTGAATGCAAATATTTAAGGCTGGTGTCAGGACAGAGAGGATGGAGGGGTGTTTTCAGTTAATGTCTGCCAAGAATTAAGGAAAATTAACACAAAATTCTTGTGGTTTGGGAGAATACTCACTGGAGGAGTTGTCTGCTCCACAGATGGCTGTACGGAGTAGTTGGGATAACTGGTTTGAAACAAGGGTTCGTGTACAATTTGCAGGGGGATGTTTCACTTTCTCTAGATACAGTAATTTGTAGTTAGTTGTTGAGCAGTTCTCAAGGGAAAGACCCCACAGTCATTGCTCAGGCAGAAATCTTACTGAAATAAATCACTGGTAAGATTTGGTTGGTGTCAAGGCCTGAAAAAGCCTCTGCAATGACTTAAGTGTGAGGTAGGACTCCTCAGCAAGCAGTGAATAATGGGCTTGGTGTTTATTAAGAGAATTTGTTTGTTGTCTATTTTCAAGTTGTCTATTTTCACCTTCTGTAAGCCCTAAGGTTATTTCAGGAATGAAATGTTTCTGGTGTTGCCTATTTTAGACGCTTGACGTGGGATTTCAGACTCTGCTGAGGTGTTGGCAGTGGTACAACATGTGGCTGGTTTAGGGTAACTCCTGCTCAGATTTGTGGTGCAAGTACCATCTCCTCTGCAGGTTTTCAGAGCTCTGATTTCCCTGCAACTGAGGGTTTCACCTAACTAGCATTGTGAAAGGTGAGACTCATGTAATCCCACTGGATTTTAGATTAATCTCACCTGGCTGTCTCATTTTTGAAGTGAGATGAGATTTATCCAGAGTCTCCTAATTGTTGGAATAATTCCAAACAGCAGGTAGTCAGATCTTATCTTTTTATCATCGTGGTTCTAAAGAGGGAACTTAAGCTTCCTTTGTAGTTGTTATTTCTTGGTGTTCTGCCATAAAAAGCAGAGAACAGTCTAAAGATAATTGGGCAAAGGAAACTTAGTTCTGGATGTGGAGGGGTTTTTGTGTTGGTAGAAGAGGATGAACATCCTAAAGACTGAAGTGAAACTCACTTGAAAAAAAAAAAATACAACAACTTGATTTGGGATATAAGCAGTTTTTTAGAATGATGCTGCTGCTCCTCCTTGAAGCTCTTCTAACTGAAATACACACTGCCATATGCTGCTGGAATACCAGCACACGGACTGGATTAAAATACAAATGAACAGAACTGCACTTTGAGGCTTTAGTTCTGCAGAGGGATCCAAAATGGTTCCCTTTTTCACTCCACTAAACACCTAAAGTTAGTTTTACAACATGTCCATGCAAAACATTTTGGAGGCTTTGGGTCTGAAACGAAGATGAAGAGGTTGAGAGGGAGACAAAAGTTATTTTTCCAATTTTCTTGTCCTAATCTAGGGGCAGGCACAGGTGACTTGGTGCCAGTGTTCCACCTATAGCAAATAAAGAGATAAGAGAAATTTTGTAAGCAGCTCAAGAAGCTTGGATACTTCATTGGGCATTCAAGCTATCTTTTTCTATGGGACTAATCCAGATACTTGGTAGCTTCCAGAACTGTAGCTGTAGTTTCACACTCCTGCTCTTTACTTAAAATAGCCTTAGGACACCAATATTTAAGTGTTAGCGAGGATTTGGACTTTTTAATGTGTGTATTAATCTTTTAAAATCTACTTTTGTATTTTAGGAGAATTTGTGGACCATATAAACAGCCTTTGTAATTGGGAACAGATAGTTTAGATGCCTCATTTTTATGTTTTACATGGATACTTGATAAGGAAAAAAGCAAAGTTTCCAGCTACTCCTCTGCTGAAAATTGTTTTGAGCCACAGTAATAATGAATAATAATGAGCAATAAATTAGCAGAGCTGTATATTGCTGTCATTGATGGGGAAGTGCTCCTGCTGATTTTATTCCAAGTGCTGATCCCATAGTGGTTGATGCTGTGATAGTGGGAGGAAACATATTGGTTTAATTCATGTGTTTCATTAAAGCCATAGATACTTATTTTAGTAAAAATCAGGTACTTGCAATCTTAAAAGCCTGGAAGACTGTGATGCAAACCAGTTGTCTTCTTTCCTTCTTCTTTCCTTCTTCTTTCCTTCTTCTTTCCTTCTTCTTTCCTTCTTCTTTCCTTCTTCTTTCCTTCTTCTTTCCTCCCTTCTTCTTTCCTCCCTTCTTCCTTCCTCCCTTTTTCCTTCCTCCCTTTTTCCTTCCTCCCTTTTTCCTTCCTCCCTTTTTCCTTCCTCCCTTTTTCCTTCCTCCCTTTTTCCTTCCTCCCTTTTTCCTTCCTCCCTTTTTCCTTCCTCCCTTTTTCCTTCCTCCCTTTTTCCTTCCTCCCTTTTTCCTTCCTCCCTTTTTCCTTCCTCCCTTTTTCCTTCCTCCCTTTTTCCTTCCTCCCTTTTTCCTTCCTCCCTTTTTCCTTCCTCCCTTTTTCCTTCCTCCCTTTTTCCTTCCTCCCTTTTTCCTTCCTCCCTTTTTCCTTCCTCCCTTTTTCCTTCCTCCCTTTTTCCTTCCTCCCTTTTTCCTTCCTCCCTTTTTCCTTCCTCCCTTTTTCCTTCCTCCCTTTTTCCTTCCTCCCTTTTTCCTTCCTCCCTTTTTCCTTCCTCCCTTTTTCCTTCCTCCCTTTTTCCTTCCTCCCTTTTTCCTTCCTCCCTTTTTCCTTCCTCCCTTTTTCCTTCCTCCCTTTCCTTCTTCTTCCCTTTCCTTCTTCTTCCCTTTCCTTCTTCTTCCCTTTCCTTCTTCTTCCCTTTCCTTCTTCTTCCCTTTCCTTCTTCTTCCCTTTCCTTCTTCTTCCCTTTCCTTCTTCTTCCCTTTCCTTCTTTTTTTCTTCTCCTTTTTTTTTTTTTCTTCTCTTTCTTTCCCTTGATAAAGAAGACCTTACAGGAATGCAGGGAAATTACTTGGCATTCTTCACCAAGTATTCAGGAACAATTGGGCTACTAGTATTTCAATAATTGGTAATTAATGAGACTTTATAAATAACACTTTGAGTTCCTTTTATGTGCCTGCTGGGTTTTTCTTGGAAGGGGGAGGAATGTCAGACAAATTTCTGGCGTTTCTGTGCTACCTTGGAGACTAGAAAATGTTTCATTATTGGCATATGAGGTTCTTATGTAACTTGGTAATTCTGGGAACAAGAATTTTCAGAAAAAATGCTGAGCAGTTCGAATCTCCTCATAAAATTAGAAGATTTAAAACCACTGGGCTAAATACTTCTGTGATAAATTCCCCAGAAACACGAGTATTCCAAGCTGCTGGAATACATTAATTTTTCTAGGGTTGCATCTTTAAGGAGTTAAAACTCCTTAAAAGTTTCACTCCCATAGGGTGAATGACACACTGGCAGTTATTCCATAAACCCAGTGTGTTTGCTTTTGCTTTATATTAAATTGGGATGCAGTGGAAGTGTGAGGGGAAGGTGAGGAGTTGCTGCCTGGTGGCATCAGGAACAGAGCTGGTGCTGTTTAGGATGTGGTTTGTGTCTGCAGCCCCCAGCACAGCGCCATGTGAAGGGGGTTGCCCTGATCTCTTACTGCTGTCAAGAGTTTTTATTTTTATTTGTTTTTTCCAAGTTCAAGGTCTGTAATTCTAGTGGGACAAGCCAGGCAAGGACTTGCCCTGCTTTTTTCATGTAAAACAGCATGGCTTATCTTGTCCACTCTCTTCAGAACTCTTATTATATTCCATAGGGTGGGCTTGATTGAATTTTTTTTTCAGTATAGAGTGAAAATGATAGTTAGTGTTCACACCTGCTGTGTGAATTTCCTGATTCTTAAGTGGATTTGAAATTGCCATATTCCATTACCTTCTTGAGGGCATAGATAGTCTGACACAGGAATCCACTGATTTGGGATGACTCAGAATTAAAAATGAGTCAGTTATTCCTTACTTGGCTTAATTTTTTTTTTTTTTACATACAAAATTAGAAATAAGCAAGAATTCAGAATCTATATACTTTATTTCTTGTGTCAGGATTTTCCTTTATTAGATTATTTCTTTTTGTGGGTTTTTTTTGTGTTTCTCAGGGCTCTTAGGGGTGTTGGCCAGTTTGTTCTCTTCGTTCCCTTTCCTCGCCGAGTGCAAGTTGTTGGTAGAACAATACATCTCAAAGTCTTATCTTTTCCTGGATTGCTGAACTGGGTGTGCTGTGCACTTTGGTGCCTCCAAAGCACTGTCTAAACTTCAGTCAAAAATTCAGGTTCAGGAGTTGCAGAAGGGGTGGCAGTAAAATGTGTTTGGACGATAGAAGGGCTGGAAAGAGAGAGCTGTGTCATGCAAGCAGCAAGCATGTCTTTAGTCACTTCTGTTAAGTGCTTTTCTGGCTAAACTATTGTCCTCTTGCATAAATTCTCATCATAGTCTAATAATACACAATCAGAGTTACCATTTACTTTCCCCTCAATGAAGGTCTTACATTCTCTTTTTTTTCTCTCTTTATTTTCCATGTTACTTCTTGAGGTAATGAGGTGCAAAAAAATAGCAAATCAGGTATTTTCCATGCCTGTATTTTTGCAGATAAGTTTACCAAGGAGGAAAACCATCTATGAAATGCTTCTTTCAAGGCAAAGGAGCAGAGTTGATCATGAGACAGACAGCATAAAGCAGAAAGAATTACATAGCAGTAACAATAAAATTAAGCATGAAAATTAACTTCAATACTAACTGTAGGATTTTTATTTTTTAGAAAAGGCAAGCAGTGTTAGGACAAGGGAATGGATTAAAGCTGAGAGTAGATTTAGATTGGATATTAGGCAGAAATTCCTTGCTGTGAGGATGGGGAGGCCCTGGTACAGGTTGCCCAGAGAAGCTGTGGCTGCCTCAGCCCTGGAATTTTTCAAGACAACTTTGGATGGGGCTTGGAGCAACCTGGGATAGTGGAAGGTGTCCCTGCCCATGGCAGGGGGTTGGAACTGCATGGTCTTCAGGGTCCCTTACATCCCAAATTAGTCTGTGATTCCATGGAATTTTTGGACTAGTGTCTCTGCATGTGGTTCTCTGTAAAAGATGAGAATTTTTCTTCAGAAATGCATCTTGGAGTGCTGTTAGAAGCTCTGCCATCCTAAAACACCAAGTAACAGTAAATATTTAGCAGTGCTGTTGCTAAAAAGCGAGAAGTTGCTTCAAATTCAAGCTTGTTTGCCTTCCAGCTGTAATATCTTGCTGTGCCTTTCTCCCCAAGGATGGAAGAGCTGTTTGTTATTTGTCATGTTCACAAAGTACCTATGAAAACAAGGTCAGGGACTCATCTCCCTAATGAAGGAGACGTTTGGCCTGGCGTCACAGAGTCTGTATCCCAGCCAGACCCACTCTTTTCTCAGCTCTTCCCTGAACCCTTGCCAGTCCTTTGGCGTCTCTGCAGCCTGGGTATCAGAACTGGACATGAAGTTCTAGCCTAAAACTCAGCTTGATTTGCTGCACGGACACAACACATCTGATCTCATCAGCCAAGCCCTTAATATGGCTTTGCCCTGCACTGGCTGTCCCTCCCAGGATGATTCAGTCCTGCTGCTCCCGAGCCCTTTTCTGGGAGAAAGTGCCCAAGTCACGGAGGCGTAGCCTGAACTCCTTCAAATCTGGGTGATTTGTTAGGAATTAAAACCAGTTGTTGCCTTCAACCACCGTCTCACTGTGGGTATTACTGTTTTCTCCTCTGCCAGTGCTTCAGTTATCCACAAATTTAACTCTCAAGTATTTCTATTGTTATTAGGTAGATTGTTTAGAAGATCTCCAGGGCCCAGTCCCATGCCTGTTTCTCCTTCATGTCACCCACTGCTCTCATAGGGAAGCTGCCATCCACCACCTTTTTAAGAAAAAGCAGTTACCAGCTCTGGAAAAGATGAGAGGGCTTGGGTATCCCAGGTGAATATTCTTACAGACAGAGTGAGTCATTTTTGTGTGGACTTCTAACGTGTGGGTGAGTGAATCATCAGGTGTTGAACAGATTAATCTTTTTTAATAGGACATGCACAAGATAATGTTTTCTCGCTGAGACAACTTGTAGCTGCCTAAAGACAGTATTACAGAGGCAGAAATACAGTGACATTGTGTGCTTTAGAGCATGTTACCTTGGGAGGTGATCCATGAAGCCTCCCAGTGTTGCTTTTCATAGTTCTTGGTGTGCCTTAAGTGGCCTTTGAAGAGTTGTTAGGAATAGAAGATTTTTGGCAGGGGGAAATAATTAAAAGTAGACTCACACATAAGAAATTGAATGAGAGTCGGACTTTTTGATGTGCTGGTGTTACAAAAGCAATTGTAGGTAGGTTGTGCTTGTCTTTTCCCAGTGATAGGACAGGAGGAAATGGCCTCAAGTTGCACCAGGCGAGGCTCAGTTTGGATTTCAGTAAAAATTTCTTCACCAAAAGGTTTGTCAGGCCCTGTCACAGGCTGCCCATGGCAGTGGTGGAGTTGCCATCCCTGCAGGGATTTAAAAGATGTGGCACTTGGGGACATGGATTAATAGTGGCCTTGGCAGTGTTAGTGGTTGGACTCTGTGATCTTAAAGGGGTTTTCCAAACTAAGTAACTCTGTTTGAATTTGCATACCTCATGATTTTGATCCAGCACATATTAAGAAAAAATAAAGCCTTATCTTTGGTGAAGAGTTGTGCCTAAGGCCCACTTAGAAAAAAAAAAAAAAAGGCTAAATTACTTAGATTGTCTAAATGTTAGGGAATTTTTTTTTTTTTCAGTCCACAGTCAAGTTCCACTATCCAGAATTATGCTTAGATTGTGTTTTAGTGAGGTCTGAAAATTACAGAGCAAAACCATCTTGTTGTTCTGGCTGATTTAGGATAGGAAATGAGGTATGACATTTAGCCATGGCTTGGCAGGATTGAGGGCTTCAGTGAAAACTCACCACAAGTTTACGTGAAAAGCTGGTGGTTCTTTCCTAGAACTTCATCTAAGGTTTAGTTTTGTACCAGTACTGTGAGCTCAGGCCGTTTTCTTCAGGTTTCATTGGAAAGCATTTCCCAGTAGGTGTCCTTTGGAGGGTTTTGACAGGATAAAAATTATCTTGGAGAGCATTAAATGGACAAAACCATTTTCTGAGCAGCACCACTTTCTACCTAAGTCAGGATTACAGTCCAGAAACACATATTTTGGTCACCAAAGTAAATCTGAAGACAGATTCCTTCATTGCAAACGAAGGTGCAGATGCTTTTAGAGTCTGACCAAATCCTTGTACGTAAAAGCATCTTCATGCTTACAGCCTTCTGAATATGGATTTCGTATAGAGTAGAAGGGTTGAACACCAGAAGTGCAATAATAATAAAAAACCACAACACCACCCCCACTCTTCACACCCCCCCCTTCCCAGCTGTCTAGCTCAGTGAATTTCACACCACGGTTGCAAGGCCAGAATGATTATGAATTAGGGTTAGCACAAAATCTAGCTATTTGAAAATTTTACAGCGTTTTACCGTAATGTAAAGGCTAGAATTATTCCAAAAAATCAAATCTGAAAAAAGCACAAGGGCAGGGAGGTCTCACTTTGAAAACCCAATTCATTGTGACAGAAAATGAGATTTTTAACCTTGTCTTTCAATCAGAACAAATTGTGCCTTGTCCTCTTCCACTTTGCCATTTGAGTTCTCATCTGTTCTGTGCTCCTCCAAGCCAAGATCCGCATCCCTACTTGAAGTACATTGAAAATCTCGGGTATAATCAACATTTTTTGACTACTGGTTAATTTTTGATCTTTTTTCTGAGTGTCCTTGGGCAAGGCCCCAGGCTGTCATGACCAGATTCATAGGAGGTACAGGCTATGGTGAGGTTTTTTTTTTGAAAATACTGTACTGTGAAGAGGCTCTCTGAGGGAGTATCTTTATTGTGGTAAAAGTCATACAGCAGGTTTTTTCACTGTGATTGCAGCTTCAGCATAGCTTAGTCTAATTTAGTTAGCCCAAGGCTATAACATACTGCTTTTCAGGATTGTAGAATGGCCATTAATGGGAATTTGCTGAGAGTGGGTGTGTGTGCCTGAAGGGAAGTCTGCATAAAAAAATTAAAGCCTCCTGCTTATGATGTAGTTGGTATGTGCTGTTGTCCTTGGTCTAACTTAACTGCGTACTACAGGTGAGAGCAGCACAGCAGTTCTCTAAATAAGTCATTTCAGCCTTGAAGTCTGCATTTGATAAGATTTTGTTGGCCTCAGTAGTGTGCAGCTGGTTCTTCCAAATGAATTTTCTTCTGTGTACTCAGTGATGTACATCCCTGTGCACAGAGAAGTGTCCCTGCTTTATGGATGGCAGAAGATACATGGCTTTCAAATACCCTTCCACACAGGTGGTATTTAATTATATCTTACAGTAATTGGTGATGAAGATAAAAGTCCAGTCCTCAGTGCATGACCCCTTGCTCTGAACAGTGTCACCTTTCCTTTATATTGGCTTTTTTCTTTTCATATGAAAAGAAGGCAGGTTTAGATAGGATATTAGGAAAAAATTCTGCCCTCTGAGGGTGATAAGGCCCTAGCACAGATTGCTCAGAGAGGCTGTGGCTGCTCCATCCCTGGAAAAACCCAAGGCTGGGTTGGACAGGGCTTGGAGCAACCTGGGATAGTGGAAGGTGTCCTTGTCCATGGCAGGCAGTCTGAACTAGATATTGTTGGAAGTCCTTTGCAGCCCAAGCCATTCTGTGACTCTGTAATATTTAATAACACATTTTTTTGCAGACCGTTGCTATTCATGGCATTATCAAGAGGTAAAAAATTTTTTATTGTTGCAGAGGAGTATTTATAGAAATAAGCTCCATCCCAGCTCTCCCTGCTTGCTGCCATGTTTTAAAGGAGGTGTGAGAGCTGTGAATGCATCCTTCAGGGTTTCAGGAAAGCATTGATGTTTCAGTGTGCTGAGCCAGAACACCTCAGTGTTTCTTAGGATTTTGTAGCATCCCCTAGAGATACGTCAGAGTTCCCCAAGAAATCCCGGGCTTAAACCAGTGTACGTGCAGGAGAAGTGGTGGTTGCCACGGTAGATTTAACAATCTGCCTTAATTCTCCTGAGACAAGGTGAGGTGGCTGGGTGGCTTTTCTTCTTCCCACTTCTTTTAGCACAGCATATTCCTGCGGGATTGTAGGAAAGGAGAGCTGCTGTGTTCCACAAGGCACTTCCACACAGGGCTCTCTTATCCCTCTCTAATTATGCTCAGTGTGGCAGCTACTGCTGTTAAGGACATGCTGCACTCACGGGAAAAAAAAAAAAAAAATTGCCAGAATTTAGCTTTTAATTTATTTGTCCTCCCATTTGGAGAGAACACTTAATGTGATTTCGTGTAATAAAGCCAGCTGTGTGTGCAGCCACAGAGGTGATTTTCTAAATTTAAGGTTTCCTTTGAATTTATTCTTATCTCGAATAGATTGGATTACTATAGGCTGTGTCAGCGTGAGTCACTAGTAAGTGCCTGTTAATCCAATAAATTGGAGCGGTTTCTTATGGAAATACTATTTTCTGATTTCTATTTATATGAGGATTCTTGTTGAATCCACACTGACTTCGCTGGAAATATCTCTTTGGAAAAAAAAAAATGGTACAATTTCCCATTCTAGTGGAAACTGCAGTGAAGCAGTAAAATGAAAAATAGCCCCAAGTAATTAATAAGTGGTTTAGAAGTTCTTTTTGTCACCTTTACAGGTACTTTGTAGCAATACTGCCCCAGACTAAAAAGAATTATCAGAGGGTGTTGTTTTGTTGTGTTTGTTTTGTGGGTTTTCCTCCTCAGTTAGTAATGCTGTTTTGCCCTCTATATTACGTTTTTACATTACCCTGCAAGTTTTTTTCCATCACTTGTTGCCACTGCCCTACTCAGGGGTATTGGTGGTTGCATCACTTTGGGCATTAATTTCCCAGCCATAAATAGTCAATTACTGAAAATGAAAACTAAATACTTAAGTAGAGAAAAGTAGCTGTTTAAAAATAACTTCAGCCTTTTTCTCTTTTACTTGTGCAGCAACTGGTATTCAGTGGCAGTGGAAGGCAAAAGCTTTGCTATGGTTTGGAATTTTTCCCTGAAATAAGAAGGAAAAAAAAATCAGTATAAGGAATGTTTTTCCAGAGTGAGATCAGTGTGCTTCTGTACCAGAGAGGGAGGGTCCAAACACTCCTAAAAGCTGGCTCGTAAAACCTGGTCCTCGTTTGAGCTAGAAAATGCAGAATATAACGATTTGTACTATGCACTGGGAATTTCTAGTGCTGAGGTGGGGGAAAAAAAAAAAAGCATTTACTGGAAATAGTTTGACAGAATTCAGTGTTTGTAACGCGTGTAACAGCGCTGCTACTGTAAGGCACCACAATTTTCATAATCTTAAATTTTGCTCGAATATACCAAGTTTCCAAATACCTTCCTCCTCCCTGTCTCTTGCCGTTGAATTTTCTTGTGCATGGTGTGAGGGGTGGGATGCTGAAAATCCCTGGATCTTTGACGTGTTAAGACAGACTTCTGTGGATGTTCACTGCCTGCTTGATGACACATGGAGTGTTTATTGAGCCTGTGCAGTAAAATGCTGCCGAGGCAACTGGATCTGTAGTGGAGGAGATGAGAAATTTTAATCCCTAAACTGTCGTTTTGCACAGGCAGCTCGAGACTGTGAGGTTGAGATTTTTGGATCTCTTAGTGGTAGCTGTTTGTTGGTGGTGACTCCAGATCCTTATTAATTGGGATTTCAGCTGATTTTGCCAGCTAAACATCTGACCTGGTCTAGGGGAAGGTGCTGGTCTAGTGCAAAGTGTTCCTGCCCACGGCAGGGTTAAGAACTGGAAGATCTTGAAGGTCCCTTCCAGCCCAATCCATTTATGATTCTGTGATCTCTCCAGAAGATTCTTAAAAGAAATAACAGAGGATGCACAGAAACTTGAAAGTTTACAATGTCTAGAATAAAATCACAAGAGAAGAGGAAAAGCAAAGCCGTGTGTCACGTTGATATATTAAAGGTAAGTCATTTGAAAAGTAGATACAAGGATACAGTTAAAAATCAATGTAAAAGCATATTAAAAGCATGGTTTGGGTTGGAAAAGACCTTAAAGACCATCTTGATCCACCCCCTTCCATGGGTAGGGACACCTTCCACTGTCCCAGGTTGATCCAAGCCCTGTCCAGCCTGGCTGTGAACACTTCCAGGGCTGGGGCAACCACAGCTTCTCTGGACAATTCAATAGGGTTTTTATGAAAATCTAAGGTACAGGAAGATGGGTAACCAGCATTGCTAAGGAACGTGAAGAAAGCCTTGTTGAATACATTGGAAGTCGGAGGAAGTCGAGGGAAAACGCAGATCTCCTTAGCAGAATGAAGATAATAAATCAGAGATACCACACTGAATAAAACTGTTTAATCATGATTCTGAAGCAACCAAAATCCCTTTGCACTTGCTGTGGGAATAATTTTGGTAATTAACAGGTCTCATTTGAAAACAGTGAATTGTGATTTTTTTCCCATCTGAGGCCAGTACAGACTCTGGCATTTTACTGGAAGACAGGTCTGGGCAGTGTGTGGGCAGGCTGGCTGAGAGGCTCAGATGCCAAATTTTTTAAAACGCTGGTAGTTTAGAAATTAGGAATTTACAAGTTTTTTAGTTTTTGCTGCAGTGGATTGGACCAATTTAGGTAAGCTGTGTCTGACCCAAACAGGCTGCATAGCAAAAAGAGCAATGTATGGAGAGATGTGGAGAGTAAAGTTATGGTCTGAAACAAACCTGCTGTCTCCTAGATAAACCTGGTTTCTAAACCCAATTTTTGTTTCATACAAAGGTTAAAATTAAGTTTTCTCTTCTAGTAAAAGCACAGACCTGTTGCAATAAAGGATTTTAAACCAAGAAAGGGAGGGCACAAATGTTTCCAGTACTGGGACACGAAAGCGTTTTTTAAATTTGTGGCCAGCAATGTGGCACAAATTGCCAAGACCTGGGTCTGAAAGTTCTGTTCCCTTCTAAACACAGACAGTGACCATAAAATGTAAAAAAGATTTTTTTTTTTTTATGGTTTATGACCTTGTTGCACTCCCACAGAGCTGTTGAGTGGCGAGAAAGGACTCTCACGCCAGGTACTTGGACATGTGAAGTAGAAAGGCTCAGTTCACCCTGTAGGTTTGCTGGTTTGTATGGAATTACAGAGTTTTTGGGTTGGAAAAGACCTTAAAGGTCACTTAAATCCAACCCTCAGCTTTCCATTCCCATCATGTTCACCACCATACCATATCCTCAATTGCTGTATCCATTTTTTTGTTTGTTTTTAACACTTCCAGGGATAGTGCCTCCACCACTGCCTTGGGCAGCTTATTCCAGTGCTTGACCACTCTTCCTGTGAACAAATCCTTTCTAATACCTGATGTAAACCTCCCCTAGCACAACTTGAGGCCATTTCCTAGAATGAAAGCTTCAGTTAATAGGACATTTTAACAACAGCAGCAACAACAAAATTACAGAGTCTGTTCCATAGCCTTTGTGCAAACCTGGTGTTCCGTGAGTGCTGCATACTCAAATGGAATTATATGTTTCCTTTTAAGAGCAGGAGATCCAATTTCTGTGCCATTTGATGGATTAGGTTTGGTACTGGCTGCTTATCAAACATTGAGAGAGCACTGCAGAGAGGGAAGTGGGGGAAGAAAAAAAAAAACAACCCGAAAAGTAGTAGCAGAAGATGTTTTGGCAGTTAAATACTTCTCTTGTAGAAGAATTGTCTCCAGGACAACAAGGTTGATGGAGTTACAGAGTGAGTGTGTGTTTTCTTTCCTCTTCAACTGGTTAATCAGTGAGGTAGGAAGACTTTGCTTTGTACGTGAGCTGTGTTACATCAGTTATTTTTAGTCTGCTCTTGATTGTCCATGTGGCTCTTTTTAGCTATTTAAGAGATACCTGGCATGCAAGAAGCCATATTTGCTTTGTGGGTTTTTTTTTAAGGTCACATGGTATTTTTTAAAATGACGATCTAGACTATTACCAGCTCTTTTTGGTATTTTTTTAATGTGTTTGTTTCTCAGAGAAATAAAACAGCTTTGTTGCTTCAAGTTTCAAGCTCATCTCACTGGTGGGATGTGAGTTTCTTTCACTGTTTGCACAGAATTGTTCCTCTGTTGGTATAATACATTTTTTTTTGTATATACTAATGATATACTGTCATGCAAATGAATTTGGAATAAATTAAAGTATTAATTTTCTCCCAGAGTATATTCAGCTGTAGGATTCCATTGTGAGATCTATTTTCAACTGGAGTTTGGAATTTGGAATAAGGCGGCACTGAATTAAATGTAGTTGCCAATTTTAAAGGGGCACAGCTCGCATAAAATCACACCCATCTCCAAAATATGTTGATCTATTTAAAATCTGGAGGAGTATGATGAAATCTGTGGTTTTCCTTTGTATATTTGATTGTACTCTGAGTTTAATTTTCTTCTTGATTTTTTTTTTCCTGCACAACAACATTTTGAGAAAGAAACGCCTTTTTTTTTAAACCACAAATATTGGCTGTGCATTTTAGAGGCAGAAATAACAAAAATAGTGTTCAGGTCATTAGTGAAAAACACACTTTGCAAAGCTCTATTGTTCTGATAAATTAAATAGCTTGAAGTTTAACTGTGCCCCTTATAAACAAGTTGATGATTTCATACCCCCTAATGATACATGCATTTATTTCATATTGAGATTTTAGAATTTAGGGTAAAGAAGACACTTCTTGTCCCATGAATAAATGATAGATACTCGGCTTCTTTCTGAATGTGTTGGGGTTCTGCCGGTGCTGAAGTTTGGATGCCACGTGCTAAGACCTGGGTGATCACTTGAGAACAATTAAGTTTTTTTTCTTTGGATACGTATTTTTATCCAAATCCATGATCCTTTATTGTTTTGGGAGAATGACATGGCATGAAAACGGCCATGCTCAGGTGACCCTGGTGATCACTGAATTATTTCTGTATCCTAGATCTTTCTAACTTGCTGGAAAGGAAAGGGAAGCAGTTTGACAAATCCACACTGGCATTTACTTGTTGCTTTGTTATCCCTTCCTGGCAGCAAAGCATAGCCAGAGTCAGGATTCTTTCTGACTGGTGTCCTCTTCTTTCCATCCCTTTTTTTTTTTTTTTTCTTCCCCTTGGAAATTACCATTTTCAGCAGAACAAGAACTGCTCTGCCTTTGAGCGATGAGATGTTCTGTGCTTCATTTTCCACTCTGTCCCCAGTTATTTAGTTATTCCATTATCTGGAACAATCCAGTTCTTCTTCTTGGAGGTTTGAGTACTTCTTCCAGGTCGCTATTTAGCCTAGTAAGGGAATGAGGAATTTTTTTATTTTTTTTTTCTATTTCTGCTGGAAGTTTACTAATTATGTGGTTAAATAGAGAATGTAGCATTAGAGCATTCTTTTTCAGGACAATACTCTCATAACTTTAACTTAGTGGATTTTTCTGTTTGTTTTTCTGGTTGCTTGCTCTTCATTTGCTTCAATTCCCAGTAAGGTAGGGATATAATTTCTCTATTTCTATAGATGTTAATCCAAAGCACAGAGCAGGACGTAAGGAACAACCTTTCCAATATTCAGTTCCCACTGAGGTGTCATAGGGTGCCTGGAACCCAGTGGTAACCAGGTATGACCCCAAACCAAGAGCAAGTCATTACTTCCTTGAATTCAGTGCTGGAGGCCAACAAGGAACACTCACAAATCTAACAAGACACCACAAAGATATCTTTGAGCAATTAGATCCTTTTAAATAAAATGTTTATTCACTTTCTCTGTGGCTACAAGGAATTTCTTTGGTCAACTCTGCAGTAGGTTTTCGAATTTATTTCTAGTTTGTCAGTGTTATGCTCAAATCACCGAGCAGTCTCCAAGGTTCATCTTGATAGAGCAGTTTTGTGTAACAGGAGTACTCTGGCAATCAAAATCAGAGAAGCAGACAAGAAGGATGGAAATATTTTCCAGTGTTGCCTAAAAGCGAGCTGTAAGCTCGAAGCATTATTTAAGAGTGTAATGAGAAACGTCAGTTCAAGCAAATACTTTTTTTTGGTAACAGAATTTGTTTTCTTTGTTGTGTTGCAGAAAAAGAAACGGTGGCTGAGTTGCACAAGTGAACTGGGACGACACAAAATGTAAGCCAAAGAGGAGTGCTTGTTTTCCTATTTTATAAGTCCTTTGGTCAGCTTTTCTCTAAGACATCCATTTAATTAAAGAGGCCATTAGTTCTCCTCATTTCCTGGTTTGTGAGTTTAGTTTGTGGAGCTGTCTGGGTTGCCTGGTTTTGAGCCACGTGGCTCAATGTGAGTGGCACAAGGTGGATCTTTTCTCTCTCTTTGTCATCACTTTGTCAAGGCACAAAGGAGTTCAAGGCTGGGTTGTGTTTTAATTGCTGCTGTTGTAGCTGAGGTGATCCAGGGATGTGAGGAGGAGAGGTCTTGGAGGCAGGAAGAGCTGGAAAGGGATTTTGGCCTCCAAAAGTTGTTAGTATTGTCTGTAATACCAGGTGGTGTAAGGAAAGCTTTGACCTTCCTTTGAGGCTGAGCTTACTTTGACCTTATTTTGGCTGAGTATTTTGGAATACATTTAAAATATTTACTTGGGTGCTGTAAGAGTTCATGGTGCAGCCTGGTCTAGTGGAAGATTGAGCACAAGAGTTTTTGTTCCATTTTGGTCAAGAGAGCAGCATGTTCTTCAGTGGTATTTTGCATAGCAAACCTTACAGGCCATCTTTCTGATTCACTTGTATTATTCAATGTAAATTCAATGTAAAGTAAAATTCAATTCAAATTTTAAAGGGAGATGCCTCCAACTGTCTTGAGCAGAGCATGTTCTATGTGACAACAACATCTACATTGCAGTTGTAATAACAAAACCCAAGGTGATTCTGAATCTGGTTTCACACCAGCTAATAAGTGGATTCATTATAAGATGATGTGAGGTTTTCAATGTATTGTTGACTCAACTCTAAAATATCTATAACTCTGCAAAATGCGTCTCAGCTTGTTTACTAAGCGAGAAGTGTATTTTTAATGCATAGGTTTTGAAATTATTGCTGACTCCAGTTTTTCCAACAGCCTTTGTGGGGTATTTTAGTTACAATTGTTTTTTTGCCTTTATGGATGCCATTTTAATTTATCTCACTTTTTAATTTTTTTTTTTTTCTGTCAGAAAAATTTTTAAGTAATTCTGCAGAGCTGCTTTTCATAGACACTCAATATTTAAAAAAAAAAAAAAAAAAAGTGATAGAACATGTGTCAGGCATCTGCAATTCCTTCAGCATCATGTTTTCCACAATGATTTAATAGCTATTGAGTCTCCTCAAGTATCTTTGTTTCCAAGACCTATTTTATGGTAATAAATCATCCTGGCTGTAAAATTCTTGAAGTGATTCAGTAGGACAATCGTTTCCTTAGCACATTCCCTGAGAGATCATAGATAGAAATGGAAAAGTCCTTAACCAGGTCAGCTTTTTCCCTGCAATACCATGTGGTCAGTGCTGGAAGTGATAATGAAGTTGCCAGCATTTGTTCTGGTGAGCTGCAGGTCTCCAGTGTTCCCTGTTCATTTCTTGCTAATTTACAGTGAACTTTCTGTTAGAGGTTCTAAATCACACTGAGAAATGCTGAGCCAGATACAGAATTCAAAGATTTGTCATGGTGTAATGGAACTTTTCATTTTAAAAAAGGTCTGTCTCAGAATTCATATAAAAATACCAATTAAATTACCCAAGACTTTCTTAATTTCCTCTTCCATTTGCACCTGAGGGTGAGGGTGTTGCAGTCCTTGGCATACAGGTTGATTTAATAAACTGTCAGGTATGTGAGGGTGGTGATACCTGATCTGTCAGTCTCTGCAGGGTAGTTGTGCATCATGTAACCCTTTGTGGCTTTCTGAGACCTGGAAAAGGCTGTTTAAATTGGTCATTGCTTACTGGGAGCAGGCAAGGAGGGAATTCAGCTGAGAGTCTCTGAGGAGTTCTGTGTGTTAAGTAGCTCATCTAGAACATCAGGTGTGCAAAGAAAAAGGAGATGTGTTCTTGGTCAAAACTCTGGACATCTGGAGTTCCAAGTCAATAAACCAGCAGGTTAGAGAGTGATTCAGGGAGAGATGGTATCCCTTGACCTAAAGTGTGTATCTCTGTGAATTACTGCTGGTTTCTTTCTGTGATACTGAACATCAGATCTGGCTGCAATGTCTGTGGTTGCCCAGAGAAGCTGTGTCTGCTCCATCCCTGGAAGTGTCCAAGGCCTGGCTGGATGGGGCTTGGAGCTGGGATAGTGGAAGGTGTCCTTGCCCATGGCAGGGGGTTGGAACTGGATGGTCTTTAATGTCCTTTCAAATTCAAGCCTTTTTATGATACTTGAATTGGTCCCGTAGGTTTCATGCTGAGGACAGCAGTAAGTTCTGGTGTTAGTTCTTCACATAAGCATTTCCTTAAAATAATCAGGCTTTGGGATCTGGGATTCTTGATTCTCTTTCCTCAGAACAGGAAGTAAAGGTTTACAGCTTCCCCAAGGTTTAGGGCAGATTAATGTATAAAATTAGATTAAATCTCTTACATTTGTTTTGGAAAAGCGAGCCACACCTGCCAAACAAAAAATTCCATTTCAACTGTGCACTTTCATCAGGTGCTTTTACTGCAAGGCATGAACCTTCATTTTTTCAGTGATGTCCTTTAAAACAATCCAAAATAACTTCTGTTACAGTCATGATAGAGAACAAACTCTGCACTTAAAAGATGTACTCCAAAATTCCATCTATCCTGTAGGATCTTGGCAAGAGCTATGTCATGGCATTGTATTGATTCCAAAAAAAAACCAGTTGTACAATGCACAGAGACATATTTAGAGTTGGTAGAAGTATTTTCTGTCATAGCCCTGTTTAAATGGTTTGTTGGTTTTTGTGAGGCTGGTCTTAAAAGGGACCAGCTGATCAGAAGCTCTTTACTGGCTGAGGAGGCATTCTGCTAACTCATGTGCCTTCCACAAAGTGGCTTTGTCAGTCGTGTTTGTCACTTGCACCTGTGAAGTGAGGGCACCAGGGCTGCCTCAGATCTCAAGCACAACAATAAATACTAATATTTTAACTCTTCATCAGTAAATGCCCAATATCTGACCTCAGGAGGAGCTCACTTCTGGCTCATCCTTGAGCAAGTAGGTATCTTGG
This sequence comes from Phylloscopus trochilus trochilus, assembly GCA_016584745.2. NCBI lineage: Eukaryota > Metazoa > Chordata > Aves > Passeriformes > Phylloscopidae > Phylloscopus > Phylloscopus trochilus. Next base: position 3,866,737 of record WQNJ02000016.1, read on the forward strand.
AGCATATTCCCTTTTTTTTTTCTAAATGAGAAGGAGGGTTTGAAAAGAAAATCACAGACAGCAAGGGTAAGGAAAACCATTTTCCTCTTCAGGTGTCCCTTTTATTCTGAGAAGGTCCACAGGCTTGCATGGCATAAAAGGAGACAAACCCTGAAGAGGTCAGTGTTGGAAGTGAGGGGAGTAGCCATTCACACAGGCAGTGGATATTCAAAGAGAAACTCTCCATTTGACAGTGCTGTCTTCTAGATGACTTAGAAACATAAAAACACAAGTTGGTTTTAAAAGAGGGCTTTTAATTTATGTCAGATGTGAAAGTACCTGCAAGTTTAATGTGTGCTCTGCAGAAAAAGAGGAGCTTGCTAAGATGAGTTCTTAGATTTCCCTTTTGTGCCTTGTCTCTGTGGTGAGGTGGCTCCACACAGAAAATTCTGGCACCACCGGGGACACTGAGAACCTTTTATGTGTCTTTTGTAGGAGCAGTCCCTGTGCCAAGTGAGCTGTGTGCTGGAGTGATCTGTGTTACTCACTGCACTTCATGGGGCTAAAGGATGGTTTGTCAGTGTTTTGGATAATTGCCTCATCTCTGCCTGCAGTGAAGTGTGTCTGCATCTGAACAGATAATACATAAAATGCATTATACATGATATTAGTGCAGGAAATAGAAGCATCATAAATATATATATATTTAGTAGCATCTTAGCAATTTCAATTTTCGTAGTTTCCAAGCAATGTTTTCTCTCTTCATAAGATGAAGGAGTGCTGCTTCAAATCTGTATTCAGTATGCCCATATGAAAAGGAATTTGCTTTTAGATAAAAATGTAGGACTTTCTTCTTCTTTCCTGTTTTCTTGCCTCTGAAATATTATATTCCTTTTATGCTGTATGCGTACAGAGGAGGAGATAATGGGTGAGATACAACATCAGGAAAAAAGAAAGTCTATACAGCCCAGAATTAACACTTAAATCTACGTGGAAAACCTTGTTGGAGCGCAAAATGGATTTAGGTTTTTTAAATGAAAGAATCATAGGACACAGAGATGGAGCCTGGAGATCTGTGTGTTCTTTGTGCTTCTCATCTGTTGAATAAGCTTGGACAAGCTGCTTTGCATTTTCCTGCTTCATTTCTCCTGTCAGAGATCTCTGTGTTTTACTTGCTGTTGGTAAAGTACTTGAATTAGTATTATCATGACTTCCCTAAGCTTTCTTAAAATCCATTTCCTCCTCACTTAGGCTTTCCTAAGGACAAGAATAAACAGATTTTTTTTTTTTCCCAAATGCTATGGATTGATTGATATTCTGCAGCTGTTGAAGGCAGTCTTTCACTGATCCTTTCTGCTGTCTGAGCATCCACTGAGCAGCTCTAAATCCAGAGTCCTGTTGGGTACATTGTGTCTCTAATTCTCTTAGGAACGTGGTCTGTCAAGAGGTGTTCTTCATTGTAATCAGCAGCCTGGAGTTTCCAACCTCCTCGTGTAACCAGAACTTCACAGGCTGATCTTGCAGAGAAATCAGCCAGAGCCTGGAGCACTGTGTGTGGGTGGCTGACCTGGGTGATGCTGGAAACTCAATTTGCATCCCCCAAAAACACTGCCAGGGTATCAGTGTTCTCTGCTGCATCCTCAGGAGTGTGGCACAGCACTTCAGCACTTGTGCACTTCTTCACCAAGTCCTCAGAAGTGCAGGACTGATGTTCCTGTGTCAAACTGGGAAACAGTGAATGTGAACCTCAGTGCAGGGAGACATTCTTGTCCTCAGGTGCTGCTGCTACTGCTGCTGCTGCAAATACGTGCAGTGAATTCAAGCAGGAATGTGAGGGTGTGGATGCAGTGGTTAACCAGGAAAGTGCATCGATCCTGCTCAGCCAAGTGTTGCAGAAATTTAGTTTGTAGATGTTAAATCGGTTGCCCTTAGAAGAAACCCCTCTCCAGTGAAACGTCCGTGCTCAGAAGCAGCTGCCACACTGCTGGGCAGCTCTGCCTTCTCCATTTAAAACGTTTCCAGCATCCTGGCAGGCATCCCAGGGACGGAGCTGAGGAAGTGGATGGTGTAAAAGCAGAACTCTTTGGGCTTTTTGTTCTGCCTCGATCCGTCAGCCTTGCTGCGACTGTGCTGTGACAGAGCATCTGCATTCCGCGTCTGGAGACGCGGAGAGCGAGCTCCTGAAGGATGGCTGCTCATCCCTGTGCTTCCGTTTCAGGGGTGTTAAAAGCCCTGCAGGCTGTACACAAGCGAGCTGTAATTTATTTTAATTAAATACAATAGCTGCATGCACGCTGCAGAAGGGATAAGACAGGGATTCCCCCACCTCTGATTTATCGTCTTGCTGTTTGGATTTCTTTGCCATTGTCTTCCCACTCACAGATTTATGCAGGAATGTCTCATCCTCTCCCTCCTGTGCTGTCAGCAATGGCATCTGTCTTTCAAAATACAGTTTTTCTTAAGTTTTTCTGTTGTTGAGAAGGCATTCTTGCTGTGTATAGCAGAGCTGTCCCTGCCTTCCTGACGCACACGCGCACCTGTGCAACATCTATTTTAATCAGAGAGCTACAGGAAGCAAAATCCCCATCCCTTGGATGCCTTCTCGTAGCTGATTTTTATTTTTTGAATTATGGAGCTGGGAGTACCCACCCTGGGGCTGGCAGGCAGCCTGGCAGGAAGCTGGACAGACTGGCCTGCCGGCCAATCTTGTTGCCTTTTATAGAGCTTTTTGGTGAAATCAGCACGTTTCCACGCAATTGGTGCTTTGCAGTGCAAAATTGTTGTGTTTGGGAGGTTTTTGGGCGGCTCTGGTTTTAGTCTGCAGCTTGTGACTTTGGGAAATGGTTGACTAATTTTAATAATTACTAGAGATGATTTTGTGAGAAGAGAGGAGGTGTTTCTGTGGAAGGAAATCCTTTTGGAATAATGTTTCTCAGGTGGTGTGAGGGGTTGCCTGATGTATGACACTATTGGGGTAGGTGAGTTGGCTGGCAGGGAGCTCACAGACCCCATCCACAGCTCTTGCATGACAACTCTTTCTGATCAAATTGCTGCAAAGTGTTTTTTTCTTTGAATGGCTTACCTGGGGGAAATCCAAACCACGTAGGCTGTGGATCTCCCTCCCACCTCTTTTGGTAGGGCAGAGTAAGAGCAGTCAGTGGGGAAACACAACCTGGAGAAGCAGCAGAAGGGTCTGGGTCTGCAGGGCAGTGTGTAGCTGCTCTCCATCTGCACAGTTGTGCCTGGTGCTCCATCAGGAGTCATGGGACTCTGGCCTTTGGGTCAGGAACTGCTGGGAGGAAGCCAACTTGCATTCCAAGGTTGAAGGTTTTGAATGATGTTGGCATTTTCTGGACTTCTTCAGCATCTGATGCAAAACCCCTCAAACCCACTGGCACAGCAGAACCATGTGTCCAGCACTTGAGACAGATCAGGCTGATCTTGAGTGTACTTTCCCTCTTGGTTCTCTTCAATAAATGAATCTGCCTCCTTGGAAGGTTCTTTAGATTATGAAGTATTTCAAGGCTCTGAGTTTGCAATGAATCACAAATTAGCAGTTCCTTAAAAATAATGTCAAGTAAAATCGGTCTGTGCTTAAATTGTTGCTGCTTTCAGAGTAAACAAGAATGTGACCTGGATTCTCAGAAGCAGCCTGTGTTGTTGTGGCCTTTGAGTATTCCTTAGAATGGATGTGATGTTTACACAGACATAAATAATCATCTGGATAATTTTGCTGAGCTGCACTTAAATGGAGTGCCATCCACTAGGGAGGGATATATTTAAAAGTACAAAAAGACCTTATATGTTTAGGTTTTGTTGTTGGCTGTTGGAGCTCCAATATTTGCACAGTCGCTGTGTGAAAGCTGAGTGTATAAATCCTGCTGGAAGAGAACTGGGATGATAACAGAGAGCACCAGTGAAAAAATAAATAGGAAAATTCTCCTATTGTGTAATTAGTTTGAATAAGTTTAGTGGTTCTTGTGTACACGGAGGGTAACTTCGCAGGATCCCATCCAGGTACACAACACATAAGTAGTTCCTCAGAAATCAAAGGAAGTTTAATCTTATAAAACTTCTATAGTGGAAAGTGTGGCCTTTTTATCCAGAGGCTAAGCTGGTTAAGCAAACATCTAATATTGACTTTATTTCTTAGTCTGGCTTTGGGTGTGAAAAGTATCTCTACCAAAATGAAACATGCCTGTTTTTTTAAAAAAATGTATTTATCTTCCCTCCAAAAAAAGTGTGTGTGCCATGAGCCTTAGCAAAAGGTGACTCTTTTTACTCCCTTCGTGCTTTCTGTTTTCTCCCTGTGCTCTGCTCCAGTGCTCAAGGTGCACAGGGAAACTGAGGTCTCATAACGGGGCTGTTGTTAAATAAAACTGCACTGAGATTCAGCCATTCAGGGCCTGCAGGAGTCAAGTCTGCAGAATGGTTTTTTCCGTACCCAAAAAGCGTGAGTCAGATTTTGCTTAAGTGAGTCAAACCTGTCCTCGGATTCGTTTAAGACACTCTAATGGATGCATGAATTAGGACCAGTATTATTACTGTGCACAGAAATGGCTTCTGAAGCTGATTTAGTTTGCACTGTCCCCGTGAGTGCCAGGGGAGACGGGGTGGACAGAGGTGATGAGGAAGTGCAGCAATTCAGGTTTGCCTGGGAGGTGAGGAAGGGCTGGGAATCCTCCTGCAGCAGGGAGGGTGGACAAAGGTTTCCCTTTAGTTCATTGCTCTCTTGAGAGTCACCCAGGGCTTGAGAGGAGGTTAGTGTGAGTGTGCTCATCCTGAGGGATGCTGCTCAGCTGTGCCTTCCTCCTGACAGCCCCACAGACACGAGGCTGGACATTGTCCCTGCGACTGAAAAGAACTGCGGCAAAACCCTACTCAGTTTATCCCTTGGGAGATGTGTTGGGCTTCCAGACACCGCTCTCAAAACCAAAGCAATGTTCTCCTAATGCCTTCCTGGAAATAAATGCCTTTCTCCATGCTTTCCATTCCTTATGCCAACATTCCTGTGCATAAAGCTGTCCTCCCAGGTCAAGTGTCTGGAGCTGCCACCCTTCACCAGGATGTGACTCCCGCATGGTTTGCTGGCTGTGTCATGCAGGAACACTCCCTTTCCTCGGAAGGAACTACATGGCCATTAAACCTCGAGCCACAGGCACCCTCCAAGTCTGTTTCTTCTCCTCTCTTCCCGTGTTTAACCCTCCCTCTGAGAAATCTCTCTTTGGATTGTGACTTTTTGACTGGGAAGTGAATTTGATGGCTCCATTCTCAAGTGTCGCTGTTTGACGGGCCGCAGTCAACAAACATCCTAATATTGTGCTCAGAAAAGTGACTAATCCCTCCTGTGTTGAATGAACTGGTAGACAGGCATGCATTTATTTTCCCTATTCATCTGTGTAATCAGCCTAGAAGGAATTTTTTAAATTTGCTTTTTTTCCCCTGCAGTTTTTTTGGTGGGGGCCCAGGGGGAGTGAGTGATGGAATTCAAGTGTAGCAGTTGAAAGATTTCTGCCATTACTTACTTGTGGTACAAAGATGGGTTGGCAGCATCAGATATGTGATGTGCACAATCCCTTGTAGGTCCCTGGATGGTTTTAATTCTTCTGTAACTCAAACCAGCACTGGGTTGTCTTCACTTTCAATGATGAAGGTCATGTTTTTGAAATTTATTTGGTTTAGATCATTCAGATCTTCATTATCTTTCCTAAAAGGTTTTGATTTATAAGTTGATGATTGTAGAAGAGTGGAATTCAGGATTCCAGCAGCAATCCTGTAATTTTTTTTTCCTTTAGTTTAACTTTGGCAAAGTTTTGTGAAACACAGAGTGTTTAAAAGGTGTTCTGTACTTTTTTTACTCCTTTTCTGTCTCGTTCCTGACTTGTTCCATCTATGTGAGTGTGTGACTCTGTTACCTTCCTTCATCTCCAATCTGCCAGTAATTTCTGAGTTAATTAGCAAGAAGCTGACAGCAACAGGTTTGAGATTTTTTCGTGCTGAGATTTCGTTTTGGGAAACTCTGTGTTCCAATTGGAGAAAGTATCTTTTGCCTGAGGGAATTCAGAAGTCTGCTTCCCTGTCATGCTGACCTGCAAAGCTGTTTCTCTCTGTGATGTTCATGTAAATTTTTATTTCTAAGGAATTTAACAAGATTCACCATTGTCAGCTGCCTCTCTCTGACAGCTGCTCAAGGATGTAGTTTAAAGTAAGCCTGTAATTTTTTTGGCACCTGTAGCTGAGTAAGATAAACCCAGTCCTGATCCATACCAATAATCTAGTCACTGTTGTATGGGTGCAGAGTCTCCCAGAAGGTGTTTTGTGTACATGAGTGCTGTATCCTATTCCCTGCAGATGGCTAGGGATGCTGGAGTGACTCCAGAGAAGATAGGTTTATAATCAGCACTCACTTTTATTCAGGATTTTGCACCACTTCCTGGACAGTATGATAAACAGTTACTTGACAAGAAAGAGATCTTTTTATCTTGTTTGGAATCTTTCTTGGGGTTGCTGCCCCACATACTAAAGACAGATCTGGCTGTTTTGATGTCCAGGAAAATGCTTGAGGATCTGGTGTTTAAAGACTATGAGAAACCACTTTCGGGAGCACCAGTTGTATTTTCAACCACATTATATTATTGCTCAGCTCTCCACATGAGGCATGTGCCATGTCTACTCAGACAGTACAGAGAAATCTATCTTCGTTGAATCTGTGTGTCATTTTTAAATACAGGAATAAAATCACATTGTTCTGAGACACTGGAGAGTATCACAAACCCCACGTATAAAATTCGCCCAGTTGATTCATATTTTGATGCTGCAGTGTGTGAAATAGAATTGAGGTTTCTGACCCCTAAGAAAATGAATTGCCATTATGGTTTTGTTGTCTGCACACGTAAAGTCTGTGTTTCACCAAGTGTTTGTCAAAAGGGAGTAGAGCCCTTCAGTATTTAAAAGAGGGCATCACATTAAAACTGAGCTCATACCACAGTGTCTTTTTTCTCTCTCCCTTTTTCCATTTTTGGGTCAGATGATTCAGGTTTTCCTCAGTGCTTTTAACCTTTTGCCATCTGAGGGAGCTGCTCAGGGGACAGCAGAGCTGTGAGGCCATCACTGAAAAAAATGCCTCTGCTGGGAGGGCTCTGTTTCACTATCTCACAATGTTTGCTTTCAGTTCTTAGCCCTTTGTTGCTCTCTATTTTTCCTCAGCACTCAAGTGGCATCCTGGTAAATGGTAAAAAAAAAACATTCCTGTTTTCTTCCACCTCTAACACTTTCCCCTTCTAATATAGAAATCCATGTGTGAGATAGAGGGGAAAAAAAGGGCTTGTAGTTCATATAATTTACCACCTTTTCATTGAAATGTAGACTTAATTGCTGGCAACAGAGAAAAAACCCAGACCATTACTGTTTCTTACTGTCATTTGGACAAAAATTTCCATACCTTGCTGGATGTTATATCATAAAATCATCCTCATATTTTGTTCTCCAAATAATAAAGTGAATGAACGCTTTAACTTTCTTTGTGAAATGCAGGAGAGAATTTCCAGTGCACTTGTGGGCTGTCATTTAATATTTTGAAATACATTTTAAAGCGTTCACAGGGGTGTGCAAGTGTACAAGAGTGTGTAGCAGTGAGTAGCTGGATTATATGGAGGCAGAGTGGCAGAGATGGCAGAAATGTATTTGAAAACACTCTCCAGATAGTTCATGTGGTTCTTGTGCAGTACAGAAATTCTTCACTGAGCAGACCTGAAACAATGATTGTGTTTGAAAAGCAGAGGCTAAATTCTGATTTTAAAATGGCTTTACGTCCTCACGAAGACCAAGTATTTTATCTTGTTTTGAACATCATAAATCTGCCAAAGGCAACAGAGTTGGAACAGAACGCACATTGCTGCAAGTGAAAGCTGAATTTCGTCCTTCTTGTTCCGTGCTTTTTAGTCATGTGATAATCTTTCCATAAATCGTGCACTTGAAAGCTTGTCTTACTTCCTGCTTTTACCAATCAGATCATGTAAAATGCAGATGAGCCCAGCTTCTGGTTTATTAAAGCATAAGCAGAGCACCCCCTCTAAATCCCCTTTGGACACACCGGCCCTGTTTTCCCCTCACTTGAAAAGAAGGACAGCAAGAATGACAAACTTTGACTAATAAAGCGGAGTTTTTTCGGTCTCCTCCCATTCTTATTCTGACCTGTACTTTGCTTTCGTTATAAAGCGAATGTAGAAATGACCCTGTGGGAGTGGTGAAACTGCAGCAGAGAAACAAAAACTATTTCGATTCATCCGAAAGCTCTTCATTCGCTTGCTCCTCTTTTTATTAACGGCTCGAAGCGTGCAGCCTGTCTTGTTCTGACTACGTGTCTGTCAGCAAGAGCAGAGGTAATTCTTCATCTGTCTCTTCCCTTTTAATAGTGCTCTAATTTTGCCAGAAAAGCTATTTATATCTTTATGATTATCTGTTATTTTAACTACTGTAAATATGTGCATAGAGCTGCCTGATGGGCATGGTCTGTCGATCTGGGCAAGCTCCTTTTCCAGTAACTTTTATGCTTTTTTTGAGTGAAGAAGGGGGGGGGGGGGGGGGGGATAGATTCAGATCCGTGTTTTACAGGTGGAAATGCCAGCTCTCTTCACTGGAGGTTGCAAAGCAGCTTCCAGCAGACACCAGCAGCCAAAATTTAGTCTATAATGGGTTTTTGTTTTAATCATCCACGTCTACCACGGTGAACATCTCTGTGCTGTTGGTGTTGCCAGCACTTTCATGTTAGGGAAAGTACATTGCAGTAAACTGATGAGCAAGTTCTTGTTGCTGTTTGCTCTGGCGGGGTAGGATATTTTTAGAAAGTCGCTTCAGAAGTGTAGAACTTCCTGATACTTTTTTGTTAATTCTCTTCCAACTGAAAACGCGGGACTGGCAGCGTTTAAACTCCGAGAGGATCGCTCTCCCAAGGCATGGGAAGTCAGTGTTCCTGGTCCCTGGCTGCGAGTGCAGGTTGTTAGAGTTATGAGACCAGAGGTATGTTAACGACCAAAGAAAAGTTTGGTTTGGCTGGTGGCTGAAGCAGCACTGGCAAAAAATTTGCCTCTTAAATATCGCCGGGTAATTTCGTGCTCCTTAACGCCTTTGCAAGGTTTTTTGCGTGGGGGAAGGAAGGAAGGAAGGACAAACGGAAATCCTTTAGATTTGGCTGGTGCTACCTTAGATAGCCACTTCTGGAGCTGTTCCAGAAATCTTACTGGGTGTATTTCTATGTTCTTCACGTGAAATATTTCCCAGAGCGCTAATCCTGGAAGGTCTTGGTTCTTCTTGCTTGTGTAGCACCGGCAAACGTGGTGACTCTGAATGTGTGTGTGTGCTGTAAGGAGAAGTGGTGGCTCCATGGGAAATGGCAAGATGACAAGTTGAAAGAAAGAAGGACCCTCTGGTTACGTGCCCTGGTTTTAAAAGAATATTGCCAAGTGCTTAATGATATGTGTAAGTGTGGCTTCTGATGTTTGCATTAATTTTCGTGGTTGCAGTATAGGTCAGTTTGTCTCTGAAAATGTAGATTTTCTGAAGTGCTCAGTGAACTCTTTGTCAGTCCAAGGACTTGGAAGAACAGCAGTCAAGCATATTGAGCAAGGAAAATGTACATCAGAACCCTTGAGTTAAAGGTTAAAATCAGAGTTCTCTGCCTGTGTTTGGGCATGTGATTGCATTCTTGCATGTTGCAGCTTCCTATTTGGAAAATCAGGATTAATAATACCTCTTGGTAGATGTGGTGCTTAGGGACATAGTGTAAGTAGTGGTGGACCTGGCAGTGATGGGTTAATGGTTGAATTAACGATCTTAGAGGGCTTTACCAGTCTTAATGATTCTGCATTTGTTTTTCCTTATGTGAAGGAAACGGAATTAATTCATTACTGTTGTTGTCCCAACATAATCTCTAAGAATCAAGAATTGCTACAGCCAGGAATTCTTCCAAGTGACCATAAAGGTTTGACAAACAAGACAGGATAAGTTACAATTAATGGTTAAACTCTTCCTAGAGCAGCTCATGCCAGTACTCTGATTGCTTCTGTTGAGTTGCAAGCTGATTAGAGCCTAAAATTAGGTTTGTTGAAGAGCAAGAAGAGTTTACATGAAGGGTAGTCATTACCATCAGCTAAATAAGTTTTTATTTAAATTATAATTGTGCAGTAATACGTGGTAGGGGGGTTGGAACTTGGTGATCTTGAAGTCCCTACCCAACCTGACACCTTCAGTGGCCAACCCAAGATAACAAAATTCTCATAAATAGATTAGCTGGCATGGCAGTTGTGTTCAATGATTAGCTGCATGTGGTTTTTTAAAAATTCTTTTTAATGTGTGTTTCTCCAGACTTAGGAAATAAGTCAGCTCTTTGAAATTTGGATTTCAGCCTCTTTGCTCAGAAGCTGTGAATGTGCTAACATACATTTACTGAGTGTAAGAAGCTGACTAAGTAGAAATGCAGTATACAGTAGGTGAGCAAGGTGATACTGTCTTTTCTTGCTCTATTTAAGATGGGATTTAAAGTGATTAATCAGTGAATTGTTTTTAAAATATTTGTAGTTTTGCCACCCATTTCCAGCTTGTTAAGGGAGGAAGGGTTGTCCTCATTCTTGCTAAGAATGGACATGAGAGGAGCAGTTTTCCTCTCCCTGGATTGCTGGGTCATGCCTGGGATAGACTTGGTGTCCCTGTTGTCAGTAAAACTGGGGGGTAATACATGGAGTTGTTCACAGGTTCAAAAATTCTTCACTGATTCTAAGCCCCTGTGAAAGCAAGAGATGGAAACTTCTGTAATAATTTGTGCCAGTGTTCTTGAATATTAGAACCAAAACTTTGCAATGAGTTTGCCACCTACATGGCAGCTGAAGAACCTGCCTATATTTTGTCCTTTCTTTCAACCCTCTGCTTAACCACAGCACACATCAAAGTATTACCAAAAAACTGAGCGTAGGAATTAATATTTGAAGAGCGTTATCCATAGATGACTTCATGTTTATTCCAGTCTTCCTTATTTTGAGGTTCTGAAATGCTTTCGTAACTTTTTCCATTCACATCCCTGCCTTGAATTGGAGCCGTGTTGAAAATGATTTTGCATTCTCTTAACAAAAACTTCCAAAATTTACATCCAGCTCCAGCAAGACTTTACTGCTGTAGCCCTTTTTTTTTTTTTTTCCTAATCTGCAGAAAGGAGCAAATGAAAATAAATAGAAGCTGGCATGTTTCTTCTTGTGCAGTTTTATTGGTGTGCATGTTTGTTCATTTGTCTCTTCACTTGTAGAATTCCATGATCTTACAAAGTGGTTTGCGGTTTGGTCTGAATTGGTGAGACTTTCCTGTTTTTCACATTTCAGCCATTTCTGACATTTTCATGCGATAGAAACAATGCAGCAGAGGAGCCACTGTTCTTTTGAAAATAGCCATTAGATACATTGATGCCATCTCACTGTTTTGAGAAGATTTAAGGAGTATCTTGATGGATTTTTGAGCATATTTTAATGAGGACCTTTTGAGGCCCATTCATTTGTATTTCCATGTCCAGTTGTTGAATGCTAACAGAGTGACAGATATATCCCAAAATGTGGATTTTATGCACAAAATACATCCTCTGATAAGGATGCCTGCAGCTCTTGCTGATTTTTATGTGGAATATTTGGGTTGATGCTTTCAAGGGTTTACCCCTTACCTACAGTCACGTTGTTTTCATGCTTTACCTTAAAATGGGGGAGAATTTGGCTGTATCCTAAGCATGAGACTGAGCAGTGGAGCAGGGTTTGATCAGACCTATGTGACTGCTGGAACGTGGATTTGAGCGTGATGGCACAGCCCCAGCTGTATTTTCTTTTAAAAGCAGCACTCTGTGCTGTACAGGCTGTAACAACAATAATACTCTGAAGCAAGAGGTCACATTGATCCGCACTGGAGTTCACTGGTCCTCAGACTTCAGCTGAGGTCAGTAATGAACTAAAACAACCTTTCCAGCCTTTGCTTTTCCTAGTAATGGTGCCAGTGGAGGAGCTGGGAACGGCCTCCTGGAGTTTTCAGGGAAACTCATTGTTCACATAAACCCTCAGAAGGAATTTCCCTTCCTTCTTGGCCTGCTAGGTATGCAGTGAACCATACAGTTTGCTTTAGCTACATACCATCTGCATTTTATTTTTGTTTTGTTTACTGACTTTTCCACCCTCCACAGTATCACTGTGTTGTTCTATAGCCCACCTTTCTCAGCAGCCTGGGATTCGCTGCTGGTATCATAAAAGTTGTTGGTCATGGAAAAAATGGAAATAGGTGTAAATGTGCCTTCAGGGAAATGGGCACAAGTGCTTTGGGTTGTTTTGGGGCTGCAGTTTGCCTGGGGGGCACGTGTGGTTACCTAACTTGTGCTGCTGGACCCTCTGTGTGCCGGCACCTGCGCTCCCAGGAGGGCATCGCTCTCTTGAGGATGAAAGCGGCTTCTTGCTTGTCTCTCTGCAGAAGATCTAAAGCTGATGGCCCTGCAAGAACAACCCCAGCAGCCCCCAGGATGCCAGGAGTCCTCTGCTGTTACAGCTGGAGCGCTCCGGTGCGCGCAGCCAGGCCGGTGACACCCGTGTGCAGACCTTGGGGTGGTGACACCGCGGTGGCCGAAGGCCAGAGCAGCCCTGTTGCCTCTGGTGGTGGAGGCTTTGTGCAGGGACACGAACTGCTGTGTGCAAGCCCTCGAGGCTCAGGTGCTGCGTTAAGAGGAGCAGGGCCACGTTGCTCTGGGATCCAGGCTGGATCCGTGCCTCTCGGAAATGCCACGGCCAAGGCAATAAAACCACCCAAAGATGCCGGGAGCTGGCTTTGCAAAGAATAGCATTGTTATGGATGGTTTTTCATTAACTAGGTTACTCCAGCTTCCTGTTATCAGACATATTTGAGAGTTGACTGTGCTGTATTGTATCAGAGTTCCTTTCTCCTGCTTCATGGTCCAGAAGTTCGGCTTTTCTTTTGAGATAGCATTAAGCTGTTTATTCAGTATCCCTTGTGATCCAAACATGGCCACATTGTTTTGGGACACAAATCTTACAGTATCACTGCTGTCACTGTATGAGCGTCTTCAAAGCTGAGTGAGATTGAACAATTGGTTAATGTTCAGTGAGCAAAATTTCCTTTTTCTGTACAGAACTTGCATCCAGCAGCAATGTGATGATAGGGCTACATGACCACATTTAGTAAAATGGTCTCCTACTAAGGGTTCTTGCTGTTAAATAAATCAAAACATGCTATTTCACTGGGTGACTTGTGGAAAATTAAGTAAAAGTTTTATAATTGGAGCCTCTGCAAATGCTGAATAGCACATCACAATAAAATCGTTCAAGTCTCCTTACATAAATTGTTTATATGATGCTAATCCTTTTTTACAATGAAAAGAGCATTTGGGGGCTTTTTTAGTATGGGTGATTTGTATAATCTTGTAGTTACTTACGCATTTGACTTCCATGGTTTGGCTGGCAAACCTACTGACAGTTCTTAAATCTGAAGCTCCTACCTGAGCCCAGTTGGAAGTTTTTTGTGTGGAATACTTCTCAAATCTCCTGTTACAGCTGCAGAATAATCTGGATTACACTGACTGTGCAAAGGAAAAAGATTACACAAAATGCATTTTGTTACCAGTCTTTCCAGAGTGAAATTTCATCCTTCTTGCAGTGCTTTTGTCCCCAACATTCGGCTAATGGTCCTTTCCTTTTCACTTGCTCACCAAGTCCTAAATCTTCGTTCTTGAATGCTTGCATGTTGAAACCTGGGAGAGACCTTCAGTAACCTTAACCTTTCCTTGCCATGGAGAGCAGCCAGCGCATACCAAAGCACTGGTGGAGAGTTCGGGATGCGATGGCCAACGCGCGCTCGCTGTGCTGGGAGTGAAATCCCTGGGCTTGGCTGGAGGAATTTAACCCAAGAGCTCCAGATCTCTGCCATTTCTTGTGGAGGAGGACATCAAAAGGGACTGGTTCTCAAAGGATTAAGTTCTCAAGGTTTTAGAATACATAAAGCAGATTGATTCACGTGTGCAGTGCTGTGACCTTTAACACGTTACGTGAACGTGCGTGGGCTGGGGGAGGCTCGAGGCTGAGCTGAGGTGGGGTGAAAACAGAATTTAGGGCTGACCTAAAGTCTGCACTCAAACTCTGGGGAATAGAACGATGTACTGAGAGCAGCACGGTTGGGTGGAAGTACACGGTCAAACTTTCCCTCAAATCTGGACAGTAAATAGGAACACACTGTCTCTTTTGGTGACCTTTCTTCAGGTTGCTCCATATCCTTGCTCTTTCCAAAGAGGAGCTCACAAGGAAATAAATAAGGTGCCACTGACTGTGCCAGAGTGAATTTGCTTATAGACACATGAGCATGGATGGTGTTATGAAATGGAACAAGGCGGGTGTAGGGAATTTTCGGATCCCAAGACGAAAATAATTTCGGAGAAGTATAGACAAGTTTGAAGCATTAGCAGTAGAAGCAAAAGTTGGTAGGCCTTTTCTTCTTTTTTTTTTCCTGCCACCCAATTTCTTACCCTTTGGCAGCAGTCAAGCGTTTTGTTTTGTTTTGTTTTTTTTCTCCATGAGAATCAAAAAACATGAACAAGCCTGCATGGATTTTTATAACATGATACTCACATCATGGGATCACAGAATAATTTAAGTTGGAAGGGACTTCATGAGGTCTCCAGTCCAACCTCCTACTCAGAGCAGGATAAGCTTTGTCTGGCATTTACCTGGTAATGTTGCTGCAAATGAAATTTTAGAAGTAGTTGTGATTATTTAGTCATTCTAGTGCAAAAATACGTGGCAGAATAAAGGCCACTGGACAATGCTGTGGAGAGAAGACAATTTCCGAAAAGCAGGTGGTTTTGGGAGATGCAGGCAGCAAGGATAAAGAGAAGATCAGACACAGAAATAAGGAATTTATTTTAATTGATCATCACTGTACTGATTTTCGTCAACTACCAGAAATGGGTTTAATTAACCTATTAAGTATTGGGGCCTTTTGCCCCATATTTATCCTTAATTCAGGCTTGGACCCTGCTCTGGTGCAGGATTTGTGCAGTGGGATGGCTGCAAACAGAGGCAGAGTTGGTGCAGAAGTTGGGAGAGTGTGAATGGCAGGAGGACATGTGAGTTCCCCTGTTCCAGCAGAGCTGTGATTTGTACTGGACTCAACTGGACTGCACTGGAATTGCTGGAAGAATTGGGAGATCTCCTGACAGGTCCTTACCTAGCAAAGTGTTTTGTGCCTGTCAGTAATTCACATGGAATTAGGATCTTGTGCACTGAGGCCTTAATTTTTAGTAACAGTTACTTCTGAAATTCCTCTGTGAACTGAAAGAACAACAGTAAAATAATTATCAAAAAATTATATGTCTTCTAAAAATGGGATTTCCTGACTTCGTAATTAGACAGAGTGGACTGACTTCAGAGTCTGAGGATTCCCAGTGAGGACCAGGGACCATTATTGCTAAATTTAAATGATACTTGAACTGAAAACAATGTGACACAAATGTTGGACCTGGAAAGAAGTGGAAGGATGATTTTTTTTGGTTTTGTGTGTAACTTAACAGAGCTAAGGAGAGAGTTAATTCCTGGGTACCAGCTGAGGCCAGTGGAGGGATGTGGGTACATGTACTTAGGGAAAAAAAATTATATGACAAATCTTAGAAATATCCAGCACATTTGGAAGAAGAGGAGTTCAGATAAGCCCCTTTGAAAAGCAGGAAGTTGTGCTTGTTAAAATCAGTCCTTGCTGTGAGCTGCAGGCCTCAGCACTGCTTGGCACTATGGCTCGTCCAAGGAATATCTTGGCACGAGCTGGGCTTGACCAGGAAATGATTTTTTCTGGAGCTTAGTGTTGAGGGGAAGCAGCTTCGCTTCTCTTTGAAGGCACGTCTGGGGAAGGTGTATCACAAATGACTCTGCCTGAGCAAGTTGATAAAAGCTTCTCTGGGTGACAATAAATGTTTTCAGCTTTGCCCTAAGCAGCCACTTCCTTTGAAGTTCCTGTAGTTCCATTATATGATATTTGCAGTGCTGGGAGAAGTACCTCAAACACGTTTACAAGGCAACTTCCATGTTACAGAAAACTCCCAGAAGGTGAGAGAAAAACCTTTATAGAAAAATGAGGACCCTATTCCCCGGAGCAGATTTACAAGTTAAAAATTTCATTTATGAAATGTTTAATTTCTATGTCTATGTTTTCCTGTGCAACCTGTCATTTCCCCGTGTTAGTAAAATCTTTGCCCCTCCTAATTCAGGCTCACCCTGCAGAGGAATTTTACTTCTCTTTCCATCAACCCATCACAGGAGGGGAAATAAAGAGAATATCGAAACTGAATTATGAATTAGTTGTCAGGGCAGATAGAGTTAAAAGGGAGCATCTGAGAGAATGTAAGGTTTTAATCCTACGCTAATTGTAGTGGTAGTGAGTAAAAATGGGCTGTGGAGTAAAGGCTTTATTAAATAATATTCTTAGGTGTTGGTTTAAGTTGGGTCTCTAATGTGTAGGAAAACTGATTGAGGGATTAACAGTACAGAAGAGACTGAGTCTTTCACACACAGCAGAAATGGGCGGGGTTTTAGTCAGAAATGGGCAGCTTTTTTCTTCCCTTTTCCATTCAGTTGCATCTTTTTCTGGGAGATGTGTCCTATCATGGAGTTTAATCTGCAGGACAGTGTGCTTTACATCTGCTTAAGGTTCCAGCATGCTCTACTTCAAATCTTCCATGGACAGGAGATTACAGCAGCTGATACCCCTGTTATTTGGCACCCAGATGCAGCAGGGATGGGGTGGATAAAGGCAGTGTGGAAGCAGGAATCTGTTTCTAATCTGTAACAGATACAGCCCCAGAAACAGTGATGGGTAATAGCAGTGAGGTGTTGTTAACAAAATGTCCTTCAGTTAAAAGGCAAATACCCCTTCAGACCTCTGCTTCTGCCCTGGGAAACAGCTGTTGGCATTAACAGAGGGGTGTTGGGGCACAGACAGTTTATAGGAATCTTACACAACCTCCAAGTAAATATTCAAACTGGGTGTAGCAGCGCTGACTGGATCAGATGGGAGGCCAGCACTCAGGCGATGTGGAGCCTGCTTTTATCTTGGAGAGTCATCCTGTTACTTCAGCACACCACTTACTTTCTCTGTGCATTAGCCTCCTGATTTTTGCAGAGTAAATCCAAAGGTTTCAGTCTATCAGTTTGAGTGAGGAGAAACACAAGGATGTAGGGGTGGGAAGGGTGGGTTTGGCTCAGCTCTGTTGTTCATCAGTACAAAGGTAACATGAAAGATAGCTTTCAGAGACAACAGGTGCTGAGGAATCTACTGAATTCATGTGGCACTTTGGGGTGGGAAGTAAACACAATTTTATTTATTTATTTATTTAATTAATTAATTCTGAAAAGTGAGATTTATCAGAGAATTCACAGAATTAAATGAAGGGGTTTCCTGTGGAGGGTGATTGAGTAACAGCCATAGCTGTCAGGCATGGGAATGCTAAATGAGAATTGCAGGTAGGTAGGTGGATAAACAGGGACAGAAGCTGTAATTACTGCCTGCTGGTTGGAAAGCACCCTGGTGCTCTCCAGGCCTCCCCGGTGCAGCCCTGCGATGCCAACCCACTGCAGAGGAGCCACAGCTGGGTGCCAGCGATTCATATCCATTTTGTGGAGTGGCTTTGAGATCTTCAGATGATAGAGCTGCTAAGTGGTGTTATGAATGATTCAGAGCTTCTGGCTCCTGTTGCCGTACATGGATCATCAGGCTGTCTTCCTCTGCCATTTTAAAATAATTGTCTGAATGACCTGAGTATCTTCGAAGTAGCTTGAATTTGCGCTCAGGCGCTGGCTTTGGAAGCGAAGTCTTTCATCTGATACACTTAGTGTTAATTTTGCTTCTTTAATGGGATTCTTTTTACCCGGATTTACATGATTCAGCTTGCAGTCTGTTGGAGGTGATGTTCTCTCGCAGTGATAAATTTGCCCGAGCATCTCCCAGGATGTGTTGGGAGACACGTAGGTAGCTGTGCGTGTGCCATCCGCTTCCACGGGCACACCAACAATGAGGGGTTTGTTCGGCTGTCGCCCGAACAATACTTGGGAAAAGCTCGTGTCCCGCCTGGCTGTCACTTCTGTTGTTGTACTTTGGCTCTTGGTGACATCATTTGGTGGCAGCTAAATGAATTTTATTAATTAATTGTTGGATGCTCTTTGACCGAGGATGTTGACTTTCCCTGGCAGCCAGGCAGGTTTTTCAGAAGAAGCTGCTAATCTACCATAATACAGTAATTCAGTTGCGAGCGTTGGTGAGAGTGGAGTGGGTCTGTTTTTGTAGATGGGAGATAAATATAAAGAGAGCTGAGGAGCTGGAGAGGGACTTTTGACAAGGGCATGTGTTGAAAGGGGAATGGCTTTAAACTGACAGAGAGGGCAGGGTTAGATTAGCTATTACGAAGAAATTCTTTACTGTGAGGCTGATGAAGCCCTGGCACAGGTTATGTGGAGAAGCTGTGGCTGCCCCATCCCTGGAAGTGTTCCAAGTAAGGTCGGATGGGGCTTGGAGCAACCTGGTCTAGTGGAAGGTGTCCCTGCCCATGGCAGGGGGTTGGAAGCAGGTGAGCTTTAAGGTCCCTTCCAACCCAAACCATTCTGTGATTTGTCTGAATTACTTCTACATTTCTGATTCTGCACCAGCAGGAGAGAGCTCAGAAATGACAAAACTGTCTGTTGTGTTCCCAGTGAGTGCCTCAGAGGCTGGTTCTGCCCTGGGGGGCATGGACAGACTGCAGAGGGCATGGCCAGGCTGGCGCTGGTGCCCTGGGACACCCACACCACCGCTGAGGGCTTGCATCACCTCCACAGAAGATGGAGGTCTCTTGAGTTTCTTCAGAAAGCTGTTTATATACCTGTGGTTATCTGTTGTGGTGTGTCTTTATTGTGTTTCCAATTGCAGCTCCGTTTTAATGGCCAGTCTTATACACCACCCATATTTTGTATTGCTGCAGTATATTTTATCCATGGATTGTTCCTTTCCCCCTGTATTGTTGGTTTTGCCCCGGTTGTCTATCTTCCCTAGACCTGCCCTTCCCTCCTCCTACAGAATTGTCAATCCTTCCCTCACCCTGCCCCTTCTAGAGCCTTCCCTGTCAATCCCCCAACCTTCGACGCCCCAGTGGTTGGTTTAGGCTGCTCCCTCCCCTCGTGTTCTTTCATTGCTCTGTGCATTGTACTCCCCGCCTCATGTTCCTCCCCCATGTCACCCTTATTGGTTGGGAATTGTATCCTCTCCCAAGACCTCCCCCACGTGTGAGGCCCTGGGTGCAGGGAGCTGGCTGGGCTGAAGAGCAGTTGTCTGCTGAGGAGGGGAGCAGCAAGGGCAGCGAGGTTAAGGAAAGGCTGGTGGTGCTCGTTCTCCGTACCCTGAGAATGAGGCTGAGTGGCCAGGGAGTTTCCAGGTAAGATACATCAAATGCAGCCATGCTGCAGAGGCCAGAGAAATGTCATGAGTTTCAGCTCTACTCATTAATATCCTGGTGACCGTCCATGAGGTCCATCCTCTTTGCAGTCAGCTTTTCCATGTAAGGGGAAGCTAGCTTCTCTAGCTCTTGATGCTGTGCTAGAGAAGAAGAGCCTCCTCTTCCTCCCAATATTTCCTTCCCTGATTGTGTCCTCTCCAAAAATGTAAATCTGAGGCAGTATAATGTGTGTGACACTGAGGTGGAGACATAGTCGTGAAAAATACAGTCCAGAGCTAGCAGTGCACTTTGAACATCTTGCCCTTAACCACAAGATTATTCCTCCTTCCTCATAAAAATTCTTTTATTAACGTAAAAGGATATTGCGTGATGAAATCCACTGTCTGCTCTTTAGGTTACAGTGTTTGCTTTCAAATTAATTCTTTTAAGAGGGAAGTGGATCAGTTACTTTGACATTGCCCAAAGTTCTTTGTCCATCTTTGTGTTCTGGGCCAGTGCTGCAAAATTTAGTTTACGAATCTGAGGATGAAAATTCCTGGAACAAAAAATCTAAGGGGCTTCATTCTTACTTATAATTTTCCATTTAAATAAGTATATAAAAATTTATGCCACAAGTCATTACCTAAAAGTCCCCGTGCCCCCCGCCCCCTTTCTTTTTTTTTTTACAGTAGCTTAAACCAGCACTTGAGAATTTGGTATCACTGTAACTCATCTGACAGGGCTGTGACGATCCTGGCTTCCCTTCTGAGAGGGAAAACATCCCAAATAACTGCCTGGAATAAGTCAGATGAATCATGTCATGCAAGTGACAGTTTCTTTGCGCTGACTTTAAAGGAGTTCCCTGTGACTAACCCAGATATCAACATCTGTGCTGCAGGTATATAAATAGAAGTGAGAACAGTCCCACTCATGAAGTCTTTTTCATGCTTTCAGTTGGGATGCAGTGTATTGAGTGGTTCATTAGGAGGAAAATCTGAATGAGAATTCCAAGGATTCTCCTTTATAGGTGATCCACCATTTTTTCCTCCCCCAAAATTTTGCAGTGGGGTTTGTAGTTACACTGAGGAATTTACCTGTCTGTTGGAGTACTTATGGTTTTCATTTAAAAGGAGTCAAGACACCATGGTATATTCCTACTTACAAGAGGTTCAGCATCATCCACCACTATAGAGAGAGGAATGATTATAGGCAGCTGCATCCAGAGGGGACTGGAAAGATTCAGATGAGATTATTGCATCGTTGTGTTTGAAAATGAATTCTCTCGAGATATTTGTCCATTGAAATTAGAGGTCTTGTTGGAATATTTCAGCAGGATGCTACAGCCACGTGTTGATGTCTACAGACCTGCTGGCAGAGCCTGCAGACATCAGCACAGAAATGTACTCTGGTGTGTTTTGAGGAGTATTTTCCTAGCAGGTCCATACTGTGTAAACAGGAGCATGTAAATACACAAAGCAGTGCCAAACTGATGGATCAGGGAAGAGCAGAATTCCTGAAGAGTGTAGGATGGATGGTGCTATGGCAAAGTTTTTTGTGTTGCCTCAGGAGTGTATTTTGGTCCTTTACTGAGGGTGGTGATGGTGAGGGCCACTTTGGGCACTGAAGCACTAAATCCTATGTAAGGAGAACATGTGGGGGGGCGGGGGGGGGGAGGTTTGTTTGGTTTGTTTGTTTGGTTTGTTGATTTGGTTTGGTTTTGGTTTTTTTTCCTGCAGTTCTGGGGCTGAACTGTTCTTGTTTGAGAGAAGGAAGATGTTATTTTTTTCTTCCACTCAGACAAGAAGCACTCTCTGCCATTGCCCTTGGGGGTCTGTTAACAACCTCTCTCTCCTTCTCCAGCTCAAATTGACAGGGTTTTTTGTAGGTTTTTTTTTTTTTCCCATTGACATGGGTGCCCATTCCAAGGTCTGAGTCAGATGTTGAAGTGCTCATAGTAAATTGTTAATCCCCATCTATTGAAGTTGCGCAGGGAGGGAATGTGGGGTGCAATGCCATGACAAGTACCAGCTCCGAGCGCCCGCGATCGTTACAGCGGTGCTGAACCGACTTGTTCTTCTTTGAGGGAATGTTACTTGTTTGGTTGGAATGTGGTACATGCTTGTGCTAATGCACTTTTCTAAGTGGGTTGAGTTAAATTAAGGAACTGGCAGCAAGAGCAAGCCAGAAGCCTTAAGGAAGTGGCACTGCCAGGCTTTTGCATCCCTGCCAAGGCCAGTGCACCAGGGCACATCTAGGTGCACTCCAAAACGTGTCCTGCACAAGAGGTGACTTGCTCATGAGGCTGTGACTCAGTGTCATGTGTGTTTGCTTATCTGTCCTGGAGGTCTGTGGGGTGGGAAGTGCTTGACACTTCTGGAAAAGTCACATCTGATATGGGATGCTGTGGGTTTTTTCCTGTACGTTTTCCCCTGTTGTTTGGTGGTGCCCTGAATGTCTCCTTCCCATCAGTTCGTGCCAGTGATGTGTTGGAGAGGCTTTGGGTGATTTTTGGTCTGTTGAGCTCTCAGGAATGTGCAGAGAGCAGAGCATTGCTCAGCTCATGGTGAAATGTAGCGCTGTGCATCCAGAGGCTCGACTGTCACGCTTCTTTTCTATTTTCCTCTTGTCACAGCCCCCTCTGGCATTCAGATACTCTCCCAAGACATGAAGAGATTTAACCAAGGCCACACCAAGATGAGAGCTGGAGGTGCTGGAGCTCAGCTCTCCATGGCAGTCCCTCCCTCAGCTTGCTGGCAGACACTGCCTTCCCATGCAGGCACATTTTTCCATGCCATTGTCTGCCTGTCCTGATTCTTTGGCTCCTGAGATATCATTTTACCTGTACTTTTCCATCCCAGGAGAGGACAAGCATGGTGTGATGCTGAGCAGACTTGTGATTTCACTGAGATGCCAAGAGTTTCAAATGTGCCATCTAGTGGTATGAGCTTGGAGCACTCAAAATAAAGGAAATCCCCCCAAAAATCCACCCTCCTCCAAATGCTCATTATTTCTGAAGTGTTCCTGTATTTGGGGCAGAAAATGAGTGTTTATGGCCCCTGCTGCCCTGTCGGGGTTTCTGAGTGTTGGGGAACTGAGCTGTTCAAGGATTTCTTAATCAGAAAAAGGAAAGGGGAGTTTTTTAGTCTGTTATTTAAAGCATATGCTAAGAGATCTGTACCTTCATACTAAGAAAACACAGTTCATGCTGCTGTTCCTTCCCACTGGAGGAGCTAAATCAACTTTGCAAACAAAATAAATCTTAAATTAAAATACCCTTTGTTGGGGAGGAGGGGAGAGGGAGGTAACAGTAATGTGCTTGTCTGTATCCGTGCAACAATTCATTATCAGCGCCCTGTCATGGGATGCCCTGTGTTTGTGGATCAGTACTAGGACATATTCCACCCCAGCTCATAACCTGAAGTACTTCCAACTTCCTCCTCGCTCCAGAGCACCAAAATTGCAACAAGCTTGAAAAAAAAAAAAACCAAACAAAAAACTTTCTGAAATCCTACATTCATCACCAAGATAAGAATAGGCTTACAGTGAGGAGTGTTAAAAGGCTTGAGATTTGTACCACAATTTTGGCATGTTCATGCAGTGAATTGCAGCCTGAATTAAATCTGTCTTGGGTGTTTGTCTTTGCTGTTATCTTCAGTTCAGGCTCTGGCACGGAATTAAAGTTGCTCAGGTTGATGTTTATGTGTGCTTGCTGTTCCCAGGATTTTTACCTAGAGGTCATCGTGTCCTTTTCTCTCATTACCAAGAAACTTGCTCGCTGTTTGCATTGGATTATGTGATCCATCTGTTGTAGCTACCAGAGTAAGTCAGGAGAGCAATTCCATCCTGCCTTGCCTGCCCCTCACGTCATCCTTTCCATGCCTGGGTCAGAATTCAGCCATTCCTCTCAGCTTCTACAGCTCCAGAATGTATTTGTGAACATGGCTGGTATGCAGGCCCATGAAATGAAATCTAAAAAACTGCCAAGCCTGAAACTGCAGACACAAAGTAATACAGCAGGCACCTGTAGAATGAATAAGAAGAGTTAAGCATCTCTGAATTGATAGCAAGGGAAGTGGGAGGAAAAAGGTATGGCAATATTAAATGGTGTCCTGACTTGGGGTCTGCTTAAACAGCTTGAATAAAACACAGAAAGAGAATTAAGAAAAGAAATAAAAACCTAGACTTCCAAATGCCCTGAGAAATGCTTTTCTCTGTAGGGTAAAGGTCAAGCTGTGCTTGTGTATTGTCCCATTTTGAATCTTTCCTGTGATTTGGGAGCAGTGGCGTGTTTCAGAAGGAGGGGTGAGAGGTCACTACTCTGCTCATAAATGTGTGGTGTCAAAATTATGGCACAGTGCCAGGCTGTGGGCATAGGAGGAGAAAACAGAATACAAGTCTCCTACTTCCCAGGAAGAGACTTTGCAATGGGAAGATGCAGAAGGGTGAGCAATGTCTCTTTCCCAAAGAAAATGTTGGTGTTGTGCTTCGTGTTGAGCCTCAGTGCTGGGT
The DNA here is from genome assembly GCA_016584745.2 of Phylloscopus trochilus trochilus. NCBI lineage: Eukaryota > Metazoa > Chordata > Aves > Passeriformes > Phylloscopidae > Phylloscopus > Phylloscopus trochilus. The sequence goes on from WQNJ02000016.1 coordinate 3,890,696, forward strand.
TGTGAACCCCTCTGAAAAGCTGGGCCAAGGTATCTGCAAGGTCAGTCCTGTAATAATTTAATCTTAAGCGAGAGGAGGTTTAGTTTTGATCTGGTTTAGTCCTTGAGCTGCCTCTGCCTGGTAACACAAAATGGGACGTGGCCACGGGGAAAAGGGCCTTGGTGCTATCAGTGAAGTGCTGTGCAAAGTGCTTGTGCTAATCCAGTGAGACTGATTTATTCATTTATTTGATGTAGACACCTAAATGGCACGGGAATGGGTGTTTCTGTGTCCCTGCCTGTGTCTGTGCTGCCTGTACCACTCAGGGAGTTGCGTTGTTCTCCAGCCCATGTCAGGCATAGATGTGTTCTGCCCAAGCAGATTCTCTGTGGCAACACAGCGTGGAGACCACCATGAGATGTTAATCACAACCTGTCATTTCTGTCAAGTGGGGTTCTTTTGTTGGTTTGTTGGGTTTTGGTGGTATCTTTCATTTTAAAGCTTCAGATGCTTATTACCAATTCAGTGGTTTTATTATGAGTACAGGAGCTTGAGTTTTGAGACCTGGTCACATACCCAGCTTTTTGGTCCTGATGACAATTTGAATTTGGAGTGATTTGACTCTCTGGTAGGTCCTGGGAAGTGTAGATTCTGCTGGAGCAGTGCCAGAAACCTGCATGGGGATGTGGGAACCAAACCTGAGTTGGCTTTACCTGTGCTGCATCCTGGAGGGTTTTTGGACTGAGCCATCCCTGCAAGCACGCTGGGCTGTGCTCCCTCCTAAGAGGCCACAGTCTAACATGTTTATGCTGCAGCCCATGGTTCAAAAAGCTGTGTTATTTATTAGTCAGAGTGGACGTACCTGGCAAGAAATATTTGTTTGTACTAGTGGGAAGCAGCATTTGACTTTATGACGGCAGTACAGGTCTTTTATTAGTAAAACTTTAATGTGTAACAGAATAATTCCGTTGCACCTACTACTATCCTGGCATGATTTTTGTACAAAATAAGTTTCTGTTTCCTTGAAGGCCTTATATAAGGCTGAAAACTGGGAATGAATCCAGCGTGTTCGATCACAATAAAGGAGCTGCTTCAGAACAGGCTCTTCTTTGGGAATAGCCGTAAACACGTTTATATATAGGCACTGCTGTTATACACAAAACTTGCTGAAGAAACGTTTCCTGAAATCCCGTGGTTTTACTGTATGCCATGGGGACTCTGCTCAGGCTAAACCCGTTGTAGGAATTTGGGGGAAGATTTAAAACACAAGATCATCTCTCAAATCTGTGTCTGCTGGCAGGGCTGGGTGTTGAATGGCTCTTTGCTGTAAAAAAAAAAAAAGGCATTTTGCTAAAAAGGCTCGGAAACTTCGGCTGGCATCCTACATATGCAAATGCAGGTGCTGTCCATGTTATATTTGGATTTCAGGGTTTTTCAGATCCATTTCAAGGCGATGGGTAGCAGCCTTATGTGGTTTGATGGCTGGCTTTCATCACCCATCCTCAATTATTATACATGAGATCCACCAGCCCCCTCAAAGCCACAGTGCCTGCAGCTGAGCATCAGCACGGTTGGGAACAATAAGGGGCTGGCATTTGGGAGTTTCTTTCCCTTCTAATTGGGCAGGACCCAAAATTACTCCCTTGCAGAGCTCACCCATCAGGCTCCTGTCTTCAACAGGTACACTTTCATCTGAGCAGCGTGAGGATGTGAGATTTGGGGAGATTTGTGACGCATTTACGTTCAGCATCGTTGGTTGTGCGCTCCGGTAGAGTTTTGGAGAGGTACAGGACAAAACGTGGAAAGACCTTCTGCCTTTGTGATTGATTTTTAAGGATTATATGCCATTTCGTTCCTCACCCCCTTCCTAATGAGCTGAATTGTTAAAATATGTTAATGTAAGGAGACACACGAGGAAGGGTGAAGCAATATACTGACACGTTGGATAATTAGATCATCTCCTGCGCAGGAAAAAAGTCAAGTACGAAACAGGAACAAGAAACGCTTCCCTCCCCCCCCCACCCCGTAGAGGCACCAGGTCTGGCTCTTTCTGCATGCAGAAGCAGGTTAGACAATTAGATCTTTAGTATTAATTAATTTTTTGTGAAATTCCTGAAGATGCAAAGCAGCGTTTGTAGTAGCTGTCTCGTATTTGTCGGTTGTTTTTTTTCGGGGAGAAGTTGGGAGCCTTGTTTCAGAGGGCTGAATTTGTGTGCTGCGTAACGTGTGATGAAACAAAAAAAATGTCTGTTGCTGGGACTGAATTTGTGAATGTTGGAAGTGGTTAATCAGGTCCTCTCAGGAAAATACTTGTGAATTTTGTCCTGAATAGGCGTTAGATCAAGGGGATTTTGTAAAGAGGCATGGGACATTGTGGCTGCCTTTCTGCTAGTATTTGGTGTTTTGGCAAAGCTGTGCTTCGTATTTCTAAGAAGACTTATTTCTTTGAAATAATAATTCATTACTATTCACTAAGATCCCAGCCCGGTGTGAACTGATGCCTGCAGGGAGGGCTGTGACAGTAGTACTCCACCTCTACTCACAGGAGTAAGCCCTCTCCGTGGGTTAAGTTCACTTGTTTGATAAACATAACACTTTGCTTTTGTTCTCTTAATCACTTCCTTCGAAGAGTTAACTTCCTAAGCAGCCACAGATTAGTTCTCTCAGTTGTTTTAATTATTTTTCTTGTCACGCACAGTGAAGGTCTCGTGTTTGTGAAATGTCTTCTTTTATTTTTGTCCCCCCTTCCATGGCAGCCTCAGTGATGCTGGCACTGAGAACCCAGCTGAAACGCGCCGTCCCCGCACTCCTGCCATTCATTTGTATCTTTATTTTAAACCAGATTTCACTTTTTTTTTTTTTGAATGGGAGTGCTACAGGACGTAACACTTTCCTTTCAGGGCGATCCAATTGCTCCAGAATGTTGCATTCCCGTAAGGGGTACGCCAGAGGCTGCTAGCAGAGGCTTCCACGTGCTCACTGCTGAGTAATTTCCTTTTGTATTGCTGACAGGTGACTCAAAGCAGGAGGGAGCAGATGGCCACGTCGTTAGCTGGTGGCCACAGCCTTCCCAGATGAGTTTTGGAATTTCCATCAAAGTCGGGGATTTAGGCTCAGGATATGCCGGTGGCACAGAGCAGCCCAGGGGAGCGTGGAAGAAGAGGAAACCATTCATAGCGACTCATCTCGTGGTTGGGTGAGTCAGGGGTCTGCTGTTGGTGGTCACAAAGGCACGTGGCTGACGACACCGCCTTTGTGTGCCCTGCAGGATGCAGGCTGTCTCCAAAAATTAATTCTCCCCGCTTGATTTGTCCAGTGAGTTATTTCCAGAAAGGAGTTACTGTATTTTCTGGAATGAGTGTTGTGAAATTCTTTCCCCCCCCACACTTCTTTTTTTTTTTTTTTTTAATACAGTGGGCAAGTTTTCAGCTGGTGATTTATCAACAAAGTATTTTACAGGATCGGAGTTAAGGGCTCATCTTAAAAAAAAAAAATTACACCCTGTGCAATAGGGAAAGTAAAAGCATCTCGGTTTCCAAGTGATGAAGGAATAACCGAAAGAGCTGGTTCTTGGAATAGTAGCTCCATTGGCACTCGTTGGTGATTTCCTGTGCATTTGCTGCAAGAATCGCTCTGTGATGTGAGTAGGTGGAACTAAAGGGTTATTACGAAACCAATTTTCAACCAGACGTTTTGACTCATGGATGGGGAAGAGGGATAGCAGCTCCCGAGCTCTCTCTTTGTTCAGGCACTGCTCCTGAAACGCACACCCGGGATATTCTGTGCCTGCACGGAGCGAGGCACGCCGGGGGACAGGTGTGGGGTCACAAGAAGTGCTCTCCTTTGTGCCACTCCATCCCAGGCATGGGGATGTGGGAGCGTGGGCTGCGAGCCGGCGCAGCCTGTGCAAGGTGCACACGGAGCAGTTTTCCTGGCTGCCTTGTCAATTGTAAGTATTTTCTCATGGCTTTTCCCAGACGTGGGAGACAAAATGGAGTTGCGTCAGGACGGATGCCTGTGCCAAAGCGAGGTGGTGGTTTGGAGTGGTTTGGTTCTGTTCTGGAAGCAGATGGGCTGCCACTGGCAGGAGACAGTTGGCTTCTCCATCAGGGAAAAAAAAAAAAAAAGGAAAAGAAGGGGTGTTTAAGGGAATTGGTCTGGCTCCTAAACCGAAGGAATTGTTGACCCACTGACTCAGTTCTGAAGCATTAGGGAAGCAGTCTTCCTGTGGTTTCTTTTGTTGGTGGCAGATTCAGAGCCCGGCTGTGAGCATTCGGGTGTGAGCAGCAGAGGAGAGGCAGTCCTGGTACCTGCTGCCGTGGGATTTACTTGGTGCCAGGGAGGAGTCTGAGGTGCTGACGGCTGAGTAACACCTGAACTTTATTTCTGATGCTTCTCCCGATAGTGCATTGGTAAGTTTATGTGCTTATTTTCAGTGCTGAGATGGTATCTTGCTAAATGTGATTGAGAGAAAGCCCTTCAGCAGCTCTTTGAAGAGGTGCTTTCATTTTTTTTCTTTCCCACTGGAGCTTTTGCAGAGAGCACTGGCTCCCCTGACACAGGTTAGGAGTCTGTGAATCAGGGGGAAACTTTCTTGATCAGGGTGACAGAAAGAGTTTGAAAGTGCTTTTCCCTCCCACCTTTCACCTACAAACCTCTGCTGACATTGGTGCTGAGCAAAGGGGATGGTCCAGAGCTCCAGCTTTGGGATCACATCATCCCAGAGTCGTGGCTAAGCTGTAATTTCTCTGTTACACTGAATGAACAAGGCTCTGGTATTCTGGAATTTCACATGAAAATCAGATGTTCATCCCTGGAATTAAATCTAATGATACTTTCCCTAAAATACGCCTAGAATAGAAACGATGTTATTTTTAAGTGGATCTGTAAAATGCCAAGAGAAAAGATAACAATTAGTGGTTTCTCAAAAAGAAAAAAACAAAACCCAAATCATTAACATACTATTGGCTGGAAGGAATCACGTTGGCTAACAGAGCTGGGTCTGGAAGTTGTGCTCCCTGAATCTGCTGTCGACTCCGTCGCTGTATTTGGGAGGAATTCTTTGGAGGGGGGAGATTCTTGGGCAAGTAGTTTATTTTTAGTTGTCGATGAAATGAGGGCAGTGATATTTAACTTTCCTTTGGTGCTTTACCAGCATGAGACTGTGTTTAAGACTGTGTTTTCTATTTAGAGAGGATGCTGATATGGGACATTGTAGCTCTTGGATTTCCAGAGTTCGGAATGCTGAGATTATTAGAAAATGGGAAAAGCAGAATAGTGATTATTGAATTCATCTCGCTCTGGTGACATTTCCTCTCTGAACAACAGCTGTAGGAATTGCAGGTTCTCCACGAAGGGAGGGATCCACTGCTGCTGTTATTTCCCTGGATGGTGACACCAGGAGACCTTCCCTTCCCAAGCCCACTTGTGTTGGAACTTAAGAGAGAGCACTTGGGGATTTTTTTTTTCCTTTTTTTCCAAAACAGCCGTGGAGGAGGCTCCCCATGCACCACCACACATCCCTGTGGAACAGCAAATATACCCAGTGGTTTAATGAAAAAAAAGAAAAAGGAAGGTTCAGCATTGTACTGGGTTTCCTTTCCCTTCCTTAAGTGCTTCCTTTGGATCTTGGGAGAAGAGCTCAAGAGTGGGGAAGCAGTTGTACCAAAGGCGTGGGAGGCCAGGTCAGGGAAGAGTCACTTGGTTGTTATGTGGGTGTGAAAAGCCCATGAAAAGGAAAGGGTGGAGGAAAATATTTTACTTGAATTAAACAAATAAAGGAGAACGTTATATGAATTAGATATTCAAAGATAGATTTTTTGCCAAGTATTTTTGTGAATTAACTGCGTATCTCCTGAAAATCATTTATTTAACTGTAACCTTATCAGAATGTTCACAGGAGGGGTTTTTTTTCCAAAAGAAAAAAAAAATTCATTGTTTTCTTATCACTTCAGATGAAAAGAAAGGAAGTTGCAGATTTTTATTGCCGCTAAATTGTTAACTGTTAAACCTGTATTGAAGTAGCAGATCAGATTTCCTCAGGATCACAGTGGAGCAGTTCCATTTACTGAGAAATCCCAAGCAGGTCCTGTTGGAGGAGAAGGATTCTCAGATCTTGAGTTCACTGCTGTGTATCCACCTGTGGGACAGGGAAAGTGCTGCTGTTGAAAATCACCTGTTTTGGGAAATGGGGTTTTACCATTGATGCAGTTCACAGGGATGGTTTGCACCCAAAAAATTGAACAAAACGTATTTTAAAACCTGATTTTTTTTTTTTTTACATGGAGTCATAGAATCATAGAATATGCTGAGTTGGTCATGCATGTAGTATCTCTTTTTAGTGGCAGCTTTGGCAATGTCACCTAATATGATTGAAAGGATCTAAATTGTATGTTGCAAAGGTGATGTTTTTCCATGCCTTTGGTTATCTTGAGCCAAAAAAAAAAAAAGGCAGTACATGGAGGCAGGTGGAACAAAACTCTCTCTCTGAAGCCAGAGTATTGTTCATTTTGGTAGTTATTAAAAGTCTGGATTTAAAAAAAAAAAAACAAAACAGGCAAACTGACAAAAATTAACCAAAAAACCTGCCTTTATCATAAATAGTAGCTTTTGAAGCACAAGCCGTAAATTGCATGTAAGGAAAACACTTCACAATCCAAAACTGGATGCAACAAGTGTGTAATGTGATGTCTTGTACCAAGCTTGATGTTTTAGGTCTGGTTTAGTGTTTTGATAGTGTTGATTTGTAATGATATCTGAGGGATTCCCATGTGGAGGTTCACAGGCTGTTGTTTGTTTTGTAAATTCTCAAGGTGTTTTTATGGCCCGTAGCTATCCAGAGTTTGCAGCTAAAGTTTGCATAGGAAATGGTGAGCTCAAAATTGGACCTGGAAAAGAGGAGTGAGGAGTCTTCCTCTTCCATCACTCTACTGGAATGGTAACACCAGCATCTGAAAAAAGAAGAGGTAATTGAGGCAAATAAAAAGCGTGAGGTATGAATGGAAGCCACTTTTATCAGTGCATTTTCAGGGCAGAGTTGTATTCATTGGTCTCTGGTGTCTCACCCCCTTGCTTCCTTCTCACATCATAAAATCACAGAATGGTTTGGGTGGGAAGGAACCCTAAGGAACATCCAGTTCCAACACCCTGCCATGGGCAGGGACACTTTTCCACTGGACCAGGTTGCTCCAAGCCCCGTCCAGTCTGCCCTGGAACATTTCCAGGATTGAGACATCCAGAATTGAATTTATTTCTGGTGCCAGTCTGGTACACCTCTAGGCAGTGCTGCTGTGTCCTGCTGGGACTGCAGGTGTGCCCTGGTGCAGCAAATGGACACTAACAAGCAGTTTTCACTTCTCACCAAAGTTTGGGCACCAGAATTGTACCTTTAAGAGCCCAAGTGGCTACAAAAATGCTTCACATGACCTGTTATTACAGGCTCAGGTGAGAGTGTGCATGTAGTTATTGCCAAAACATGAGGTTGGCAGAAGTGAGTCATACCTGGGAAGATCTCAGCTTTGCTCTTTGATTTACTTTTATCCACCAAGTATAAAAATATTTCCAAGAATACAGGTAGGAATATGCTGTTCTCCTGTTAGGGCAGAGCTCTCACTGGCTCTTAGGTGTGTTTATATAGCTCATAGGATGTATTTTTGAAGCTTTATTATGAAGGGATCTGTGTATACATTTTATGTAATCTTCAGCGCAGTAGGCATGAGCAGTTCCTGGAGAAGGGACCAGAATATAGGGCTCTGCCCCTTCTCCTGGGAGTCTCTTTCTCATGGAGTCATACTTGCCCTCCAGGGCTTTCTCTTGATGGCTTTGTGAGTTTTGAAATCCTCTGTGAGCTGGCCCAGCTCCAGCAACAGGGCAGAAAGCAGCCTCAGCCCATGCTCTGCTTGAAGCCTGCTGGTTCAGGGACTTTGCAGGAGGTGGGATCTGCAGGAGGGAAAATGCCCAGCCCTGGGAGAAGTGCCCAGCCTCCCAGGTGACAGTGGGATACTGCTTCAAGGTGACAATATTGCCTTCTGTGGACATGGTTTTGGGTTGCAGTGGTTGTTGGACGTTGTTTTGCTGTTGGTGTTGGCAGTGTGAGCAGAGGGTACCTGCTCTGCAGGTTCCACATGTGGTTTCAAGGTCATCTCCTTCCATGGCCATCCCAGATGACCAAGTGGCCTTGGAGTGATCCAAACTGAACAGCTCATTCTGCTGAGCTGGTTTGAAAAAGTGATTTCTCTCCTCCATTTATTTTCTCTTGAAATTAGAACTGCACCATCCCATGACATGATTACAGGGCTGCTGGTGCTGATGGGAAGGTGGGAAAAATTCATGGCCAGAAGCAAAGGAGAAGGTGACACTGTCACTTAGAGTGACAGTGCTGCATGAAGTTCATCAGCATGTTCAGAAAGCTTCACCTTCTCTGTCTGTTCATCACAGTGGAGCTCAAGGAAGAGCCAGTTGAACCTTTTTCTCCACAACAAGCAATCTATTGAACACTCTTTCCTGTGCTCCTTTGGCATCTGGATTTTAGGTTTCTGCATTTGACTTAAGCATCTGTTCACAGCAGAAGCACCTAAGAAAAGGAAAAGTACCTAAGATAATACTGTGTAGTGCCAGAGAGAGGTCCATCCCTTGCTAAAGTTTCTGGTTATTGATCATAGAATCAAATGATGGTTTGGATTGGGAGGAACCTTAAAGGTATCTAATTCCACCCCCCTGCCATGGGCAGGGACACCTTCCACTATCCCAGGTGGCTCCAAGCTCCATCCAGCCTGGCCTTGGACACTTCCCAGGGATCCAGGGGCAGCCACAGCTGCTCTGTGCCTGGGCCTCCCCACCCTCACAACAAGATTTTCTTCCAAATATCCAATCTCAACCTTAAATGTTACTGTTAATAAGTAATAATACTTCTACTGTTTCAACATAATACTGTTTATTTACTGTTATATATAAATATATAGAAATACACTTTATAGAGCCTGATAGGCTCGTGGCATTTATCAAACTGGCGTTTTTTCAGACAACATTGCAAATTGTTCTTCTGTTTGTACTTTTCACAAAACTTCGCTTTGTCTGTTATTCCACAAATCCCATCCTGTCATAATCAGAGTCAGGGTAGAATTTCCATTGGCCAGGGGAAAAAAATAAAGCTAAAATACCCCTGAAACCCCTCTCTCTGCAGGAGGTTTCAGGGCAGCAATAGTTCGGGCTGCAGTTGACTTGCAGCAGGCACAGCACAGTTGGGAAAGCTTCTCTTTCTGCATGCCTCTGCCTTCTACTCTGCTGCTTTAGAGTTTTTTCTCTTCTTCTGCATTTTTCACTTAGTTTTCCTGATTGATTCTTACTGCTGTTGCTGTAATCCATTTTTTCTCATACAGCCTCCTTTAAAGCACCAGAGGTGCTCATACCCTATCTCCTTCTGCACCATCCTCTTCCTGCATGTGTGCTTACCTAACAACTTGAAAACAGCAAACAAAGCACGTGATCTGAGAAGCAAGCTGGTATTTTACCCTAAGGGAAGATTTTCTCAGCACACAAATAAAGAGTTAAATAGTTAAAAATGCTGTGTAATATAGATCCAGCCGCTCTGAGGCTCGCTCACACATAGGAGAGAAGTTATTTGCATACATAAATGTTGACACAGTTGAGCTCTGCACTGTCAAATCCACTGTCAAGAGCTGACCCCCAGGGCGGTTTTGCAAGGAAGATGATGATTGTCTCTTTTAATGACATAAATTCTGTTGTGGCTGTTCAGGAGAGTTCCCCACAACCCTGTCATTACAGAGCCCCTGCCAGTCACATCCCTACTGGCACGGCTTTGATGGGGAGTAGCTGCAACACCCAACTACTTTTAATTTAGCACTGTGATTATCACACCCCAATCAGACGATTGAGTTGCTGCAGAAGTTGGCCAGCCTTCTGCTAAGAGCTTCTATGGAATTACAGAATCAGAGATGTTAGAGATGGAAAGTGCATTAGATCATCCAGGCCTTCGTCTTGCCAGTACATGTTTCCTGCTGCATGGTTTTGGGTGGCTGTTGGTTTGGGTTTGTTGTGTTTTGTTTTTTTTTCTTCCTGAACTTTATGGCTAGAGATACTCTTAAGAACTGGGCCTTCCACTTTGATCTTCTGGAATCTTTCCCACAGAGTTTGATGGCAAGATTTTTCTTTGCCTAATAACGTGCCCTAAATTTTTCCATTTCTTTATTTCATAATATTTCATATTATTTCAAGTCTACGTTCTCATCTTTCAGTAATTCTCTCTGGTGCTAACAGCCTGTAAATATGAGTGGAATAGTATTATGTGCTCTTGAATATTAAATGTATCACTTATCTTAAGTGCTGCATGTTCAGTTTTTCAGGATTTGGGAAAAATCTACTGGTTGAAGATAGGTTTTAAATTGAACTGCTAATAGTATAATTTCTCAGACGCATATTTTATTGTAGTATGAGAGTGGTGTGTTCTGGTGTCATTTGAGAAATTGTTGAAAATTACCTGAAAAGGCCAATTTGAATTGGAAATGAAAATGTTTTTGTATGGAGGAGATAAAATTTAAGTGATTTTTAACTCCATTGTGGCATTTAAACTGCGAGGAAGATATGTTTGCAGGCAAGTCTGCAGAGGGCATTGCAGGGAAACCAAAAAAACTTCTTTCCTATTATTGACAGAATTAGTGGAAGTTGCAGTCTAGTTACTGGAGTCTCCCCCAACCTCCCATGCCAGCTTTCCATTCAAGTTCTTCGTAACTATTGTTCTTTTTATAGTTTTTCTTGTTTCTGTGGGATTTGGGGTTTGCCTGTTTGTTGTTTCTTCCTCAGGGCTTGCTCTTCACGACCAGAAGCTTCGGATGCCCGGGGAGGGTTGTCTCGAAAGTTTTCCTTTGTCTTGACCACTAAGAGCTAGATCAGTATCCCCCCCTTCAAAAAAAAAAAGAAAAAAACCCAAAACATTCAGTGGCTATAAAAAGGACAAATGGACTGGGTTTTTTTGCAGTCACCCCATGAGAGAAAGACGGGCTGGTTGGTGTGAGCTGGCGCACGGCCACGCTGGCTTGAGCCAGTCCCTTCAGAGCTGCCCTCTGGTCATGGTCCAGCACCTTTACCCCAGTCCCCTGCACGTTCCTGAAGCATTACCTCTGTTTTTCTTTCCAGAGGATCCCAGAGGTTGGGAGGGTTGGGTTGGAAGCCTGCAGAAACGGGGTTTTAGCAGGGTGGGAGGGGGTTGGGTGCCTGCTGGAGGCACAGCACGCATGGATGTGGCAGAGGCACGGCCAGCACTGCCTAGTCCTTATTCCATCCATCCTCACTCTGTCCAAAGAAAGCACTTGGCTCATCCAGAAGGGATGGCAGGAAAGATTAGCAGTGATGTGGGTGGAGGTTGATTTTATGGAGCCTCATGGACACGGAGCAGTAAGCTGCTTTCCCTCAAACTTTGGGAAGCCGGATGGATGCAGGGCATAGGGATGCTGATGAGAGAGGCACAGACAGGTGGGTCTTGGGAGGGAGGCAAAGTTCCTCTCCCTGAGTGTCCTAGAGGTGTTCAGGGCTCAGGTTGTGCAACTGAACGGGGAGATGAATGATGAGCATGAAAATGGGTGGGTTATGGAGTAAGGAAAAGTGTGAGTGGGCGGGTAATGAGACTGGCAAGGGAGAGAGGAGGTGGGAGGGGGTGAGTGCATGGGGAGGGAGGGAGGCAGCAAAAAGTTGGACTAGCATTGTGGGATGGCTCTGTGAGGACACCTGAAAGACTGGGAACAGCCACCCTCCTGGAGACAGGCAGAGGGGATGGAGAGCTGCCACGGGGTGGGGGGGGTGGCACACAGACCCTGCTGGCCTCTGCTGCTTCCCAGCTGGTTTGGATGGAATGTGATTTACTGTGTCTGGGCATGAAATAAAGAGTAATCCTCAGCCTGGTCAGCTGGTTGCATGCTGCTGCTGTTCGTGCAGAAAGATGTCAGACCATAATTACGCATTTGCAGGTTTTTTTGGCTCTTAACAAAGTCACAGACAGAAACTTCTAGTCCATATGGTTTATTACAGCTTGTAGTGGGCATTCCCAGGAGCTGAAGTGACCCGAGCACTGCAGGGGGAAGAGTTAACTGACTAGTGAAAGGTGTGAAGTTGAGGGGTATGCTGGAATTACAAACCTGCAATGCATAAAGACAGCTCCCAAACTTGAAATTCCTTTAACTTTAATGAAGGAGATGGGAAAGTAAAGTAACTTTAAATTACTACCAGACCCTGCCTGACAAGGCTTTTATTAGGATATTTAACTGTAAGTGCTGTAAGGTTGGATGTAGCTCACTGTGACTAATCTGTACCTGTTTTTATTAATTACTATGGCAGAGTTACAGCCCCAGCTGTGACCTCTCTGTAGTCAGGTGCAGTCAGGCTGTTGTCCAAGGTAAGGTCTCTGCTGCCCTGTTAAGTCACATTAAGTTGTAGACAGTACATTCTCAATATTTACTGTAATAGAGCAAGTCCTTTTGAAGCACAAATAGAGGTGAGTGACTGCAGGAAGTGACAGGTCTTCTCTGGGCTGCCAAAAAGGTATTTAGTAAGGAGTAACTTCATATGCAGTGTTCTGAAAACACCAGTCCCTGCAGGTTTTCATTGGTAGCCAGATAAGATGCCTCACCACCCTCAAAATAAAGAATTTCTCCCTAATACCGAATCTAATCCTGCCCTCTGGCAGTGTGAAGTCATTCCCTCTTGTCCAGTCACTCCAGGCTCTTGTCCCCAGTCCCTCTCCAGCTCTCCTGAATCCCCTTTAGGCACTGGAAGGAGCTCTAGGAGCCTTTTCCAAGCTGACCAACCCCCAGCTCTCTGGCCTTTCCTTATGGCAGATGTGCTCCAGACTTTGGACCATTTCAGTGAAATCTTCCTCATCTTGAACATGGTCACCTGTTGCAAAGTAAATTCCATATAAAGCTTGGAACTGCAGCCAAGACAGCTTGTACAGTAGTCAATGTTTACTCATTTTTTTTTTAATCCTAGACAAATCCAGAAACAATTTGCTGTACTTAAGCAGATGTTTCGTACCATTAAAAACAGCCCAAATCTCTTGCTGATGTTCAAATGCTGTAGTAACTGTGCAGAGTAAAATCCAGAGGAACGTTGGGGGTGTGTTTAATACAAGCCTGTTGGGTTGTAGATCTGTCAAACCCTCAAATTTGCATTCCTTACATAAGCAGAGATCCTGGTGGTGTTTACCCATGCTTTGGGAACTGCAGGAACGGAACTGCTTGGTCAAATAACTCTGCTCCCAGTTGCCACCTGTGGGTCTGCAGGGACACAGTTAAAATATTTACAGTGGCAGGACTGACTAGAAGTTTATTTATTGTTCTCCTTGATATTAAAACCTATCACAACAATCATAAGAGCAGCGTGAGACCTCTGTGGAAGTGTGGACAGATTCTGAGTGCACACAGAAACGAGAACCTTGAAGTTTCCCTTCTAGCTAATTAATAGTTTGTTTTTGTTAGTGACAGAGTTATGCAGCATTTGCAATAAGCCTGCTTTGTCTTTGGCCATTTTTTTCCATATGGGTGTGTTCTTCCTTTTCATTATGTTGTTTTTCTTTCCTTTTTTTTTTTTTTTTTTTCTTCCCGAACACAGCCACTCCTTTTATTTTAAGAAAAAAAAAAGAGCTTCTTGCTGAGCAGAAAAAAACCCCAAAGTTTCATAAACACTGCAGTTCTGATCCCTGTAATCCTTTATTACCTGTAGGGGCAGGTGCAGGAAGCTGCTACAGGAGTGGAGGTTACTGACTTTTCCAAGGCTTGGGTTACATAAGGGGTCAGTATGTTGTAGCTGCTACAGTGAAAGTTGTGAACAACGTGATCAAAGGTGCACTGATGAGAAAAAAAAAACCTTTTGGCTGGGCATGTTTCACTTCATTCTGCCCCAGAGAGTTCTGAGCCTTTCAGCTCATATTTTAACCATCACACTGACATGAAGTTACAGGATCATAGGATGGTTTGGGTTGGAAGGGACCTCAAAGGATCATCTTGTTCCAACCCCCTGCCATGGGCAAGGACACCTTCCACTATCCCAAGTTGCTCCAAGCCCCATCCAGCCTGTCCTTGAACACTTTAGGGATGGGGCATCTTCTCTGGGCAGCCTGTTCCAGTGCCTCATTCCCCTTGTAGTGAAGAATTTCTCCCTAATGTCAAATCTAACCCTGCCCTCTGCCAGTGGGAAGCCATTCCCTGTGTCCTGTCACTCCATGTCCTTGTCCAAAGTCCCTCTCCAGCTCTCTTAGAGCTCCTTTAGGTGGGAAAAGGCTGTTTCAAGGTCTCCCTGAAGTCCCTACATATTATCTTAAGTTTGTTTCCTGCTGTTGTAAAGTAGATTTTCTTATTGGAGGTTCTGTATTCTAATGCTTTCATTACCCAGAGTTTTTCTGTTTGTTGCTCAAGAGAAAGTGAAGGGAACCACTCACTTGGTCTCAGCAAACCAGAAAGCAGCAGTTCATGGTTGTAGTATGTAATGTCTGTAGGAAAACAACCAGACAGCTTCAAGAAGTAAGATTTTTTAAAATTTTTTTTTAACATATTGAAACCATTTAAATTGCTGCAGAGGGGTAGGGCAAGGAGGGTGGTAAAAAAAATACATCACCCATCCCTTGTGATTTTGTGGTTTTGTCTGAATATTATTTTTTTTTTTAATTCCCTATGATCAACCACGCATTTCAGTTGTGATAGCTGCCCCAAGAACGTGGCTGCATGCAAGATGTCTCATTTGCCTAATATTAAAAATATGTGTGTGTAATAACATTTTTTCTAATGCTTCCCATCTGGAAGATACGTCACACACCTTTGCATTAAAATTCATAGCACCTTTTTTACATATTACAGTGCTTTGTGTTGGAGACTGTGCATGGACTTGTTAATTTGCAGTTCTGGGCTGAAAAAAATAGTTCAAAGCAGCACGTTATTTATTGCCAGAAATCAGTTTTCACTATTTTGTCTGTCTTAGTCGCTCTGGTAGAACCAATACATTTGTGAGAGGCAATTTGTCTGCTTAAAATGTTGCAGTTCACTTACTAGAAGGAATGCTGATTAACTAACATAAAGTGAGGGGTCTGAAGACCTTCTTCCTCCAGTCCTTCACGAGATCCCTGGAAGCTTTAAGGTTTTGCTCTAAAATATGTGTAAATCAAATCGTGGTGGTATCATAGCATGTGAATTCCTGTCAAAAATTGCCTCAGAATGGTACAGCTGTTAAAAGATAATGGTCGTGCCATGTGGATTAGCAAGGCTGCATTCTTTCTTGAGTAAAGGTAATAAAATAGTGTCAAAAGAGAAGATGCAGGGATCTGTTGGGATTATAGTGTGTAGGAGAGGAGCTTCTGAGCTGCCTTGTGTATTTCAGATGTATGTAGTGATATGGACTGGTTAATACATCTCCATTTTAAGTGTAGAACCATCCTGTGAAAGGCTTGATTTTCAATGTGCCGGGCAGCAGGAAGCACCTGTGTGCTGAATTCCAGCTTGTGGTGACATCTTCTGGATGCTGAGCACAGGGAAGATTTCACCTGTTGTATTTGAGTAGCTGATGGAAAGTTGAGTTTTTCTGTGGCATGATCCACAGTCATTGTTGTAATAATAGGACAGACCAGTCCAAATCTGAACTCTCCCAGGCTTGTTGTCTCAACTGTTATAAAATCCATGCTTTTCAAAAGGCTTTAAGAACATAACGATGCAGATTGGATCACTCCCCGCAATTTTGACCTGTATTTATACCAGTGTGTTCAGAAGAAGCCCATCAAATGATTTCCATGCTCTTTTCAGTGCGTCTCCACTTTATTATTCTGAGAAAATTCTATGCATCTGCAGCGTGCACGATCTGGTTTTCTGATATGCAGATGCACGGCCTCGCCTATATCAGTGTATCTCAGCGGAATCAGTGTAGCAACCGCTCTTACAAACGCTGTGACAATGTACAGCCTCCTATCTGAGAACCAGATCAGACTGAAGTTGGGACTCGGTCCAAAAAGCAAAATACTGCAATCAATCTACTTACTGTGTCAGCACTCAGCTCCGTTTTCTGTTCTGTGCACTTGCAGGGAAAGGAAGCGGCAGGGAAATGCACGCTGGCATCCAGGAACAGCGGATTCCTGAGTCACGGAAGGATGGCGGGCATGGGTGTCGGGAATAGGAGGTGCTTCAAGGTTCCCGTTTTTGCAGACACTTGTGTGGGCTAAGAGATGTTGCAGGCGATGTGCTGAGCCCGGGTGGCACTCAGGAAGTCACTACATGACACTCCGGATGCCACGTGGCTTCCTTGTTTACACTCAGCCCGTCTCTATGAAGTGACAGAGTGACCGGATCATGTCACAGCATCCTTGGACCTTGGCCTTTGGTCATGACCCTTGGTACCAGCGGGGATTTGTGGAGTCAGGCCCTTGCAAAACCCTACTTGGTGTGCTGATGTGTTCAGGCTGGGCTGACCTCTTGCCTAAGACTGTACATTTCCTTCCCTTCCGCCGGGCCTGCTGCTATTCTGGGCTGTGGGCTGGCACCGCTCCTCGCCCGGCGGGCATCGCTCCGGGGGCAGGTGGGCTTCCTGCTGCCTGCCTCACCCTCCACTCTGCCTGCCTCCCACTTAACCCTCTCATTCCTCACTCCCTGGGGCTTACCCTTCTGTTTTAAACGTGGCTCAGTCTTGGGAAAATCATCCACCCACGCTCCTGGGAGGAGAGAGGGACCCGTGTGCCCGATGCCGCTCGGATCGCTCAGGAGCGCAGCGTGTTCTGCGCAGCAGCGGGGTCGTTTTGGGGTTGTAACACTAAATCTTTCAAAAATAATATCACACTTCTGTAAGTGAGTTCAGCACTCAAGTTTCTGGGTGAAAGCCAGGGTTTAATATGCACCCTAAACTCTGCTGGTAAATCTGATCTGGCAGTTCTGCCTGCATATGGGGGGAGACACCGATAGCAAAATACTTTCCCTGATAAAGAGCAGTGGGACCTTCATTGTCCACAGCGAAAATAAAAACATTTTAAAGGGTTTATAAAGCTGCACTGTAGATGTGCGGCAGAATCCATGGATGGGGTTTGGCTCTCATATAATTATATTTTTTAATAGTAAACTGGGATGCAAAGGATCTTACTGCAGCTGGAACTCTGTGGTGAAGGAAATCATTGGATCCAACGCCAAGAACTTTTCATGACTGTGATTACAGCTTGTTGCTTGTACTTCCCCTATAACTTTCAGTGTCACAAGCACTTTTCATTTATCCATAAAGCTTCTTTTTTTGGTAAATTAAAATTTTTGGTTATGTTTTCCCATGGCTGTCTAGTAAGTACTGAGTTTCTTTTAGGGAAGCAGGGGGACAATACGTATTTCGAGCCAAAATACTACGGCACCTAAGAAAATAGGGTTTCTGTTCTTAATTGCCAGTTTTCTTTCTTTCTTTTATCATGTCTTGGTTTAAAAAAATCAACAAGCCCATTGTGATGCTTTTGATTAGGCTTCAGCAGAGATAATAAAAGTGTAGTGTCCCTTTGTGAAAGGAGTTTTTAATTATTGTTAATTGTACTTGCCAGCTTCATTTCTGAAGGGAAACGGAGGTGACCTCATCCTGAAAGTTGTCAGTCTCATGCTGGTGTCATTCACCGCCTGGAAAAGAGGTTGGGGTTTTGTTCCTTGTTGCTTCTTTTAATGAGGAGCTATCCACAGGCCTGATGGGCTCTGTGGCTTTGGGAATGCTGTCCAAACTCTGCTTCAGTAGCAGGCTTGTTCCTAGAATGTTAAACTGAGTTGTATCTTAGGGCATCAGCAGAGTCTCAGACCTGTGATGTGCCCATGCCATTAACATCTCTGGCAGCAGCCAGTACAAAAGACTTTAGGGAGAGGTGAGGGAGTTCTTGTAGAGGACAATTATTAAAGATTCAAAGGGTTATTTCTGCTCTTTCATACTAATCTAAAATTCTTGAGTGTTTCCATTATCTATCCAAAGGTTTAATTTCTTAACCCTTCTCCAGTCCTGGCTTTTGGCATATTCTTGTGAGGTCCCCACTTCACCTGTGCTTTGCATTTAAACAGATGATGACAGAGAATTCTTCACCCCTTGGACTGCAAAATGTGCAGGGCAGTGGGGGCTGTATGTCTGGGGAGGTTCCAGGGTATCAGGACAAGTCAGCATTCAGTTGTGGCCGTGATGTAAATGCCAAAATATTTACAATCATTTTAGTTCATTGAGCACCTCCGTATGTCAGGAGAAGGATGAAGAGGATATGTTTTTGTCTCCCTTCACTGCTCTGCATTTCTTAAGCTGTTACCTCGTTTCATCTTAAATGAACCTTCTCTAAAATACCCTGAACTTTTCAATTCCATTTCAGTTCACCCAGTGCCATCTGCCACGGTGTCTGCGATGTATTTCAGTCCTGACGAAATCCCCCTTTCCTCAGCGGTACCTCCGCACGCTGTCGTAAGGATGATGTGACAAGCGAAGCTGGCAAGTTGTTCCCACCTTTGTTGCCAATTATAAAGCAGTGTAAAGAGGCAAATTCTGACAGCCTGTGTCCTTAGAGGTGTTTGAATACCTAACTCGTAGTGAAATCATCAGCAGTGAGGCTCTTGAGCATCCCTGAGGCTCTGGGCTGGGGTCTCCGCTCACCTTTTGCTCAAGTAGTCTTTCCCTGACATTCATCACTCCTTTGCTTAACTCAGATGTTTATTTAAAGCTGCTAATTATTCATCAGCATCAAAACATTTACTTGTAGATAGAGAGCACAGTTCCCTGTAAAAGGGAATAAGCTTTCAGCTGGTTTGTTTTCTAATCCTGGAGAAATCTGCAAGGTCAGTGAGCTTGGCGTGTGTAATGGGTCTGCTCACGGCTGCCAAACATGTTAGGGACTGTGGTCTGGAGCTCCCACTTTATCTCATTCCTTTGCTTTCTGCTGTTCATTAGAAGATTTAAAAAGAAATCAAACCTCAGTGGTGTGACATGTTCAGGCTGTCTGAAATGGTTTTCATTCTGTGGCTCCCAGATTTTGTTCAGGCGAAAGGAGCTGAAGTTTTCCTGAAGCAAACCCCATTTTTCAGTAAAAACACTGAACACTGAATTCAGGTCACCTCAGACTGACTCTACTCAGTCCTTCCTTTGCTATTTTAAGGTGAGGATTGGATTGCAAGACCACCTTAAAGGATTGTTCTGAAAACTCTGGTTGTTACCACTTCTGCAAGCCTGCCAAAATAAATACTAAGTGCAAGTATTTTTAAGCTTTTTCACCTCCCAGAGCTGTTTTGGTATCATGTTCTGGTATCTTGTTCTTCATCCTGAACAGAAACACAGGAGACAGAGATCTTAATCTTGTCTCATTCTCACAAAACAATGCAGAAATTGTGGCCTTTCAAAATATTCTTTGAATCACTGCTCTGTATAGTTGCATAGTTGTGACTCCCAGGTTTCAAAATGGGGAGAAAGAACCTGTTCCCAGCAGGAGTAAACACAACACAGCTCCTGTCCCATGGCAGACAAGCTTTTCATGGTCTGTTTTGGAAATGCATGTTTCACATGGGCACAACCAGCTCTCGATTTAAAAAAAATAAAATTACTTGAAACTACTCAAGGGCACAAATTAAATGACGGCAAGAATACCAGAGGGTTGAGCAACAGGCAAAGGACATGTTGTTTCCTTTAAGAATTCTGACTAGAAATGACGTCACTTAGATAGTTTGGATGTTTGTGAGCGCTACAGGACTTGGAAAGGGAAAGCAAATCGGAAAAACACTGGGAAGCTGAACAATTTGTTTTGTTTTATGACTCCCTGGTAGTTTAATGAGGGAGCTATTACTCATGCGCTGTCACTGCACATCTAGAAAATTCCTCTGGGTTTAAAAACTGGCAGGGAAAAGTAGTTTCCTAAAAAACACTGAATTAATCAGATAAAACCCGTTGCTCAGGAGTCCCTAACAGGAAGGGTCGGAGGCGGAGCTGTGCAGGGCTCGCGGTGTGTTGGAAATCTCCGCAGGGGATTTCAGAGAGCAGATAGAGCTGGCAGGGATTCAGGGAAGTGATGCAGCAGATATGCTCAGCATCTGTCTTTCAGGGTACAGAGCTGTGGATTTGGGCAGAAAAGAATACAAGTTTGATTGGGGCACTGTAGCCAATCCTTGCCCTCCATTCCTTTGCATCTGAAAATATCTAGGGTTGGGGTGTTTTAAAGAAAGAGGTTTGTACCCATGGGCAATGGTACAAAGCATTGTATTAATGATGTTGACATATGAGCTGAGGGTTGTTGTATTCATGGAGAAGAAAAAGAAGTATTTGTGGGCTTAATTATACAGATTAAAAGGAATTTTCATAGTTTCGTTATCTGTATTCCCATGGTCTGTCAGGCTTCTGATTTCTTGCTTTGGGTCTGCATTGTTCTGTAGATCTGTACTGTATTTTACTGTGCAGTTTGCATTTTTACTTCAGTTATTTTGGCTGGTTTAGTCTATCTTGTCACATCCACACCAGGATACACATTATCCTCACCTTAAATGGAAACCTAATACAACTTCCATGGCCCTGAGGGCAGGATGAGGGTTGTTCCAGTTAGGTGTTGTAGAGAGCACAGTAAGCAGAGTGCTGCTCCAGTCTGGAAATGAAAGGGAATATTCCTCACCAACCCCCTGACACAATTATTCCCTCGTAGCAGAAGTTACTTTAATTCCTTTTGCCAAAAAAATGCTGATAAAGCAGAGGCTGTTAAGAGGGAAATCCGTAAGGAGTCTGGAAAGTGTGATGTAAGGATTAGTAATAGAATTAGCAAGCTGCTGTAGCAGTTCTGCTACAGTTTGGCTTTAATTAGAACACCTCAAACATAATCATCATCATTCCTTGTCTCACTGCAGTGCTGTGCTGTAGTCTGAATCAGTTTTGTCTTCTCTCTGTTACTGTCCTTTTAAATACTTCTAAAATTCTTTTAATCACTCATTTTTCATGAAGTTTTTCACTCAGTTTTTCAGATATAGTTAAGGAAGGGTTGTGCCTTTTTAACTTCAGATCAAAATGATGCTTAGCTGTGTCCCCCTGTACATGCACCATACACCCTCTTTAGAAATATCCAGTACTGAGCTTTTAAAGCACATAGATGCCCAGTTCATTGTATCCATGCTGGATTTTTGCCCTTGGGTGTGGAACTCAACTGCCTGGGCCAGAATTAGGAAATACTTCCTACATGTGATGCAAAAAAAAAAAAAGCCCTGGATCACAGGGCAGAGCTCCTTTTCCACTAGAATGGGACAGAGTGAGACTGAAAAGGCTTGGGGGGGCCCTTGAGGTGTTGAGAAGGTGGCAGGGGTGTGGATGCCATGTAATTCTGGAATCTGAATAAGCACTGGAGAGAGAGACCCTCCAGAGGGACCTTGTTTGTGACACATTGGACAGGGATTTGGGCATCAGTTGCTCTGAGGTGGTGTGTGCCTTGCAGGCAGCACAGAGAAGCTCAGGGTTGGTGTGGAAAAGCCTGTTGGGTACCAAGAGCCACACAAAAGATCCAGAGATGTGTTCAGCCTCACATTTTGCATCTGTGCTGCTCCAGTTTTCCAGAGTGGTGTGAAAGCTGAAGGCTGAACAGGCACAGAAAGGGTCTCTCCTGGTTTTCAGGTGGTGCTTCAGTGTCCAGTGGAAGGTGGTGACCACCAGGACTTCTGTGCAGCCTTGTTCTGGAAAGGGCTCTGGTGTTGGCATGGATTTTGGTGGATTTCAGGCTCTTCCAGGGCACTTAGTGGTGTTTAGGCTGCATTTTGATTGCAGAAAAGTTTAGGTGAGAAGCAGGTTCCCTCACCCCAGCTGGGACACCTTTGACTGTGGTACAGCACATGCTGAATGCCCCAGCAGCTACTGAGTAGAAAGTTCTGTCACTCCAGAGTCTAGGCACCTAAATCCTGCCAAAATCTAGGCAGAACTGAGACAGGCCATGTGGCTGGATGCCTGTAGACTCATGGCAGGGGACACTGTGGACAGCAATATCTCCTGCCTGGTGCTGCATCACCAGTGAAACAGGACTGGCCTTCCCAGAGCTCCAGCCCTGTGTGTGCTGCACCAACACAAGAAAAAATTCTGTGGCTCGGTACTGATGGAAACCTAACTTAATTTTCCTGTTAATGAGGCTGTAATTGCAGTCCATTGCTGTTATCATGGTTCAGCTGATTTCCCTCCTTGGCTGAGGATGCACTGTTCGCCCTCTGTGCTGTTTTCCCCTCGGTGCTGGAAGGGTTGGTGAGTGTGAGAGGCAGATCTGACCTAACTGGGGTTGCTCCCACCTTGGCCCTGCTGCAGGTGCTGCCTGAAACCTCCATCCCAACACCCACCCAGAGCTCTCCTCCCAGCTCCTGCTTTACACGTGGACTTTGGAGAGCAAATGTTCAAGTGACTGTCAGGTTTTATATTTAAAGACTTTCCGCTTCTATTTTTTTTTTTCCTAAAGCTTTACTCTGTCAAGGCCTGTGCAGCTGGCGTTACACAGCACATACTTTATTATCCCAGTCATCACTTCAACCATTTAATCCTTTTAACCTTCACAGTGGCTACAGTAGGAATTATGGGGAGTGAATTTCCTCGGGCACTGTTAAAACCGCAAAGAAATCCAGAGTAGTTGCATGAAAAAAAAAAAGGGATTTCTTGATGAAACTGTTTGCAAAGGACTGGAAGGGGTGAGAGAAATGAGAAGTCAGTCCAGCTGCAGGGAAATGGCTGTGGGGACACCACTATGGGCTGGCAGCTGCCACATTCCTGCACCCAACGTCCCAGACCTGTTCCAACCACAAGGAAGTTAATTCAGAACAGTCGGCCCTGCTGGGCAGGGAAAGGACCTTGCTGCCAGATGCTGTTTGTGTTGTACATTATCTCCATAGGTTTTGCATCTGTCTTCGCTGCAGTTTCATTTTCTGCCTTCAAAATTCCCTTTTTCTCATTGTGTCTAGTAAATTAATTTGAATTTGCAAAATAGTACGAAGTGACATTAGGATGTGCCTGTTAACAGAGGAGAATAAATTAATTACACGCTGTGAACTAACTGAACTCATTTAGTAATTGATGAATTAACTTAATATGTCTGTTACAAACAGGAGAGCTTGAATACTGGCAGAATAAACAGTGGAATCTCTCATTGACTGAATCACTGTGGGTTTTTTTAGGTTTATTTTTCCTTAGTTTAGTAGTGGCCACATTTTTAGAATTAGGAAGTTATACGAGTCATTTGCAATTTAGGGTTCACCTCTGTGATTCCATCCTACACCACTTCCAGACTAACATCTGCTTCTTGAATTCATTGGAGACTTTGATTAAGCTTTTTCTTAACCAAATACTAACACTGGTTCTTCATCCTTCTTTTCTTAACACTGGTCAAACTTCCAACAGCATCAGTCATGTTTCCCTTTGAGGTTCCATTCTGACTGGATGGTGGTGATTCTGGGGGTTTTATAATCTTTTTTAATCATATTTTTAATTGCACTCTGGTGTTACGTTCTCTGTGCACATTCTGCATCTTCTCTCTTCCCAGATTTCCATTGCAGTGATGGATTTGATAATTCTCTCTTTCTCTCTGTAGTCAAGTTCCAGACCTGCACCTGTGTGCATCATTTTGTTTTCCTTCCAGGATGTTTATGTGGCTTGTACACGTGGATTGATAGCAATCTGCTGCAGCTCTGTGTCAACAGAAAGGAGCTTTCTCCCATGCCAGCCCTCTGTAAATGCCACAAAAACACCTTTGTATTTAAACCTCTATTTTAAAACTTTCTCTTCCTATGATGCCTACAGTAGAAAGGCTGTTAATCTGCCTTTATAGCAGGTTTTATTGTCTTATTATTCCTTATACTTTCTCTGTTTTTTATGTCTCTCTTTCCTGCCTCAGGCAGTAAACTAGAAACCAAGCTCATTTTATTCTGTTTTATATGAAGCTTCTAGATCAGTGTGTCTTGATCCGTGACAGGGACTCTGTCCTGCTACAGTAGTTTTCCTTCCTTGGAAATCACTGGGAAGGTAAACACCTGCTGCACAAACTGAGTTTCTCAGGTCTCAGAAAAAAACAGAACTTCATCCATCCTTCAATGCTCCAATTTTGAGATGCTGACCTCATTTGTAGCTTCACAAAGTGGAGCCAGTTGTGGGGAGGAGACAAAGAAGATCACGAGTAATTCAGATTTATGCATGATATGTTTTCTGATGGACAGGGACATAATTTTCTAATGCAGCTAAAGTTGTCTAATGGATGTTGTAGATCAAAGCAAAAACTAGTCTGTAAAACAAATTTTATTTGCAGAATCCACCAGCCCCTTTTCCCATCCCTTGCCTGGCTGTGTTCAATACATGGAGCATTATGTTGTCCTCTAATTAGCTCTGTAATTTCCATGGCGTGTGCCAGCATCAGTGTTTATTTTTGAAGCACAATGTCTGCTTTTATCCTCATGATGTGACTGTCCTGTCCCAGAAGTCACATGCACAAACTGAGTAGTAAAAGGGGATGAGGAGTAAGGATCAGTAAATATTCCAAGCTCTGCGTGGTTGTGCAGATGTAATTGATCCCAGCACTGCCAGATGCTCACCAGCTGATCCAGATGATCCTTGCTCAGCATCCAGTGAAGATCCCTCTCATCTCCTGGGTCTTCCAGTCCCTAGCATGGCTAACAGGGCATTGATCAATCCCTAAAATCTTTATTTTTACCATAACTCTGTGACTTCTCTGCATTTCATGAGGGGAAGCTGAAGTGGAAATGCAAACACACTTCAGTTTGTTTTATTTTAATCAGACATTTAAATCAACCATTTTATAAATTCCAGGTGCTGACCTCAGGAGGGCATCTTGCATGTGCCAGAGGAGGAACATATGGTTTGAGGGAAAACCTGCTTATAAATCTGTGCAAATTGAAAGGTAAATAATTTCTGTTTCCAGTACATTGATGGAGTAAGATCTCTGCACTGGTTATTTTTCCTGCTATCAAGTGTGTAGTATATAAATGTATCTGGCATATGTATTTGTCACTGTGCAGCAGCAGAATGTAGGAAGTGAGTATCTTTTAAGAAGTATTGATTTCTGCTTCATAGAATCACAGAATGGTTTGGCTTGGAAGGGACCTTCAAGACTCTCCAACCCTCTGCTATGGGAAGGGACACCTTCCATTATCCCAGGTTGCTCAGTGCCCCATCTGGCTTCTTTGCTTCTTCAGCATAACAAGGAGAAGGTTCTAAAGTGCTTTGTTTCACTCTGAAAATATTCCTGGCTTGGGTTTCAAGTTGGTTTTTTTTTTTTTTTTGCAGTGTCATAAGTGATGGGAGGAGTACAGAACATTTGTCTGAGACTGAAAGGTCCTCTGCAGTGTGTTCCTGAGGCGTGGGAATTAAACTGAGGTTAAAACTTGAAGTGGTCTGATTGAACTTCCCTATCTTTCTTAATTGTTATCTTCTTTTTTGTGTGATAATTTTAATTTCGCTTCCTCTTGGGTAATCGTGGAGTAGTCTTGAGTTTGTTTTATATCAGACAAAAAAAAACAAACCCAAACCCCACAGACTAATAAATGGCTTTGTGCTGTTTATTGTCATTTTTTAAAGATACATAAGAGCAGCTCCTTCCAGGTCACTTCCCATGCTTTGACAGACAAAGTGCCATGCTGATGTGTGGAGCAGCACAAATTAATCCCGTGCTGGAAGATAAGCAGAGGGTTTGAGAGCTCACTTTGTAGGGGCAGAGGTGGCTTTGGTCCAGCTGGTGGCACAAGGGTACAAACAGCAGGTGTGGCTTTGGAGTGCTTCATGACAGGGGCATTTCTGCTCAGGGGTGGGATTAGAGCTTCTATTGACACTTACATAACAGCCACGGTGCCAGGGTGGTTGCTAAAAATGACGCTCATCGCTCTTACGTCCCAAAAGCTGTAAGTCAGAAGAACTATTTTAAGCTGAAGAAATATTTTGGTGGGGTTTTTTTAAATTATTTTTATTTTTAATGGCCATTGTTTTTTTTTCTCCCAGACCCCACTGAGATTATTTTAAACGTGTCAGGCAGCGGTGGCAATGGGAAGTGTTTTATAATGTGAGACAGGGACAATCAACAGTGAGTTTTGTTGTGGGTGGCTGCTTCATCATCATACCCTCATTAACATACCTCAGCAATCAGCAGGGAATTATATTTTTTATTGTGGCTGTCCTGTCCGATTTCTAAAATACAGCATCAGCTGCTTTTATCCAGCAAATGGTGATCCATTTGAAAACAAAACAAAACAAAACACTGTTTTCCTGCCTCTGCTGCCCCAAAGGTTGGTGTTTTGCAGAAGGAGCAGTCAGCTGCTATGGTGATGGGCACAGGGTGGGAATGTGGACAGAAATAGAGGGAGGCTGGAGGCAAACTGTTCCTGCTTCCTTATGGTTTCAGTAGCCCTCTCTGAATTGGATGGAGACTGATTCCAAGGATTTTGCAAGTTATTTGGGGTTTTCTGCCTCAAATTCTCCCAATTAGCACAAAATAATATTCGGGCAAAAAGGAGAGTGAGATTGTTAAATGGATGATGTTTGTACAGGATGTATGTAATTCCCTGCAGAGCAGCTTGTGCCCGTTGTGCTGGGATTTGGATGCACAGAAATCTCCCTCCTCCCATCCAGACTGAAGTCAGTCTTTGGTAATGCATAATTCATATCCTGAAGCCTTTGTCACAAAAACATCTTACTGCCTTTCCCCCAGCTTGATAAGCCTGCGTTTGTATTTTTAGGATTTCCTTCCCTGCTAATCCCCAAAAATCAGCCTGATGAGGTTTCAAAACAGAGTTCAGAGTAAATCTGAGACAACTTTTACGTCAAGGAGGTTGCTCTGTGCAGCAGGTGATTCTCTCTGGCAGCTGCTATTCATGGATTCTGCCTCCGCAGAGAATTACTTCCCTGTGGCACCACTGCCACAGTCAGTGCTCAAGTGGACTGCAGCTCGAGGGATTCTACCAGGAGGTTTGGATGTATCTTTGGATACATCTCACAAGGAGTGCCTACACACACATTTTGTTATGAAACAAAGACAGCAGGGTGGGGGGTTTTTTTGGTGAATTTTTGGTGAGCTCTAATCCAAAATTACTCTTTCTGTAGAGAACATGATTTAGTGATGGGTTAGTGGCACACCTCGATTGCCTGTTCTGCCTGTGAGTGCAGTCACACAAGTACAGATCGTGAGGAGTCATAAAACGTGGTTTAAAAGTCTGTGTAAAACCTGGAGGAAAAGAAAAACGATTCTCAAGTTGTATTTAATTCATCTCTTTGCAGAACAACACAGAGGAGAATAATTCAAACAGCTTGTGGTGTTGCCTTCTTCCAGGTTCTGAGGACAAAACTGTCAGTAATGAATTGTTCCAGAAGTACACAAGTAAGGCTCTACATGGTAGAGGCTGTTTTTTCTCAGGTACAGCACATCCTTGTTCCTCCTTGGTATCAGTTCATGTAAATACCTTAGAGCCATCAGGCCTTTCCTGCTCAAAGCTTTGAGGAGCTTAGAAAGTACAAAGATAAATGTGTGGTGTGCCTGTATCATGGGTAAACTGGATGTTTTCACTGGTGGGAAATAATTGCCTTCGTTTGAGGGCTCTTTGCCTGTTCAGAGGAATGTTCCCCAGGTCATTTCACTTCTCAGTGCAGCTAAGCAAAGCACAGGAAGGAATGTGAAGTACTGTCATCAGTGTAGGAATCTCTTCAGTAATGGTTTGTCATTATTTTCCTCCTAAATGACCCAAATGCTTTATTTTTTTTTTTTCCTCACTGTTTAATATCAAGCCACCACAGACCTTCTGGTGATATTAAATTCCAGCTCTGGAGGCTTTGATTGTTTCTTGCACGTTGCTCATTTTAAGATGACAGAATTGTTCAGTGAGAGGAATTCAGATGGAAAAATTCAGGCAAACAGGCCTGTGGGGAAGGTGGAGCTTTGTGTAAAAATCCAGTAAAACTGGAGTAAGAACCTCAGAGTTCAGTGTATTGATTTTCTCGTGAAAGTTCAAGAACTGTGCTTCCTTGCAGGCTGAAACTCATCTCAGCTCCTCATGACCAGCTGAGCAAGAGAGATGGGATTTGATGCTATCCAAGGCGTAATTCCACAGTTCATGTCTTTTGCTAGTGCCAGCTTAATCAGTTTCTGCCCACTCCCAGCCATTCATTTCCAGCCCAGCAGCAATGCAGTGCCACCTCTTCCCTGACTGTGTGGAAAACCAGATGACTGAAAATAACTCGGTCAAGAAAAGAAACGCTTCATTTTTTCTTTTTTTATTTTGTATTAGAATCATTTGAATGAATTTCATGGCCCACAGGCAGTCCTATTGGTTCTGCTGAAGGTGACAAGAAGTGCAGCATCAGAGGCAGCAGTGAGCACTGGAGGGTGTCCCAGAGCTGTGTGATCTTGCTGTCAACAAAAATCTGCTCTGGGACCGTATCCTGAATGAAGGGCTAGCCACAGGATTATTTATTGAACTGCTGCTTTTTATTTATTTTATTACGGAAGATTAACATCTTCTTGTTAGGGCAGGTTTATTTTTTTTTTTACTTGAGATAAACCATCTCTGTGAGAAGTCAGTCAGCTTTGTAGACAGCCATGAATGTCAATAAAGTCTTGGCAAACACAGTAGGTATTTATTCAGCCTTGCAAATTAAAAACATTTTTCCTGCTTGTTTAGTGAAGGGAACAAAAAAAGACAAATTACAGAGCGGATGAGCTCTCTTGATAGTTGGAATTCATTAAACTGGTGGTGAAAACGCTGGGGGATTGATGGTGCAGAAAAAGAAAAGATAAAGCAGCTTTTCCCCAATAGCTGTGGTTTAAGTTCAAGTTGAAAATGACCAAAAAAAAAAAAAAAATCCCTTAAAGACGTGTGTAACTGACTTCACAATCCCAGTTTCTGTCTGGGCAGACAGTTCTTTCTCACTGCAGTTAGTATTAATTGGTTTTTTCAGTTGACAGATAATTTCTCAGTGGCTCCTCCATCTCCATCATGCCATGGGGTGTCTGCAGCAGCTCATAAATGGGATCCATGGCCAGGCCTTAAGTAGGAAGTTCACACAATCCCTTCCCGTGGTACAGACAGAGCCTTTCTGCCCTTGTCACTCTGTCATCTTCCCTCTGCTCCACGTTCTATTATTAAAAAAAAAAAAAAAAAAAGTATTTAAAAAGTTAGAGTAAGTTGAGCAGTTTGTCAGCTGGGATGTTCTCACTGGCCATTGTCTGCAGATTCCAGGCTGGCCCTGCCTTTCAGATGGGTCATAAAGCTGTCGTGAGTGCAGCTCTTAACAAAATCCATTTACACGGCTCCTGTTATGGCAGGGCAGGGAAAGGAAGCAGTAGGACTTAACTTTTTAATGAATTTTCTGTACAGAATCATTAGTCCACCATGGAAGTCTTTCCAAGTTGGACCCAGTGCATGTTCTGTCTGATTATCCCTGATTAATGAGATAAAGTGCCACAGTTGTCACTTGGAGGCACAGACAGTTCTCATGTCATTCCAAGTGCAGGAATTCTTCAGGAATGCATCATTGGAAGAAAGAGGGTTCCCTAGTAAGTGTTCAAATGCAGTTAAACCACCTGTAAATCACTAAAATGATTCAACAGCAAAACAAAGCCTTCGCAAACTTCATTCTTGCAGTGCCTTAATTGCAGACAAAACTTTACTCATACAAGTGATCCCATCAAAGTCAAATAAAAACATGAATTATGAAGCTTATAAGATTAGAGCTTAAAAGTCACTGACATGTCATTCCCCTAATTTCCTCTGGAGGATTACAGAACACTTAATTTGTAACTGCAGAAACCTAAGTGTAATCAGATGCTCTTCCATCTACAGTTTTTATCTAAGTCGTTGAATTCTGGGTTTGTTTTTTACTTGTTTCCCAAGTTCTTACTTGTAAATGTTGAAGACATTAACTCCTCTGTTCTTCTTCTTCCCAGTTCAACGAGGAAATTGCCCTCAGCTCTTCCGGTCATTAAATCTGGGAAGGATGGAGCAGCCCAGGATTTGAAAATGTCCTAAAACTTCCAGCACCTAATTAG
This sequence comes from Phylloscopus trochilus trochilus, assembly GCA_016584745.2. Taxonomy (NCBI): domain Eukaryota; kingdom Metazoa; phylum Chordata; class Aves; order Passeriformes; family Phylloscopidae; genus Phylloscopus; species Phylloscopus trochilus. Next base: position 3,920,673 of record WQNJ02000016.1, read on the forward strand.
AAGGAGGCATCTTGGAGCAGCACAATAGCTCTCTATCTGCAGTTCATTTGGTTTTCCAATTTAGAAATGACAGTTTACAGCCCTGGTGTGAGCGTGTTTCTCATTAGCCTGTTCTAGAAACACGCAGAGTTATTACAAGTTTTGAAAGATGCTTTCTTCAAAAGTGCAAATGATATTAAATGGCAGAATTTGCTCTCTGGAGATAGCCACATGGAGAAGTTGTGGTCTGCAACCATGCTAAGGCTGGTGGTAAAGGCAGAGCCAGGCACCAGCTGGACTTCACCTTCAGATTCTTGGATGTCATGGAGGCAACTGCATGGAAATGATGCTGCAGCAGGAATTAGCCTTGTCCAGGGCAGACAGCTGTGAAGTGCCCCTGCTTTCCTTGTTTCACAGATGGATCTCAGGTTTCTTGGGCCTTTCTCATGAAGATTTTCTTGGAGAGGAGTGTGTTAGCTGTGCTGCTGACAGATGCCGTTGTGAGAACTGTCCACACTGGCTTGATTTCCCTCTTCAAGAGTTGGATTCCCAGCCTGAGCTGGTTGGGTTTGTTGTCTTTGTGGTAAATGAAGAGAGAGCTGCGTGTCAGCAGGTGATGAAACTTGAGGAGCAGGTGTGATTATTTTTTTTTATTACATGGTGAGAACATGCTTTCTTTACATTCTCCCCTGAAGAGGAGGAGATTGGGAACGTTTGCCTGTCCTCAGGACTCGACAGATGGGTTCATCTTGGATGGTGGTTTAGGGTCTGGAATGTCAGTTCTATAAAGACTGGCTGAGGGTTGAAAAGAAGACTCAGGGAAGACCTTATTTACCTGAAGAGCAACATTTACCTGCAGGAAGGTTGTGGTGAGGTGGGAATCAGCCTCTTCTCCCAGGTAACAAGTGACAGGACAATGGCAAACAGCCTCAAGTTTCACCAGCAGAGGTTCAGGTTGGATATTAGGAAAAATTTCTTCACTGGAAGAGTGGTTAAGCATTGAAACAGGCTGTGAGTAGTGATGGAGTCACCACCCCTGGAAGTGTTCAACAAGTGGACGTGGCATTTCATGATACAGTTTAGTGAGCTTGGTGGTGTTAAGTCAAAGGTTGGACTCAACAATCTTGGAGGTCTTCTCCAACCTCAGTGGTTCTGTGGTTCTTACCAATAAAATCAGCTTTAGCAGGGCTTCCAGAGGCAGGTATGGAGCACACCTGCAGGAGGGGAGAAAACAAAAGATGCTTCACTCTTCTTGAAAACACTGCAGCAAGGCAAAATTCCAGACTTCAGCATGGCTGAAGGGAGAAGAGTTTGGTTCTGCCTGCACTTGAAAGTAGCTTTATTTCACCCATTAGTGTTTCTGTGAGAGCCTGTGTGGAAGATTCCCAGGCAGCTGCATGCTCAGGGCAGAGCCCGGGGACACGGGCACAGCTCCGTCCTGCTGCTTCCTGCCTGCTCTGCTCCACACAGGCACTTTTCTGGACAGAAAAGCTGCACAACAAATCCAGTGCTGATGTGGCCTGGCGTGGTGACAGCTCTTCCAGTAACTGCAGGAACTGCCTGCTTGAGGAGGCCCAGCCTGCTCTGATGGGTTGTTTTTCCTTGAAACTGTTGTTGTGCACCAGATGGGGCAGGCGGTGTCTTTGTGCTTCCCTTTGCCATGCTGACACTTTGTGGTGCCTTCTGTGCCGCTGCCCTGGGGTGATGGGTTCCTTTCTGAGAGGCTGTGGTGTACCTGAGTGCTTCCCAGGGCTCTGGGTCACTGGGAGTGGGGCTGTGCAAACACTCGAGACTTGATGGCTCTGCAGATGTGCTTCGGCTCTGACGTTCATTCTGCCAGCTGAGGAGCTGCAGAGAGGTTATGAAAAAAAAAAAAAAGAAAAAAAAAATTGGTTTGAAAGGGAGTAAATTGTCTAGAACACACTTCAGTAGCAGATTTCCAGGAAAGAACCCTCTGTCAGATTTCTTAGAAGCTGTGCTGGCTCCAGGTGCTAAGTGCCAGGTCTGAATAGCCCATAATCAGCTCAGTCCTTGACGTTTTGGTTTGGAGACAGCACTTTCTCCTTAATTTGCAAATCCCACCTCAGCCAGAGCTAGCTGACAAGTGGGCAGGTTTCCAGGCCCTCTGCATAACCTTTGGGATGAAAATTCAGCCTTTAGGCACTGATGTGCAGCGTCTGTCACGCTCTGGTCTTCGTGCTGCTGCTGTTGAAAGGAAGATTTGGTAACATCTTACGTGTTTTGCTGTCACAAGAGGGAGTTTGCAGCAGTGCTGCCCTTGCTGGATGTAGTCGTGCTGTGGGCAGAGCTCAGCAGACAGAATGTGTTAATAGAAGACAGCAGCCCAAGCAGGATGAAGGGTCCTTCATTCCTTGTTAAAGCCTTGTACATGTTGTTCAAGCTTGACTGACAAAATTCCTCTGAGTGACACTGCTGCAAGCAATTCTCCTGCTGTTGGTAGCACTGTAATAGAAAACAGAAGTGAGCGTTCGAGTGACTCAAACCAAAATCAAGGATAAGAATAAGAAAAACGCATCAACTGTTCAACAGGAAAAATAAAAACCCGACGTGGCTAGGTATTCTTTTGTGGCATTTCCAATTTATTGTTACAGGAATATCCTCCCAGCTAGACTCAAGCTCCCTCAGGAAGCTGGTTTCATATGGTGGTTTAGATTTAACTATTCATTGTCTAGCACCATTTGAAATCAGTGTTCTTGGAGGAAGAATGCCTGCCTTCATCAGGGAACAGGACCCTTGGAAGCCTCAGAGGAAAAGAAGAGAAAGTCAAGATCTTTTTCCTTGTGTAGTTCTGCCATGCCAATTAACATCCACCACCAAACAAAGTCCCTCAATGTGACTCTGGGGGTCTGTGACTCAGGTGACCCCTGGGAGGGCAATGCAAAGAGTGGTTTCAAAGGCAGAAATTCTGCTGTCATCGTGTTTATAAGTATTTGTAACTGGTGAGCAACAACTTCTGAACCCAGGAAGGTTTTGAGACAGAAACAAGGCAAAAAAGTAAAATACAGAATTGTAACTCAGTATTGAAGATGTTGATTTTAATGCCCCAACTAGTAAAAACTACTCCAACTGGTTCATACAGCATGGTGAGGAATAAGGAAGGGAACTACATGTGCTCTATATTTTTAACTCCAAACCAGTTTACAGCCTTACTTTAGATCTATTTTTCTTCGCACTTCATCAGGCTTGTAAATACTTTGTACATCTATCATACAAGACAGATAATCAGATTTGAAACAGGTAATTCTGCATTGAAGCACTGGGAGTTCTGGGTGCTCTTTGCATCCCTCCTGTCTGTTTGGCTTTTTGTTGGGGCATGTTTGGCAGATCAGAAGGTGTTATTTATTATTCTGTGTGATAAGGCTTGCCAGCATGCAGGTTGGAGGCTGGATGTGCACATGGAAATGGCCAGCAGCTGAGAGTTAGACCACAGGTGGTTGGGCACATTGTCCAAGTCTGCCGAAATCTGGAGAAGTGTTTCAAGTTGGTATTTTTTGAAGTATTTTACTGTATTTAAAAATGTGTGTACCTAATGGTTGATTTTGAAAATTTTCACTGTCTAAACCTTTGTTTTCTCACCAGTGCTTTAATAAGAATCATATCAAGTGTTTGGGGATTCTCCGATGTGAAATGGTGTCCAGCACATTCATCCTTGCAGATCTCCATAACCCCTTTAGAGGATGACTGATTTCTTTTGGTGTTCAGAGTCAATAATAATTTCTAGCACCATTTGAAATCGGTTATAGTGATTGGGGAATTGCACCTCGTGGATTTTTGCACAAGAGGCTCCGGAGAGAAGCTTTAATGGTATGAAAACAGGGATTTGTGTTATTTTAGTGAACAGAGTTGCTGAATTCAGAAATGCTGCAAGTTTAAACTCTTGAGAGGTGGTGGAGAATTGTAAAATGTATAACCCAAGGTCTTGGTTTAGGTCCTCTGTGTGAAGATGGTCTTTGGGATGGTTCGGAAAGCCTTGCAGTGCTGAGAGAGAAGATCAGGAGAGATGGTTTCCCAGTGAGAATAACCAGTGTGGACTTTGGATCAGAGAAGAAGAACCCCACCCTGTTGGTTTAATGATCTGTCTGTGAGGTATGAGGAAATAAAAGGAGCAGCAGGAAACCTTCCAATCTGCAGCTCCCGTACTCTGGACGTGCTGAAGGAAGATCTCGTGGAGGTTTTCCCTGCCAGCCTGAGAGCTTCTTGCATTCTCCTCTTGTTCACTCCTTAGAGAGTGAGCCACTAACAAGATGAGTCACCTCTCTAAGGGTGTTTAATGTGTAAGAATTTCTCTGAAATTTCAGCTCTTCAGAGACACTGGCTGGAGGCAGAGTCGAAGGTGGGTCCTGTCCCCAGTTCCAGCAGGGGAATCTCATTATTCATGAAGATAATCTCTGAAAATCATCCTTCAATCAGCTGGTTCATTCTACATCCAGCTTTTTGGGAGTTAATAACACCAACCAACCAACAGCAAAGCATGACACACCAACCCACAGCAAGGCATTCCTGTAGCAGGGGATGTTTTCCTGGATGTCCTGGTGAATTCAGCAGTGTACTGCTTTTCCCACTATTCCATATGGGGTAACTAAAAAAGAGGGGTTTTTGTAAACAAGTGGAGCAGCTTTTGAATATTCAGAGGAATTTCTAAGGTTGTGGCTGGTTGTTGGTCTTCCTTTTATCCCCTCCAAATTTTTTTTATGTATATGAAGATATATTTGAAAGTAAATTGAGAGCTGGAGAAGGAATTTTGGCAAGGGAATGCAGCGACAGGACAAGGAGGAATGGCTTTAAACACAGAGCAGGGTTTGATCAGATATTAGGAGGAAATTTTTCCCTGTGAGGGTGGTGAGGCACAGGGTGCCCAGGGAAGCTGTGGCTGCCCCTGCATCCCTGGAAATGTCCAAGGCCAGGTTGGATGGGGCTTGGAACAACCTGGGACGGTGGGCGGTGTCCCTGCCCCATGGCAGGGGGTTGGAATGAGATGGTCTTTATTTCTAATTAAGATAATCACAAACCAAAGTCCAAAAGGGACTTCTGTGACGTCTTTCAAGTCTCTTGCTTCCATCCATTCACAAAATCCATCCTCATGCTCTCTTTTTAGGTGGATCTTTTGAGAAGTGGCGAGTACTGTGTTCAGTACAAAAGACTGAAGTTAAAGCCCTTAAATTAATAGAAAAAATTACTAAGATATGGAAAAATGTGGATTGGCTAGCAGTGTGGGGGGTTTGCAGTAGGATGCAGAGCACTACATGTTGTAGGGGGTTTGACAGATGTTCTTGTGGAGGGTTCAAAGCTGTGCAGAATTAACTGGTGGTGTTGGAAGCGTGACTTGCAAGTAATCACCGTGTTTTAAGTACATCCACTGCCTAAGTAGCTCCCTTGAAGACAGTTCCTTAAATGATTTCTTGTGGGAAGTCCCTGAAGGAGCAGATGGATCTGCTTGCAGTTCTGCTGCTTGTGCTCTGCATGTAGGATGGAAATGTCTGGACTTCAAGGAAACTTGTTAACACAGAAGCTTAAGGTTCGAACCAGTTACAGAGTGGTGCAGAAGCAGGTGAAGAGGGTTAATAACATTTTAATTCTTTCCACTGAAAGGCAAGAGGTTCTTTGCACCATATAGTCAGAAAAATGGAGCTGCCAAGTGCTTGGGTCTCATGAAAGTGTTTTCAGATGTGAGCAGTGCTGCTGGTGGGCCTGTGTGCTCACACACAGGATGGTGATCTTCTTTACAGCAACAGGGAAAGAAAGGATGAAAAAAGGAAGAAGAATGCCTGATGAAAACAGAAGCATTTCAGAGTAAAATGTGTCTGAGGAAGAGGAAAACGTATATAATGAGGTTGGTTGGTCGATTGGGTTTTTTTTGTTTTGTTTCTTTTTTAAATTTATCCTATTTGCTCTCAACTCAGATTTGGGTGCAAGATGGTGCCTACAAACCTCCACCAGCCTCAAAACACCAGTCAGGTGCCACAATGGATAACTTAAACTATTTGTTTGCAAGTCTGCTCCATCCTCCTGTTGACAGACCCTGCAGAAATCACAAAATGCAACGTGCAGGGGGATTGTTTCCAGGGCCAGAAAAGTTTGTCCCGTTGCTGATGTTCTGGAATGATGTTAAAATGAAATCAACACTTGGACTAAGCCAAAAGCAGCACTGGAAGTCAACTGCTTCTCCCAAAAAAAATCTCACTTCTGGATTAATAGAAGATGTGCTGGATGGTAGGTTGAGAGGGAGAGAAAGATGATGTCTGTTGGGAAATCTTTAATGCAGAAATACTTCAGAAATGTCTGACAGTGTACACATTTTTTTCAATTGTTGCAATTAATTCGTCTGAAAGTTTAGCGATCTTGCATCGCAGTCTCAAAATGTCAGGCTTCCACATAAGGATGTTCTGTGAAAACCGTTGTATATTGGGGATCTGGGGAGAAAAAACCTGATTTTATGTTGAATAGGGGCTTGGGGTGATAGTGAAAAACTGCTTTGTTTTCACAGCAAATAAATGGAGGGTCGGAATGATAATTTTCATTATAATTGATAGAATATTCAACATTAACTGATGAAAGATCCAAGCACAAGATGCTTATGAAAGAGTGGAACAGTAAATGAGGCAAAATTGTGATATTCTACAAGATGCTCCCTGATTTCTTCAAGCCAGTTTGAGACATCTTAACCAAAAATAACCTGTTTGTGTGGGATCTGCTGTGTCCTCAGCACACATATGCAGTGCCAGAATGGGCAGCAGAGGTACGAGGAGGATAAATTCGGGTATTGTGGCTTTTACTGTGGGCTGGCTGAGTCCTGCTGGGACCTCTGCTAAGTATGAAACAGCAGAGGCTTGTGTTGGCAGAGCTTTGCTGTGCAGTAAAACAGGCTGTTAGAGCTCACAGCAGTGTAAAGGTGCCAGCAGAGCAAATTCTTCCTTGTTTGGGTAATCCTAATGAAAATAGCGTTAGAATTTCTAACTATCTGGTGAATCAGATCCAGTGAGGGCAGTGAAGCAAACTCCAGTGAAGGAACCTGGGTGTTAAGCTGCCTGCAGTGAGAGGTTGTCAATTTTCAGGTATCACTCTGTTCTCCTGGTTTCTGACAATGGTCCATCAAACTGCTGGGTTCTCTTCTCCAGGTGCTGCAGGTGCATTTCCTCTGAAAACATCCAGAGCTTTGGGGCTTCAAGCAGAAAATCTGGACCAGCTATGTGCTCCTGCCTCTGCTGTTGAGCAGACAAGATGTTCAGTGGGTACTGGTCAATGTAATGATTACAGACCTGGGTTAGAAGATACTCTCACTCAGCTCTTTGAAATAGGAGGCAAAAAATGTTTTTCCTGATGTCATTCTCACTCTACTGGATTGTCAACAACTTTCCAAGAACAGTCCATGGAGAGATGTGTGGCTGCCTGCTCTGCTGCCTGGATTCTTGAGTATTTAAGTTCCCTTACATGCAGTGTCTGTCTGTGCTGCCTTCTCAGCATAATGTCTGTCTCCCCCAGAGGATTCCTCTCTGGAGAACTTGCCATGGAAGCAGATGATCTGTCTTCAGTCCTGGGGAGCAAGACAATAAAACCATTTTTAACATGTCAAAGAAGATTTTTAATGCCCCCTTGGCAAAAAGAGAGGTGAGCCTTGGGATCATAGAGATTGGAGTTCAGAGTTTTGGCGCTGGTGAAATTCAGAGTCACAGATTGGTTTGGGTTGGAAGGGACCTTAAAGACCATCCAGTTCCATCCCCCTGCCATGGGCAGGGACACCTTCCACTATCTCAGGTTACTCCAAGCCCCATCCAACCTGGCTTTGGACACTTCCAGGGATTCAGGGGCAGCCACAGCTTCTCTGGGCAACCTGTGCCAGGACCTGCCCACCCTCACAGGGAAGAATTATTCACATATTGCTGCAGAGGAAAGATTTTTTTTTTGGTCTCTGCTTTCCCAAAGCATTCAATATGTTAAGCCCTGCATATCTCTGGCTGGATTCCAGCCTGGAAGGCCGGACACTGACCCTCATTTGGAGCAGCACTGCTTGGAATGAAGTGGCTGGGAAGGGACATCAAAGCGCCGTGTGGAGGAGCTGGCTGTGACAGGAGTTTGCCAAGCAATGCATGGCAGAGTGTGGACATCAAGAGGGAGTGTAAGGCAACTCTTTTAACTTTGCTGCTTCAAATATCGTGACTGTCCTTCTATAACATCTACTGCATAAAAACCCAGTGGGGTTTATTTGTAATTGATGATTTTTACGTGGAAGATACTCCAATGCCACCGTGCGGATTAAATCCCAGAACAGACTGACAGCTGTAAAATCCACCAGCACAGGTGAGTGAGCTGGTCTGTTAGTAGCCTCCAGAGGACCACAAAGTGATTTTCTCAATTAGATTGTGCCATGATTTAATCTTCAGTCTTGCCTTACTGTGAAAACAGGGACAAGAATGGCTTGATAGTTCCCCATGTAGTTCATCATTACTAAAAATGCCATGGGGTGATGTGATTGCCTGCTGAAAGGTGCCACAATCCTTATAAATCTGAACCTGCTCAAAAAATCACATCTGGGAAAGCCTAAGTTTCTCAGGAAACTATTGGGAATTTTCACGGATTTCCAGGTTTCCAAGTAAGTTGTCACGTGAAGACTCTACACTATGTTTCCAGTGTGGGAACTGAAATCACAACTTCAAGGAAAAGAGAAAATTCAGTGCAAGTAAATCTTCAAGATCTCACTATGCAAATCAAAATTGCAGTTGGAGAACTTGGGAGTGAAACAATGGTGTAAAAAACCCCCACTTTTTAGTTGAGATTAGCCTGGAAATTTTAAGCCACTCATGAATAATTTATAAAGCAGCCTTCCCACGGATGAGCAGCAGGACGAGAGAGCGGCTACGTTTTGTCACTGTGTTGAGATGTTTCCTGGCAATGGTGGAATTTTTATGGTGTTCTTTCTCATAATGGAGTTGTTGCTTAGCTTTTAATGTCCCAAATGTAAACAGATCCGAGGAAGCTGATCGTTAAAAACGTTTAGAAAGGGAGAATGAAAAAGCGAAGCACTTGTGAGCTGCGTTCCAAGCAAATCCTATAAATCACCAGCATCGGAATTCTCTGACGAGGAGAAAATGGTTTTATGGACTCACAGGAATGGCATTGGGAGGAATAGTGAAAAGCTTAGTATTTTAGAATCATGGCGGGAGAGCGCAGGGAATAACCCGAGAGGTTTGAGAAGCTGTGCCCTGTATTCAGTTTTAACACTTTGGCTTAACAAAGTCTGATTCAAACCTGCTTTGCCATCTTCAGCTCCACAATCTCTGAAGCCGTGGGACCAGTTGACTTCACCACCTGGTGCCTCCTGCATTGGCCAGGCTGGGAATGCTTAAATCCCAGAGGTTGTGTGGATTAAATGCAGAGGTTGTGTGGGAGCAACTCAGAAAAAAAAAAAAAAAAAAAAGGGTTAAGAAAAGTCAGTTTTTATTCAGTTTTCAACCCACAACGCTGTTTCCTAAACTCAGATTTGGGTTTGCACCTTCCGAGCCTTCAGGAGTCGCTTCCGTGACCCATCGCCGTGCCTGGGGCGCGGGAAGCCGGGGGATCCCATGGGATGCAGGGCTGGAGATGCCAAGCCCTGCAAGGAGGCACTGGTGTGCAGGGGGGGGTAGGTGAGGTCCTCCTTGGCTCCCCTGGCCCAGCCAGCCCCACCAGCTGTGAGACGCTGCCTTGGCGCGGGGCACGTTCGGCTCCTCGGGAGAGGCCGTGGGTGGAGAGGAGCTGGCAGGGATCCCGGAGCCGCTGGGAAGAGGCTGCGCGGGGGAGAGAGCGAGCTCACCACCCACCTCGGATGAAATCATGGAACGGGCAAGCGCGAGGAAAGGCTGGTGAGGAGAAGGAGAGCTACAGAAAAAAAAAAGGGATGGGAGAGGAAGGATGCTGGAGCAGCGGGGAGGGTTGTTCCTGTGCTGGTGGGGTCGTGGTGGATCTGGTTCTTCACAGGAGTCACTTGTACCAGATCCAGAGCTGAAATAAGGGCAGGAATTTGTCACAGGAAGGTTTGCTCCCAGCAGCATAGAGAAGAACTTTGATACCTGACCCCTTCAATGGAAATTCATTAGCATGTGTCTGAATAAAGGAGTGATTGCTCCCAGGCAGGCTGCTGCTTTCCAAGTTTAACTTCTAACCAAGCTTGGACCAAGGAAGATGCATTCCTGGAGTGAGGAGAAGGAGGAGATCTCTGGAACTGGCTGGTTTATAACAGTGTTTTTAAGGGCTGCTGGGAAAGGGACTTCACAGTGCCACTTTCCTTAACCAAGAAGTAGGTTGTCTTGGTGTTCCCAGTTGGATGGGCACATTGTCTCATCCTTACTGTGCCAACCAGCAAGGAAAAAGTCCAGTGTGGCTTCCTGTTGCACTTTGAGACTGAACATTGCTCAGTGTGAACGCCTGGGATTCCCCCCTCCCTCCCCAATTTATCTGATTTATGATAAATTACACGGCTGATGAGAGTAACTGTTTGAATCCAGTGAGAAGAACTTCAGTGTCCTTGGTTTCCACCTGGATTTGTGTCCAAGCTGCCTCCCTGTAGCTCATCCCACATCATTTCTGGAGAGCTCAGGCAGGCAAGGAGCCAGAGGAAGGAGTGGGTATCCCTGGAGTCATCAGCACAAGGTTTTGTCCAGTGCACCCGCTGGAGACAGCTTGGACCTTCTGCTGGGTTTTGTTGGATCTTCTTTGCTCCTTGGAAACATAGTTCAGGACAAATCCATCACGGTCTGACTTTGAGGAATGGGATTCTCAGCACTTCTGTCTCTGCTCCAGCAAGTGAAAAGTGATGTGTAAGATTCCTTCTCCCCCACCCCCTGTCAACTCCAGTGGGTGCAAAGCTGTAACTGTTTCAGGAAAGACACAGCCAAAAAAAAGAAAAGAAAAAAACCAAACCAAAAAAAAAACCCAAAAACCATTTCCCTAGCTCATTTTCCTTTCCCAGAAAACCAGATGGATGAATCATTACAACAGCAGCTATGACAGGGGACCAGACAACAGACTGAGCCCAAAGCCCAGCCCAGTCGAGGCAAGATGAAAAACTGTCCAACCCTCCCTCCCACATCTGTTTAAAGGAGCACGACTCCAGAATCAGGGCATGTGGGGTTTAGCCTTCCTCTTGCATCCTGCAGAGCAGCAAGAGCAGCCATTGCAGAGACCACAGTGTGCTAAGTCCAACAGGATCCAGCAGTGAGGTCCAGTGAAGTGAGGTGGTGGTGTGGATGGTGATGATCCCCAAAACAGAATCACAGAATGGTTTGGATTGGAAGGCACCTTGAAAATCTCTTCATTTCAACTTCCCAACTGCTTCCACTATCCCAGGGTATTCCAAGCCCTGTGCAACCTGGCCTTGGACACTTCCAGGGATCCAGGGGCAGCCACAGCTTCTCTGGACAGCCTATGCCAGGGTTTCACCACCCTCCCAGACAAGAATTCCTTCCCAATATCCCACCTAACCCTGTCCTCTGGCATTGGGAAGCTATTTTCAGTTGTCCTGTCACTCCATGCCATTGTCCCAGGTCCCTCTCCAGCTCTCCTGGAGTGCCTTTAGGTGCTGAAAGGGGCTCTCAGGTTTTCCTAGAGCCTTTTTTTTTCCCCCTAGCCTGCCCCAGCCTGGCTCCAGAGCAGAGAGCCTGCATCTCTACGAGCATCTTTGTGGCCTCCTCCTGATTGACTCCAACACATCCCTGTTTTTTCCTGCATTGTGAGCCCCAGGGCTGGAGGCAGCTCAGCAGGTGAGATCTCACCTGAACAGAGCAGAGGGGCAGAATCCCCTCCCTGACATGCTGCTCCCACTTGTCATGCAGGACTTGGAGGTGTCTGGGCTGCCATCAGCCATTCCTGGGTCATGTTGAGCTTCTCATCCACCAACACCACCAAATCCTTCTCCCCAGGGCTGCTCCCCATCTCTTCCCTGTGCCTGTTCTTGGAATTGCCCAATTACAATATCCAGCTCCATAGACCAGAGGGAGCAGCCTCGAGGCTCTGTTTGTTTGTGCCAGGCTTTCCTCTGCAGGCAGAGATACTTGTGAGATACGTAGACATGTTCTTAATACAGCAGAGTCCTGTGCGTAAAACCCATCAGAGGAACACCAGGAGTGACAAGGTTAAGAAAGCATTTAGGAGTTAAGAGATGCCTGCCCTCAGGCTGCCCACAGAACCCCTGTGGGTGTGTGGTTCATCCTGAATTTCGCTTCTGGGAGGGTTTTTTTTTATTCCAGAGGACAGTGCCCTGCTCCCCGCACGCGATGCTGGTACTCACTTGCTGAGAAGCCATTCAGGGTTAGGTTTTTTTTTTTTCCCCTCCTTCATCCTCATCTCTGCAGAATTCCGAGTGCTTTGGCTGGAGCAGTTGCTCTGATGATAGCTTTTTTTTTCCCTTTTTTCTTGGTGAGGCTCTGTTGTGGTTTCTGCTTTACAAACAAAGAACCAGAGCACAGAGAAATGAAGGTCAAAGAATCTATTAATTTTGGGTGCCCAGTTTGAAGTAGCCAGTGCAAGATATTCAGGACTCCCTGTTCTAAGCACAGATTCCTCTCATGCCTTTGTTTTCTTCCAACCCCCTGCTTTGTTCATTGCCCTCTTCCAACTTCTGCCTCTTGGGCACTGTAATTATGATTTTTAAATTCAAATGCTACTCTTAGCTTTCGAGTGTTTTCATTGCTGACTGAAAAGCTGTAGCTGAGCTCCACTAGGCAGCAAATGTTCCCTTTCTCTCAAGGTAAACATCGAGTCAGGGAAGGTCACTGCAGGTAAAAAGCCACAGGTCTGGAAGAAAAGAACAGGACATAATTCAAGCCAAAGCACTCAGGAGCAACGTGGAGATCTCTTCACCTCTCCTCCCCTCTGGGCTCCCACGAACCCCATCACAGAGCAAGGGCAGCACAAAGCAGCTGGAGCTGGGATAGAAAATCCTGGGAGTTACCTCAGGTGCTCAAGGGCTTGTGTCCATCGTTGCTTTAGCAGAGGCAGCTGTGGAGGAATTGTGTTTGGGGAAGCAGAGCAGACCAGGGCAGGAGTGGGAGGGCAGAGGGAAGCCAGCGGCACCCAGCGTGTGCTGCTTGTGTTGGGAATAGCTTGTGCTTGTGGGACTTGGTCAAATGCTGGGAAAACCCTGAGGGTGAGGCTGCAGCACTCCTCTTGGGACGTTCCAGCCCCTGGAACTGCTTGGGAACAGCAGTGCTGAACACTGTGTGCTCTCAGCTGCCCCAGGCACAGCCAGATCCTTCCACACACATGTCCTGGGCTCCCTCCAAGCTGGAGCTTCCAGCACATCCACCTTTTATTTTTGCTGCAGAGTCCTCTGGCCAGGCAGGTTTTGAGTGGCCGTGTCCCAGGTCTGAAAAGATTTTCCAGCCTCAGCACCTCACACTTGGCTTTGGCAGAGGGAAGCAGTGGGGCAGTGAGGGGAGGATTTGTGAGGCTGCGTTGGCCGGTGGCTGATGAGTTTGCAAAGGATCTATCCCAAACACAGGACAGGAGCTGAGGAGATGAGCACAGCACCAGTGAGCTGAGTCCTCAGAAGGCCCCTGGGATGTGGGTTTGAGTAGGAGAGAGCTGAGAAGAACTCGGGAGCAGGAGGAATGTTAATTCACCATGGAACAATGCCTGGATGGCTCCGGAGGGGACCTGGCACCCATCTGTCCAGGCATTTCCTGCTGCCACAGGGGATTCCTGTGCTCCTCCCTGCTGCTTCCTCCACCTCTGGATGTCTGCATCACTGTTGCTGTTGGAAACACCAGTATTTCATAAGCTGGAGAGCTCAGGGCTGCAGAGACTGCACAAAAGCAGCTCGAGGACACACAGGAGCAGGAAAACCAGTTTGTTTTAAGCCAACTTGCACAGGAATGTTGGGCCCAAGGAACATCTCAAGTCCATCCTCCCACTCTGAGCAGGACTGCAGCCAGGGTGTCAGCCACGTTCTGGCCAAGCCCTAAATCCCTAAGTACAGGGGGTATAGCTGAGGTGGTCTGTGTGCCAGGGCAGCAGTGTCTCCCAGCAAGAGCTGGATGTGTCTCCCACATCCAGCCTGAGCCTGAGCCTGAGACTGAGCCTGAGCCTCCCACTTTGCCACTGGTGCCTTTTGTCACAGTCCAGGCCGGTGAGCAGCAGTTTGGCCGTGTCTCCACACTCACATTTCACGTGTTTGTAGCTGGTTCTGAGCACACCAGCAGCTCCTCAGGGCTTTCTCCCCGCTGCTGGCACCGTGTGCTCATAGTGAAAGCACAGAAACCCTCCTTCAAACCCCACTGTGCTCCCCCAAAACCAGGGCAGCAGCCAGAGCGTTGGAGGCACACCTGTGGGGGATGAGTCACCAGCACCAGCGTCTCCCACGGGACACAGCCCCCTCTCCCATGCTGGGGGCTTGCTGGCCATGTGGAGGGCTCCAGAGAGCACCTTACAGCTCCCCCCACACCAGACACCTCCAGAGGGCTGAACTGGGCAGATGTGAAGCCCTGGAGGGGACAACTCCTCCAGATTTCCTGCTGGTGCCAGCCCCATCCAGGAGAGAACACCCAGAGCATCCTGTCCTGCCCTTGGAGGGGATGGCAGCAGGGTCAGGCCAGGGGAGGGAGTTGGACACACCACTCGTGTTTCCCGTGCTAGAAAACCTTCCTGCGTGCCACTTCGTGAGGATAGAGCTGTAAATCAGCAGGAAAAAAAACTCCTCAGTCATCACCATCAACACCAGGGGAAAGAACTGTCTGGGAGGAGAGATAAGAAGTGCGTTGGTGGTCCTTCATTGTCCCCTTCCTCCAGGCGTCACGCTGGCGATGTAATTAGTGATTAATACGGGGGTTTTTTTTCACTTTTAATTTCACAATGAATGTGAGCAAGGCGAGCCCAGATGCAAATAGGAGCCGAGGCCCTTCTGCAGGGACCCCAGGGGAACGCTCCAGCCACCCTACACTGAGTCACCACAGCCCCCGGGAACCCCGTGCAGGAGCCAGGAGGGGACAGGGGTGACAAGGCAGAGCTGACTACTGAAAAAATAAAATTTAAAAAAAAAAATTATCCCCAGTTGGCTGGTTTAGTAAGGGGAGGAAAACTCGAAGTTAATGCTGCGACCTAGTGGAGAAAAAACAGAGGTGCAAAGTCAAGGCAGAGCTGATTCAGGCGAGGGGAAAGCGAAAGTTTGTGGAATTTGTGCCCGGTGGAGGCTGGACCGCAGAAAGCTGTGATAGTGCAGCTTATTTTTACAGGATTTCACACCTGAGAACATGGTTTGTAGCCCGCTCAGGTGTCCAGAAGGTTCTCAGCTTAGCCCTCAATGGTCTGGGGGTTGAAGGTGGATGGTCTTTAAGGTCGCTCACACCCCGAACAGTTCTGTGATTCTGTGTTTCTGATTTCTCATGGAAAGGCTGTGAACATCCCCATGGCCCAGGTGAAACCCAGCACAACACAGCAGTTTGTGACTGCAAACGGGGTGGATAAAGGTCTGCTCCCAGCAGTGTCCACTTGGGCTTGGATCCGTGCTCCCAGCTGTTTCATCCAGCCCCAGAAGGAACTGGAATTGGAGAAGGAATTGTTTGCTGGGCAAAAAATGGGGGGAAAAACAAGTCACTGGTGAGATGAATTGCCTGGTGCCTGCAGCTGTGTAAACCTGAGCTTGGCACGGTCTGGGATGAGATCCAACGCCAGAGCACCTGGACTCAGGAAGTGGAAAATCCCTAAAACACAGGTTTTGGGTCAATAATCACCCAAATGGGAGACACAAATACCACCTGAGCTAAGGGCTGCTGTGAGTGAGTGCCAAACCAGGGTGGGGAGAGCGTGTGGGGAGAGGCACAGGCATGCTGTGCCCAGGCTCGGGGTCCGTGCTGCTAAAAGGGGGCTGGAAAATGGGAAGGATTTCAAAGGAGAGCCCCAGGAGTGAGGAAAAAGTCTCAGAGAGGTGAAGCTGAGCTCAGTGAGGGTGGATTTCAGCCCACCACCACTATGTCCTGTGTCCTAGAGACCCAAGTCCTTGGTTCCTGTGGTGGGTGGCCTGGAGAGCACCCAGGGACTAAAGCCCTCTGCTGAGACCCCACAGGAGTTTGTGCATCCAGGAGGGTTTGACACAAGAGAAGGGTCAGGGGAAGCTCCCTGGGACTGCCTGGGACACAGCCTCTGCCTGGCCAGGATGTCTCTTGTGCCAAGGGCATTGCAGAACTGAGACGCCTCCAGGATTAAATAACAGCTGAGCTGGGGGATTTACAGACCCAGGGCTTGGCTTTGGGTGCTGCAGTTGGCATCAAATCCCCCCTCCACGTCTCTGTGGCTTCACTGACCCACAGACAGCAGCTCCTTTGGGTCTGGTGGGCACCAGTGGTTAAAGCCACCCTGGACACCTTGTGCTTGTGGTGTCACCTCAGGTAAATCAGAGCTGCTTGATTTTATTCCTTCTGAACGTGGAGGAATGAAGGGACAGGCCTGATCCTGCTGTCCTGTGTGCTCAGCCTGGATCAGGGAATGGGTGGCAGCCCTTCAGCCTGGTGCCCAGAGGCTGGTGGCACCTTACCCTGAAGCCCTGCTCGTGCCACATGTCCTGCCTCCAGCTCTGTGTTGTGCAAAATGTTCCCCATGGCTCTTGCTGCCCTCCAGCTGCTGGTCGTCATCTGTGGGGCACACTCAGACCATTAAAAATAGCCAAACCTTGCTTGGAGAAGGCAGCAGGGGAATTAGATGGAGGAATAGAGCCAGGAGTAGCAGCAGGAGGAAAGTGGGGAGGAGGAGGAGAGGCTCTGGGGGAGCAGAGAGGAACACACCAGCTCGAGGCAGCTGCAGGGAGCCCAACAGCTGGAGGCCAAAAATAAACCTCAGTGGTGAATCAATTCGCTCTGGGGAATGGGTAAATTGGGGGAAGCAGCAGCAAGGGGGAGAGGATGGGGCAGCTGATGAACTGAGTATGCAGGAAAATCCACAGAGCAATGAATCACCTCCCCAAAAAGCCCCTTTTCCCAAAACAAGGCAGTGATGGAGCAGAAACTGGCAGAGACAGAAACAATTATGAGGCAAAAGGAGGTTTTCCCCCAGTGAATAAACACGCAGAACTTGCTGGCCAGAAGTCAGGGAGTCAATCAGTGAGTGGATAAATCAGAGTGAACGAGCCATGGTGGTGGGGCCTGGCTGTCAGAGGCACCTGGAGGGATGGTTCCTCTATGTGTCCACCAGCAGAGGGGCTGCAGGGCTGCCATGGGGACCTGGAGGTCCTGGAGATGCTCCTCCAGAGCTGGGTGCCAGTCCCCAAGTGATGGGAGGACAAGGAGTCCCAAGCATGGAGAAATGGGCTGCAGATGTTGAGCTGGGCAGAGGAGGGGATGTTGGGCACTGCCATGGGATGGGTGGTGGGTCCCAGGGACCAGGATGCAAAGCCCCCTAAGCTCCAAAACACATTTTTGGAGAATGGGATGAGTCACTTGGAGCATCACAGACAACAGACATTTGAATCGTGGTTTGGGTCATGGAGCAACCTTTTGAAGGTGGCTAAAATTTAATAATATTTATAATATTTAATAAAATTTAATAGAAAGTACATTCAAAGCTCCTCAAGGAGCAGTCCAGCTGTTAAATAGTGATGAGGAGAGAAATAGGTTTCTTAAAGGAAATGCTTCGTGTACAGGAACTTTGGGGAAAAAAAATCTGTAGTGAGACAACACAGAGATTTGCATCTTGCAGAAGGCATGGATTTTTTTTAATGTTTTTTTATTTTTTTTATTTTTATGTTTTATTAGGACATGGCTGCTTTTGGCCACCGTAGGAGAGACCCTGTGTAGAGCAAAGAACCATGATTTGTAAATGAGTTTGGGGTGTTTTGTCAGAAAAGAAGGAATTCGGGGCTGCTTTCTTCTGAGCTGAGTGCCCTGGACACTGGAGTGGAGTCCAGCTCTGTCCCTGTTCCATCCTCATCCATCACTTCTGCTCCATGAGGCTGTTTTAGGAGAAGGATGGTGGGCATGAGTGCTGGAAGGACTTTGGAGCTGGGCTTATGTGTGTGGGAGGGTCCTGTCTCCCACCAGCTGCCCCCTCCCCGTGCTCCCCAAATCAGCCTTTCCCAGTTACCATCCCAAGGCTCTGGAGCATCCCAGCGCTCTTCTGGGGAAGGGAATGTCCGTGAACAGGTGCGGGCAGAGAACATGGACCAAGAAAGGAAGATTATTCACATGGACACAGAATCTTTCTTGTCAAGCTCTACACAGCCCCATCCGTGGGGTTTGCAGTGAGGGCTCCAGTCCCGGGGGTGTGTCCTGGGTTGTGGAGCCGGGTTTTGTGTATTCTACTTCCATCTGTTTGGGGGCCTGATGTCCCATCTTGATAGGCCATTGCCACCTTCCCCAGCCTGTGCAGTGCATCTGCATTTCTATACATCTCATGCCCTGGCGGTGGGGGGTGGCGGGAGGGGAGCAGGCAGTTTTGTCTGGATTAAAACGGAGACTCACAGACAGGAGGGCAGCCAGTCTTTCACCCGATTTCTGTTGGGAGGAAGACCGGATTCCGTCTCACCAGATTCCATCTCACCATTCCCGGACCCCCCTCCTCACCACCCCTGGACCTGCTTTTTCACAGAATCATCTCTGCTCCAACAGAATCACGTCTGCCACTTCAGAAGGACTTTACTTTTGGACTGCTTTCAACATCCTGAATCACAGGGTCAGATCGTGGCTCTGACTCTGTCAGGGTTTTCTTCCAAAATTGTTGTTTATTTGTTTATTTGTTTGGTTGGTTGGGTGGTTTTGTTTCCTATCACATTTGTATTGTTAATATTTCCTAGTAAAGAACTGTTATTGCTATCCCCAACATCTTTGCCTGAGAGCCCTTGATTGCAAAATTATAATTCGTCGGGGTGTGAGGGGTTGGTATTCTCCATCCTAGGGGAACCCCAGTTTCCCTGGCAGATACCTGTCTTTCTAAACCAAGACAGGGTGCCGTCTCCAGGGCTCCAGGGAGGAGCAGCTGTGCCGCTGATCCCGGCCGGGCTGTCACTAGAGGGAAGCAGTGCCACGAGAACAGGGCTGGGCTGGCACTGCTGGCATCGCCACAGCCGCTGGGGCAGCTCGGGGACGGTGTGCAGAGACACCCGGAGCAGCTCTGAGCTGGAGAAAGGGCACATCTTCATCCCCCGGGGCTGGGCAGGGCGCCGGCGAGGGGCGGTGGGTACAAGCGACAGGGGAAGGAGCAGCTGAAGTGATGCTGGGCTCTCCGGGGACACACTTGGGTCCCGTGTCCCCTCTCTGCCGTGCCTCTCACTGCTGGAGAGCTGAGGCTGGGGGCTGAAACGGGGTTCAGGAGCACCCCATAATGCAGGATCATGGCCGGCAGGGCTGGCAGGGCTGGCTTTGAGCACCGCTGGCTCTGCTGAGGAGGCGGCGTGCTCCTGGGGACAGCGGGGACAGCGGGGACAGCTCATCGGGCGGGGCATCCCCCTGCCACCACCCTGCTGGGAGCCGTGACCCTCCTGGGATGGGTTAACAGGAGGGATTGGGGGTCTGGGAGTGAAGGTGGGGGAGTTTTGAGCCTGCTTTGCTCTTCTAATCCTGTCTGGCAGCAGAAAAGGAGTGAATAATTCCAGTAGGTGCCCTGGCGTTCAGCCAGCTCTCAACCCAA
Organism: Phylloscopus trochilus trochilus; assembly: GCA_016584745.2. Lineage (NCBI taxonomy): Eukaryota > Metazoa > Chordata > Aves > Passeriformes > Phylloscopidae > Phylloscopus > Phylloscopus trochilus. The sequence continues at coordinate 3,940,254 of WQNJ02000016.1, forward strand.
GGCGTTAATTATTGGTGCATTGGCCAGGAAATCTCAAATTGGCAAACCAAAAGCACTGCAAGGAGGCACGAGGTGGCAGGAAGGGGACAGGGCCCCAGAGTGCCCTTGGAAGGATGACCATTGGGGGGATGACCAGGTAAGGATGACCCTGGAGGGTTGGCCATGGAGAGATGACCGTGAAGGGATGACCATGGGAGATGACCATGGAAGGGTGATCATGGGAGGGTGACCATGGAAGGGTGATCATGGGGGGATGACCATGGAAGGATGATCATGGAGAGGTGACCATGGAAGGATGATCATGGAGAGGTGACCATGGAAGGGTGATCATGGAAGAGGTGACCATGGAAGGATGATTATGGAGAGGTGACCATGGAAGGGTGATCATGGAGAGGTGACCATGGAAGGGTGAGCATGGGGGTGTGACCATGGAAGAGGTGACCATGGAAGGGCGATCAAGGGGGGATGACCATGGGGAATGACCATAGGGGATGACCATGGAAGGGTGATCATGGAAGGGTGACCATGGAAGGGTGATCATGGAAGAGGTGACCATGGAAGGGTGATCATGGGAGGGTGACCATTGAATGGTGATGATGGGGGGATGACCATGTTGTGTTGGCGGTTCTGCCGGCCTGTGGACCCCGGGGAATGTGCAGCACACACTCATGGAAGCCACAACACCCACAGACAAGGCTTTTCTCCAAACCAGCTGCTCTGGGGCCTGGAGATTTTCTCCTTTATGAAGATGAGGAGCCAAAACAGTCATTTCCCCCTTCGCCCCTGGAGATTTGGAGGATTCCCCTCCTCTCCTTGCACGCTGGGCTTGGCTCCATTTACACCCTGAGCTCTCCCATGGGGCTGCCTTGGCCACAGCCCACCTTCAGCCCATCCACATCTCTGGGGAAAACTTCCCCCAAGCATTTGTCAGCTGCAGGTCGGGATAATTTCCCGGCATATTTGGAAACAAATGCATCCTGTAAATTTCTTCCGTTTTCTACAGCTCCTGAGAGATTTTTGACACAAAGTCGACCTATTCACCAGCAGCTGCCAGGAGTTTAGTTCAGCAACAACTCCTGCTGACAGAGCTCTGCCCGTGTCAGTACAAGCCTCAGTCATTGTGCTTCTCCCAGTGCAGGTCATGGAGCCTGGAAATGCCAGGACTTGCTGCTTTGGCCAGCACAGGGCTGCATCTCTCTGCCAACCTCAAACAATGCAGGTTAACTTGCTGATTTTCTCAATGCCATCTCTCCTGCAGAGAAATTTCAGAGCATTTTGGCAGCTCAGCCATGCCAGTCATGGAAAACTGCATTGATCCCTTGGCAGGAGACAGGGCAGGAGGATCTGTGTGGTGCCTCTGTGTTTCTGGGGGAAGGCAGAATATCAGGAGAAGACACAAGTTGACAGTGTCAGCATGGATGATCAAAAATGATGTTTCTCAGGTAATAGACGAAGGACACTTCCTCTGGACCCAGCAAAGCAGGTTTTGTGTAAGCCCTGTAACTTAAGGAATTTGCATGGGGAGCCACCAGCAAGTCATTCTCATGCTGCCTGGTTAATAATACTTCATGTAAACCTTACAACAACAGAAACCCTAATTCTGCCATGCTGTGAAATCACAGAGCCATAGAGTGGTCTGTGTTGGAAGGGACCTTAAAGATCCTCTAGTTCCAAATTTCCTGCCATGGGAAGGGACACCTTCCACAGGACCAAGTTGCCCATAAATAATTGTGGTTTGGGGTTTTATACCTCCAGAACTTTCTCTTACAGGTCACTGTCAGAGCTGGTGTTTGCTCAGCTCGTTATTAGCCACAAGGAATATTCAATGCTGAGTTTTTCTTATTCTTGAGCTGACAGTGGTGATGCCACAGGTGGAGAGAGCTGGAAAACAGCCCAGGCATTTTAGCCCAAGGTGATAAATTTGTCTCAGAGCCACCCAGACTGATCCCTTCTGGTGGCACTTCCAAATGTGTGGCCAAAGTAGAGGTAGTTGAGAGCTCAGCCAAGCTTGGCAGGGGGAGGAATATCCTCAGCAGAGGGGAGGTGATAGCAAGTTTATGGTACATAAAAAATCATTGCAATGAGGAAATAGGTTTGTTTGTCTGCTATGAAATGCTGGTTTGGAAACAGGAGATAAAATATTAGCTGGTATTAGATCTCTTGAGCTCAACAACAAAAAATTACTGCCAGCAGGAGTGATGTGGGTGAGGAGGGAGAGACACATAGGCAAAATGGCTTGCCTGGGAGGACAGAGGGGAAAAAAAAATAAAGACTGCAAGATAAAAATAGTGTTGTATTTTTTGTATTTTGTCCCTGAGGAGTGGAGGATGCTGGAACTCCTGGGGGATTATTGTCCACTGGAGCAACAGCAGGCTGGATGATGGGTGCAAAAAGGCAGCAATGCAATGGCCTGAAGGCAACTGCAAAGTGAAAAAGAAGTGCTAACAAATGCCTGGTTTTTAAAAGGAGGTTTTCTCCCATCAGAGAACTTCCTGCAGAAAAAACAAGTGCAGCTGTTCCTCCTCTTCTTTCTTTCTTTCTTTCTTTCTTTCTTTCTTTCTTTCTTTCTTTCTTTCTTTCTTTCTTTCTTTCTTTTCCTTCCTTCCTTCCTTCCTTCCTTCCTTCCTTCCTTCCTTCCTTCCTTCCTTCCTTCCTTCCTTCCTTCCTTCCTTCCTTCCTTCCCTGAGCTTCCCTTCTTCTTTTCTTTTCTTTTCTTTTCTTTTCTTTTCTTTTCTTTTCTTTTCTTTTCTTTTCTTTTCTTTTCTTTTCTTTTCTTTTCTTTTCTTTTCTTTTCTTTTCTTTTCCTTCCCTTCCCTTCCCTCTCCCTTTCCTTCCCTTTCCTTTCCATTCCTTTCCTTTCCTTTCCTTTCCTTTCCTTCCCTTCCCTTCCCTTCCCTTCCCTTCCCTTCCCTTCCCTTCCCTTCCCTTCCCTTCCCTTCCCTTCCCTTCCCTTCCCTTCCCTTCCCTTCCCTTCCCTTCCTCCCTTCCCTTCCCTTCCCTTCCCTTCCCTTCCCTCTCCCTCTCCCTCTCCCTCTCCCTCTCCCTCTCCCTTTCCTTTCCTTTCCTTTCCTTTCCTTTCCTTTCCTTTCCTTTCCTTTCCTTTCCTTTCCTTTCCTTTCCTTTCCTTTCCTTTCCTTTCCTTTCCTTTCCTTTCCTTTCCTTTCCTTCCCTTCCCTTCCCTTCCCTTCCCTTCCCTTCCCTTCCCTTCCCTTCCCTTCCCTTCCCTTCCCTTCCCTTCCTTTCCCTTTTCCCTTTTCCCTTTTCCCTTTTCCCTTTTCCCTTTTCCCTTTTCCCTTTTCCCTTTTCCCTTTTCCCTTTTCCCTTTTCCTTTTCCTTTTCCTTTTCTCTTCTCTTTTCCTGTTTGAGAAGGAGCTGATTGAAAACTGGTTCTCTGGCACTCTATGAGCTGACAAATCCCTGGACAGATGGGCACGTGGCAAGGGCTGCTTCAGCCTGGTTAAGTGGCCCCAGTCACCAGCCAAAGCAAACACTTGAAGTCTAAATTGAGACCTACAAAGAGCAAACCAGTGCTTAAGGTTCCTACCAAATCTCAAAGTCCCACACAATGGAAATCAATGCCATGGAATGCCATGACTGTGGATACTTGCAACACCACTGATGGCTTTGTGTTCCCCTGTAGCTGGAGTTCTCAGTAAAGGTTAAATCAACCTGCAATTGGCCCTAAAAGCCAGAGAGACCAGCATGTACACTGGCTGTGTCACTGGTCACCTGTTCCTTCCAAGGCCATGGGCCATGGGGCAGGCCAGCAGAGTTGGTAGGGACAACTTTTCCATCAGGTTGAGTTCAGCCAAAGGACAGAGCTCAGCATTTGGGTGATAACACATCCTCTGCACCCACAAGCTGTACCCTGGGGTATTTTCTCCATTTTTATGGTGCCTCTGGACCTGGTCCTTGATGACATTACCCCAGGTATGGAACCATTCTGTGAGTTTAAAGGGCACAGGTTCACTCCTGACATCGACCCATTGGGTTTGCCACCTTTCTGATGCAGTAACTTGTTTTGTTGGCTGTTTTCCTCCTTTTTTTTTTTTTTTTTTTTTTTTTTTTTCTCCCAAGGTTTCTGGGCTGCCATTAGCAGCAGAATTAAATATCTGCCTTCACATGTTCAGCTCCACTGTTTTGTTTCGTTGCTGGGACCCCAACCTGCAGCAGCAGCTCTGAATTGAATGGAACACATTTTAATCCCAGCAGTGAAATGTAAATGATATCAGTTTCACAGGCAGCTGTAAGAGCTGGATTCAGGAATGTTGGGTTGGTTTTTTGGTTTTTTTTTTTTTCAATCCTCTGCTCTTTGTCAGGACATCTGGGTTCTCCTCTCCTTGTCTCCTGTTACCCAGAGTGGATCAGGAGGACCTTGCAAGAATAAGATGTCACCAATACATAAAAATATAAAGGTGGGTGTCGAGGGGATGGTGCCAGTGGTGTGGTCAATGAGTCAATATGGTGCCCAGTGACAGGACAAGGGGCAATGGCCATGAACTAAAACACAAGAAGCTCAACCTCAACATGAGGAAAAACTTCTTTGCAGTGAGGGTGTCACTGGAAGAGGCTGCCCAGGGAGAGTGTGGAGTCTCCCTCTCTAGAGACATTCCATCCCCACCTGGCTGTGTTCCTGTGTAACCTGCTTTAGGCAAGCTGGGAGTTGATCTCAAGAACTCCCTTCCATCATTAAAGATTCTGTGATTCTGTAAGAAAATGTAAAAAATTCAGCCAGGACTGGTACTGATGGACGTAGTGTGCAGTAGCTCCACTGGGACAGCAAGTCTGCACCAACATCATTTTCACAGGGGGGAAAGAGCAAGGAAAATTAGTCCAATGGGTCATTTTCCAGGTGAAGAGCTGCAGCTGATGCTCTTCCATGCACAAGTGCTGATTTGGTAGCTGCAGTTACTGTCCTTGGGATTTAAACACACACTGTGTCACCAGACAAAACCCTACAGACTCAGGATATAGACTGGGATGATCATGGACAACCAGCCCCAGATCCTGCCCTGGCCCCAGGACCCCCAGCCATCCCCTGGTACCTCTGGACACCACTGTGTGGTTCAGAGGATGCAGTGCTGAGCCCACTGGGGCAAAACTCGAGGGCAGCATCCAGCCAGCCCTGCCTCTCTGCCAGGTCTCATGAAAGGAACTGAACTGAACAGGCCAGAGAGCTGTTTGGAGGGGAGATGTCTCTTTGGAGCCATTTGGCCCAGCTGGGATGTGGTTGTGGTAGGTGCTGCATGGATTTCCCCATCACTGGCACTGCTGCTGGAGAAACCTGACAGCAGGGAATGATGGAAAACAACACTTGGCATGCCAAGGGGCTGCAGAGCTGATGCTTGCCTGCCAGTTCATCTCCCATCTCCAGGAATTATGGCTTTTTATCTGGTCCCATGGGGCTTTATGCACCCCACAGTGCCCACATAAAATTGCTGCTCTCTCCCTTTAGTGGCATCCCCTCAGAAGGACAGGGTCACACTGAGATTGCTCCCAAGAGGGATAAGGGATTTGGAGCAGCCTGGAAAAGCCCCCTCCTGACCTCACCCCACACCAAGCAGGGCTCTGTCTTGTATGAAATAACTGGGAATAATGCCCAGTGAGCTGCTGGAGAACACTTGACTCAGGCACTACCCTGCTCCTGGCCCCTGGCTGCACCCGGGCATCTTTTTAAGAGGAAAAATTCCTGTTGTTTTGAACTCAAGTATAAGAAGTCTGACCTTCTTAACTTCTGCTTTTCACTTTTGCCTGGTAATCATCTGTGCTGGTGACCCCACATGCTCCCAGTCACCAAGTTTCCCTTTCACAACCAAAGCTCCTTGCAGCACAGAAAACACAGGAAAGAAAACTTCCCTCCACTTTTCCCATCCTTGGCCAGTAATTGCCCTGGGGAGTTGAGCTGCCACTGATCATCAACAGGAGTTCAGGTTTCAGACTCAGAACCCTCCTGAGGCCAGGCAGCAGGGACAGTGTGTTTGGTAAATATTGTCAAAGTCCCCCTCCTCCCCTGTGCTCAAGTTGCAATGTGCCAGCTAGTCAGAGGCTCATCTGTGTCATGCTGCTGTAATACCTGGAGGGGAGTGGCTGTGTGGCCAGCTTTGGGAAACAGTGGGGTGTGAGACGTTTAGGGGATTGAATTGCAAACCCCTTCTCCCCCTCCTCCTCCTTGTTTATGAGGGCTCCCACTGTGAAATGACACTTGGTGCTGCTGGTGGTGCTTTGAGGAGGATTTCTAGGGGTGTCTGCAGAAAATGGATGGCTGTGATGCTGTTATCATCATCATCATCATCATCATCCTCATCCTTTTGTGTGGCCCACACATCATCTCCTGAGCAATCCCATCCTGTGTGTTCTTTCATTTCTTTCCCAATGGCTGAATTACTGGGACTCTGCTTTTGATCATGGCATCCACCCTTGTTTCCACCTCCAAAACATCCTTCCTGAAGGTCTTCCCTGTAGTTTTTGTATGACCTGTGTTGCTTTGTCAACTTTGACAAAGTGCAACTACTTCCTGATCTTGTTCATCATTGTTTTCCAAAAACTGTTCTTCCCCATCCTTGCCCATCCTGACCTGGTGTGGGATATTGGGGATGATGTTTGAATCTTTGAGGATTCTCCTGCCAAATGCAAATTCTCCTGGTGCCATTGTGTTCTGTGCTGTGGTGGGCTGCAGGATTCATCACTGTCACATCACCACCAGACACCCACAACTTGAGGAGCTCTCAGATTAGTTCTGATTTCTCCAATACTGGTCTTGCTCTGCCCTCCAGGGTGTGCCCAGGCTGATCTGACCCCACAGTACCTCTGTCCCAATCCAATCCATTCCATGTCTCAGATCTTTGTTAGCTCTCATGGTGAAAGTGGAGCAGGGATGAAGCGGGACAATTATATCTTGAAAGATCTCCTACAGTGGTTATGAATTTCAGGGTGGTATTTTTCCACCTAGAATATGTCTCTAACTTGTTTTGATCCTGTTAAATATTAATCCTGCTCCCCTATGTCCTTGAACTCCTTTCCTGCTTGGAGGAGAACAAGACTTTAACAAGGACATGGTCTCCTCCATCAGCTGAAGGCATTGAACAGGACCTTGGGAGACTGTGTGGAAATCCATGTTCTTCCACTCTGGTGTGAACTATTGAAGGCAGTTCTCTGGAAGCACTTCCCATCACTTCCCACAGGTATCCCAATTGTGTTAGCCTCTGGTCTCTCAAATACTGCCATGGGAGCCATGATCCACAGTCTTTGTAAAAAGCAGCAATAAGAAATCATCTGTCTCTCCCTTACCCACAAAGTCTGCTACCATCTCACAAGAGGAAATCAGACTGGTCTGAGAAAATCTGGTCTTTACAAACCCTTTCTCTCATGCTGCTTTATAGGTGCTTTATAGGTGCAGAAAGGTGGCCTCAGCAGTTGTTCTGGAATTAAATGAAGCTCATCCTCCCAGGTTCATAGGTTCCGGGGTCCATCTTTTCCTTACTGCTAAAGATAAGCAGGACTTCCCCTCTTTCTTCAAGTGCAAGCATTTTCTTACCCTGCTCAAGTTTCCCAAGTCAATTTCTAGCAGCTGTTTTTTAGGTATTGCAGAGGGGTCCCTGAGACAGGCGAGGTGAAGGCATCACCTGCTCCTGGGTACTCTCTGCTTTGTAGATGTCCCCATCAATAACCACCCTGTGCACTGAGCAGCACATTCAGAGATCCTCCTGGTCATATGGTGATGGTCAGAGCACCTAAAAAGGGATTTTCCATTGCCCCAGATCAGGTGAGCTGGGTTGGCCTTTCTCATTTAGTCCCAGAAAGCTCAGCGTAAGGAGGCTCATCTCTTTGGAGCTGACCTGGTTTCTGCTTTATGCTCCCTCCTGAAGCTGAGATCAGTGAAGAGCTTGAGATTTATCTGACCTGTAGTTGTGCTTCTTTCCTTCACTTTAGAGAACTTTTACCTCGAGATCTTAGCGCTTATTTTATGTTAGGAACAAGTCAAGAGGACAGGCACATGTGTGTTCAGCTACAACCATTTGCAAATCTGAATTTCAAAACTCTTCCAAAACACCTTTAAAGAACAAAAATGATGGTTAGCCATAGAATTATTGACGAAGGGAAAGAGCAGATTTTAGGACCTAAAATAAAGGGTGAATTTGTGGGTTATTTCCCCTTTGGCCTGACTCCTGTAAAAAGTCTTTTCAATTATTGAAAGCTGTCCTCAATCACCAATTGTAGTACAGGAAATGGCCTCAAATTGTGCCTGGAGAGGTTTATATTGGATATTTGCAAAAATTTATTGACTGAAAGGGTTGTCAAGTGTTGGAACACGCTGTCCAGGTGGAGTCATCATCCCTGGAAGGATTTAAAAGATGTGTAAATGTGGCATTTGGGGATGTGGTTTAGTGGTGGCCTTGGCAGTGCTGGGTTACATTTGGACTTGGTTATCTTAGAAGGCTTTTCCAACCTAAATAATTTTGTAATAATGCTCACTTCCTCCTCCTTGATGTGCTGATGGACAGAATGTTAGATCAACCTTTCAGCAATGCCAGTAACAAACACATTTATGATTTACAATAGGAATAAAATAATAATCCAGCAGTAAGAGCAGCCAATGCAGTTAGGTAATTCAGGTAAGGATGTGCTGCCCAGGCATGTGGTGGAGTCTACAATAAATAATTTTTTTGTGAGTAGAGGTGATGGGCAGCTGCCAGGATTGGTGTATTCTGGATTGAACCTTTCTGGAGATTGACTAAATGCCCTTTCCAGGATAATCTGCTGTGCCATTTGGGACACTCACAAGCTCCCAAGTGTTTCATGTCACTCATATTGAGGTAGGGAGGCTGAGGCAGAGGATTTAGGAGTTTGAAGTGGTCCTTTGGCAAGCACCTGTGAAAGCTGAGGTCAGAGCTCAGGAAACCCTGGCTCCCACCCTGTTCATAACAGCAGAGACAAGCCAAAGGAAGACCAAACCTGACATTACTCATAAAGAATTTCGCCTGTGTTCACAAGTTGAGCGCACACCATTGTGCTTTGCCAGCGAAGCCCTTGCTGGCTGGAGTGGCTCATGGTGAAGATAAAGAGCTTTTCTGCTTCAAGAGGAGGATCCCAAAGAGCTGCCTCATGGGGCTCATGTTGATCCTCAACCAAAACCACAGTGCTGCAGTTTCAGCAGCCGCTGTGTACGGGGAAGAGTTGCGCCACTTCCTGCGCACGATCGCTGAGCACGATCTAGCACAGGCAACCTTCTTCCTGCACCAGGGCTGTTGACACTGTTCTGCTTCTCCTTAAAAAAAAAATGGCCAAAGAGCATCCCTGCTTCCAGGAAAACCTCTTCCCCAGCCTCTTCCCCATCTAGCACAGTGCAGAACATGATGTAATAATGGCCTGGCTCTTTTCCTTCTCTTTGCGATGTCTTCGCAGTGCTTTGGGTAGGACGGAGTGAAATATATGAACTAAAAATGGCTGGGGTTTTTTGAAAGTAAAATTTGATTGCCTTGTGTTTTATTCCTGGTGTAGGTTCCTGAGAGCCCAGTAGCTTTGGGGTTGGGAAGACAGGGCTTTCATTTTGGGGTTTCTTCAAAGAACATAGTCGGGCAACAGAAAATCTGGAGTTTTTTACACCTTGTGTGTTTTGACCTTGAACATCACCATGCAGAAGGTAGACAAATTTTCCACACTGGCATATATTCTTTTCTCAAGGCCTATCAGTAAAATCATCCAACTTTATTACAACTAATTGCAAAACTGAAATTGCAAAAATATTAATTGCAGTGTTTGTAACACACTGAAGTTTGTCTTCTACAGTAAAGTCAGTCTCTGACAGACAAATCAATAAAAGCTGTGAGTTTTTTACCTGCCCTTAGTAAATATTATTTCCTTATTTTTGGGATAGGTTGTTTCTGCAGGGTAATTTGTTTGGATGACTGAGGATAAAAAGCATGCAGCCTTTTAAAGATGAGCTGCCTGAATGGATGTTAAATGAAAATAATTTGGAGAATGAAGTAGTTTGAGAGTAAGTAATACCTTTAAGTCTGTTCCTCTGTTTTCTGAACGTTTGAGTGATTTCCAAGAGTGAAAAGCAAAGGTCAATACACAATATAACACACAGAGAAAGAATCTCAGATGAGCAGAAGACTTCATGGTAAAAGCACTGACAGATAATGTCCAAATAGCTGTAGGGCACCTATGATCTTTAGGAGAGAAGAGCTCTGTAATGGAATAACCTGGCTGAGCAGTTGCCCTAGTTTACAATAAAGAAGGGCATTCCCTGTTTTAATCCTGCAGAAGAAGGATGCTTTGAAAGGTTGATATTAAATAATTGCATGGATTTTAATGGCAAGTTTGTGCCACTAACCCAAAGGTGCCTTCCAAATAATGCATCCACATGGAATGGATGGAGGGCTGGAACACCTGGAACACAGTCTGAGAGAGTTGGAAGTGTTCAGTCTGGAGAAGAGAAGGCTCCAGGAAGACCTTAGAGCCCCTTCCAGTGCCTAAAGGGGCTCCAAGAGAGCAGGAAAGGGATGTTGGACAAGGGCCTGGAGGGACAAGACAAGGGGGAATGGTTTCCCATTGCCAGAGGGCAGTCTTAGGTGGGATATTGGGAAGAAATTCTTCCCTGTGAGGGTGGTGAGGACCTGGCACAGGGTGCCCAGAGAAGCTGTGGCTGCCCCTGGATCCCTGGAAGTGTCCAAGGCCAGGTTGGATGGGGCCTGGAGAAATCTCGTTTTGTCGAAGGTGTCTCTGCCCATGGCAGGGGGTTGGAATGAGATGATCTTGAAGGTCCTTTTCAATCCAAACCCCTCTGTGAGTCTATGATTATAATACTCAGGAACAAGTGTGAGAAAGGGTCATGTTCTCAGTGCTGTGTTTCCTGTAGTACAGACTCCCAGGATAGCCCGTTGGGACTGATGGTAACAGCTCTGTATTTATAAGAAACAGTTGTTACCACCAAAAAACCATAGAAGTATCAACCATTGCATTTTGTGCTGATTTCTGTTACTCTGACCTGCAGCTAAGAACCAGGACATAGAAACTGAGTGCTAAACCTGGTACTTTCAATCTTCTTATTGTTCCAGCTTTGCCCACGTTGATCTGTATTTGGGTATTATTTTGAATAACTCTGCACATTTTTTTCACAATGCCCACAGTTGCATAAAGATTTGCCTTTTGACATTTGAGGTTGGACTTGACTCACACCAACTCCTTCTCCCCACCATTCTTAGAGGTGAAACCTCTGCACCAACCTCTGTAACCAGAAAGGTATTTTTTTGGGGATCATAGAATCATTTAGGCTGGAAAAGACCTCTAAGGTCACTGAAATCCTTGCAGCAGATCTACCATCAATGCTGGATCAGACTGCTCAAGATTGGCTCCATCCCAAGCTTCATGGTGTGTCTCCAAGGGTTCCCACAGGACAGTTGGATCAAATCCATCTCATTGCATTCAGTACCTTCACCTTAAGGTTGATGTTCTTCTGGTTTAGGGTTCCCCACACCCAAATTATGATGGTGGCATTTGCTCTTGCTTTGTCCAGGCACAACAGCCTGTAACAGAACTGGTGAACCTGACTTTTTCTACCAAGGTAACCAAGAGCTCCAGTGAGGGCAACCAGGTGTGGTCTAACCCCAGAGGTTAACCTGGCACAAACACCTCAAAATCCCTCCAGAATTTCATTGTTAAGGGATCTGCCTCTTATCAGCCATTCTGGATTTCAAATTCATCTCCTCTAAATTTCAAATTCATCTCCTCTAAACCAGTTTTGCTGGGCTGGTTTCTATAACTGATAACGGCGCCAGGGGAGACGAGACAGGGAGGCATCAGTGAAGGCTGCGTGGAGCTCTTGCAAGCAAGAGACCACACCTTTATTTTCTGACTCCTTTTTGTACATTTTACAAGTTGCCCACCCCAGAGGTGGGACCCTTGGAACCACTGGTCATTTTCCAGAGACCATCACCGAAGCCCCTCCTCTGGGAACAGATGTGGGAGCTTCGGTTGTTTACTGAACATGACCTTGTGCTTCAAAACTGTGCCTGAGAATAGAATTCCCAAAACCAAAACAAGCAGGCACAAAAGCATGGCAACAGGTTTCCACACTTATGACAGCAGATACTTTTGCTTTTGTTTCCCAAGAATGAAACAGCCTCTCCTTAGACCCATATCTGGGCTGTGGGTACTTCTGCCCAACACTTCCCTAACCTCATCAGCTGCCTCCTCTGCCCCAGAAAATATCCTTCACTGAGAGTTGGGTCCTAGCAGTCAGTTCCTGGGGGAAGGTCGTGTTCTAGGGAAGTTCCAATGAACTTGGAAGTTCATTGTCCAAGAGTCAGCTGAGGTGAGGTCTGAGCTGGCTACATGCAGGTTTCTGCTTTTTCCTGGTGGGTTCCTGTCTGGTTTACTTTGAGGGAAATCTTGGCTCGTCTCTGAAGCATTTGCCTATTCTTATGGCTGATTTTCTCATCCTGTTCCAAGTTAGCCCTGCAAAACCCATCTACCCTCCATATTCCCATTCCTCTCTCTCCTCCTTGGGAAATGAGATGCTCCCCGTGTACAACACTTTCAGAACCACATCAGTGCAGAAGCCCACAAAACAAAGGAAATGCTGAGTTCGCTTACCGCATTTCATGACTCATCACATCTTGTTGACCTAGTGCTGGAAATACCCATCTAAAATTTCCACAGATGCTTGTTATGGACAGAAGTATATTTTTACCATAATCTTGTTCTCTGGATCTTTCTGAGTGAAAAAGGAGCATTGAATTTGGCATCCATATTGTCCAGAGTTGGGATTTTCTCACACTTCCCATTGGCAATGGTCATGTCCCGTGAAATGGTACCTGCAGCAGAAAACCAAATCACAAAGCAAGCATCACAGGTCGCCTCTGAGATCACCCAGCTGAGATGGAAGAGGAGTGTTGCAGATTAAGGCTGGATCATAAGGAGAGCCCAGAGAAGGCCTAAGGTGACTTTTGACTTGCTTCATTGCATCCATGAGCTGGCTCTTAGTCCATCCAGCAGGAGATCTGACTCAGAGCAAGTCATCTGCACAAAAAAACTTTTGACTTCATGTCTCAAGAACCCAAATTTGCATCTAGTCCATGGCCAGTTTAACATGAGCTCATCTGCAAACCAGGTGATCTTGTATCAGCTCTTTTGGGCTTGAATAAGACCTAAAACGCACAGCCAACCCTGCCAGGAAGTAAGAAAAATAATCTCTGTTCCTCACCCTCTGTTGTCTTCCACAGCCACATCAAACATCTTGGTCTGAGAACACTCAGGCTGAGTTGCATGAAGTGCATCCCTCCCTTCAATTCCATGCTATGCTGATTATTTGTTTGTTGTGCTCTCAAGAAAACATCCTTCCACTCAGGTTACAAAACTCCCCTGAAATTCCTGCTGGATTGACACACCAAGCCCATGGAAATGAATGAGGGGAGGCTGTTTGCTTTGAAGGGCTTTGGAAATTGATGGCTTTTGTATTTTTCTGTTATGCTTTGGCTAACTAATGTGACATAGACATCATGGATTTAGAGATGGCAACATAAAGTGGGACTCAGCTCATGTAATGTTGGGGATGTAAGTCAGAGCTTGTCCCTCTGTGAATCCTCATGGTCATCAGAGAGGAAGAAACACTTTATAGTGTAATTCCTTTCAACTTCCAGATGTGAGCTGTGCCCTGGAAATGTGGATATTCCTCTTAGTATAGACTCTTGATACAGGGAGTTCTAAGAACCAGCCCTTAAATAGGGCAAATCCTGCTTAGCTAAAACCAGAGCTCCTGGACCTACAGGTCATTTAGATGGGCTGAGCCAGGAGCAAGTTCTTACAGCTGTTTGTTTGAGTTAGTCTGTCCTCCAGGGCCAATTTCTTGTGAACTCATTGTTATGAGGACATGTTCTTAATTAGGCCAGGATTTGATTCTGCCACCTCCGACAACACAGCATTACCACATCTTTCCTGGCTGGAGGCAGTGAGCTCTGAGTGACACCTTCAGAGGTGAAGGGAAGAGCAGCATTGCCCATTGCACACATCTGGCCCTCCCTTCCGTGCCACCTCCACGGGCTCCAGGGGATGCCAAGCCCAGCAGAGATGACCAAAGGCACAGCCCCTGAGCACAAGGGCTGCTCTTCCTCATGAGCAACAAGGCTCTGCCTCTGAAGCCTGGTCTGACATATTTCCTCTTGCAATTAACAACCTCATTTCCACATGGAGTCAGCCAGCAGTCAAACTGGAAATCATGCTGACGTAACTGCTAATTACCCTTGGCATAACTAATGTGCAGTAGCAAAGCTTGTATTTATTAAAGCCTGAGGATGGCTAGCAGAGGAACCAAATTGATCCAGACACTGTTGAAAAAGATCAGTCTCTCCTTAGACAAAGAGATGAGTGGCTGGGGTCTCATCTAGTTGCTGTCTTTTCCCCAGAGGAGTCTGAACCAGGATTCTGGAAGTGTGTCCTCCTCCTCCTGGCACTCTGAGGTATGTGGTGTATTTCTATGACTGGGCTATAAAAAGGGCTTAAAAGTACAACTCTAAGGGCCAGAGGATTTGGCTATTTACTGTGCTGACATAATTTTCCAGGCAATATCTGAGTGTGGCAGGCCAGGGTGGGGTGGGATGGGGAGAAGTCGGGAGATGTATCTACCATAGGATCAAAGAAATGCTGTTTGGCAACATCAGCCACGGGACTAATTCAGCTGTGTTTTCAACCAGCTAAGCCTTGAGTCACCTCTGCAATTCATCATTTGTCATATCCCAACAACCTGTCTCAGTGCTGTAGCACCTGCCTTGAGGCAATTTTTATCCTGCTGTGCCACCTGTGTCTCCCAAACTGGTCTGTGGTTGCTGCCCTTTGTTACAGTGCCTGTCTCTGCCACAAAGAGCTCAGCTTTGTTGTTTTGAGTAGCTGTAGGAGACTGTTGGGCTGCCCTTCACCTCCCTTTGGCCGGACTCAACAAGTCAGAATCCCTGTTTTCCAAAAGCATGTGCTCCATGCCTCAGACCACCTTGGTAGCATATCTGAGAGCAACTTCAAAGCAGCCAAATCTCAACAGCATTTGGGAGCCCACATACAGGGTGAAATCCTGGCCCTAGTATACAAACATATTCCAGGAAGAAAAATTAAAGGAGGCTTAATGAGCAGGTTGTATTAATAAGTAAAATATTTCATCCTCTTAAAAATGTATCTGTATGAAACCACAGCATGGATTAATTTCTATACAGACCAAAATGTTCATGAAGTTAAAGTGTAGTTATGAGTGTTGCTATAGCTTATGAGGAGGTGTGTTGTTATCTCTGTATGGTGGAAAGAAAATTCCACAAATTCAGAGTTCAGGCTCCAGAGTTGCTTTAATACACTGGGACTTCCATTTTACCTGAGGAAAAGCTGCAGAGTGTGAGAGACCAGAAGGGAAGGGTAACAAAGGTTCTTGTTAACAGATCCCTTGGGGTGGATTAGAACAAAACAACACTGAATGATCAGTGTTTTTAAGAATATATATGTATATGGGTTTATTTTAGAACAATTTGGTTGCAATGGAAAGGAGGTATGTAGTCATTTTGGTTAGTATTTATTAATATCCATGTTACATATCCATATAATATATATATCCATATTTTTATATATCCATATATATCCATATTTATACATTTTCATATATATAACCATATATATCCATCAAAATATCACTTAAGAAAATACATACAGGAAAAAAAGAGAGAGAAAGAAAGAGTAAGAGTAGAAAGACCTCACCACCTATGGATCCAGGGACAGGATTTTATTGTTGCTATTTTGATGTCTGTTGGTTGAAGTGATGGTCACAGTCTTGATCCCTCAGGTGTGGGGGGAAAAAAGCCCCCAAACAAAATGTCCAATGCGTTAAAATATGCTCAGGTTGGGTGGGAATGCCCAGTCACCTCACCTTGAGGGGAGCTTTCAGTTATTTGGTGGAAGGCCTCAGGAATGAGTCTGGGGATATTTCAGGGGGTCTTTGATGGTTTATGACCTTTTCTCAGCTGCCTGTCACATCAGGGCAGTTTGAGGATGTTATTGCCCATCAGAAGGGATGAAAACCCTCAGGTGTGAATGTGACCTTCCCCAGGGGTGAGGGATGGGAGTTCTACAGCTGAGCCAGTTGTGTAAGGGAGAACAATTGCCATGACAAAAAACATCATCCTGCCTCCACAGGGTCTGCCTCTTATCAACCTTCTCCCTTATCTGGCTCAGAACCTGGCTTGTAGCCCCCAGTGGTGGTTGCTCACTCCCTCTCTCTTATGCAGTTCAGAAGTTTTGCCACGTGAGGATCAGAAAGTGAAAATACTCTACTGATTTTTGGTCTCCAAAGCCAAAAGAAACTGAAAGAGTGAGAGTAACTACGGGGAACCTGAGAGCTCTCAGCTGTGTTTGTAGCAGGGTGGTGCTTCATTGTTGGCAAGCAGGTGACCCCTCTGTCACCTCAGTGTTACCTGCTCTGCATGCACAGGGACTGTGGCACCTGGTCTGGTGGAGTTAATATAACCAAAGATATCCAAATCCCACACCAACTTTTTCAGCTGAACTGTACAATATTTAAAAAGCTGCTGATCTTTGTGAGGAACGAATGGATCAAATACATTTATCACCAAAATTCAAGGATTGCCACGAGCCAGTATTTGGAGTGTTGCATAGAAAGGCTTGAGGAAAATCGTTTAAAATGCATAATGTACATCTGCTGTCCTTGAGGGGATTTGGTAACACAGTCAATCCTTTATATCCTTACCTTTTCCTTGCACTTTTCTCCATAAAATTGATAGTTTCATATAGCTCTGAACAAGGGTTCTATTTTTCACACACAAAATTTTCCTTGAGGGAGAGCTGCACAGCAGAGGTGCTTTAGAAACACTTCTGAGACACAGGGGAAGAACAGAAGAAGCAGCTGTTGCCTTTTCTGTGAACCTCTAATCTTTGGTCTGATTGGGTCAGACCATCCCTTGAAGCTCACTCTCATTTTTACACCTGGAAAAGGTAAACTTGTGGATGCCCCATCCCTGGAAGTGTTCAAGGCCAGGCTGGATTGGACTTTGAGCAACCTGGTCTAGTGGAAGGTGTCATTGCTTGGTGTCATAACAGGGGGCTTGGAAATGGATGATCCCTAAAGTCCCTTCCAATCCAAAGCATTCCATGATTCTTCCTGTGATTCTCTGAACATAGTTGGCATGTAAGATGAGACCTGCATTTATCACCATCCTGGCTGATGTAAAGAGTGTGCTGGCCTCGAGGTGTCTACACTCCCTCTCTGTCCTCACTCACAGATCCTGCTGCTGGCATCTTTGCTGCCCTTGAAGGAGAACAGTCCAGAAGAGCACAAATCTCCTCAATCCACCTGTCCAAGCAACATTTCTCTTTCTAGCATTTTGTTTTCTCATATGCATTTGGCTTCTGCTGCTGTGATTTATTTTGCCCTGAGGACTTACAGCCCATCATCTACTTAGCTGTTCACTTGGAGCTGTTCACTCCATCTCTTTGGCTGTTCACTTCCTTTTTCCACAGGGACTGAAAACTCAGGAGGCCTTAATGACATCTCAGGGTTTTTTTTCAGTAGCATCACAGCATCATTTAGGTTGGAAAGGATATCCCAGATCATCAAGTCACACCTTTGATCAATCACCACGTTGTCAACCAGACCATGGCACTCAGTGCCATGTCCAGTCATTAAAGTAGAAACAGCACTGCCCTTTAGTTCAAAATCCCCTTTTCCCACTACTGCAGTCATCAGAGCTGTTTCCATTTCCCTGCATTTGCTCAGATACTTCACAGCTTGCCCTGATTTGAGCATGAGGTTGGAATGCTGCCTTTAGCATGTGACAGAAAGAAAACTGAGGAAGAAATCAGGAGAACATCCACTGGGGAGAAGCGAAATCTGGTCTTCAAAACATTTTCCCTAAAAAAAAAGTGCTGCAAATTCTGGGTTTTTTCCTACCATGATATGGAAAACTTACCAAAAGTATTTTATGTAGGAATCTCTGATCTCCCAACTGTAAGAAGACTGGAGGATCCAACAGAATTTTTTACAAGTTGAAGAAATGGAGGTCTGTCTTACGAAAAAACTACAGGGGACTTAGATCACTGGGCAGCAGAGCTCACTGAACATCTCTCATCCAGAAAGTGCACAGCTCAGGGCAACATGTAGGCAGTGCCTCCACTAACTTGACAGGCAGAGATCTAGTAAATAGACATTGGAGCACATTTTTTTATTAAAAAAAAAAAAGTGGAATGCAAAACCATGAGTTTGTAAAACTCAGGAGGTGGTTGAGAGGTTCTTTACTTCTTATGCTTCTATCTGGTTATACCAACCAACATGTTGTTACAGTATTCCTGGACTTTTGGAAGTGGAGGAAAATGACTCCAGTTTAGTTGTCAATGAATGAGCAGTGAGAATAAACTGCTCCTCTGCCAGCATGTCCTACCTGCATGGGCCATGATTAACTCTCTCCAAGCTGAGTGTCCCTCTGCATTTCCCTTCCAGGGGAGCAAGAGCCCTTCACTGAAATCCTCCCACAATGCTGGGGCTGCTGCTGCTGCAGGTGTGGCAAGCTGCCTCTGGCTGGGACACAGCGAGGTCATGAAGTCCTTTGCAAGTTATCCTCAGTTTTTCTACAGGAATACTATCCCAGATAATGCCCTGGAGCCACAGAACCCAGCCAGGATGTACCAGCGCTGCAAGAACCAATATCACTTTGCCACCCTGTGTGACAAAGATTTACACATTCCAGTCCACTCTGCTTACATCTACAGGCCTGGATCTGGTGACAGATATAACTCGTGGTTTGTTGAGCCTCAGGTGAGTGTCTCTCTTACAGCACATCACATCACCCTTCAGTCATTAAAATATGAACTGCAGCATTTAATTTAAATTATCTATTTCCCCCCACTTCCCTACACGCACACAAATGGAGACACTGAATGGGAATTTTCTCATTGAACTTCAAACACCTGCACCACATGGTTCCTGTGATGCATCTGAGACATCAGCAGGAGAATGAGATGAATCATATCCCAAAGGTGCCCAGTTTTCTGCCTTGACCTGACAGAAACAGCAATTCAGGTTACTTGGCATTACATGACAAAGTCAAATGAATCCTGTGCCCTGCTGTGGTGGGTGACCAAGTGATGGGGAAAAGGCATCCAAGAGAGGCTGCACTTGAGGGAACAACAGTCCTGCTGGGATCTGATCCCCACTTTGCCCTCAGCTGTTCTGCATCCCTGACAGAGCTTATCTGCTCCCAGTGAAGAGTCAAACAGGCTTTGTGAGTGGTTTGAGACAAGTGAGGAGAAACCCAGAAGGGGGTGAGATGGTCTGGGGACAAAGCCTAGGCAGACACAAGCCCTGGCTGATGAGAGGGTCAGGTTAACTGTGGAGGGATTTCTGGAGTGACATTTCAGGCAGTGAAAAGTGAGGAGCATAAGTGTCAGTCCAGTCAGAAGGGTGTGATCTCCATTCATGGGCAGTGACCTCTGAGCACCTTTGGCTCAGCCTTGGTTCAGAAGGATCCACCAGACAGACAAAACTCCACAAGCTATAGAGCCCTCACAAATGTCCTTCCAACCTTCACTAAGACAGGCCAAGCCAATTGCAGAAGGAACAGAAGAACAGAAAATTCAGGACTTTTCTATGGGCAAAATAGAAGGAGAGTTTTGAGTGAAAATGTGAATTCCACTGGAACTCGATACAATATCACTTCACAGCAAATTGGCCAGAATCAAGTTATCAACCAAGACTACAAAAACCTCCAGGGATTGGACCATGTTCACTTGAGCTTCAGTGGCCACCAAAGTGACAACAACAGCAGGTGGGCTACCTTCACCCTCACCAACATAGTGCCCCAGAACAGCACACTCAACAAGGGTACCTGGAATGACTATGAGACAAATACAATGGTCCAGAACAGCCAGGGCTGTACAACCACCTATGTCATTGTGAGTGCTGTGCCTGGGAACACCTCCATCTCCAAGAAGAGGGTTAATGTACCCAGCCACATCTGGTCAGCTGCCTGCAGCCAGACCAACATCAACATGAAGACTTGGGCTGTCATTGGTGAAAACAACAAGAACCAGGTCCAGAACCTGGTTCAGCTGGAGGCCAAGTTGTCCCAGCTCTATGGGAGGGGACAGGTTTCTCTGTTCCACAGTGCCTGTCCCCACTAACAAACCTCATATCATGGGTGGAAAAGGCTCAGGAGCTTTTCCCACATGTCACAGAATGGGTTGTGTTTTATGGGACTTTAAAGATGATCTTGTTCCATCCCCTTCCCTGTGCAGTGACACCTTTCACTACACCAGGTTGCTCCAAGCCCCATCCAACCCAGCCTTGAACACTTCCAGGCATGGGACAGCCACAGCTGCTCTGCTCACCCCATGACAGGGCCTCACCACACCCTCACTATAGAATTTCTCCCTAACATCTCATCTAACCCTGCCCTTTGTCAGTGTGAAAGCATTCCCTCTTGTCCTGTCACTCCATGCCCTTGTCCAAAATCCCTCTCTAGATCTCTTGGTGAACTTCTAGGTAGTTGAAGAGGACCCAACTTCTCCCCACAGGCTTTTCTTGTTAAGGTTGAACACATTCAGCTGTCTCAGCCTGTCTCCAGAGCAGAGGTGTTCCAGACCTTGGAACAGCTTTGTGGCCTCCACTGGACTCCACTCCAATATGATTTTGTGTTTCTCATGTTGTGGGCCCCAGAGCTGGACACAGCACTCCCGGTGCAAGGACAAGATTCTGGACAACCTGCTCTAGCTGATCCTGTTTGACCAAGGCTATGGACTAGAAGATTTTGAGTGGTCCCTCCCACACTCAACAATTCAGTGATTCTGTGATCCTGAGACATGGCTTTGTTTGCTTGCTTTTGAAACTGCACCTCGAGAGCAGCACCTGACAGGCAGGATGAGGCATTGGATACCAAGGAATCTTTGAGCAGCCAAAGATAAATTTCTGTGATGCACTGCTTGGATACCTTCATTCTCTGCTCTGCTTCTGAAGCTTTTCTGCAAAATTACAGGGAACTGATCTAGGGAACTCTATTGTATTCAATGTATTCAATATATTCAATATATTCAATTTATTCAATGTCATAATCAAAAGATCAGCATAGGACAGATCATTTAGCTTCTGAGTAGTTAACAATAAAAATTATTGGCTGCAGTGCTGGTTTGCGGGGTCACCTCACCTATAAACGACAAGTTGCTTCTTGCTGAAATTTCTGCTACCAATAATATCACAGTTCCCAGAACATCAGTGCTGTTTCCGGCTGAGGGACATCTGCAGACACCTCTGCTGTACCTCAGGGGCTCCCTGTGGTTCTCTCACCCACCTCTTCACACCTGCTGGGGCTTGAGACCACACTCATCCTCACCCCTGCTCAGCCATGCCTACTGCCCCTGCTGCTTTCCAGGCTCTGGAACTATGGGTGACTGACCAACCCCATGAATCCCACCTCCATCAGCTCCTTGGGCTGTCCCAGGGACCTTTACCCCTGGCAATACCCAGAAATGCCCTGCCCTCCACAGCAAGCTTGTGAAATACTTGGCAAGCCAAAAAGAGAAAGGAATCCATTTCAGAGAATCCCTGAATGACAGAATCCAAGGTTAGAATACAGCTCCAAGGTCATCCTGTCGCACCATCCTCCCAGCACTACCATTGTAAACCTTAAACCACTGATCATATCACCCAGTGCCAAATCCAGATGCTTCTGAAACACCTCCAGGGATGGTGACTCCAGCACCTCTCTGGGCAACCTTTTCCATTGCTTGACCACATGACAGTTGAAAGCATTTTTTCTAATATCTAATCTGAATTTCCCCTGTCTCATCTTAAAGCCTTTTCCTCCAGTCCTCTCACTATTGGCATGGCAGAAGAGACCAACCTCAACCTCGTTACAACCTCCTTTCAGGTAATTGTAGAGTGCCCTGAGCCTGCTCTTCTCAAGACTAAAATCTAACCCTAACATGTAATCCTAGCCTTGCCTTCTGCCAGTTGGAAGTGGCTCCCTGTTGTCCTGTCACTCCACAAACCCTTCTCAAAAGTTCTTCTCCATGTGAACCACTCTCAGGTACTGAAAGGGACTCTAAGGTCTCCTAGAGCCTTCTCATCAGAAGACTTTGCATGAATAAGGACTCTTAGAAAGCCTTTGCAATCAGGAAAGGGAAAATATGCAGCCTGACCATACTAAATGTGTCTGAGAGGCTGCAGAAGAGCAGACTGTGAACATCTGGGTGTACTCAGAGACAGGCCAGTCAGTCTAATGCCACAAGAGATGTTCTGCCAGGAACAGAAACACGTGTAGGTCCCCATTTGTGGGGAATGAGGAAATAACCAGATAAGTCACCAGACCCAGTTATTTTCTCCTGACACGTGATGCTGCAAGAACCTGGGAGAAATCCTGAGGAAATTGCAAATAGCAACTGTCAACCCACTTCAGGGTGGGAGTGAACAAATCTCCTTGAATAATGACAGAAAACCTTTCTTTTCAGTGAAATTCCCTGTTTATCACAACGGGCAGATTTATGACCAGGTATATATTGCACTGGGACTCCTGAAGGATCAGCCAAGTGTTTCTCCAGGGAGAAGAAGAAAGGAACTCTTCGGCTGCCTGTTCTGAGACACTGCTTCAAGGTAAGATCTTGCTCCTTTCTCACCATTTACTCCAATATTTCAAGTCTTTCCTGAGGTTTGGAATAAATATATATAGAGAAAGCCCAGGCTGGAGTTGCTGAGTTCCAACATTTGCTCTCCAAGGAGCAAGGAAAGTTTATGAATGCACTGAATTTTGCAGCTCTTAAACACTTTCTGTAAAGGAGGGCAAGGACAGAAGGAATGATTTGGGAAAGAATTTCAAGCCAAGTCACCTGGAAAATTAACATCAAACTGTTAAACAAGAAGGAGGGGTGAGTTTATTGAGCACCAAAACTCCACCCCATGACCTTGCAAGAGGCCTCTGGACAAACACAGGTGGCTTAACCCCTGGACAAACTCCCTCTAAACCCTGTTTGGGAAATCTAACAACTCTGCCTACTTGGAGATCATATAAAAACAGCTAGTCTGAGACTGCAGCAGAGGCATTTAAGAGTCCTCTACCACTTTGGGGCTGTGAGCAGAGTCCTGTGCTGCTCTTTCCTACGGTAGGTTGGTTCCTATATATCTTAATAGTTAATATCTATTAAGTTAGATATTAACTTAGTCAAATATATTTTAAGCTTGTGGAGGGGGTCATGCAAAAGGACTTTTCAGGAACTTCTCTGCTTGATTTGGGGCAGCTAAGGGCATGCTCTGCAGAGTACTGTAAGAAGTCACCACTTGTTGTTCCTGTTCTTAGTTTCCAGCTTACTGGTCAGTGCTCCTGACCCAGGATTGCTAAAGAGAAAAAGGACCAGATGTCTTGTGTCACAGCTAAGGGTATATGTAACTTAATATCCCAATGTCAGCTGAGAGGCAGGACCCCAAGTGGATCATTTGGGGTTCAATATTGGCTCTGACTGGAAGAGCTGCATGTCCCTGTGAAACTGGATGGGGCCAGAGACGTGTAGGAAGTGCAGCATTGCTGTTCTTTCCCTGCCCAATGCCCCCTGAGATTAAAGCCCAGCTCAGCATTGCAGGAGGCTGAGCAGAGTCCCTGCCCAGCTGCAGGTGTCTGCTGTGGGAAGGTGCTCAGAGCAGAAGGGAGTGAGAATGGCCTGAAACTGAGTCAGGGAAAATTTAAGCTGGATATCAGAAAAGGTTTTTCCCCCAGAGGGTGGCTGAGCCATGAGACAGGGAAGTGGTCACATCACACCTGCCTGAGTACAAGATGTGTTTGTACAATACTCTCAGGCACATGGTGGGATTTCTGGGGCTGTCCTGAGCAGACCCAGAAGTTGGACTCAATGATCCTGATGGGTCCATTCCAACTCAGCATCTTCTGTGGTTCTATGAGATCATGTTTGGAAGTAGGGGATTCCAGGCCCTGTTATGTTGCAGGATATTTTCTCCCGTGCCAGTGCAAAAGCTGAGCTCTTGACCAGCTGAGGCAGGTTGGAAAATGTGACCTTGTCCCAGTTCCATACCTCAGTTCCACGATAACTTTGCATTGAGAGCTGTTTAGGTGTTGGGTGGGTTTGGAACACCCCTCTGACAGACTCTGCCCCCACCATTGCCTCCTCTGGGCACCTAAAACCTATTTTAGATTTCACCCTCTCATGTTAAAAAGGGAGATTTGCTCAAACCTTTAGTGTGTGTTCAGTCTGCCAGTGCCACATGAAAGCCAAAACCCTTCTGCCTTATCAGTCTGTTGGTGTCCTGTTGTGGGGATCCTTCACTGAGCAGTTCTCTGGGTTGGAGGGTTTGACTGATTTGTTCAGGGTCACACACCAACCAGAGAAACCCCTCCTGGGTCTCCACTGCCAGAAACTGCCAGCACCCCTGAAGGACTAACTTTTAACTGTTTACAGAACAACACTATTGATAAAACTATGTCAGGTTAAGGTTTGAGGCTTGCCAGTGAAAGTATCTGACTGCAAAAAGATATTTAAAGCATGATACTAATTCACAACATACTAATAAGCTTTAATCCCCAACAAAAGCTGGTTTGAGGTAATAATTCAGCATGCAGAAAGTAGGATTCTTACCCAATAGGCATTCCTATGGGACAGAAGGAAGGTTCAGCCTATCAACTGATCCCAGAAGTTACAATGGAGTTTTCCGACACGTCTCTCCATTTTTAATCCACTTTTATACTATTTCTTTATTGTTAGGTGGGGTTTGCACGTAGTCATACATCTTTCTCAGTGAGGCGTTCTCATGCCTTGGGAGTGGATAGGTCAGTAAAGTACCTGAAGAAATATTGGGATGGGGACTGCAGCAGTCCAATGAGAGGAAGTTTGCCATGGTTGCTGATTCAGGAGCAGGACATCTTCATTTAGCTCCCATAGTTTTCAGTTGCCATGCAGATTATCAGCTAGAAAATACCACTGAGGTGTCTCCTCTGCAAGGGTTTTGACAGAACCTGGCAGGAATGTGTAGGAATGCACCCTCCACACCCCAGCAGGTGTTTTCTATTTAAGGGAAAGAGTTTCATCTTACCTTGGAACATGTAAGGAAGTTAAACTAGAACTTTCCATAGCCTTCTCATTGTAAGTGGCTCAGTGCCAGCACAGGAGCACTGATTGGGCTTTGGAAGTGTACGTCAAAGCCTGTTGCCAGTTTCATTGGCAAAGGTGCCAAATAGCCCACCTGAACTATTGAGTACTAAAAGGACTGCACAAAGAGCTCAACTGCTTTTCTGGGACTGCCTTACCAGTGTCAGAGTGCTCTCTACACTCTGTTCGGCGTACATTTCTTTGTTTGATGATGTTTATTGTTTTCTTCATTTATTAAAACCTTTTATTTTACAAAGCATGTCCAGAGAAGTTGTCTCGCTATTATTAAACCTTTCTGAAAAGTGCAGGACACCCTCAGAGACTTGATAAATCTTCACATGTCTCATTCTACTCTGGACACGTGCCAAGATTTTATCAGCCATGGTGTCTCCACTCCACCTGCTGTTTAGGCTGACCTTAGGTTTATTCCTCCTTGTGTGTGGGAGGCCGGGTATGCTGACTGTTTCATCCAGGGAGGAACAACTGTATTTTCCCCTGTAACTTCTCTACCATTATCCTTTCAACCCCAGTCATCTCCCTGCACAACCCTATAGCACTGATGATCTTCCAGATCCAGGAGCTCAGAAGTTCCCCCTCCTTTGTCTCTCATAGTCCCCTCCTCTGTATTTGCCTTCCAGGGGAGCAAGAGCCCTCCACTTGAAATCCTCACACGATGCTGTGGCTGCTGCTGCTACAGGTGTTGGCGAGCTGCCTCTGGCTGGGGCACAGCGAGGTTGTGAAGTCCTTTGAAACTTCATGTCCTCAGTTTTTTTTCCGAGAGATCCCCCCAAATGAAGCCCTGGAGCCGCAAAGACCAGCCTGGATCTGCCAGCGCTACAAGAACCAGTATTACTTTGCCACCCTGTACGACAGGAAGATGCGTATTCCTGTCTACTCTGCTTACATCTACCAGCCTGGACCTGGCAAAAGACCTAAAACATGGCTGGTTGAGCCCCAGGTGAGTGTCTCTCTTACAGCACATCACCCTCCAGTTATTAAAAGCAGAATTAAAATACCCATTTCTATTTTGTCCCACCCCTCCACACACATGCAAATGGACACGCTGGACGGGATTCTCCTCGTTTTACTTCAAACACCTTCATCACATGATTCCTCTGATGCATCTGAGACATCAGCAGGAGAATGAGATGAATCATATCCCAAAGGTGCCCAGTTTTTAGCATTGACCTGACAGGAATGGTAAATCAAACTACTTTGCATTACATGACAAAGCCAAATGATTCCCCTCCCTGTGTCCTGCTGTGGTGGGTGACCAAGTGATGGGCAAATACATCCAACAGCAGCTTAATTTGAGGAATCAATGGTCCAGCTGGGCTCTGATCCCCACTTTGCTCTGAGCTGTTTTGTCATCCCTGACAGAGCTTATCTGCTCCCAGTGAGGAGTCAAACAGGCTTTGTGAGTGGCGTGACAGAAGTGAGGAGAAACTCAGATGGGGGTGAGATGGTCTGGGGACAAAGCCTAGGCAGACACAAGCCCTGGCTGATATGAGGGTCAGGTTAACTGTAGAGGGATTTCTGGGGTGATATTTCAGGCAATGAAAAGTGAGGAGTATCAGTGTCAGTCCAGTCAGAAGGGCATGATCTCCATCCATGGGCAGTGACCCCTGAGCACCTTTGGCTCAGGCTTGGTCCAGAAGGATCCACCAGACAGATGGAACTCCACAAACTACAGAGCTCTTCCAGACATCTTTCAGACAAACTTCAGAACTTTAGGAAAACAGGCCAAGAAAATAAAGGACACAAAAAGAGGAAATTCATGTCATTGATAAGGATAGAGTGGCAGGATTGATTTAAGTGAAAATGAACCACAAAGGAAACCCATATGCAGTGGTCCAAAGGAAAGCTATATATAATGCATTGAATGTGAAATGAATTTCTGAAATAAAAAAAACCAAAAACATTTGCACTTGTTCCTCATAGGAACTCAAGTAACTAATCTGGTATTGTAAAACATCAGGACTAGACAAAAAATGGGATCTTGACTCTCAGAGACTTCTGCTCTAGGGAAATCTGTTCCATTATCCCCATCCCCAATACTAACACCGTTTCCTCTTCTTTTCTTGTCAAGCTGATTGGCCCAGTTTATCCCAAAACTATGGAAAAAGAGTGGACACTCTTAAATCGATACAATGTCAGCTTAGAGAAACTCAGCCAGAGCCAGGCTATCCTTCATGACTACAAGAACCTGACGGGTTTGAACCGGGGCCATTTGAACCCCAATGGCCACCACGATGACTACAGCAGCAGGGTGGCTACCTTCACCCTCACCAACATAGTGCCCCAGGATGAGAAACTCAACGGCGGCGCCTGGAACAACTACGAGCAGCAAACGATGATCAGGAGGACCCAGGGCTGTCAAACCACCTATGTCATCGTGGGTGCTGTGCCTGGGAACAACTACATTGCCAAGGGGAGGGTTAATAAACCCAGCCACCTCTGGTCAGCTGCCTGCTGCGTGGTGGACAACAACTACATAAAGGCTTGGGCGGTCATCGCTGAGAATGACAAGAACCAGGTTGAGCTCCTCACGCTGGGGGAGCTGGAGGACACGTTAAGTGAGCTCTATGGGAGGGGACAGGTTTCCCTGTTTGACAGTGACTGTCCCCGAGAATAAGCCTCACATCCTGGGTGGAACAGGCTCAGGAGCTTTTGTCACATGTCATAGAATCACATAGTCAATGTTTTGGGCTGGAAGGAATTTCAAAGACTATCCATGTAGCCTCAGCTCTCGTGCCATGAGCAGGGACACCTTCCACTATCCTTGGTGGCTCCAAGCCCTGTTCAACCTAGCTTTGAATAATTCCAGGGATGAAGCAGCCGCAACTTCTCTGGACAACCTGAGCCAGGGCCTTACCACTCTCACAGTAAAGAATTTTTTCTTAACATCTAATCTAACCCCACCTGCTTTCAGTTTAAAGCCATTCTCTCTTGTCCTGTCACTCCATACCGTTGTCCAAAGTCTCTCTCTCTTTTAAAACCCTTTAGATAATGGAATTATCCCAAAAGCCTTCTTTCCTCTAGGCTCTCACTTTCAGCTCTCTCACCCTCTCTCCACAGCAGATATGCTCTAGCTCTTGGAGCATCTTTGTGGCTTCCTCTGGACTCCATTCCAACAGCTTTGTGTCCTTCTTCTGTTGTGGATCCCAGACCTGGAGGCAGCACTGCAGGTGGGGTCTCACCAGAACAGAGGGGGACAAATGGGCTGTAGAGGGGAACAAGACAACCTAAGACTCCCAGAGGCCTGTGATTCAGGGAGGTCTGAGAGACTTCACATGATATCTAATTTCCATTACGAAGTGAGAAACCTGTCTTCAGATCAGGGAAATTTATCCATTAAAGGGTACCCACTGCCATGTACTTACAGAGTAGTTTAGAGACTAACATAACAATTTCTATGCCAAGTGTGTAATTTACTAATAAAACCTTGTGAAAATTTATGTATCTTCTGATTTTTGTTGTTCCTCTTGACCATGAACATTTAGGGATCTTGGGTGGGGGCGGGTCCCTTTCCCTTGAGGGTGGTTTTGTGGGCAGAATGGGAGCTTCAGGCAAAGGTTAATAGAGAAACCTCCCTGTTGAGTCATGAGCTGCAGAAAGGACCCCCTTTTTTGGTAGGCTCCTTCTTAGGCAGCTGTCTGGGTTCAGCTGAATCCAATCTTAGCCCCAGATTTTGTCAATTGTTTATGTCTAAAGGATTATATAGCTGTAATTGAAACTTCATACAACTTGTCCCACAGGTCTGAGGATTGCAAACCATACATATTTACATAATTATATATGATTTATGATGATAATGATAAGGCAAAAATATGTTAATCAGAATTATTTAGTATGGAAGCTATAACTACTAGTATGGTATTGTGTACTATGAAGCAGTATTGAAGCAAATATATTAAAGCAGTTGTACTAAACCCAGCAAAAACAATTAAGTTGAGATTGGAGTTACTCACCCATGCCAATGGTCAAATGACCATTTAACCATTGTCAAATCTCTGGCTCAGCCCCAAGAAGTGACCTTGAGAGGCATCTCCACTCCAAGGAGGAATCTCCACCCACACACACTTCAGGAAGGTGTGTGTCAGTGCGTGCAAGAGCTAAAGAGAGCAAAAGTCAGTCTCTACTTCACATCAGCAGTGATGTTCAGGCACTTTCTGGGAAGCAGGGCTTCAGCACAATTAATGATTCCTCCTCTTGCCCAGTCCCATCCCCTTTGATGGGGGCAGGAATGTCAGCACTGCTCAGCAGTAGCCAAAACACTGGCCTGTTATCAACACCCTTCCAGCTACCAATGCAAACGCAGCACTGTAAGGACTGGGAAATTTACCTTGGTGAGACCCAATACAGGTGTTCACATTAAAGTTTATTTGCTGCAGTGCTGGATTGCAGGGTCACCTCATATATAAACTACAAGGTGGCTTCCCACTGAAATTTCCACCACCGGTAATGTCACAGGGCCCAGAAATGTCACACCCCTGTAGGACATCAGGTGTCCAAACACAATCAGAGGATGCCACAACACCCAAACACGTGTCAGCGTCAGACTCCATTTACTTCTACTATTAATGGGCATGAAAAAGTGCACCAGGGAGCCAACAGCTCACACCAGATATCCCCAAGGATCCAGCAACGAGACTTGCAACTTTGATGTCCTCACTCTTGATTCTTTGGGAGTGGGGGCCAGCACAACAAAGAGTTCAACAGGTTCTGTGCATTCAGGATTATGTGGGATTACCCCACGTTTCCCTTGGGATGGGTTTTACACTGTGTCATGCAGCACTGGGGAGCTGCGGACACTTTGGGGGTCCTTGATGGTTTATGGCCTCTTCTAATGATGTGACCACTGTTTGGCCCTGCTTTATGTCAATTGCTTTATGTCAGTTCCTCAGCAGAAAGGAGGAATTTGCCACACCTCCAGAAAATCTGCTGCTTCTTGGTCATCTCCCTCACCCTGGCTAAACCCCACTTGGCTTAAGTCATGCGTCCCTGGTTAACAAAGACAAAAAAAACCCACACGACTCAACCAGTTTGTTTAAACAAATTTTGGTCTAACATGCTTTTCTGGATATTTCTGGTTGTAACAACCAACTCATCATTCAATTATTCCTGGACTTCTGGAATGGAAGAAAATTAGTCCAGTTTTGTTCTGAGTGAATGAATGATCATTAAATCACAGAACATTTTGGATGGGAAAGGACCTTAATGACCAGCTAGTTCCACACCCTCCCATGGGCAGGGACACCCTCCACTATCCCAGGCTGCGCCAAGCCCTGTCCAACCTGGCCTTGGACACTTCCAGGGATGGGGCAGTCTCATTCTGTGGGTAACCTATGCTGGGGCTTCACCACCCTCAGAGTAACAAATATCTTCTGAATATCCAATCTAAACCTACACTCCTTCCATTTCAAGCTGTTTCCCAACCCACCTAACAGTTACCTGGGAAGACAAAGCCCACCACTCCAGATGACCCCTCCCTCCTCTTTCTTCCCCTCCCTTTATATGCTCAGCATGATGTCACCTGGTCTGGAACATCCCTCTGGTCAGCTGGGGTCACCTGTCCTGGATGTGTGTCCTCCCAGCCTTCTGAGTACCCCCAGACTCCTTGCCAGCCTGGCAGTCCAAAAAGCAGAAAAGGCCTTGGTTCTGTGAAAGCTCTGCCCAGCAATAACAAAAACATCTCTGTGGTATCACCTCTGTGTTCAGCACAACTCCAAACACCCAGGCAGGCCCCATACCTGCCACTGGCAAGAAAATTAACCCAGCACAGCTATCAATTCCATGCCCTTGTCCACAGTCCCTCTCTCCAGCTCTCCTGTAGACTCCTTAAGTGCTGGCAGGTGCTCTGAGCTACCCCCAGAGCCTTCTCCTTCTCAGGCTGCTGGCATGAAGCTGTTACAAAGCCAGGGCAATCAGGCAAGAGGGTATTTGTAGCCTGGCCATAGGAATGATGTTATGGGAGGCTGCAGAAGAGCAGCCTGTGAATATCTGAGTGTCCTCAGAGACAGGCCAGTCCATCTAATGCCACCAGAGCTGTTCTGTTGGGGACAGAAACATGTGTAGGTGCTGGAGCAGCAGCAGCTGCAGCTGGTGGGCTTGATGAAATGATCAAGGAAGCCACCAGACCCTGTTAACTGCTCCTGACACACCATGCTGCAAGTCAGCAAATTTGGGAGAAATTCTGAGGAAACTGTAACAAACAACAGTCAACCTGACTCCGGGTGGGTATGAACAAACTCCCCTAATAAAATTAGAAAGCTTCCCTTTTCTGTGGAATTCCCTGTTTATAAGAAAGGGCAAATTTGTGACTGGGTATATATTTAACTGATCCTGACATACCATGCTGCAAGTCAGCAAATTTGGGAGATATTCTGAGGAAAGTGTGACAAATAACTGTCCACACATTTCAGGATGGGTGTGAATAAAACCCCTGAATAAAATTAGAACATTTCTCTTTTCTGTGCATTTCCCTGTTTTTAAGAAGAGGCAAATTAGTGACTGGGTATATATTGCAGTGGCACTCCTGAGGATTCAAACAGGCCTTTTTTCCAGGGAGAAGACAGAACGAACCATTCTGCTGCCAGTTCTGAGACTTTGCTTCCAGGTAAGCTCTTGCTCCTTCCTCACCATTGGCTCCAATATTCAGTCTTTCCTGAGCTTTAGAATAAATATATAGAGACAATGCCTAGGCTGGAGAGGCAGAGCTCCAAAGAGCAATCAGAGCTTATGCATGCACTGAATTTTGCAGCACTTTAGTATTTTCTGTCAGTCAGGAGGGCAAGGACAGAAGGAATGATTTGGGAAAACAACTCAAGCCAACTCACCTGAAAATCAACATCAAAACGTTGAATAAGAAGGAATCAGGAAATAATTGAGTACCAAAACTCCACCCATGACCTTTCAAAAAACTCTAGAAAAACAGAAGTGCGG
The DNA here is from genome assembly GCA_016584745.2 of Phylloscopus trochilus trochilus. NCBI lineage: Eukaryota > Metazoa > Chordata > Aves > Passeriformes > Phylloscopidae > Phylloscopus > Phylloscopus trochilus. The sequence continues at coordinate 3,972,324 of WQNJ02000016.1, forward strand.
TCTGAACTAAACCCTGCTTGGGAAATCTAACAACTATCTTTTCTTATCATATCTTTATATGGGACAGCATATAAACCCAGACAGTCTGAGACTGCAGCAGAGGCATTTGAGAGTCCTCTGCTGCTCTGGGGCTGCGAACAGGATTTTGTGTTGCTCTTTCTCACAGTAGGTGTTTGCTATATATCTTTTAAGTTAGATATTATGTTAGTTAGAAACATTGTAATTCTTTCCTTGCCCAATGCCCCATGAGACTAAAGGCCAGCTCAGCATTGCAGGAGGCTGAGCAGAGTCCCTGCCCAGCTGCAGGTGTGTGCTATGGGAAAATGCTCAAAGCAGGAGGGAGGTGGGAAAAGTTGACCTTGTCCCAGGGCTGTGCCTCAGTTGCAAGCTCACGTTGCTGTGAGAGCTGATTACACTCGTGGTGGGTTTGGCTCCTTACTCCTACAGGCTGAGTTCTCCCACTGCTGCATCCTCTGGGCACCCAAACCCTCTTTTAGGTTTCACCCTTATTCCCTTCATGATTTTTCCGTATCCTGGAGGACAGAAATTACTCCTTTCCTGGTCTCTCATGATCCACACCTCTGCCAGCTCTGTCCCCCTGCACAAAAAGGCTCCAGGCCATGACCAGCTCTCTCCAAGCTGAGTGTCCCTCTGCATTTATTTGCCTTCCAGAGGAGCAAGAGCCCTTCACTGAAATCCTCCCACAATGCTGGGGCTGCTTCTGCTGCAGGTGTTGGCCAGCTGTCTCTGGCTGGGACACAGCGAGGTGGTGAACTCCTTTGCAGATTGTTCTCAGTTTTTCTATGAGGGACACATCCCAAATGATGTCCTGAACCCAGAAAACCCAGCCAGGATCTGTCAGCGCTTCCGCAACTCCTATCACTATGCCACTCTGTACGACAAAGACAAGAGAATTCCAATCTACTCTGCTTACAAATACCAGCCTGGATCTGGCAAGAGACCTCCTACATGGTGGCTTGTTGAGCCTCAGGTGAGTGACTCTCCTACAGCACATCACCCTCCAGCCACTCAGAGATGAGCTGCAGCATTTAAATTACCATTTCTATTCCCTACCATCCCACTACACACATGCAAATGGAGACACTGAATGGTCATTTTCTCATTGAATTCAAACAGCTGCACCACATGGTTCCTCTGATGCATCTGACACATCAGCAGGAGAATGAGATGAATCATATCTCAAAGGTGCCCATTTTCCTGCCTTGACCTGACAGAAACAGCAATTCAGGTTACTTGGCATTACATGACAAAGTCAAATGATTCCTGTGCCCTGCTGTGGTGGGTGACCAAGTGATGGGGAAAAGGCATCCAAGAGAGACTGCACTTGAGAAAATAACAGTCCTGCTGGGACCTGATCCCCACTTTGCCCTGAGCTGTCTTGTCATCCCTGACAGAGTTTATCTGCTCCCAGTGAAGAGTCAAACAGGCCTTGTGAGTGGTTTGAGACAAGTGAGGAGAAACTCAGAAGGGGGTGAGAGGGCTCAGGCAAAAAGCTTCAGAGGAAAAGTCACTGGAGATGCGAGGGTCAGGTTAACTGTGGAGGGATTTCTGGAGTGACATTTCAGGCAGTGAAAAGTGAGGAGCATCAGTGTCAGTCCAGTCAGAAGGGCGTGATCTCCATCCATGGGCAGTGACTCCTGAGCACCTTTGGCTCAGCCTTGGTCCAGAGGGATTTAGCAGACAGACAGGACTCTGCAGGCCATAGAGCACTCAAAAATGTCCTTCAGACAAACTTCAGTAGAGCAGGCCAGGCCAATTGCAGAAGAAATAAAGAGGCAATTCCTGTCATTGCTAAGGACAGAGTAGCAGGATGGCATTTGGAGGAAGGTGGGCCAGAGAAGGAAGCCACATGCTCCACTCCAGAGGAAGGCTAAATATTTTTCCCTAAAGATGAACAAAAAGATGTTAAAGTTATAAAAAAAATGATCATTTCATCTTCTTACACATAGGAACTCGAGCAACTAAATTAGTCTCGCACCACTGCAGCCTCCACAAAAAAGGAGGGTTTTAACTTCTCTCTTTTTGTCGAATTATAGAATAGTTTGTGTCAGAAAGAACCTTAAAGATCACCTCAATCAAACTCCCTAGCATGGGCCAGGCCACTTGCCACCAGACCAGCATCCTCCAAGCCTTATCCAACATGGCATCTTCCTCCTGGACCTTGAACCCAGGACACCCTAAAAATCTTGTATTTTTTAACTTTCTCCAGAGGCCTTTTTGGATTATTTCATTTCACCAGGACTCTTTTGAGATTACAGGCCCCTCTCAGAGGCTGATCATTTGTAACTTCTTTTCAGTGGTGCTGCAGAAGATGCTCCCTGGCCCAGATCAGCTCTGAGACACATTCTTAGCACTGCTGTAACGGATTCCATTCACATTAAGATCTTCTTGCTTACTGAGCAAAAATGTTCATCCTTGAATGAACTGTAGCCCTCCCAGGGAAATCTCAGCTCCAGGACTGATTTCCTGACACATCTCCCTGTCTATGGGGTTAGAGGAGACAAGCTCTGGTGTTCCAGAAGTGGGGTACACTTGTAGCAACAATACAAAGGAATCACAGAATCACAGTGTGGTATGAAGGAATCCAGGGAGATCCCTGGGCAGATTTGGGCTGTGGAGACAGGAGGAAAGGGAAGCAGATTTGGCAGGGGAGGTTTCTCACCGAAGTCATCTTTCAATCCTAGGAGTGGAGAATGCTCATCTCATTCATGCATCCATCCATGCTCCCAGCACAGGCTGCAGGCTGGATCACAAAGGTCACAAATCAAAATGAGAGCAGTCAGATTCTGAGCTGCTTTCTATTGGAAGCTTCTGCATTCATTCAGGATGGGCATGTGTATGATTTCTCTCAGATTCATACTTTTTCATAGACTGAGGTGATAAAAATTGGGTACTTGACCATCAGAGACTTCTGCTCCACGGAAATCACCATTACTCCCATTCTCCATTCTAACACGTCTTTCTCTTTCTCTGTCCAGCTGATAAGTAAAAATAATCTTAAAGAGATGGAAAGAGAGTCAGTCCTCATAGAGAAACACGAGTTCACCTTAGACGAAATCAAAAAGAGCCAGGCTGTCCTTGAAGACTACGACAAAATGACTGGTTTGGATTGTGGCCATTTGAGCCCCAGTGGCCATCAGGATGGTACAGACAGCAAGATAGCTACCTTCACACTCACCAATGTAGTGCCCCAGGACAGCAGTCTCAACAATGGCCAGTGGAACGTCTATGAGTTCAAAACAATGTACAAAATGACCAAGGGTTGTACAATCACCTACGTCATCACGGGTGCTGTGCCTGGGAACACCTACGTTGTCGAAGGGAGGGTTAACAGACCCAGCCACATCTGGTCAGCTGCCTGCTGCTTGGTGGGCACACAGCCCACGAGGGCATGGGGGGTCATCGCTGAGAACGACAAGAACCAGGTGGAGAACCTCAGCCTGGGGGAGCTGGAGGACAGGTTGTCCACGCTGTACAGGGGGAGAACGGTTACTCTGTTCAACAATGCCTGTCCTCGGCAATAAGCCTCACATCCTTGATGGAAAAGGCTCGCTGGCTTTTGCCACATGACACAGAATCACAGAATGACAGAATGGGTTGGTTTTGATAGGACATTAAAGCCCTAAAGATCATCTCATTCTGACCTGCCTGCCATGGTAAGAGACACCTTCCACTACACCACATTGTTCCAAACCCTCCCCAGCCTGGCCTTGAATGCTTCCAGGGATGGAGTAGTAAGAACACCTCTGGGTAACTTTTACTTGTACCACAGCCTGCTCATGGTAATAGACGTCTTTAGAAGATCCCATCTAACCCTGCCCTCCCTCAGTGTGAAACCATTCCCTCTTGTCCTGTCACTCCATAGCTTTGTCCATAGACCCTCTCCAGCCCTCTAAGAGATCCTTTAGGTACTGCACTCACAGGTGTCTTCTCCAGGCTGAACATCCCCAGCTCTCCCACCCTCTCTCCACAACAGATATGCTCCAGCCCTCAGAGCACATTCATGGCCTCCACTCCAACAGCTTTGTATCCTTCTTGTGCTGGGGGTCCCAGAGCTGGAGTCTCAGCAGAGCAGGGTAGAGGGGGACAAATGTCTTCAATGGTTGTAAAAGATCAATGTGTGGCACATTATTTAGTTTGCAAGAGCTCACAATAAAAGTTATTTGCTGCAGTGCTGGATCTGTGCAGGGTCACATCTTATATAAACCACAAGTTGCTTCTCACTGAAATTTCTACCACCACCAGTAATGGCACAGTGCCCAGAGCAACCTAGCAGGACATTGGGCGTCTAAATGCAATCAGAGGATGTGATAGCACCCACACAAGTGTCAGCACCAGACACCAGTTGTTCTCCTGGCAATGGGCATGAACAAAGTGGGACAGGGTGCCAACTGCTCATGCAAGCTGCGTCACTTTCAGAGGTGCCACCTTGGGACTGGACTTGCCAGCTCAGGAGCTGTTGCTCATCATCCTACTGGGTCCCATTGCTCAGGCAGGACCAACCTGTTTGGGGACTGCACTAAAACACAGGTTCTGGTGGAGGTGCAGAGTGAGGCAGCCCCATGCAGGTGTCTCCAGCTGTGCTGGGGTCTCAGCTCTGACTGCAGCCAGCAGAGCTCCTGGCCTGCCTCAGCTGCATAAAGAGATGCACCCGGGGCCACTGCAGCTGCCCTGAGGTTTGGAGAGCCCCACTGGGGCTGGCTGATGTGCTGCAGCATCCTGGGCAACACCCACCCCCACCTGGGCCAGCAGCCACAGGCCAGACCCATTCCCCAGGGGCAGCTCTGGGGGCTCTGCACAGCTGAGCACAGAGAACCAGATCCCAGCACAGACACGGGGCCCTGCCTGGGAGCACCATGGAGTTCTGCTCCTGTGGCCTCCAGCTGCCAGAGCAGCAAGAGCCCTGCCTTGTGCCAACTGGGCTGCACAGACACCTAGGAGAAGAGTTTGCTTTTTAGGAGAGCAAATTGAGCACATCACTCTCTCACCCCCTTTGCTGGACAGCTCCTGCAATCTCAGGTCCTCTGCCTGGATAGATTTTTTTCTCCTGCGATTGTTGCAGACAGATGGAAATATTATAAAAGAAAGGCCTTATAAAATATGCTTTAGGCCCTGCTACTCTAGCTAAGCTAGAAGTAGCTTGTAAGTTCCCGTAAGGAAAATTAAAAGAATGATTACAAAAAGCTATTCTTAGAGAGAAAAATAAGCTTGCACCTTCATAAACAATGAAGCTTTCCCAAAAGGATCATTGAAGAAAACATGTAAACATATCTAGGGAGAGAAAATTTGATACACATGTACAATAGCCCTTACCAACCAATGAGTTTTGCTCTATTGCTGACCAATTAGGTTTAACACAGTGCCTTCTGATTTTCCTATAAATAGGAGCTTTGTGAATAAAGAATTGGGTTTTCTGCATGAGAACACTGTGTCCCATCTGCTTATTTATTACAACAGGGATCAAATGCTGACACACCCCTTGATGGGATGAAAGCATCAGTGAGATTTCAGGCTGAGGCACCTCTCCAGATCCCTCTGCTGTACCTCAGGGGGCTCCCTCTGACTCACTCACTCACCTCTGCACACTGGCTGGGGCTTGAGATCACACTCATCCTCACCACTCCTCATCCCATGCCCCACTGCCCCTGCTTTCCAGGCTCTGGAACCACTGGCTGCTTGACCAACTGTTGTGGTTTGACACTGGCCTAACACCAGGCACTCATAAAAACTGCCAACTCACCCTCCCCTGCCACAGCAGGGCAGAGGAGAGAAAAAAAATTAATGAAGGGTTCATGAGCTAAGGACTGGAAGAAAACACTGCCAGGGCAAAACAGGATCAACTTAGAGATAGAAAGTGAGTTTACTACTCACAAAATCAGAGGAGGACAATGAGAAGTAAAATAGCCCTTAAAAACACCTTTTTTTCTCCCAACCCTTCCCTCCTTCCCACCAACAGCACAGGGAGATAGAATGTGTGGGGCTTGGTCCATTCATCACCCAAGGTTATCTTCTAATGCTCAGAGAGAGGAGTCCCTCCCCTGCTGTACTGTGGGGTCCCTCTCATAGGAGACAGTTCTTGATTTTCTCCAGCATGGCTCCACTCTCATGACCAGCAGTCCAACTAAAACTGCTGCATCATGAGTCCCTCCCACAGGCACACAGTCCTCCCAAAACTGCAGTGGCATGGGTCATTCTTCCATAGGGTGCAGCCCTCCAAGGAGAGGCTGCTCCAGCCTGGGAGCAGGGGACCACTCTCTCCACTGGGTCTCCCACTGGATCACAGCCTCCTCCAGGCATCCACCTGCTCTGGTGTGGGCACCTCCCACATGGCCCACATCTCTGCATGCCTGTGGATCCCCATGGGCTGTGCATGGATCTCTTCATCCCCCATGGATCCTCACAGGCTGTGGGTGGATCTCTGCATCCCCTGTGGATCCCAATGGGCTGCAGGGGCACAGCTGCTTCACCATGGTCTTCATAATGGCCTGCAGAGGAATCTCAGCTCTGACGCCTGGAGCACCTCCTGCCTTCTCCACTGACCTTGGTGTCTCCATGTTGTTTCCCTCACATGTTCTCACCTCCTCCTCTTCTCTGCATGCCCCATTTTGTTTTGATTTTCTTCTTAAATATATTATCAGAGAGGCATTACCAACATGCCTAATTGGCCCAGCTGTGGTCAGCAGCATGTCCTTCTTCAGAGCCATCAGGAACTGATCTGCCAGACATGGTGGAAGCTTCTGGCAGCTTCTCACAGAAGCCACCTCTGTGCCCCCCTACCCAGTACCAGAAACCAGGCTGTGCAAACACACCAACTCCATCAGTGCCACCCCTATCAACTTCCCAGGCTCTCCCCAGAACCTTCACTTCTAGCAGGAATCAGAAATGCCCTGCCATCCACAGCAAGCTTGTGAAATACACGGGCAGCCGAAGAGAGAAAAGGATCAGCTTGGATTCTGCCTTATTTCATATATGAGGAGTGTTGCTTTCCATCAATTCCAGTCAGTGCTGGGTGACTGGGGAGGCCCCAGATGCCTGGAGTTTGGCCATTGTGACACCCGTCCACAAGAAGGGCTCCAAGGAGAATCTGGGCAACTACAGGTGTGTCCATCTGACCTCGCCTCCCAGAAAGGTTATGGAGCAGATTGTCCTGAGTGTGACCACACAGCACATGCAGGCTAATCAAGGCATCACTCCCAGCCAGCAGGGGTTTAGGAAAAACAGGTCCTTCCTAGTGAACCTGATCTTCTTTCATGACCAGATGACTGGCCCAGTGGATGAGGGGGGAGGCTGTGGAAGTACCTACCTGGACTTCAACAAGGCCTTTGGCACAGTCTCCCACAGCATTCTCCTGGAAAAGCCGTCAGTCCACGGCTTGCAGAGGTGCTCTCTTGGCTGGGTCAGGAGCTTTCTGCATGTCCAGGCTCAGAGAGTGTTGGTGAATGGCGCCACATCCAGCTGGCGTCCGGCCACAAGCCGTGTCCCCCAGGGATCAGTGTTGGGCCTAGTCTCGTTTAATATCTTTACTGATGATCTGGACGAGGGGATCCACTGAACCCTCAGTACGATCAGAGATGATAACAAGTTTGGTGGGAGACTCAGCCTGCTGGAGGGCAGGAAGGCTCTGCAGAGGGATCTGGACAGGCTGGGTCCACAGGCCGAGGCCACCTCTGCAGCCAGTGCAGGGGAACGCCATGAAGCTGGAGAAGGCCCTGGAGGGTAAGGCCTGTGAGGAGCAGCTGAGGCAGCTGGGTGTGGAGATGCAGCTAGAGAGCAGGACTGAGAGTTCTGCTCAGCTCATCACAGAAGTGGACATGTTAGCATTGGCAGGCTGTAAGCCTTGGCAGGCAGTGCAGCCCCAGCAGACTGTACCCTGAAGAGGGAAGCAGAAGATAATGATATGCTGATTATGCTTAGCTTATGTAAGCCCGTGCATTCTTGTAGGGGTCTGTGCTTGCCTGTAGTTAAGCAATGTTATTAAGAAACATGAGATATGGTTGCTACAGTTATTATTGCTTAAGCAAGCTGTTTTTAGAAGCAGATGGAAAGGTATATATACTGAAGCTTTGTGATCAATAAACTGATTTTCGCATCACAGCAATCAGTCCCGTCGCTTGGATCACCATTAGCTGGGGTTCTTTAGCCCAGAAGAGGGGGCTCTGAGAGATTATTTCTCTCCACAGCTCCCTGAAAAGGGAGTGTAGCCAGCTGGGGGTCAGAATTCTCTCATAGGCAAGCAGTGAGACGATGAGAGAACAAGGCCTCAACCTGCACAAGGGAAGATTATGGGGAGACATCAGGAGGAATTTCTTCACAGAAAGGATGATTCAACATTGGAATGGATGGCCTAAGGATGTGGTGGAATTCCAGACCCTGGAGACTGGATGTGGCACTCAGTGCCATGGTCCAGTTGACAGGCGGTGATTGGTCAAAGATTGGACTCCGTGATCTCAGAGGCCTTTTCCAACAGAAATGATTCTGTGCTTCTCACAGCAGCCCAGCTTGGTGCTGAGCACAGGGCTGCCCCAGCTCCACAGGCATGCTGCCGGGCACCTTTCATCTGGGATTGCCTCTGTTTCCTGCTGAGCCTGATGTGAACAGGGAATAGGGATGCAGCCCTTTGCTGAGCCCAGAGCTGGTCCATGCCCATGGTGGGGTGGGAAGCACCTCTGTTCCCTGGGAAGATGCAGCTGCACTGACATGGCAGGGAAATTTTGCAATTTGCTCTGTGTCTGTCCATCTTTGGGGAGAGCTCAGGGCTCCAGTGTGTCACAGGGATTTTAAACACTAAGGAAAAATTATTTTTGCTGGAACCTGCAGTGATGAGACACTGCAACCTAAGGCCACTTCACTGCAAAGCTTGCTTAGTCCTTTTTCAGTAATACCAAGGGTTCACATTGTGAGGAGTGAACATGTTGCCATGTGCTGTCCCAAAAGAGAAAGAAATAGGAGAATCAAGACAATGGCATCTTCCAGCCTCTGCTTGAGAGAGAAGCTGGGCAAAGCTTCTTTGGTCCATTCAGAAGCCAAACCTTCCTCTTAGGCAACTTTAATAAGATTGGATTGAAAGCTTATGCATGGGATTTCTGAGGAACTACTTATCAGTTGTGGTGGGTGGGTTTCTGTTACACTCCCTGCACTGAGGTTCTCATTGCACCTGAGCAAAATTCCCCTTGCTGTTGGGAGTCAGGTGAGGAGGCGTTCAGGAATGCTGCTGCCCAAGTGCATCAAGTGTGCTACACACCTGAAGACACAGCAGAGAACATTCTGGATAACCCACTCTAGCTGATTCTGCTTGAGCCTGGAGTCCAGAGTAGATGATCTTGAGAGGTCCATCCAAAACCCAACAATTCAGTGATTCTGTGATCCTGGGACATGCTTTTGTTTGCTTGCTTTTGAAACTGCACCTTGAGAATAGCACCTGATGTATCAGACAGGGACCTTTGTCATCAGGTCTACAGAAAGTTTGAGCAGCCAAAGCTGAATTCCTGGGATGCACTCCTTGGACACCTTCATTCTCTGCTCTGCTTCTGAAGCTTTTCTGCAGATTTATGGGAAACTGATTTGGGCAAATGTCTTCAATGGTTGTAAAAGATCAGTGTGTGCCATATCATTGAATTTGCCATAGCTTACAATAAAAGTTATTTGCAGCAGGGCTGGATCTGTGCAGGGTCATGTCTTATATAAACCACAAGTTGCTTCTCACTGAAATTTCTACCACCACCAGTAATGTCACCGTGCCCAGAGCAACCTAGCAGGACATTGGGTGTTTAAATGCAATCAGAGGATGTGATAACACCCACACAAGTGTCAGCATCAGACACCAGTTGTTCTCCTGGCAATGGGCATGAACAAAGTGGGCCAGGGAGCCAACAGCTCGCACAAGATATCCCCAAGGATCCAGCAACAAGACTTGCAACTTTGATGTCCTCACTCTTGTTGCTTTGGGGATGGGGGCCAGCACAACAAAGAGTTCAACAGGTTCTGTGCATTCAGGATTATGTGGGATTGCCCCACGTTTCCCTTGGGATGGGTTTTACACTGTGTCATGCAGCACTGTGGAGCTGAGGACACTCTGGGGATCCTTGATGGTTTATGGCCTCTTCTAATGATATGACCACTGTTTGGCTCTGCTTTATGTCAATTGCTTTATGTCAGTTTGGCCTCATCAGAAAGGAGGAATTTGCCCCACCAGATCTGCTTCTTCTTGGCCTTCTCCCGCATCCTGGCTAAATTCCACTTGACTTAAGTCATCAGTCCCAAGTTAACAAAGACAAAAGGAACCACAGGACTCAACCAGTTTGTTTAAACAAATTTTGGTCTAACACACTTTTCTAGATATTTCTGGTTGTAACAACCAACTCATCATTCAATTATTCCTGGACTTCTGGAATGGAAGAAAATTAGTCCAGTTTTGTTCTGAGTGAATGAATGATCATTAAATCACAGAACATTTTGGATTGGAAAGGACCTTAATGACCAGCTAGTTCCACACCCTCCCATGGGCAGGGACACCTTCCACTATCCCAGGCTGCTCCAAGCCCTGTCCAACCTGGCCTTGGACACTTCCAGGGATGGGGCAGTCTCATTCTGTGGGTAACCTGTGCTGGGGCTTCACCACCCTCAGAGTAACAAATATCTTCTGAATATCCAATCTAAACCTACACTCCTTCCATTTCAAGCTGTTTCCCAACCCACATAACAGTTACCTGGGAATACAAAGCCCACCACTCCAGATGACCCCTCCCTCCTCTTTCTTCCCCTCCCTTTATATGCTCAGCATGATGTCACCTGGTCTGGAATCTCCCTCTGGTCAGTTGGGGTCATCTGTCCTGGATGTGTCTCCTCCTAACCTCCCAAGTTTCCCCCAGACTCCTTGCCAGCCTGGCAGTCCAAAAAGCAGAAAAGACCTTGGTTCTGTGAAAGCTCTGCCCAGCAATAACAAAAACATCTCTGTGGTATCAACTCTGTGTTCAGCACAACTCCAAACACAGCCCCATACCTGCCACTGGCAAGAAAATGAACTCTGAACCCAGCACAGCTATCAATTCCATGCCCTTGTCCACAGTCCCTCTCTCCAGCTCTCCTGTAGACTCCTTAAGTGCTGGCAGGTTGCTCTGAGCTACCCCCAGAGCCTTCTCCTTCCCAGGCTGCTGGCATGAAGCTGTTACAAAGCCAGGGCAATCAGGCAAGAGGGTATTTGTAGCCTGGCCATAGGAATGATGTTATGGGAGGCTGCAGAAGAGCAGCCTGTGAATATCTGAGTGTCCTCAGGGACAGGCCAGTCCATCTAATGCCATCAGAGCTGTTCTGTTGGGGACAGAAACATGTGTAGGTGCTGCAGCAGCAGCAGCAGCTGCAGCTGGTGGGCTTGATGAAAGGATCAAGGAAGCCACCAGACCCTGTTAACTGCTCCTGACACACCATGCTGCAAGTCAGCAAATTTGGGAGAAATTCTGAGGAAACTGTAACAAACAACAGCCAACCCAACTGCGGGTAGGTATGAACAAACTCCCCTAAATAAAATTAGAAAATTTCTCTTTTCTGTGTATTTCCCTGTTTGTAAGAAGAGGCAAATTTATGGTGATTAAAAAATATAAAATTATATATTGCAGTGGCACTCCTGAGGATTCAAACAGGCCTTTCTCCAGGGAGAAGACAGAATGAACCGTTCTGCTGCCAGTTCTGAGACTTTGCTTCCAGGTAAGCTCTTGTTCCTTCCTAACCATTGACTCCAATATTCAGTCTTTCCTGAGCTTTAGAATAAATATATAGAGACAATGCCTAGGCTGCAGATGCAGAGCTCCAAAGAGCAATCAGAGCTTATGCTAGCACTGAATTTTGCAGCACTTTAGTATTTTCTGTCAGTCAGGAGGGCAAGGACAGAAGGAATGATTTGGGAAAGCAACCCAAGCCAGCTCACCTGAAAATTAACATCAAACTGTTGGATAAGTAAGCAAGAAATTATTGAGTACCAAAACTCCACCCATGATCTTGCAAAAAACCTCTGGACAAACAGAGGTGCGGTCTGAATTCCCAGGAAAATTTACTCTAGTCCCTGCTTGGGAAATCTAACTATCTCTTCCTGGGCAGCATATAAACCCAGAGAGTCTGAGACTGCAGCAGGGACATTCCTGAGTCCTCTGCCACTCTGGGGCTGCGAGCAGAATCCTGTGCTGCTCTTTCTCACGGTAGGTGTTTGCTATATATCTTTTAAGTTAGATATTAAGTTAGTTTGATAAAATTTAATCTTATGCAGTGGGTCATGCAGAAGGACTCTTCAGACTCTTCTCTGCTTGATTTGGGGCAGCTATGATCATACTATGCCCAGTACTGGCAGTAAGAAGTCCCTACTTGTGCTTCCAGTTCTCAGTTTCCAGCTCATTGGTCACCACCTTCCTGATCCAGGGCTGGAAAGGAGAAAAAGGACCACTATCTTGAGTCAGAGCAGGGCTGTGTTCAGCTCAATGTCCTGAATCCAACGGAAATGGAGAGATGAGGATCAGGGAGAAGAATAAGAAAAAAGCAAATGTGCAAGGTGACTTGTCAAGCCTTGAGCCCTCCTCAGCTCAGACCCATCCCAGCCAGAGGTGGGCTTTGTGCTTTAGAGGCTGTGGCAGCTTTCTCTCCCAGGAACCCTTTCAACTGCCCGTCCTAGCTGCCTTATTCCAAATTCTGATGATATTAAATCATTCCACTGAGTGTCTGGCAATGCAAAAGGCAGCATCCCTGCTATCCCAAACCTGTGCTGCCTCTGAAAGGAGACAAAACCCCTTGCTTGGCTGCCAGCATCCCAGGGAGCTTTTCAGCAGTTTCCTCACAAAGGAATGATCTTGCTGACTGCTGAAAACCACGTCAGCACTGAGAAAAACAAAAGAGGACAGCTGGCTGTCCAAGAAGTAGAAATTCCTGCATAGGTTCCTTTGACTGTACAGGAACATCAGTCATCAAACCTTAAGATGGGCATCAGCAGGAATCCCAAGCAACCTCAGTGTTATAAATTTAGAGAAGCAATTCTATCAAAAGCTATTTATTTGCCAGTGAAAATTTCAGACAGAGCAATCGACAAAGCCAACGACCAGGGAAACAGTGTTTCACTGAGTGAAACCATGAGCATAACCTCTGCCGCGTTACACTCCCCCTGGTTTCACAAATTCCAGGTTCATGCCGGTCGGTTTTATACCTTTTCTGGCTGAGCTTACATGAGTTCAAAATCCTGAGTCCCTTTGTCCCTCGGTGCATTGGTTTTGGGTGGATGTTGACCTTCGATTCGGATGACCTTGATAAGATACTATCTCAGAGCCATCAAGCTTTGGTCAAGGCCTGATCTGTCCTGGTCATTCTCCACCTTCTATTGGAATTGTAATTTCTTTGTTCTCCCCTCCAGAGATGGGGAAGGCTCTTGCGAAATTTTCCAAGCCCTCTGTCCTGCTCTGAGAGGGTTTTTGACTTTCCTGGTCTCTCATGGTCCCCTCCTCTGCCAGCTCTGTCCCCCTGCACAAAAAGGCTCCAAGCCATGATCATCTCTCGCCAAGCTGAGTGTCCTTCTGGATTTGCCTTCCAGGGGAGCAAGAGCCCTTCACTGAAATCCTCCCACAATGCTGGGGCTGCTGCTGCTGCAGGTGTTGGCCAGCTGCCTCTGGCTGGGACACAGCGAGGTGGTGAACTCCTTTGCAAGTTGTTCTAGGTTTTTCCATAATGGAACCCCCCCAAATGCTGCCCTGCTCCCACCGAACCCAGCCAGGATCTGTCAGCACTACCATAACTCCTATCACTATGCCACTCTGTATGACAAAGACAAGAGAATTCCAATCTACTCTGCTTACAAATACCAGCCTGGATCTGGCAAGAGACCTCATCCACCGTGGTTTGTTGAGCCTCAGGTGAGTGACTCTCCTACAGCACATCACCCTCCAGCCACTCAGAGATGAACTGCAGCATTTAAATTACCATTTCTATTCCCTACCATCCCACTACACACATGCAAAGGGACACACTGAATGGGAATTTTCTCACTGAACTTCAAACAGCTGCACCACATGGTTCCTCTGATGCATCTGACACATCAGCAGGAGAATGAGATGAATCATATCTCAAAGGTGCCCAGTTTTCTGCCTTGACCTGACAGGAACAGCAATTCAGGTTACTTGGCATTACATGACAAAGTCAAATGATTCCCCTCCCTGTGCCCTGCTGTGGTGGGTGACCAAGTGATGGGGAAAAGGCATCCAAGAGAGGCTGCACTTGAGGGAACAACAGTCCTGCTGGGATCTGATCCCCACTTTGCCCTCAGCTGTTTTGTCATCCCTGACAGAGCTTATCTGCTCCCAGTGAAGAGTCAAACAGGCTTTGTGAGTGGTTTGAGACAAGTGAGGAGAAACTCAGAAGGGGGTGAGATGGTCTGGGGACAAAGCCTAGGCAGACACAAGCCCTGGCTGATGTGAGGGTCAGGTTAACTGTGGAGGGATTTCTGGAGTGACATTTCAGGCAGTGAAAAGTGAGGAGCATCAGTGTCAGTCCAGTCAGAAGGGTGTGATCTCTATCCATGGGCAGTGACCCCTGAGCATCTTTGGCTCAGCCTTGGTCCAGAAGGATCCATCAGACAGACAGAACTCCACAAGCTATAGAGCCCTCACAAATGTCCTTCAGAACATCAGTAAGACAGGCCAGGCCAATGAAGGAACAGAAGAATAGCAAATTCAGGCCCTTCTATGGGCCAAATATGAGGAGAGTTTTGGGTAAAAAGGGTAAAAATGTGGAAGATTATAATGTCCACTTCCAGTGGAAGGCTGAAGATGCTTCCCTAAAGATGAACAACGTGTTGAATTACGGAAAAAGAAAAAATCATTTGCATTTGTTACTCACATGAACATGAGCAACTAATCCGGTCTTGCACCACTGCAGCCTCCACATAAGGGAGTGATAAAAACTTCTGTGTTTTTGTAGAATCATAGAATAGTTTGTGTTAGAAGGAACGTTAAAGACCATCTCAATCCAATCATCCTCCATGGGCCAGGCCACTTGCCACCAGACCAACATGCTCCAAACCCATCACTAGCCTTATCTTCCTTGATCCTAGACACAGGATACCTGAAAAACCTGTGAATTTGGTAACTTTCTCCAGAGATATTTTTGGAGTATTTAGTTTCCCCAGGACTCTTTCGGTATTACAGGTCCCTCTCACAGGCTGATCACTTTTAACTTCTTTTCAGTGATGCTGCAGAAGATGCTCCCTGGCCCAGATGAGCTCTGAGACACATTTTTAGCACTGTAATGTAGCAGCATGTGGCAGCAGTGATCATTGTGTCCAGGAAGGTTCAGCTGCCAGCAGGAAAGCAAACGAGACAAGTCTCTTTGTTAAGCTTGAGAGTCCATTTTTATTCCCCCCACCCTGGACCACAGAGAATGTGAGGACGAAGAGGCCCAGAGCAGGGGCAGGGTCGTGGGTTTTATGGGGTATTCAGGGGAGGAGTCTTTAGGGTTTGTATCAAGGGAGGAGATAACACAAGGAGAGTAAGATCAGGTTTCAGCCTCCTCAAAACGGGAGGACTCCACTGTAACAGACTCCATTTACATTGAGATCTTTTTGCTTACTGAGCAAAAATGCTCATCCTTGAGTGGACTGTAGCCCTCCCAGGGAAACCTCAGCTCCAGGACTGATTTCCTGACACATCTCCCTGTCTATGGGGTTAGAGGAGACAAGCTCTGGTGTTCCAGAAGTGGGGTACACTTGTAGCAACAACACAAAAGAATTACAGAATCACAGTGTGGTGTGAAGGGATCCAGGGAGATTCCTGGCAGATTTGGGCTGTGGAGACAGGAGGAAAGGGAAGCAGATTTGGCAGGGGAGGTGTCTCACCCAAGTCACCTTTCAGTCCCAGGAGTGGAAAATGTTCCTTGTCTCATGCATCCATCCATGCTCCCAGCACAGGCTGCAGGCTGGATCACAAAGGTCACAAGTCAAAATGAGAGCAGTCAGATTCTGAGCTGCTTTCTATCTAAAGCTTTTGTGTTTATGCAGGAGGGGCACTTGTATGATTTCTCTGAGATTTGTACATTTTCTTGCATTGAGATGACATAAATGGGATTTTGACCATCAGAGATGTCTACTCCATGGTAATCTGTTTCATTACATGCATCCTCAGTACTGACACCTCTTCCTCTTCTTATCCTGTCAAGCTGATCAACTCATCTTATTGCAAGGATATGGATACAGAGAATTCCACTAGAACTCAATACAATATCACTTCACAGCAAATTGCCAAGAGTCAGGCTATCAACAAAGACTACTACAACCTCACGGGCTTGGACCGTGGTCACTTGAGCCCCTGTGGCCACCAAAGTGGCAACAGCAGCAGGTGGGCTACCTTCACCCTCACCAACATAGTGCCCCAGAACAGCACACTCAACAAGGGTGCCTGGAATGACTACGAGAAAAACACAACAGCCCAGAACAGCCAGGGCTGTACAACCACATACATCATCACGGGTGCTGTGCCTGGGAACACCTCCATCTCCAATAACAGGGTTAATGTACCCAGCCACATCTGGTCAGCTGCCTGCTGCCGGACCAACATCACCATGAAGACTTGGGCTGTCATTGCTGAAAACAACAAGAACCAGGTCCAGAACCTCACACTGAGAGATCTGGAGACCAGGTTGTCCCAGCTCTATGGGAGGGGACAGGTTTTTCTGTTCCATCGTGACTGTCCCCGCTAACAAACCTCATATCCTGGGTGGAAAAGGCCCAGGAGGTTTTGCCACATGACATAGAATCACAGAATCACAGAATGGGACGGTTTTGATGGGACCTTAAAGCCTTAAAGATCATCTCATTCTGACCTGCCTGCCATGGCAGGCACATGTCTTCCACTACACCAGACCACTCCAAGCCCTCCCCAGCCAGGCCTTGAATGCTTCCAGGGATGGGGTAGTCAGAACACCTCTGGGTAACTTTTACTTGTACCACAGCCTGCTCATGGTAATTGACTTATTTAGAGGATCCCATCTAACCCTGCCCTCCCACAGTGTGAAACCATTCCCTCTTGTCCTGTCACGCCATACCCTTGTCCCTCCTACTCCTGACCCTCTCCAGCCCACTAAGAGATCCTTTAGGTACTGCACTCTCAGGTGTCTTCTCCAGGCTGAACATCCCCAGCTCTCTCACCCTCTCTCCACAGCAGATATGCTCCAGCCCTCGGAGCACCTTCATGGCCTCCCCTCCAACAGCTTTGTATCCTTCTTGTGCTGGAGGTCCCAGAGCTGGAGGCAGCACTGCAGTTGGGGTCTCAGCAGAGCAGAGCAGGGTAGAGGGGGACAAATGTCCTGTGCAGCACCTGTGCTGCTTCCTTCTCTGCAGTGTTTCCAGCTCTGTCCCTCAGGGCACCTCCTCCTCTGCTCAAAGGCACAAAGATGTGGGCACAGCCTCCAGCTGCTTTGCTTTGCTGCCCAGCTCAGGAGACAGCTCTCAGGAATGAGTCCTCTCCTCCTTAGCTGTCCCTGAGAGTGTGCAGCTGAGTTGTCCCTCACCTCCTTAGGAAGGCTGTGGGACCAGAGCACCTCACATGGCCTAGAGATCTTGTGTGGAGATCTCCATGTCTGCAGATACCCAAACCTCAGCAGTACATGATTCTGGACAACCTGCTCTGGCTGATCTTGCTTGAGCCTGGAGTCCAGAGTAGATGATCGTGAGAGGTCCCTCCAAAACCCAACAATTCAGTGATTCTGTGATCCTGAGACATGCTTTTGTTTGCTTGCTTTTGAAACTGCACCTTGAGAATAGCACCTGATGTATCAGACAGGGACCTTTGTCATCAGGTCTACAGAAAGTTTGAGCAGCCAAAGCTGAATTCCTGGGATGCACTCCTTGGACACTTTCATTCTCTGCTCTGCTTCTGAAGCTTTTCTGCAGATTTATGGGAAACTGATTTGGGCAAATGTCTTCAATGGTTGTAAAAGATCAATGTGTGCCACATTATTTAGTTTGCAAGAGCTCACAATAAAAGTTATTTGCTGCAGGGCTGGATCTGTGCAGGGTCACATCTTATATAAACCACAAGTTGCTTCTCACTGAAATTTCTACCACCACCAGTAATGTCACCGTGCCCAGAGCAACCTAGCAGGACATTGGGTGTCTAAATGCAATCAGAGGATGTGATAACACCCACACAAGTCTCAGCACCAGACACCAGTTGTTGTCCTGGCAATGGGCATGAACAAAGTGGGACAGGGTGCCAACTGCTCATGCAAGCTGTAACACTTCCAGAGGTGCCAGCTTGACTGGACTTGTCACCTCAGGAGCTTTTGTTCATCATCCTACTGGGTCCCATTGCTCAGGCAGGACAACCTGTTTGGGGGCTGCACTAAAACACAGGTTCTGGTGGAGGTGCAGAGTGAGGCAGCCCCATGCAGGTGTCTCCAGCTGTGCTGGGGTCCCAGCTCTGACCTCAGCCAGCAGAGCTCCTTGCCTGCCTCAGCTGCATAAAGTGATGCACCTGGGGCCACTGCAGCTGCCCTGAGGTTTGGAGAGCCCCACTGGGGCTGGCTGATGTGCTGCAGCATCCTGGGCAACACCCACCCCCACCTGGGCCAGCAGCCACAGGCCAGACCCATTCCCCAGGGGCAGCTCTGGGGGCTCTGCACAGCTGAGCACAGAGAACCAGATCCCAGCACAGACACGGGGCCCTGCCTGGGAGCACCATGGAGTTCTGCTCCTGTGGCCTCCAGCTGCCAGAGCAGCAAGAGCCCTGCCTTGTGCCAACTGGGCTGCACAGACACCTAGGAGAAAGGTTTGCTTTTTAGGAGAGCAAAGTGAGCACATCACTCTCTCACCCCCTTTGCTGGACAGCTCCTGCAATCTCAGGTCCTCTGCCTGGATGGATTTTTTTCTCCTGGGACTAAATGCTGACACTGCCCGTGATAGGATGAAAGCATCAGTGAGATTTCAGGCTGAGGCACCTCTCCAGATCCCTCTGCTGTACTTCATGGGGCTCCCTCTGACTTGCTCTCCCACCTCTGTACACTGGCTGGGACTTGAGACCACACTCATCCTCACCACTGCTCATCCCATGCCCCACTGCCCCTGCATTCCAGGCTCTGGAACCACTGGCTTGATCATCTCCATCAGTCCCTCCTACATCAATTTGCCAGGTTCTTCCCAGGACCTTTACCCCTGGCAGTACCCAGAAATGCCCTGCCCTACACAGCAAGATTGTGAAACACTTAGGAAGCCCAACAGAAAAAGGAATCGTCTGAGTCACTTCAAAATCCCCTTTCTCCAGTACTGCAATCACAACAGAGTTGTGCGTTTTCGTGCATTTGCTTTATTCTTGGTAAAAACTCAAGCCAAGTCACCTTGAAAACTAACACCAAACATTTTAACTAGAAGGGAGAGGGAGCATAGTGAATACCAAAACCCCTCCCAAGACAGTGTAAAAGTCATCTGGACAAACACAGGTGCTGGCAGAATCATGGACAAAGTCACTCTAAATTCTGCTTGGGAAATCCCACACATCTTTCCTGGTGGTATTATAAAAATAGCCAGTCTCAGACTGCAGCAGAGGCATTTGAGAGTCCTCTGCCACTTTGGCAGAAATGCCCTGCCTTCCACAGCAGGCAGGTGAAATACTTGGAAAACACGAAGTAAAGGATCAGCCTGACTGCTGCCTTCCTGCAGGTATTAGAGGTGCTTCTTACAGCAGCCCAGCTTGGAGCTGAGCACAGGGCTGCCCCAGCTCCACAGGCATGCTGCCAGGCACCTTTCATCTGGGATTGCTTCTGTTTTCTGCTGAGCCTGATGGAACAGGGAATAGGGATGCAGCCCTCTGCTGTGCCCAGAGCTGCTCCATGCCCACGATGGGGTGGGAAGCACCTCTGTTCCCTGGGAAGATGCAGCTGCACTGACATGGCAGGGAGATTTTGCAGTTTGCTCTGTGTCTGTCCATCTTTGGGGAGAGGGCTGGGCATACAGGGATTTTAGACACAAAGGAAAAATTATTTTTGCTGGGAGCTGTGAGGAAATGCTGGGAGCTAAACTCACTTCACTGCAAAGTGTTGGACCATGCAGCTTGCTCAGCCTTTTTCCAATAACAACAAGGGTTCAGATTGCATTAAATGAACCAATTGTCAAGTGCTGTTCTGGAAGAGAAGACACAAGAAAATCATTGGCATAACCTGGCCTCTGCTGGGCAAAACTCTTTTGGTCCACCCAGGAGTATCTTTTGCTGCTCATTGGGAAGGCAGCCTGGAACTGCTTCCTGGCCCTTTGCCATCCCCTGGGCAAAGGAGATGCCATCCTCATCTGCTGGGTTGGACACATGGGAGCTACCAGATCTCTCACGTAGGCAGCAAATGTACTGTGTGTGGTGCTGGATGAAACATGTTCTGTTTGTGGTGCTGCCAGGCCAGTCTCCAGTTGCTCATCTGGAAAATGCACATCTCTTCATCTCACCCTGCAAGGAGAGGCTTTTTCCTGGGAAATGATGATCAAAGACATGAGGCTCATTCCTGAGTCTCACAGGAGGTCCTGCTGGGAGTTTTCTGTCTTAAATTAAATACTAATCTAGAAAAAGGGGGAAAAAAGACTACTTTCACTAATCTAAGTGCTTTATCTTGCTGGGAGCTATTAGAGGAGAGGGAAGTTAAATTTATCAAAACCCAAATGTTTATTTTTACGTGTTATTTTCATATCGAAAGTGAGATAAAGAAATTAGGTCAATATTAGATGTTTGCCTAACCATCTTAGCCTCTGGATACAAAGGCCACACCTATTATGAAAGTTTTATAAGATTAAACCTCCTTTCATTCCTGAGGAGCTACTTATCTGTTGTGTACCTGGATGGGATCCTGTGAAGTTACTCTTTATGTACACAATAACTGCCAAACCTATTCAATATATCCCTGATATCTAATCTAACCCTGCCCACCAGCGGTGGGAAGCCATTCCCCCTTGTTCTGTCACTTCATGCCCATGTCCAAAGTTCCTCTCCAGCTCTCCTGGAGCACCTTTAGGCTCTGGAAGTGGCTCCAAGGTCTCTTTGGAGTCACCTGTTCTCCAGGCTGAACACCTCCAGCTGTCTCAGTGTGTACCCTGGAACAGACACAGAATCCAAACCGGCCCATCTTTAGCCCCATGAAGTGCAGTGAGTATCACAGATCACTCCAGGACACAGCTCCTGCTCATGTGGCACAAGAGGAGCGTCCCTACATAATGCACGTAAAAATTTCTCAGTGCCAGTGGTGGTGCCAGAATTTTCTACATGAAAGCATTGTATGGCAGGTAAACTCATAAAATGGAAATCAGAACTAGTCCTAGAACATATCTCTGTTTGCAAAGCCCACATTAAACTAACAGGTACTTTCACATTGAACATAAAAGCCCTCTTTTAAAACCAAGTTGTCTTTTCATGTCTCAAAGTTATCTAAAGGACAGCACTGTCAAATGAAGAGTTTCTCATTGAATACCCACTGCCTGTGTGAATGGCTACTCCCCTCACTTCCAACAACACTGACCTCTTTGGGGTTTGTCTCCTTTACTGCCATCCAAGCCTGTGGACCTTCTCAGAAGAAAAGGGACACCTGAAGAGGAAAAGGCTTCCTATTTACCCTTGATTCCTGTACTTTTCCCTTCAAACCCTCCTTTTCATTTGGGATCAAGGGCCATGCTGTCAAAGAATCACAGAATTAGTTAGGCTGGAAAAGACCACCAAAATGATCGAGTCCAATCTTTGACCACCTTAAGGCACCATGTGCCATGTCCAGTCATTTCTTGAACACTTTCAGGGATGCTGATTCCACACCCTCCCTGGCCACCCCATTACAGTGCTTAACAAACCTTTCAGTGAAGAATTTCTTCCTGAGGTCCAATTTGAACCTCCCCTGGTGCAGCTTGAGACTGTGTCCTCTCATCCTGTCGCTGTTTGCCTTGGAGAAGTGACAGAGCCGCACCAGAGTTGCAGAGAGCAATAAAGTCTCTCCTGAGCTTGTTTTTTTCTGGGATAAACAATCCCAGCTTCCTCAGCCACTCTTCATAGGACTTGCCCACCAGACCCTTCATCAGCTCCATTGTCCTTCTCCAGACTCATTCCAGCACCTCAATGTCTTTCCTGAACTGAGGGGCCCAGAACTGGACACAGGACTTGAGGTGTGGCTTCACCAGTGCCAGGCACAGGGAGACAATCACTGCCCTGGTCCTGCTGGCCACACTACTGCTGTTACAAGCCATGAAGCCATTGGCCTTCTTGATCACCTGGGCACAGCTGACTCATGTTCAGCTGCTGTCACTGGCACCCCTGGTCCTCTCCCACTAGGACACTTTCCAGCCACTTTGCCCCAGCCTGTAGCACTGTCTGGGGTTATTGTGGCTGAAATGCTGCACCCAGCACTTGGTCATTCCATTGGCCTCCCAGAATTGATCCAACCTGTCCAGATCCTTCTGCAGACCCTTAGTGCTTTCCAGCAGAACAA
Source organism: Phylloscopus trochilus trochilus (assembly GCA_016584745.2). Lineage (NCBI taxonomy): Eukaryota > Metazoa > Chordata > Aves > Passeriformes > Phylloscopidae > Phylloscopus > Phylloscopus trochilus. The sequence continues at coordinate 3,994,806 of WQNJ02000016.1, forward strand.
TCCAAGCATACTTGACGTTATCCATGAATTTACTGAGGGTTCACACGATAAGATACGTAGCACAAATAAGTCCTATTCCAACAGGAATAAAAAAAAAAAGCCATGGGAAATACAAACATCAGGGCTATAGAGTGAGAATAACTCAACAGGAATACTAACCAGTAAAACAATGACACATACACTTGATCTCGAAACAGAAAACTAGACTAAAACCTCCTCAAGTCTTCTGAATTATAAGGAAGAGATCCATCCCATTTGGCTTTTGTCATATGCCATGTAAGCATCTGTAGTCAATCTGGTCAATCTGGGCATTGTTAAAGTCAATGCAGAGAAACAGGTCATGACCCTGAGTCACTTGATCTGTATATATACATAAATAACTATATCTCCGTGTGTGTATAAATAAATACATATTCACATACATAATAATATATATATAATATATATTTATTATTATATATATATAGGCAATAGGGTAAGATTAACTGCTCTCTAAAGGGACTTGTTCCTCCCCATTGCCTGCCTCAGACACAGATACTTGCATTCAGCCAGGTGAAACCCCTCTTAGCATGGCTAAAACAAGGCAGAAGAATATCCAGACCTCACAAATTCCCAGTAATACAGGAACATGCCAAGTATTATGTGTACTTGAGCCTGTCCTCAGATGCCTTTGTGCTGGGCTTTCTCACACTCTGCAGCTACAAAAGGAGCTGTCAAATTAAGCTGCCATCCTTGTCTGAGCTGGAGGAATGATGTAGGAACTGTCACGGAAGGCATTAATCCAAACTAATTGGGAAGAGGGGAGTGATGAGGAATGCATGTATATAGTGAACCATAGGGAGTCCAGATAGATTTTCAGCTGCAGTGCAGGGGGTGAAGGGGTTTAATTTCCAAGGGGAAGAATTTGAGGAGAAAAGTGTGCCTGTGCTTGACCCACCTGGGTGAGGAAGAGGCAGGGGGACATCAGGTCCAGCAAAGCTGCTCTGTTTGTGGGGAGGGTGGTGTGTGGGCTGAAATGATGGTGGCAGCATTTAATGTGCTTGGGAGAATGGTCCATATGTGCTCCTGGTGGCTTGGGAGGGGCTGCAGTTATATTAGAAATACATCTGCTGCATGGTAGGAGGAGGAGAAATGGGCTTGGGAAGCAGTTTCAGGCAGGGCTCTTTCCCCATCTGTCAGTGATGGGGTGCAGTCCTCCTACCAGCACTCTGTAGGTGGGAAGTCATGCTGTCCCCATAAGAGTTAAGTTGTAGCATCCTCTGCCTCTTTCACACACTGGATTTGAGTGTCCAGGCTTCCTCTTCATTCGCCACTGCTGGTCTTGGGGTCACTGGTACAATCTGGTTTCTTCTGTGGCAGGTCATTAATTTCACAATGAATTATGAAATGCCATAATTCCCTGAGAAATCTTCCCTATAACAGGAAAAAGACTTTACTCACAGTGGGAAGAAGCAGATTTTCTATGGCTTCTTCTATATTTACTATAAGAAACAACAGAGTATTTTTTGCAGAAGACACCATTTAGGATCTCAGTTACTCTTTCATTTGTCAGTTACTATTTCATCTGGCATTGGCTGTTTCACCTTTGCTCCATCACAGAGCCAATATAATGTAGATCATTCTTGACACTTTTCCACATGGCATATTTTCAGAAATCCTACAACAGCCCAGGCAAGCTGCACCATGGTTGACTATCTAATCATTAAAGTATGTTTCAAAGCATTGCTTACACTTTATATGGTTTTATCCAATCATGAATTGACAACAGTCTACTTCTGATGTGATTTCATGAGGTCTTCCCTTCTCACTTTTCAAGAAAAATCCCTATTCAGCTAAGAAGTATCAGTAATTAGTAAGGAACATGAAGAGAAATAGGCACGAGGATTAGCAGTGAGAGAGGAGAATTCCCAAATGTTAAATAGGGACATCTTGGCTTGACTAGGCTGGGGGGCCTGTGAACAGGAACAGCCTTGGTGCATCTCAGTGTAGTTAACAGAAACAGGGATGAGACCTGACTGAAATAAATCTGAAGTACAAAGCTGTCATGACACAACTCTGAAATCAGGGGGATGAAGGAAGCAGAATTAGGTGGTTGTGGTGGCAGATGCTCCCCCAGACTTCTCACAGTTTGGCCAGAGGGAAAAAGACTGATTGCACAATCTATCTGAAACAATGTATTTGCATAATTAACCTCTATTTTCCCACAGAATTAATCTCCCACCCATTACTTGAACTGCCATTCTCAGTTCCACAATGGCTGGGACAAAGACTGCTTCTCAGAATTACAGAATCACAGAATGATTTGGGTTGGAAGGGATCTTAAAGCCCATCTCATTCCATCCCCCTGCCATGGGCAGGGACATCTTGCACTAGACCAGGTTGCTCCAAGCCCCATCCAACCTGGCCTTGGACACTTCCAGGGCTGGGAAGTCCACAGCCTCTGTGGGCAACTTGTTCTGAGATTTTTTGATTCCAAAAGCTCTGATTCCTCCCTTTCTTGTGCCAGTATTTAATAGATGAGTCAGACAATCCCAAAATCCAGGGTCATATTTAACACCAAAGAAGATGTCCAGAAATCTAAGCAGTGCAATAGGGAAAGACTGATCCACTTGATAACTCTTCCATCTCTAGGGATTTTTTTTGTTAGATATCACATTTTCCTCATTCTGCCCCACTTACCTTATTGTCCGCTTGGTGAGTCACACAAAGGCAGTGGGAATGATAAGCAGAACAAACCAGATAGCTGTAAAACCCGAAAATCAATATGGTTAGCACCTGGAGTTATCTTAATTATTGCATTTACTCCAGCTGGGAGAAACAGGCAAGATTAGGAATAGAGTCTCATCTTGCCCCTTTGCCCAGAGGCAGGAATTTTTCCATGTTGCCCCATTGCTCCCAGGACCCAACCCGAGGGGACTTGGGCAACTAGAGATTGACCACAGTCCAATAACTAGGGACTACTGATGTTGTGGTCTCTGGAGTAGTTTGCAAAACTCCTCCCTGCATGCCTTCATCTCACTCCATTATTCCTTCTCACCATAATGTGCACTACAGTTTTTGACAGACTCCAGCTGGAATCAAGAGCCCTTGTGCAAAGTCTTGAGCATGTGCACAGCAAGACACAATTTCTATTTCATCAGCTAATGGCTGAGTGGAAGATGGGGAAGAAGAAAATATCTTTAGGCTGATCTAAATGCAGTGGTTTAGTTGTGAAGAAATGTTCTATTTACCCATCTTTTTTTATTCCTTTGAAAATGTAAAAGAAACTCAGCATTGAAATATTTACATTTTTTTCTGCTTTCTTCCAGTTGAAGTGATTTGCTGAATTCACAGAAAGTCTCAGAGAAGAATCTGAAAATGGCTCCATTTAAAAAGCAGATTTTGGTTGATCTGTTTTCTTTTACATGCCTTATGAATCTTTGAAAACTTCTTTATAAAAGCTTAAGTGCTTAAAGAATCTGTTTATTCTGTCTTTACCAACTCCTCACACAACACAAAGATATAGATTTGTCTTGCAGAGTATTTAGTTGCTCTTCTAACAGAAATGGATCTCTTTGGAATAGAACAAACTGAAAGCCCAACTAAGTGCTCTGGGTGATGAAGTCTTTAATAAAACAGCATACCTGTCACTGGCAGTGTCCCTGATGAGGAAGGGGAAGAGGACAGAAGAGTCAAACCTATGAAGAGAGAGAAATTCTTGATTTTTGTATCAATTTGCTCTTCTGATGAAGAACATCAGAGAAGTGATGAGGACAGAGTCAGGCAAGGAGCCAGCTCATTCCAGCACCAAAGCAGAGTTTCACAGCTCCTCCTCTGCACAGAGCACTTAAAAATTGCCATGTTTCTTTCTTGGCCATCAATTGATCTTTCCAGCCTGGATACCAACTTATCTGCTGATGTGATGCCTGTTAATGGTGGGCATGAAGTGAACTGGAATGGGATCCATCTAAGATCTGTGCTTCATATGAGACTGGAAGGATGACTTTCAAGCTGGCAAGCTAATACTTGGAAACACAGTTTCAACCATGACCTGGTTTTGCCCAGAAATGTAAGCTAAAGCTTCCCTGGTGCAAGAAATTAATTGAATTTCTAAAAGGAAGCTCTGAACTTGCCCCAATATGAGATATGGAGAGATTTTTAACAAGATGTCCTGTAATAGTGGTTTCTTGATAAATTTCTTTGTGCTGAATGCTGAAGGAGAACTGAGAAAGTTCCAGCCTCATTACAGACACCACATCACAACAAATACAAAGGCAACACTTTAGGGGAATAAATACTTGGTGCTTTATTTGCAAGGACCTGACCTTGCTGAGGATTGAGAGCATTTTGCAGGAAACTGGAATTACTGTTTTGTTGAATTAAAGGCTGAGGGTTTTTTTTTTTTGTTATCCAGTTCCATGTTTTTCACAGTCCCAATTTAAAAATTCAAAAATATTTGTCATTTTTAATATATGTAATTTCAATAGGCTGTATTATTTTCTAGGACTGGTTTGTTAATGGGTTATATCCATCACGGCAAGAAGTTCCTTTTATCCTGATAGTACCAAGTGAAATTTTCAATGGTATCATGATGGAAGAGGAAAGACCAGACAGCAAATCGTGACTCCTGTACTGGGAACACTCTGAACCAGGCACCACAAAGGAAATAGATCCATGAAATAGGGGAGAAAGTGCTGGGCTGATGCTGAAACAGTGTGTGCAGTGGTCTGGTATGGTCACAGGGGCTGGAATGACAGAATAGGCTGAATCTCTCCCTGACAGCCATTCATTTTACAGCTATAAAAGCCACAGCAAACTTTCACAAAGCAGAAATCTGTACATTTTCCTGGAAATGTGTGGAATTTCTCCAATGAATAGGGACACCTATTTCATGGTTACTTCCCAAGGGATTAAGCGATCTGTCTGTGTACATTACCATCATTTCAGTGGTAAGATCTATTTGACTCCTAATCAATACCATTTATTTTGTTGGCTTTAATGTAGGTATCTTGATGCACTGTTTTATGTTATACTATAATCTGCTAGTAGTTCCTTTCATTTTATACTATGTAGTAAGTAATTCTCATGAAGGTCTTTCACCTGTTACCTCCTGTTCATTTATCTTAATAAGCAATTTATTTCTATATAAATACATCTGATTTGTCATCAATAGAACTTGCAGGGCGGAATGATTCCTTAATTTTAAACTGTTGACAAAATCTGAGGCTAAGGAAGGATTTGCCTTCATTTAAACCCTTTCCTGTGAAGGTGTTTAAATACACAAGGGAGCTTTCTTCCCCTCAGTGGCAGGGCTTCTTTAGCAAACTTTTTTGAAGCTCCCACTCTCCCCACAACAGCTGGGGGGTCTGAACCACACATGAGCAGGTCAGGACTTTGTTGTGGTGTAATCACAACTACCTTACCTGGCCCAATGGTCTGTGGTGGCCACTGGCTGCTGTCATTGGTGCATCTCATATCGAGAGGGGTCCAGATGATTTTGCCGTCCACCTCCTTGCACATCCTGCTGCCAGAGGTGGGGGGTCTCTTATCATAACCTGCCTGGCATTTGAAATGTAAGACTTGTCCCACGTAATGCTTTTGGGGCAGCCTTATGGAGGCATGTGGAACAGTCTTGGGAGGATCACAGAAATCTGTGGGAGCACAAGGCAGCACACGGTTAAAGGTGACAGATTTTGCATACTGCTTCTGTTCTTGAAAATCTTGAGTTCTTAGAAATTATAGACAAGCCTTTCTAATTCTTGGTTAAGATATAAAATATTCATTTGCTTACACCACGTCACTTATTCAGCCAAGATATTACAAAAATAATTTCTTTCCCTCTGTCTACAAAATAGTTAAATATTACTCACCATTTTTACACTACTTCCATGGAAATCAGGAGGAAAAGCATTACAGTATTGAATGAGCTCTTATTTACCTTTTTGTTTGGACTCTGAAAAGTTTTCTTGCTTCTGGGGTGCAGGGCTCCTTGGTTTTCTTTCTGGCTTCTGTGTAAGTTCTAACTCCATTGTGGGAGCCGTTGACAACAAATTTTTCTCATCTGTGGACAAGTTACATTTGTTGAGTTACAGCAGGACAAATATCAGAAAAAACTGCCAGAGCACCCAAGCTTTTAGAGGTTGGATAGAACCGTTTCAAGTTCTAACACAGAAAAAAAAAAAAGCACAAAAAGATCTTTTGTTAATGCCCAGATTTGTTTTATACCAAGTAACACATTGGAGAAACACCTCTATGTATAGAATGAAAACAACACTCACTCACCATAGCATTTAAATGGTTTGTATTCCCAAACAGCACCCTGCTCTTTACTCATACACTGAATTCCTAGGTATGCACTAGCTTTTCTGATATAGCCAGGGTCGCAGTCATAGTACAGTTTGGTCTGTGGTGGATACGATTCAGCAGTAACATCAGCAAATTCAGTCGCTGGAAGAAGTGGGCAGCTACCTGCAAATAAAAAGCCTGAGAATCAGGACAGCCTCACATTTTACTTTATGCACCAAGGACTTCCCCATTCTCAATACCAGACATGTCCAGCAGATGGACAACGTGAAACACTATCAACATTTTCTTAATGAAGCTGTACACAATTGTTTTGGAGAGCACCAGAGTGTGCAGCCCTCAGTCTACGGAGTGAGGCACAATAGGCAAAAGTAAGCAATTAAAAGTTGCAAGCATCTATAAGCAAACTTTGGGAATGGGAGTAGACTCTCAGTTCTGTATGAGGACACCAAAGAGCAGCTTACTGTGAAATAAGTTTGCAAACCTAAATATAACTTGTCCCAAAACAAGGACGTGAAGTGTTGTGTCATCAGCAAATCATACCTAAATATACCTCTCAATCAGTTGGAATGAATTAATTTAGATCATTTCAGTGCACTTGAAAAGCCTGCTCAGGCTGAGATGGGGACCCAGAAATTGATAAAGGCACTACTTAATGATTATTTAAAAGGCCTAAAGGCTGAGAAATTAAAGGATCAAATAGTCTGGCTGCACCAGGGCTGGCACTCTGGATCTTTGGGTGCATGATCCGTGGCCCTTTATGCTTATTCACAACAGTAGCAGCTGTCAGGAGGGAAATTTCTTAATCATCATATTCTTGCATTTTCTGCAGCCATAATTAATGCAGCCCTATTAATTAATTAATTAATTAATGCAGCCCTAGTAACCAGCAGGAATGACTGCAAAAGGTCCTCAAGTCCCTGATAGCTGTTCATCATTTGTTGTCTGCCCTTGACTCCCAAAGAGCCTTCTCCTTCAAAGACCAACAGCAACTCAACCTGCACCTCCCAGCCCCAGCCCTTCGATATCTTCTGTCCTTTTTTACTTGACACTGTCTTGCTGTTTAGTAAAAAGTCACAAAGTTTGAGGAAGGCAACAACAAAAAGAATGTGAGCAGTTTAACAGCTAATCTGCATATAGGTTGTTTTAATCCCCTTGTACCTTTGTGTTATCAAAGGATTCGCCTTGTAAACTACATCAGACTGTGGCTTTGAGTGAAGCGACTGCACCCGAAATAGTTAACCACATGGTTTACCACAGACTGTCAGGGTGATTAAAATTAAAAAGTTATCAGATCAGCAGCAAGTTGAGATCATGTACTCTCACTTTCCCTGAAAGCTAAAAGCTTGTTTCCCTCAAGACTTCAAAAGCCTCTTTGAAGCAGATTGCAGATCTGAATCTCAGCACAAGGCACTCAAACCTACAACTCATTAGTCTCTTCTTAAGAAAACCCACAACATTTAACCTACTTATCATAAAGGGCAAACACTCTTTTAATTGATGATCAGATGTTGGGTTCTTCTGAACTTGCACACATCAGACAGGGACTATGAAGAAATGGTGCACTTGGGAGATGGTGAACATCCACATTGCAGCTGGATCTCACACAACTTTCCTTGGATCCAGCCTTTTAATTTCATCCACCTTGCTCAAATTCTTGTCTTCTCACATCTAAGTTATCTAAGTTATCGCACAAAACTGCAGTCTTCTTTGATGTTTACAACCATATTCCTTTCTCTGATCCAGAAAGAATTTTGGAAGATGAATTTCCCAGGTCTCATTGTGACCTTGTGCCTGCCGCCCCTTGACTTTTACCATTTCATTATTACATAAAGTATTTTGCTCTCATTTTCAAGAACCTTCTCCTTTGCAACCATCATAAGCTTTTAAAACTGGCTTCTCCTCCCATACTAGAGCTCCTCACCAATGTGTTTGATATCAGAGTCATCAGCTTTTCAGTTTATTGTTGCCCCAGTCCTCACACTGGGAGGAGCCATGTATAAATACGGATATTGCAAAATACCCTTTGCCACGATTGCTCTTAATTATCTCAAAGTATCTTATATACCTTCAGAAGTTCTTCTCTTTATGTGGTTTTTACTCCTCTTTCTAGAAAAAGTAGGCACTCAGCATGTAACCCATGCACCCTCCTGCCAGGCAGTTGTAGGGGGTGAAAAGGTCCTCCCTGAGCCTTCTTTTCTCCAGGCTGAGCTCCCCCAGATCCCTCAGCCTCTCCTCATCACACCTGTGCTCCAGACCCTTCCCCAGCTCCACTGCCCTTCTCTGGACTTGTTCCAGCATCTCCATGTCTTCCTTTGGTTTCATGTCATGGCACCTCCTGGAATAGTTTGGGAAGACTGTAGAGAGGACACAGACCTGGTGAGGTCTGGACCACACTGACCTCTGGAATGAATCATTCTTAGAACTTCATTCCATCTTTGAGGCCAAGGAAACTGCATGGTTTGCCTCTAAAAAAATCAACGGCCTTGCTATGTGAATGGCAAAATAGCCAAGGGACTGGAAAAATCCAGGGAGTGGGGAATGCCACAGTAGATTTTTTTTCCTTCACTAGATTTCTGACTTTTTAATATTTTTAGGGAAGATTACCTTTGTTTACTGGGTTTTTTTTTTTTTGCTGTTTTGCACCTTGTTGGTAGTTAGCCAATCAACTTGTTTGAGCTGGCATGATAGGAAAATATCAATCTTTTGAAAGGCCAGCACATCTGGGCATAACCTGCCTCACAGCCTGTGGTGATGTAGTTTTGCACAGCCCAGCTTTCCCTGGATTCTGCATCCCTCCACAGCTGCTCCAGGGTTGCACTCCCACTATTACTGGTTTGAAACACTGCCGTTGAGATGTCTGGATGTTTTGTTTGTCTCCTCATTTTCCCTCTGTGAAAAGTATTCCAATTTTTCATCCCCATGACAAGGTGTTGTGTGCCCCTATTTCCTTCTCCTTCTATCCTGACGTCCACTCTTCCTTCATTCACAAAATTCGTCAGCCCCTACCAACTATTCTCACTTCCCACACCCCAAAAGTGTCCTGGGACTCCATTTCTCTGCATTTAGAGTTAGTAAATGGGCCAGAGAGGTTGGTAATTGTGTTCACGGGGATTTAGCCCTTCTGTCAGTTGCAGAATTATGAGAACACTTAGCTCTCCTAAGGCAGATGGGGATTTCTGTTTCTCCCCATATTCATGGATTTTTTGATGCCTACAGCATTTGTGGAAAATTTGTGGAGGTGGTTTCAGTTATTATAATGGTGTGGATGAAGACAAACCCTTGGGAATTAGGAGGAGACTTGTGTATTGAGACAATAGACAGCCATGAAACATAAAAAATAGGAAGTTGTTATTGGTTTTGCTGGAGTGCTCCCTAAATTAAGTTTGAAAAGTTTTGTGAGACCTGCAAGCCTTGTTATCTGAGCCAATAGATAGGTGTGAGCTGGGGTGTGTGATGCCATTTGAGATGTCTCAGCGCATCTGGGATTTCCACATGAGCTGTCAGATATCACACAGGAGATACTGGAGGGAAAGAAACCCGGAATCTAAATCAGCATCAGCTCTTTCAGGTTTCTTCCCTCACGTTTCCCATTCAAGTGTGTTACTCACCCAACCACAAAATTGCTCTTGGTGGCCGTGCTGGCAGTACCGGGCTTCATGAAACCCTCCTGCCTGTTTCTCTTCCACGTCTGAGTTGGCAGAGCAGTGACAGATGAAGTTTTAAAACAACACCTTTGGTCCACAAGGAGTGAGTGGGGAAAATTCGTAACAGGTATTTTTAGTGCTAGGTAAAACACAGACAGTGAGTCATGCCACAATAACCTAAACTCAGAACTTCCCCTGTCACGTGGCTGTGTGTCACCAGCGCTGACATTATTCTGATGTCAAGTTAAAGAAGCAAGGTGCAAAAATAGGATGATTTTCCCCTTACTAAAAAGGCAATAGGATTGGTAGGAAACTGGATGTTCTCAAGTTTTGGGCAGAAGCAGTGGAAGGAACGAGGCATTGAACACACCTGCCCAGTTCAGAAATGAAGAGCACTTCTCCCCAGAGAGAGCAACAAATCAAACCAGGTCAAAATGAAGATATTTCCCCAGCTGTGCCTGAAAAGATAAATCAGCCCTGGGGATTTATGTGCTGTGTGAAACTGGGCTCTCTAAAAGGTGCATGAAGATGAAACTGATACAGGCAGAGCGAAGGAACTGATATCGGCAACAGGACTGAAATGGTAATGAACTTTTTCTAACTTCAAAACTTATTCCCAAAGGATCCTTTAACAAGCAAGCCTCAGCTCTGCAGGATTCTTTCCCCTATTAATGTCATTTACTGCTTATGTGAATTTGTAAGATGGGTATAGATCACAGATGTGGGGCTTGGATACAGACCCCAACTTTATTGTAATTTGCCTGTGAGATTATAATTACCTGTACCTTAGATTATAGAGAGATTATCTTTAAAAATAATTTGAGTAGTAGTGAGTCTGCAGTGTAAGTGACAGATAAAATGACCAGGCATAAGTTTTAATACAAAGAGCAATGGAGGAGAGACTAGCCTTAGGGGGATGGAGGTGGGTTTGAATATTCCCAGCAGGGGAGAAGAAGAATGTCCTGTTCTAAGGACCTGGCAGTTCAGTCCCTGCTGAGTTTGCTGTACCAGATATCTCTGTTCAAAAAGCAGTGTAAAATAAAGTGGAATATGAACTGTCAGGAGCTCTAGGACCATAGAAAACTGGTTTTGGGGGAGAAATGCACTTCTCTTACCTCTTGGCTTAATCCTGCTGACCAGCTGTTTGCCATTGACCTAGGCAGTGGGATCTAATGCAAAAAAATTCCATATACAGCAAGGCTAGAGCAGGTTGCATAGTGGACTAAGCTTTCTCATGCTAAGCATAATTTACCCTCAGGAATGTGCCTTCTTAGCTCCTTCTGTGAGAAGTGGAGCTGGGCAAACCTCTCTAGAGCACAGCACACACCTAATTTACCTTCTCCAAAGCAAAGCTTCTTTCTTTTTATCAGCTTCAGTGGTGGAAGAAGGTTCTTACATGCTTGCACTGATAATCAGAGTGGTTTACTGATGCATTGATAGATCTCACACCTGCCCTAGCAGGGAGGCTGGGCTGGGGACTTGGATTCAAAATGTGGAATCAGAAGAGGGAACATTAGGAAAGAGGGAGAGGGAGGCAAATTAGCCTCGGCACAGTGCGCTGTGTAGAAAGTGCACTAGAGTGAAGAATGGGGAACACTTGTTTTTGATTCTGGGTGTTTATAACATCCTTGGTTCCGTGGTAAAGCCACAGAGCTCAAATTCTCTAAATGTAACCACAGCACATGGTTTTGTAGCAGAACACAGAGCCAGATTTTAAGAATACCATACGTGAAAGCCTTGTTTTGGTGTGTGACAGTTTTGCTTAAATAGAAAACCTCAGTAACACACATTTCTTCGATATTTTCATCTAAAAGGAAACAAAAATCGTCTTCTTAAACAGCAGCAGAGATACAGATTCTTTCCTTTGTCTGGAACTTTCTCAGCTTTGCATTTTGTAGCTGAAAGGACAGTAGAGAATATCCTCTCTGAAAATAATTGAATGGTCTGACAAGTGTGTGCCCCAGTCTTGGGAAAGTGAAAAAAAAAGTCTAGTGAGGAAATTTTGATTTCAGTTGTGTGCCCTAAGGACTCATCTCACCTGACTTAGGGACTTAGCATGGTCATGGAGCTTTGCCCTGGAGATCTCAAGAGTGAGATGGAAATTTTCTACACCTGGCAATGATTTTTCTGATGTCATGCATGAAGTATTTTTCCACATAGAGAGGGTTATATACTCTTTATGTGAGGACTCACACTTTACAAATGAAGAACATCAAGAAAAAGCAGCAGATAACAGAGTGCTGCTCCCCTGGCAAGGCTGAGGAACAGGGAGTCAACTGAGGAAAGTCATGGAAGGACTTTGGAAATGTGGGTTTTGGGGAAGCATTGGAGGAGATGGAGCAAATACTCAGTGAGCCACATTGTTTCAAAATTCAGGACCAAGGTCAGGGAATGGAATCCGTGGGTAGAAAATTTCCAGAAGCTGGGCTTTGAAGATAGTATTAATGCAACAGGAGAAAGGGGACAGCCAAAGTTGAACATCAAGGGGGTACAGAGACCAAAATAACAACACTCTGAAGGCAACAGTGAGCAAAGTCAGAAGCAGTGGCTTTCTGGAAGCAGATAAAGAATGGATTTTTTTTCTGCAATAAAAGGAAAAAGGACATAACATCTCACCTCTGATGAGGTGGGAAAACAATTCCTCCAGCTGAAGAAGCAGGGACTGTAGGATCTCTGTAATATCTGCTTTTCCTCAGTAGGATCACACTTGTTAAACATCTTTTTAACATTTTTTTAATTGCAGCTGTATATTGAGCCCTTTGTTGCTGAAGGCCATTGTTGCTGAAAGGTTTATAAAGGTATTTGCTCTCTAGTTGACCTTACAAGAAGCACTTGTCTGTGTTTGACAACTTTAATGTATTCTGCACTGCATTTCAAATCCATGGGAGCCAGCACTAATATGCAATTATAATGGGAAAGAAATTCCTCTCATTTAAATGAGATCTGGTACCCATCTTGTGTGAATGAAATTCACTTAAATCAATTTCTTTCTTTTGTGAGTTTTAATCCTTTCCAGGTTTAAGTTGCAAATCTATTCAGTGTATCCCTATATGATAAACAGCAAGATGGAAAGGTTGTAGGAGTGCAGACCAGCTTTTACCTTGTGTTTGACCCTCACTTTAGACTTCACCCATGCCTGCAGCTTCTAGGCACTGCTGCTGTGCAGAACAAAGGAGATAAATACAATGATCTTCGCAGGAAAACCAGCATTTCTCTTCTTTTTAGCACTAACTTGCAGTTTAATTTTTTATTAAGTGAATGGTCATCCCATGCCTAACTTTCCCCGTCCCCCAGGACTTGACCCACTCAAAACACTTTGAGAACTATCAGTGAAACTGTTCTGTAAAACAAATGTGTTTTATTTCCTTTTCCCTCTAATTATATTTATTCCTGATGGTGCATTTTGACAAACATCATCTAGGGCTGGATCTATTTACAAAACTGAACTTGCAGTGCTGGGATAAGGTGAAAATACTGAGGCAAAATGATTAAAAAAGCACTGTGTGTGCTGAAGCCTGGTTGATTTTTGACCAGTTTGACCCAGCCCCTTTCCCTTTGCTTTGCTTATGTCTATTCCCAGGGCTCCTTGTTGATCCCTCTAAGGAATTAAAACCAATAGGTCTTATAGCCACAATGCCTTAAGTATCTCCATGATTAAAAACACCTAAATTGGTAAAAGGAGGTGTTTCTACCTTAGCATATTATTTGCATGGAGATATTACAAAAATATATATATAAGTATTATGTTTAAACATTGGGAGAGACATTGAAAATAAATACAGGAAGCTGAGGAAAGAAGAGCTTAGAGATGCAGTGGAGAATGCAATGCTGTGCATTTATTCATTCAGTGGTGAATAAAATCACATCAAATAGCATAAAATGTAACTGCTCTGACACCCCTCGATTTTTTTTTCCAAAAAACCAGAAAGATTTCTGATAAACGAGACCTGCCAGCAAGAAATTTCACATGTTCCAGGCAGAGTAATACAGAAAGTGTGATCTGGGGGACCTGACTCATCCCAGAAGTGATCCCACTGACACATCTCTGGCGGAGCGTTTCGCGGCGCTGCTCCCGCACGCAGCACCGAACGCTTCCCGTGGGCTCTGGCACCTCATCTGGCAGTGAAAACGCCCCATGAAGGGGAAGGTGCAGCATTTACTGTCTAAATAACGAAAATAAAATCACCTGGGGCTTCAACATCTGTGAAGGTCCTTCCTGCATTAATGAGTTCAGTCATTAGCAACACACTCTTCCCTTGAGACGGCCAGCCCCGAGGAGAATTCCCAGCCCTGCTAAAGATGATCCATCTGCAGTTACAGTACCAGCATATCTGAGAACCTGCCTTAGGCTGTGCCTGTTCATACCTGTCAGCCTGGACACCATCATCAGACACAGAAGGAAATATCACATTTATGGAAGTGTGAGAATGGAAGACTTTTTTTCCTGCCTTTGAACAAAGCAGTTTAAATTTAAGTACACTAATGCATCACCAGACCATTTCTCAATGCATGCACTTGTCATGATAAATAAGCCAAATAAGCAGTGTCACCATTTATAAATGTGTAAAATTATGCTGAATTGGACTAGCTGTCTCCATTCACAGTTATAGGCACTGCTGATTGAGAGGCATGGCTGAAAGAATATTTCATATCCATAATACCCAGAGCAAATTTGGATGGTACCTTTTAGCTAATAGCATGGCCATCAATTTTACCTACAGAGGTACTGGCATTTCAGTGTCTATTTTTGTTTCCTAAAGTTACAAGCAAAATGGAAAAAGGAAATTCAACGGGCTGCCTTAGGCTGCTTTGATCTGCTCACTGTTCAAATGATGGGTTGGAGGATACATACATTAGTCAGACAAAAAATATCCTCTAAAGCTCTGGATTTTCTGCAGTTGATAGTCTGTGGGCACAGAACTCATTTCTCTCATTTCCTTAGAATAATAAATTCCTTAAGCTCCTTAACGTCTTTCCTTTGCTGAAAGGAGTCAGGATGTTGTGAAAACCCCTTAACAGCCACCAAAAAACCCAAATAAGATTTTCCCTCCCCAAATGGCAAAAAGAGTCTTTTACCTGGCTTGTTCCCCTTGATGAATCCAAACAAGAGCCACATCAAAAGCAACTTGAGCTCCATGAGACTCGTCCACATCTTTTCTCCACACCTCTGAGGATGGTGAAGTTTCTCAGAAGTGATGAGCTGTTGCCAACCAAGCCAAGGAGCTGATTAATGCTCATGAGGCATCTGTCATGCCTGATCATGTCTGGCAGCATCACCCCTGTGTGCAGCAAGGGCTTCAGTCAGCAAATCATCATTTTGCTGGCTCCACAGGAAAGAACAAAGGCTGCTTTCTGTTCAGGTATTAGTCTGTTATCCAGGAAACCAAACTCAATGCTCGGTGTGGCAGAGCGTGCCATCGTGTGTAGGAAGTGGTTTGACACATCAGAGCTCCTGACTCCAGAGCTCTTTCACATTTCACTACAGCTGAGGTCAGTAGAAGGGGGGAGACTTTAATAGGTTTGTTCAGGCACTCAGCCCCAAATCTGTGGCTGGACAGGTATTAGAGAGGGACCATGACTGTGGAATAGATGTCTGGTACATGACAATGGATCTCAGGCAACATCTGTGGGCTCTACGTGCCAAAAAAAAAAAAAGGTTCCATGGCTTATCCTCTTGGCTTTTCAGAGGTCTTCTGTTAGTGATGATAAAGCCACACTGCATTTGGTTTTGATGGAAGCATGTGTGCAGTTTCTCTGAATTGCAGCTGAGCTGGTGAAGGATGGACAGCTTGATTAAAATAAAATAATAAAAAAACCCCAACAAAAATGAGGATGAGGCTGGCACATTTGGAAAAAGTTTCCCTTGCTCTTAAATTGTCTGAGTGTGACATGCTTCAGTGAAATTCTTCCAAATGCCAGTGAAAAATTGGAAATTACCAAGGAAATAGCACACTTTATGTAGTTTTTCTTCAGCCATTTCCACAGAAATTATTTCCTGTTAGTAACTAGAGAATTGATTGAGATAGACTATAGAAAAAAAACAGATTTAATCTATCTGCTGTATTCTATCATTATTATTATTATATGCTGGGCATTTATTTCTTCTTTATAAATCTTCAAGGAATTAAATCTTAACAGACAAGCTAAGGAATATATGCAATACATTTTTAACTGCTGCTACGGCTGCATCCATCAGTCTGCCACCTTTCTCCTGATAAAGCTCCCTTTGCTCTTTCCATGAGAGATTTTGTGCAGCTTTGCGATGCAGGTGACAAATCCTCCTGCAGGGTTTGCCAACTGCGAGGCTTTGCCAGGAGATTACTTCTCAAATCCAAATGCAACAGGGCATGGAGAAGAAGTAAGATTTCCAAAGCAACTGCTGTGGGTAAAATGCTCTGCTCATCCCGGGGCTGCTTCACACTCCACAAGTATTTGCTGCCTTTGCTTTAGTATCAAATCATCTTCCATATTTAACAGTGTAATAGGAAAAACTCATGCCAAAGCCCTCAGAAGGACTTAGGGTTTCACTCCTGAAAAATCTCTCTGAAAGTCTTAGACTCCAATCCTTCACCTTTTACCAAAATGCCTGGAGATGTGTAACTGCCTGAACCCTGCAGTCATCTGGGCTGGTAAAACATATTTATTATGTTGCCTGGAAAGAAATCCCAAACTTTTTATCCTTTCCTTAGTAAGCACAAGGTCTGTTCTTTTGAAGTGAAAGGATTTACTTGCCAACATCTGCTTCAATTTCTTGCTTGGTCCAATTATTTAATTCCACAGCTATTTTACTGATGGACAGAGAGATGAGGGATGTTCTCTGCAGTCCTCCAGCTCAATCTTTCATGCAGCCATTTGCTTTCAGACAGGAAACCTCAGCACAGGTGAGTAACAGTCACTAGGATTTTATCAGAAAAGGTGAAGTTTTATCCAGGAATGAATAGAAAGTACAGTCAGTGATACTGGAAGGAATGGTGACTTCAGGTAGCTCATTGCTACAAACATGGATTGCATGAGAAAGACCTATAACTTAGTATTTACACCTCTTAAAGGTCAGAAAAAACGGTTATGGTTTGTGAGAGGAATTAGCAAGATCAGCTTTGGGAAATCAGTTTGCTAAATGATTCTATGAAAAAAACAGTGCAGATTCTGCAAGGAACAGACCCAAAGCAGAGCGAGGTAGAGAAGGGGAGACTGAGAACAGAGACCCAGCAAAGGGGAAAGGCATCCAGCCACAGATTAAAAACTGGGATTTATGAGGAAAAAAAAAAAAAAACATAACTAGCATTATAATTTAGATGATTAACATGAGATGTTAACAAGATAATTAGGTGTGGCAATAAGGGAAGGGAGGTGCTGTGAAAACTCAGTGGGTATCTGGGAAGCGGTGGAGGGAAAATAAAAGAAAAAAGGCATTTTGAGAATTAAGGAAGATGTAGGAGGAAAAGAAGGTGCTCGGATATCTGTTGCTCCTTGACTTTTCTCCACTGATCAGCAGAGCTTTGCTGCTCAGGTAAGTCCTCTGTTTCAGCAGAGAGCTGGGAGGAAAAGAGCCTGTCACGTAGCTCAGGCCACCACAGACAAGATTATAAAGATTATTTTTATTCACAAGACCACAAGTACAGAAATGGAGTTTCCAGGGAGTAAACAACAAACACAGCTACAGCCTTCTTCAGTCTAGGTTTAATGAAGGCCTTTTGAAACCCTGTAAGTGCTTTTAAAACTCTGCACAAACTCATCTGGTCTGGAGGAGTGTCCTCCTTTCCTTAAACTGGTCTCTCAGCCAGCTTGAAGAAAGGGCAACACTGTGATCTTATTGCAGCCCTTCCCATTCAAAGCAGTTGTAAACATCCAGGTAACTCACTGAAATAAGCAAGCTTTGTGTTTTATTCAACTTTCCTGCTGTGAATCACTCTTACACGAGTCCTCTATTCAAGGGAATACCATTTTATGTGGACCTTCCCAGGGAGGATGTGGGGCTGGCTCTAGCAGCTTCCTAAACTCTGTTAATTAGCATATTGCTTATGCATCCTTAAAATTACAGTAATGGTGGTTGTGAACTCACATTATGCACCCACAAGGGCCCTTCCCAACCTCCACAGCAGCATCCAGCTCTGCTGCAGGGCAGAGGTTTGGGGAAGCCCAAGTTATACCACGTCCTCGAAGTTATCATCAGAAGATTTTCATCCAACCTAATTATTTCTGAAGGTCAAACAGGTCTTAATCATTTTTTATTTCCCATAAAAGTGAGATGGAGCTGACACGAGGCACAGATTTCACCGCTTACCATGTCCACAGGGTTCAACTCAAGAGAGAGTTGTATGGTCAGTACAGTTTTCAGTGTTCCCCCTTGAGTCAGTGGAGTCAATCAGGGCATCTAGAGAATGATTCACCTCCTCTTCTGAATATCTACATCCACCAGATGAGTCACTCTTATCTTCTCTCCCTCTCTTCCTTCCATCTGCACCCAACTGTTGAACCAGCACAACGGGTCTTTTAGATAGCCCCAGCTGGATGAGACAAATCCATCCTTAAAATCCATATTCAGTTTAAAAATAGAATTTAAATTGATTGTTTAGTGACTGAGAACAGTCTTTTCTGCCAAACATGCTGGATATGGGTCATCATGGCTCATATTAACTATTCCTTTCTTTGACGCTGAGTTGTGAGGTAAATATATGAGGAACATGAAAAACTCTTGGATATATTTAGTTTCCATGTAGTGAGTACTGCCACAATGCTCTTAACACACCAATGCCTAGAGTGGGTTCCTTAATATTTCCCCATGCAAATAGTACAGATAACTTCCTTCCTATTCTTATTTGCAATCATTCCCTTGGCCTGAGGAAAAAAAAAAAATTGAGGAACTGGTAAACGAAGTGTATTATTGCATGGTCATATTTGCTCCTTCTCTTCTTTTTATTACCAGGAAGTTATAGTGAATCAAGCATATTTAATCCTGTAAAGTGCACAAGTCTTAAGACAGCCCCTGCAGTGAGCTCCTTACCCAAAGCACCACATTTCTGTGCTTGATTTCTGTAACAGTTTTTTATACTATTTGTAAAGTTATTGAAATACCTAGATGAATTATGAGGTGAGTATGAAATTTATTGGAAAATCCCTGAAAAGAAAGTGCCCTTAAAATGTTTCAAAACCATGTCAAATGGAAGAGTGTATTGAGAGGCCCTGGTGAACTGCCAGGAGAGAAGGGTGCACTGAAAGGTGGTGCCAAGGTGAGTAGTTGGTCATTCAGCATTCCCAGCAGTTCCCTGGATGATGAAGACCAGTTGGCAATGTCATGTATGAAAAACTTAAATCTATCTCTGAATTGTACAGCACATGCAAAGAAATCCCTTGTTTTGTGCTGTGACAGTGAAGCCATGGATAGGATGCTGCCCCTACTTGTGGACACTGCACACTGAGAAAAGCATGGAGCAGCAATGGGAATGAAAAAAAGGCCTAGAAAAGATTTTCCAAAAGAAAGGACCAAACAACTTGAAGCTGTCTGAGGAATGATGATGGAGAAGGCAACAAGATAAGAGCCTTAGCAGAGATAGTGATGGAGCTTGTCTAGGCTTGGACAAGATGAGCCCTCCAGCACTGGAGTCCAGGGACTATTTAAATAAGGCACATCCCCTTTATTAAAGACATCTAAAATCAAGGGAGACGAATGTGAGCAAGTTTTAATGCTCAGTTTGGCACATCCCACTATTCCCATCCCACCGTTGGCCTTTAAATTGCCAAGTGAACTTCCCATGGTTGAAGATCACCATTAGAAATCTTTCTGCTGCATGTCAGAAGGCACCTTTCTGCATCTTCTTTACCCTCATGGACTGCCTAGATGCTTCTGTTTAGGAAGGCAGAGCTCAGTGCCTTCCTTCAGCTCAGCGAAAGCTTAACAGTTAATCTTGTCTATATGAATTTTGTTGAGTCAGCTCTGAATTTATCACCTCATAGGAAGCTGATGTAGATGTTCCAAGAACTGGGGTTAAATTCTCTGCCACAGAAATGAAAAGCAAACAGTTGCATTTCAGTTCTTAGACCCTAATGTAGTGCCTTACCCTGGGAGTGAAAAAAACCTTCTGAAATGGATGGATTTTGAGGATTAATTCTAGAAATGCAAAAAATTAGAATTTCTAAATGCAAATAGTAGTGGGAACTATTTAAAGAAGTTCTTCAGCTCAAGTAACTTGAAAAATTTCTAGATCTAACAAGTAGCCAAGAAAAGTTGGCATTCAAATGTGAAAATTGGTGTGGTACTCAGGAAACAAGTACAGAATGAGAAAATGAAAAACTGTGTAGAAAGCTCAGGATGCATTTTGCTTCAGCCAGGCTAAAGAAACAGAAAATAATAGGATATTTTCTTTCTTGAGCAGAAATTATTAAAGCTGACCCTTTTATTCAGTGCAGAATAAGGGTTCATGCCTTGTTGCTTTGCTTCTAATGAGGCTCAGAACTTTGTTCAACATCTTTGTGATGAATCCCAAATCCTCTTCTTACAGAATCAAGTGCAATCCTTCCAATTATTGCCAGAGGAACTCAGGCTGAGATTTGTTACAGAAATCAGACCTGATGATTTGGGACAGAAATTCGAAACCAAGGTTTCCTGTGGTTGCTGTAGGATTTTCTCAGTAGGTCATTTTTCTAATGCACATTCAGTGGTTCTCAAATACTGAAGTGACACCAGTACTCAAGTGGTTGTAGATGAGGCGAAGTAAAATGGAACAATTAAGCGCTAATGAGGAAGCACTGATGTTCAGCAGAGCTGGACATTTGAAGACAGAAAATAATGGGTGAGATATTAAAAAAAAGGGCTCACTGCTGGGTACTCTTTCCATTGGGTCAGATCTCCGTGGCCTGTTTTGGTGCAGTTAACCTAAAACCATTTTCACTGACTGAGCACCATTTGTGCTCCATTTTGGAGAAGGGTGGGGTTAGGATGGGATTTTTGGATTATCAAATTATACAAATATAGTCACAGAATGGTTTGGGTTGGAAAGGGCCTTAAAGATCATCCAGTTTCACCCCCCTATGGTGCGTAGTGCCACCTTCCACTATCCCAGGTTGCTCAAAGCCCTGTCCAACCGAGCCTTGAACACTTCCAGGGATGGGAAACCAACAGTCTCTCTGGGAAACCTTCCAGTGTCTCACCACTTTCACAGTAAAGAAGTTCTTCCTAAAATCTAATCCAACTCTACTGTCCTTTGGCTTAAGGCCATTTCCCCTTGTCCTATCACTCCATGCCCTTGTGAGAAGTGCCTCTCCAGCCCTCTTGTGAGCCTCCTTTAGATACTGGAATGCTGCTCTAAGGTCTCCCTGACCATGATGGATGATGGATGTTTGAGGTGCAAAGCTCTGAGTAACTTGACAGACCTATGGAGGATTCCAGGGCACTTTCTGTCCTTCTCCTGAGGGAGCTCAACTGCTGAGACAAGACAAGAAAAGAATTTTGGATCAACAAGGTGGTTTTCACATTTTCTTAGTTAATGAGGTGTTGGTGTAGACACAGACCTTTGAGCTAGTCACCCGTCTGCTGTCACGGTGAAAGCAGAGGAGAAGCAGCAGCTCAGATGACCTATTTCTGATGTCTGCATTGGGGTGAAATGAGCTCCACTGTGAAGTGGCTGCTGCTCTGCACTGGCTGTGAACACCCGAATGCTGCAGATGTCACATTTGGTTTGAGGATACCCACCAAACCTCCCAGCTGGCATTCAACTGCCACAAACAAATTCTGCCTGCTATAATTAGCACCAAACATTGCCCTGCGTTGCCTTGGTGTCCATAACAGTCTCCCAGTGCCTAGAGACCTTGGCAAAAACAGCCTCCCCACCACCAGGTTTAATCTCTTCAATCAGACAAGCTAAAAATTTATCAGCTGTCCTGGATCCAGATCCTGTCACCAACCCCACCACCTTTCTGACTCTTGTGCACAGGTTATAAATGCTGGAGCAGAGCAGGTTTGAGGCTGAATTCTGGACAGCTTCATTCTTGAAGGGTAATGCAATTAAAGGTGAAAGCAATGGACTGCAGCTGGCAAATCTGTAGTATGGAAAGGTCCAAGATGTCCACACAAGTCCAAACACCTCTTCTGTTCAAAGCCTCTGATGGTGAATACCTCTCTACTGTTGGGAGGAAAAGGAAAGAGGAAGGTGACCTAGACAGGATTGAGCTGACTGTAAGGCATGCTAATGAAGTGCAGGAGTTATTTCCATAAAGCAGTTCATATTTCATGCCCTGGAGCTGTTCTTCCAAGAAAACAGCAGCTATTTATCAGGTTGTTCAACACAAATACTCTTACCCTGAGGAAGTTCTCCTCTGACCCTAAGGAATTAAACTGTCTACATTATACAGCCAGACCTTATTTCATCCCCTGCATCCCTCCAGCTGAGGGAACTGCCTGCTGGTTGGCTTTGGAGGTTGCAGAGGGGCAAATTCATGTGGGGCAAATGGCCTCAAACTTTCTCCTAGAGATCAGGACAAAGATCACTGTAACTTAAAGACATTCAGGGCTGGAAAGAGGTCCTCACCCCAAAACGCTGAGCTCAGGCAGTGAGTGCTTTGAATCTGATCGTATTTACCAACCTCACAAAATGTGCAGATTTTGCTGGAGGCCACCTTCATCCAGCAGAATTCTATCACGTGTGGGATGGTCTTGTACTTTGAAAGGGTACAGTGACACTGCAGGCAGGAAATCAGATAAAAAAACCCATGTGGGATCTTTTATATCTTTTCTGGATGAAGACTCACCCTTTTATCTATTGATGCCTCTGATTATTGCAGTTCAGCCCTCCTGAAGTTCTCTTTATTTTGATCACTGCATGGGGATAACAAGGACAACTCCATACTGTCCTCTGAAGAAAGCATTAAACAATCTTATAATTTTACGCTCTGTCCTAAGGTGGATGGTCCCAACTCCAAAATTTCTTTATTTCTAGTTCCCAGAGATCAACATTCCCTCATCTCAAGAGTTCAACTAGCAACTTACTTTTAATATAGGGAACCATTAAATAAGTCTCTGAAAGTGAGAATATTTTGATTAAAGAGTTTCACACGTCCCCATGTCACACAGAGGCTGATGTCACTTGAAGGAACAAAGAGAGGACAATTTCCAGGGCTGATTTACTTTCTATCAGCCAGACTGCCCCTCGCTCAGATGCCCTCATGACCATCTTCATTCTATCTGTCACCTGCATGATACAAAGAGTAGCACTCAAAAAACATCTCATTAGCCGTTTTCATGGTGAGCAAGAGGAAAACCTGAAATATGTGATGTGACTAATAAAAGCCATACACTGAGCCTTCTCAATTTGGAGTGTTTTTGTCAGGTCATTTAAAGTTAGAAGTGGAAAGTACTCTAGATGCTCTGCCAGATGTGCACAGCTTAGACTATGAAAGAATAGATGAAAGATAACATGAAAAAATAAATCATAATAGAATTGGAGTATCTACCTGCTTGGCTGGTCAGTATTCACCAAGATGATTACATCTGTATCATCTCTCTTTAGTGGGATCAAGAAAAATTCAAAAATTAAATACTTTAAATTTTTTTAATTTAATAAATATTTTAAATTCATTAAATTAAATAAAGACAGTGACTGCACCCACTTTAATGCAACTGGGTTTGCATCCTGGTTGCTGTGGCATCTCAAACATCCATGCACAGCAAAACCTCATCTTCTCACACTCCCCAAAAAGTGACAGTGTCTGAGCAGAGCTGCTGGCACTCACTGATTGTCACAGGCATTGCTGTGAGCTCCTCATGGTGGCACAGCCTGGCTCTGCCCTTGGAATGCTCATTTTGACAATGTCCAGCTCCAGTGTGGAGCTCTGAAATGAGAAATCATAACCAACAAAGGGGAATTTCCAATAGATGGGAAACCAGAGGAGCTAAGAGAGGGAGAACTTCATGAGAAGGACTTGCTGCCAAAGGCAACAAGGATCAGAAGCAGCCCAGAGAAGATAGTTATGAGCACCTCATCCTAATTTTGGCTCCTCCACTAACTCCAAATATGGATTGGAGAAGTCACTTCCTTGTCTTTCCCCTTGTCCAACACCTGTGAACTCTTGATTACAACAGATTCTTGATACAAAACTTTATGTTAACTGCAGAGATGTCTCCGTTCTCCTGCTTGAAGCCATGTGAAATCTTCAAACTAAGACAGGACTCTGTCTT
Organism: Phylloscopus trochilus trochilus; assembly: GCA_016584745.2. Taxonomy (NCBI): domain Eukaryota; kingdom Metazoa; phylum Chordata; class Aves; order Passeriformes; family Phylloscopidae; genus Phylloscopus; species Phylloscopus trochilus. The sequence continues at coordinate 4,018,905 of WQNJ02000016.1, forward strand.
ATAATTACAGAATCATTTGAGTTGGAAGAGACCTTAAAGATCACCTTGTTCCGCCCCCTGCCATGGGCAGGGACACCTTCCACTATCCCAGGTTGCTCCAACCCCATCCAACCTGGCCTTGGACATTTCCAGGGATGGGGCAGCCACAGCTTCTCTGGGTAACCTGTGCCAGAGCTCACTAAACACAGAGAGTAAAGAATTTCTTCCTGATATCCAATCTAATGCTGTTCTCTGTCAGTTTAAAGCCATCCTCCCTTGTCCTGTCACTCCATGCCCTCATGCAAAGTCCCTTTCCAGCTCTCTTGGAGACTGCTTAGATACTGGAAGGTGTCTGAAGTTCTCCCCAGACCCTTCTCTTCTCTGGGCTGAAAGATCATTGAAAACATCTCCTCCTAAATCTGAATAACTAGAAAACAACAGAGCAGAAGTTTAGTCAAAATGTTTCTACTTTACATTTAAAAAGAAAGAGAAAAGCTTCATTTGTTTTTGCTTCAGGAAGCTCTCTGCACCAACGGAGAAGAAAGTCCCTTTCTAAAATAACAAGAAATTCATTAGCACTGCTTGTACTTTTTTAAGGTCACCATTACAGATATTTTTGATAACACATCCTTTTACGTACATGTGGTCTGGTCTGATGGTGGAGATAATGCTGTTTACCTGAAGAGTAGGTTTGGGGTGGGTGTTTTTTGTTATCTTCCTTGTTTTTCAGGATGGAAAGATGGATAGTGCTCACACCTAGCCATGGCTCATACATGGCTAGGGCACTGTGTAGAAGGAAAAACAAGGCACATTGTCAGGCTGAAAAAGGTGAAAGCTCAGAAGATGGAAAGCAATTTCCATCATTTGCTTTCCATGGTAAAATGTTCTGATCCATCATGGGATCAGATCATCAAGGATTTTAGAGGACTCTATCTCTGGCTATACTGCTTTTGGTTTTTTAAGCAATCTAAGAGTTGACAGGTTGGACTACATTACCTGTCAGGGTAATCCAGTATTCTTACTGGACACTTTTCAATCAGGCCCTTTTCAATAACCAGGATAATATTTCTGAAGGAAGAGGCAAGAAATCCTGCCCAGAAAAAAAATGCAGAACAATCAGCCTTTGTTCCTATTCTTGTTTTAACTTCCAGTCGTTAGGTTGTTTTATAACATATAAGATAAAAGCTTTTCTGCCTTAAATGAGATATACACTCAGAATAAACACACAGCCCTTTGTTTCTTATTTGAGCAGCGTTTTGTGAATTGTAGTTATCAAAAACTGCACGGCAAACAATTATGCATTTTCATAAAATTCAAACTACGATCAAAAAGAAGTCATAGGATATAAAATGAACTATGGAAAGTGTCCCAATAAATTAGGAAAATGCTGTTCCAAGGATTGTGTTCTAGAAATGACTGACCTGGCTACAGCTCGTACTGAAAATGTATTGGGCATCTCAGTTTTAGAAAGCTAAGCTTGGTTGAGATTAATTATATTATAATTGTATAAGACAACATCTGTGAGTTCATATATCTATCTATATATATGATCCTCTTGTGAGGTGGGAAGTGTAACTTCTAAACAGATAGAAAATGCTGCTTGGGGCTTGAGGAAGTTCCAGATCCTAAACCAGAGTCAGATCCCTTAGACCAGATTGGTCAGGGATGAGGATGTTCCAGTGTTCCTGTCTCTGTTGGCATCACACACCTCTGTGGCAGAAACAATCTGGAAGTGTTGGCATGTAAGTCCTCTAAGACTACCCTAAACCAGCATTTCTTCATTCAACAGATTCTGAACATCTGTCTTAGCTTCAAAAATTCACCTGGAATATCAGCGCCACTGGACACACTTCAGGGCCCAAGACGCTGCACATGATCCACATGGGAAGAAATTCACACAAAAAGACAAACCAGACCATGTCCCAGGGAAAAATTCTGCATGGAAAAGAAGCTGAATTTCTGTTTAAAAGATGGGGATCCTAATGGAGGAGAACTCCTTTTGGTATTTTCCCAGTGTTCAGAGCATTTGGAGAGTAAGTCCAGACCAAGTCTGGATGCTAAATCTTCTCCTTCATCTCTCTGGAGAAGTACAGCAAGTAACAAAGCCATAGAAATAATCACAGACTCATCAAACAGTTCAGATTGGAAACAAGGCTGGTAATGAGATCCCACCAGGATTTATTCACTTGGGGTTTGAAAACCTCCAAGGATGGAGACTGCACAACCTCTTTGGGCAACCTGTTCCTATCCATGAGCATCTCAGTGCCCATCAATGCACTTTTAACACCAAACAGTTCTGTTTATGCCGAGACCGTCATGACAGCCACCATGACAGGACGTCAGAGAATTCTCTTTGAACTTCAAGTTCTTGGACACAGCTGTTTTTGACTGAAAACTGTGGTTCATGAGAACTTGATATAAATCTTCAGCAAGTGGAAGGGTAACCTCATGTACCTTTGAATCATCAGAGCAGAGGCATTTCCAGAGCGATGTCGCTCTGCTCGGTAACAACCCACAGTTCTTAGAATTCAATCTCATATCCAGAATATTATTTCAGTCCAAAAAGACTACCTGTAAATTTGGATAGAGCTTTCATTCAGATGTTTGTAAAGCTGATTTTCTTCTCCACTTCCAACCCCTCCCTCACTCTTTGCCTTGGCTTCCAGTATTTTTCTCAGTTATTAGTTTTAAAACTGGTGACCGATGCAACACAGGTTTAACTCTCCTCATCCCCTTCATTTTCATAAAAGCACAGAATCACAGAACATTTTAAGCTGGAAGTGACCCACATCGATCACTGAGTCCAATTCTCAGCAAAGGTTCTTAATCCAGACCTTTGTAGGTCCCTTTCAACACAGGATCTTCCAGAATTCTAAAAAGACAAACCTCCTCAAATCCCTCCAAGTTTCTCAGGCCGTGGAATTTTCAGCATGTAAGAAACCTGCATTTTTGGCACAGAGACCCACTGTGTGGCTAACACAGGGGAGTTCTGAATAATTTCTTATCCAAATCCTTCCTCTAGCAGAGCAGCACAACCCTTTTTTCCCTCAGTGATGGCAGATATTCCATCTGTGCTGAGTCTAGTCATGTGTAACGTTTTCACTGTTATGTTTTTGATGCTTTCTCACTTCTTCAAACAAGCTTGAGACAGTGGTGGCAGGACAAAATGGTCATTTCCTCATTTAAAGCTTTTTTTTTTTCCCCATGGCTGGCCAAACAAAAACACTCCCTGTGCAATGTGAAAAAACAATGGCGTTTTCTTCAGTTGTCATCAAAAATACTGAAGAACGTGTATTGGAAACTTCATCTGTGATGAAATGTTTCTGTTCTGAGACATTTCTTACTCATTTTAGGTATGGAACTCAGCCAAAGTATGAAACTAGGTGAAAATGTGAAGCAAGTAAAAAATAGGGGGAAAACCCCCACCATTTTCTGGGTGTTTGGGTTATTTTATATATGGTAAAGGGCACTGTTTCCTTCATTGCTTTCCCAGTCACATTTTCAGCTGTTCCCTTAGCAGAAGAAAGAATATTTCAAATGCCTTTCTAACCATTTCTTCAGGTTGCTACCCCTTGAAGTTTGGGGGATTTTTTTATTTTAAGGCAGCAAACCTAAGCTGATCTTTCCAAGCCAGGACAAGCTTTCCACTGGGACTTTCCTGTCCATATTGCATTTTGCCTTGAGGGCAACGCTGAAGATCATTGAGAGGACAACAGCAAGCATTTTCTGGAGGGGAAAAAAAAAATCAAATCCAAAAAGGTTTGGAGGTTCTGCCAGGGTCACTACTAAAAGTGTGGTGTGTAGCAGGGTTGGTTCTCTGCTTGGGATCTCCACCATCGTCTGGAAATCACCATTTAATGGGATTTAACTACTTTTTGAACAGGCTGACACTGCTCTGATCAGCCCTCAAAAGTTTTGCTTTTGTGCCACGTGCTGGTCCCCACCATTTCCCACCTGTGTGCCTGGGAGCAGCTCTGTTGTCCTGATCCTCAGGGGTTCTGGAGGGCGGCTTCTCACAGCCACTCCAAAAAACTCCAAAAAACTCCAGTTAGGTTGCCATGCACTGCCCTCTAATGCCATTTTGGCATATTAGCAGCCCTCACCCTCAGAGGAGATCTGTAACAGAAAACAAATCATCCACATCCAGCACAAACTGCCATCAATGCTTTAGGGAAATGAGACATTTATGGCTGCTTTCTTCCCTCCCCCCAACACTACTTTATTTTATACGTTCTTAGAGACCACCATCGGGGAGAAAAATGAGAACTCCCTATTACCTTTTCTGGATCATTTTGGGTGCTTGATTCTTCCAGGGTCCCCTTCAGCTGCCTCTTTTCACCCAACACATCTGATTTCTTTAGTTTTTTTATTGCACTGCTGCTCCTTGAGGAGAATGAGATACCCAGGAGTGCAGGTGGCCACTCAAACGTGCATGTGCACGTTGGATTTATGACGATACTTTCCCCTTTTTTAAGATTTTAATGCTTCCCAACAGCCTGTTTGCTTTCCTGCTTCCTTCCTTCACTAAGTAGGCATTTCTGGAAAATTATCCACAATGAATGCAGCATCTCTTTCCTTAATGGAAGCAGCTGATTTAGAGCTGCCGCTGTGTGTGTTTTGTTAGTTCTATTTTCTCTTGTGTGCATTGCTTTGCATTCATTAACACTGGGTCCCATCTGCCATCTCATCAGCCAGCCAGTGCCACACCATCCTTCTGCAACTTCTTGCTTCCAGCTTTTGGCTGATTACTCTGAAAAAAATTGGGATTTGCAGCAGATTTCACCACCCTGGCTGTTCACCTTTTCCAGGTGGCCTGTGGGTACAAAGAGGGGTTCCAATCAAGGCTGGCATCTCTTCTCACAGTGGGAAAATCGGTTTATTCACAGCTTTTTGGACCTCCCTGTAATTAATCTCTCCTCTCCTCTCCTCTCCTCTCCTCTCCTCTCCTCTCCTCTCCTCATTCAGGAGACCCAGCTGTCTCAAACTCATCTCAAAATTATGAGAAAATTGTGAAGAGTGGGAGAAAAGTGCTGCAAGGAAAGGTAAAGACAGAGCCACATGAGATTAGAAAGGCAGGTACAGAGGTAGAACTGGTGACACAGCAATCAGGAGTGGGATTGAAGAGGAAAAGCACCAACATGATAAGGTTTGAAATATGAATGGGGGAAAAAAGAGCTGGAAGATCAGACTTCAACATCTGTGAGGGTGTGTAGGAGGCACAGAGCTGCCCAGTGCTCCCCCACCTTTGCAGATGTAGCTGAAAAGGAGATTTCAGCCACAATTAACCCACCTTCAAGATGTGTAAGTGCTGGGGATGACTTCACATATTTCCCCTCCATTTCCAATCTGCCTGGGACCTTGGCAGCAGGGTGAGGTTTCCCTATCTGCCTGCAGCCTCCCTGAATTCAGTGAGAAGGATTTTCTTGGCTCCCTTGCTCCTAAATGGGTGTGTACAAATACACTGTGGCTATTATTACAAACAGTGATGGGTCGGGTTTGATCCATGCCTAATGCACTTTCCAGCCTTAACATGCTGCTCTCATGTTTGCCACCTTTGCAGACTCTCATCTCCTTTGAGTTTCTCCCAGTGGCTGTCATGCTGTGCTCTTGTTCTGTGACATTTCAATCCACAGAGATTTCTCTCAGTACCTTTTGATGAAATTAATTATTTGATTCCTCCCTTTAACATAGGATACATAGTTCTTTTCTCAGTGGGATTTATAGTGCCTTGCTGATTTTTTTTTTCTTCCACAAGGTTAAAGATATGTGAATTGTATCAATCCTTCCTTTAAAAAAAAGCAGGCACTGCTAAAGCAAGAAACAATAGGAAGATGCTTGGAAAATCCTCCATAAATAAAGTGAAGATAACTTCTTATATTTAAGCAGCTTTCACTGTCATTATGAAAACAGACATATCTGTAAACGAGTTTAGAAAGATTGGGTTAATAGAAAACAACATAAGTAGGAGGGGAAGTACTAGCTTTATTTCTTTTTCAGCTAACCAGGGGAAATAAACTGCACAGCAGCACAGTCGGAAGCAATTCTGGAGATAAAGACTTTCTGATTAATACAGAGATAGTGCTTGTAGTATTTTCAGGTTGAGGTGCCAGATCTATCCGCTTCAGGGCTGGAGGTCGTGTTTGGCTTTGCAGAGAGTCTTGCACGTTCACTTGCATCATCAAATAACGATGGGCATAAACACAGCCCTGCCCTCGGTTCCTGTCCCTGTCACCAGAGAGATCAGAGCCGGTCCCCCTGCCCTGGGGAGGGGATGCTGCAGACGACAGCCAGGTCCTCCCTCAGCCTCCTCTTCTCCCGCAGAACAACCCAAGTGCCCTCAGGGCTTCCCCTCCAGACCCTTCCCCATCCCCGTTGAGACACTAATTTTGAAGACTTAAACAAACAAACAAACAACAACAACAAAACCCAACTAAGGTTATATTGCTGATTTAGCTGGGACAAATAAGCTTTGCTGAAATCAGTTAAAATTCGGAGGATAGTTAAGACAGACCGGATTTTAGGTAAGCTATCCCGGATCTAATAACTCATTGCCTGTCAAGTTTATATTTGTGTAAGCTGGGCTTGTAACGAAAACCAAGGAAATTGATTAATAGACCCCAAAAACACAAGATGATTGTAAACTCTCTACCTCCAGAAACAGGCCTGAGAACAGGAAAACTATAGGTTTAAAGGTTGAAAGTTTAGAACGAAGAAGACTAGTTTTACTTCCTCCTTTTGGTGACCGCTCCCCACATAAGACCCCCGACCCATTTCAAAGAACAAACTACGCATGCTTAATAGTCTTTTTGTCAATTAGCATACGAAGCGGAGGAGGTGACAAGAGTATGAATATACATTTGTATTTTGTGTATTCAACACCTCTGTGGATAAAAGGCTTTGTAATTACCTGTGATCTTTGCAGTGCGTATTGGGGAGCTACCCCACGCAGCTGCCCGGCCGTCAATAAACATACACCTCCTAACTTAACTGTTAGAGAGTCTTTTGTCCGTCACAGTTGGGTATCGGTATTAGATCGATATTCACATTTTAATAAATCACCGTGGCCTCCTTCGGACGCTCTCCGTGGTTCAGGGATTCTATGATTTAACTAAAAGCTCCGAACGCAGATGACACTCGAGAACCCGAAGGGAACCTGAGCTCATTCTTCGGCCAGGCAGCTCCTCCGCCACTGGGAGGGCAGCTCAGGCGGGGGCACCATTCCACCCTCATCCTCCGCTCCCTGCCGCCTATCCCAGCCTCCGGGAGCTACCGTGCCGCCCTCCCCGTCCCTCCCAGTCGTACTGGTTCGTACTGGTTCGCACTGGTTCGCACTGGTTCGGCTGTGAGGGGCGGCAATGGCGGCGGTGCCGCTCCCTCCTCCCGCCGCCGGGGGGCGCTGGCGCGGCGGCGGCGCGGGGCGCAGTGCGCAGGCGCGGCCCTTCCCGGCGTGCTCAGCGCCGGCTCATGGCGGCGGCGGCGCCGGGACGGGTGAGCGGCGGCTCCGGGCCCAGGCCTGGCCGTGTGGGGAGGCAGCTCCGGGCCCCGCAGGGTGTGGAGAGGCAGGGAAGGGCGGGTGTGCCAAGCCCAGAGGCTTCTCGGAAGGCTCCGGGCCTGTGTGGAAGGTGCGGGGGGGGGGGGGGCGTCAGGGCCTGCTTCGCCCCCTCTGTTCCCGGAGCGACGGAGATCGCAGCCCCCCCCCTTCGCAGCCCCCCCCCCTTCCTTTTACCGTGGGGACAGCCCCTGTGCCTCGCTCCCTTGTCCCTTCTCTCTTCCCCGCGGTGACTGCGCCCTCCCTGCATTCATTCATGCATCCTTACGTGGTCCAGGGAAAGGTAGCGGAGTTGCGGAAGGGTCTGGAGCACAAGTCTGAGGAGGAGGGGCTGGGGGCGCTCAGCCTGGAGAAAAGGAGGCTCTGGGGAGACCTCCTCGCTCTCCACAACTCCCTGAGAGGAGGGGGCAGCCGTGTGGGGGTCGGGCTCTGCTCACAGGTGACAAGCGGCAGGACAATAGCAAATGGCATCAAGCTGCACCAGGGGAGGTTCAGGCTGGGCATTGGGAAGAATTTCTTATCAGAAAACGTGGTTAAGTGTTGGAACAGAGTTCGTGGGGAGGTGGTGAAGTCCCCATCCCTGAAGATGTCCAGGGAAAGACTGAATGTGGCACTGGGTGCTGTGGTCTGGGTGACAAGGTGGTCTTCAGTCACAGGTTGGACTCGATGATCTCAGAGATCTTTTCCAACTTGGTTGATTCTGTGATTCCCCAGTGCATCCCCCTGGACAGCATCACTCCTGCTGCCAAAATCCCACTGCTCTGTGGGAATTCCTACAACACCCTGTCCTCATCCTGTACATCTGTGCCTTTATAACCCCTGCTGTGTTTCATCCTGAGGCCAGATGTTTAATAATCTTCAAGACCTCCTTTTTCTTTTTGCAGTAAACTTCTTGAGCCCAAATTGTTCTTATTCCACCGCAGGAATTAATTCTTGAACAGTTTTCATTCCCTTTCAAACTTGTTACTTTTCTACAGCTTTGCTCTAGTCATGTGTATTTACCACTAGCCAGAAAAAGGTCAATTTTCTTTGGCTTTAGGAAAATAAAAGGTGTCTTTCCCATATATGCAAACTGTTAGCAAATAACTTGGAAATAGGTTTGTGGTGTCATTTGAAAGTTTTTTCTTTTGTCTTTCAGTTTTAAATTGAAGAGAAAATGTCACTTTACGATGACTTGGGGGTTGAGACCAGCGATTCCAAAACAGAAGGCTGGTCCAAGAATTTCAAACTGCTGCAGTCTCAGTTGCAGGTGAAGAAAGCAGCTCTCACACAAGCAAAGGTACAGTCCCTTTGTGGTTTTGCTTTCCGTTTTTCAGACTTCTTTCATGTTCAGTGCATTGTGTTTGTGACCTCAGAATACCAAATTGGGGGAATTTTGCTGGCATTTGTCTGTGAGTTTGCAGCAAAGAGCCTGGCAAAGCTGAAGGGGAAAAAGGAAAAAAGCATTTTTCTTGATGTCTCTTAGAGGGAGAGTTACAAAATGAAAACTGAAGGAAGCACTGATGTATGTGCTGCAAACCTCTGGGCTTTTAACCAGCAGAGCTAAAAGCTGATCTTCAAGTTCAGCTTTAAAGATAATGAGATTCAGCTTTATAATTTTTTTAATGTAAATAGAGATCACACTGTGATTGATTATTTATGTGTTTACATCATTTTATATTTGTTACTTAAAAAGTTCTTGGTGCTAACCTGCAAACCATTATGTTTAATTTATTTACAGCAAGTATTTCTTTATTTACAGCAAGTATTTCTTTATTTACAGCAAGTATTTCTTTATTTACAGCAAGTATTTCCAGAGCAGATGAAAGGGAGGAGTGCAAGCTGATTCTTATTAGACTGTGACAGAGCCATTTTCTCTTTTTACTGCTGCTTCTCTTTATTTCACCCTTTTTCTTTGAGCAGTGTTGATATTTTGGTTCAGGCAGGAGGACACAGGAGCTCTTTGGGGTGTGTAGGTTCTGTACTTAATTAAAAAAAAGAAGCAGTAGCACTGATTCCAGATCCTTAAGTAGCCACAGCATTTTTTTTCATTGGAATTACTCCTGATTTATGGTGCTGAAATTGGGGACAGGATTTAGTTGATAATTGGAACAGACTGCATGGATAAAATTTACTGACTGCTGTATTATATTCTTTGTCCATGTGACTGATGTGCAGTGCATCCCTAGCCTAACAGAAGAACAGGATAGGATTAGAAAACTCAAAAAGTTCACAAGTGATTAAAATACTTTATCTGATGATAAATGGGTAGAACAGTAGATCTTTGGAATAAATCTGAGTTTCTTAGGAACTATCTCAGTTCAAGCTCACCTGAAGTGATTGGATGAATTTTTAAAGTGTGTTTCTGGTCCCAGTCAAAACCCATTCACCTACCACTGCAAAGTATATCAGGTAAGCTGATTTTTAGAAAACAGCTTTATCTTTTTTAAACATTGTGTGTTTTGCTGATTTTTGCAGAGTCAGAGAACAAAACAAACCACAGTCCTTGCTCCAGTGATTGACCTGAAACGAGGCAGCTCCTCTGATGAGAGACAGACTGTGGACACACCCCCTCATGTAGCAGCTGGGCTAAAGGTAAGAGCAGAGCAGCTGAAAGTGCAGCTGTTAAGAAATGTTTTGGAAGCATTGAATGTTTCTTAGAGGTCAAAAAAGTGGTTATTTTCTGAGGATGTCTTCTTCTGCTGAGAGTTCTTTAATTAACATTTCAACTTTATTCAGACTTCCGTGTGGTACAGCATGGAATTACCACGGTAAATGTGCAGTTATTAAACTAAAACAGTGTTCTTAGAATCCTGGACAGCTTCAAATTGCTTGGCAAGACAACAATTTGGGCAGCTAAATAATGACTGTAATTGTGATTGCATCAGTGTTGGAACTGGACCTGTATGACAATCAACTGAAAAAATAAAAGAAAAACCACCTAACCTTTTAAATGGATTTCTCATGGTAAGGAATCAAGAAAAAACTCTCTCCCTGCATCTTTTTCGAAGAAAAAAGTTCTGAAATGGTTCTTTCAGATTAGAGGAGAACAGTCTGTGTGCCTCTTGTTGGTATTATATTAATAGCAGCTGATAAAAAGCCTGATGAGGTTGTGTGGGAGGACCCTGGCAGATGGTTGCAGCAGCAAGATGTCATAAAGCTTCTAATAATGCATTAATGGGGTTTCAAAAATTCCTGTCCACGCTGATTTGCTGCCTCTTTGCATTTTGCAAGGGGAGGGGGTGGTTCTTCCTTCATGGGAAAGATTTGATGTCTTGAGAGACTGGATGAAATGTTAGTTTTAAATAAAGCCAAGATTTCTTCTAGCACCAGTGGGATTAGGATATCACCTGACATTACAATCAAGAATCGGACGTGCTAAATATTTGCTTTTCAACTGGGTGTTGCTTTCAGACCTCAGCTAAAACAAACAAACAACAACCTTTTTTTTTTTTTTTTTTTTTTCCAGGATCCTGTCCCTAGTGGTTTTTCTGCAGGAGATGTGTTGATTCCCCTGGCAGATGAATATGATCCCATGTTCCCAAATGACTACGAGAAGGTGGTGAAACGTCAGAGGGAGGAACGGCAGCGGCAGCGGGAGCTGGAGAGGCAAAAGGAGATTGAGGAGAGAGAAAAGTAAGGCTTTTGTTCCAACTCTTTGACACATTGACTCTTATCTAAAGAATAGACATGTCAGTTTGTTTGTTTTATCTCTCTTCTTTTCTGGAAGTTCTTAAGAGGTTTTTGTGAGTACTGCATGCTTTTAGAAACAAGTGCAGTGTTTTAATTAATGTGTTTTAATGCTCTTGGTGAAAATCACCTAACTGTGTAAAAATAATAGGAATTATCAGCTTTGCAGCCTCTTCAGCTGAAAGACTCTTGTCAGAATAATTCTAAATTTGCTTTGTTTCAATAAGAGCAGCAGTATTTGGGTACTTCATGCATCGTTATCATACTTTGACCTTTTAGAGTATTTGATGTCAGTGTCACCTGACTACATAAAAATCTTTTCCACACTCAGTGATGAGCCATCCTTTCTGCTTCTAAAAAGTACAAAATGATCCCTGAATGCATTCAGTTTTAAATGTAGCTAGCACAGCCTTTGAGAGGCATAGTTGCATTTCCTTTTTTAATACTCTGCAGTCAGTAATTTAATTATTAAGTAAGTTAATGATGTATTTATTAATCAATTGTCTCTGGACAAAAGAAAATACTGCTTTATTTTTAATGCCCCTTCCCTGAAATAAGAAATCTCTGTAATCATGTTAAGGAAGTTGAATGCAGATTCAGTATCTGATTGTTATAAGTGGTAAAATGTCTGCCAGCCAGGCAGAAAAATACATTTGCTCATTTCAAGTGAAGTGAATAAACCATCACAGTATGAATCATCTGAAGTCTGGAATTACAATTCTGCTGCCCTGTTTAGATTGTGGAAATTAATATTTTTAGTCATTGTGTCTTCTCTGTCTTCTCTTGGTTACATCTTTGTTGTTTTGGTGGAGAAGGGATGCCTGAGGCTCTGCCCTACTGGCATGCAAAACCTCAGGAATTGGGATGTCATTCCCACAGCTTCAGCCCTGGTTGCTCTTTGGTTGCATTTGTACTTGTGTGTGGGCCAGGAGTCTTTATACATATAAACAATAGAGAAAAGATGTGAAAAATGCATAATGAATTCTGATTTCAAACTGGGGAAACAATCTCGGCCAAACCTGCATCAGTTGTGCTTTGGGAGTACAGGCTGTACATTTGTTTTGATTTCATAGTGCAGAGAGTCAGAAGTTCAGTGTGATTCCACAGTAGAGCTGGTTTTATCATCCTTTAGCAGAGTTTTGGTGGCTGTGCTAGGAATGAGATCTGAGTTGTGCACCAGGTGGTGCTCTTAACTTTTGAGGAAAAGTGGTTTTCATTTTTGTTTTATTAAAATGGGTAATTTACTGATTTTAATTGCCAAGCAAACAACCTGATGTTTAAGCATGAGGATTTTTTAATTGAATAAATAATGTTACTCTGTACAGCCTGTGATGGGAATTATAAAAGTGATTCTGTCCAAAGCAGGGTGATTGATTAATTAATATCTGTTACCTTGCTCTCTGTTCCATGCAATACCTGTTCCATGGTAGCCATTCAGTCACTCTGGTCTGTTTGGACAGGATTTATTCAGGTGCTTCCTCCTTTCCATGCATTCTTCTTGGCTGATTTGCAATTATCTTGGTTTGGATCCATCTTCTGTTTTACCAAAAATACCCCATGAGGGTAAAACCGAAGAAACAAATGGTGAGGTGTTAACTTGCACTTTCATGGGAAACATCTTCAGTGCCAGTTGGACGGAGCAGAATAATTCACCCTGCAGAGGGAGGATCACAAATTAACAAAGATTAACAAAGATAACAAAGAGTTAACTTCCATGGTTTCTCATCCTAACTCGCTGTCTCTCCCAGAAGGCGTAAAGACAGACATGAAGCCAGTGGGTTTTCAAGGCGACCTGATCCAGATTCTGATGAAGATGAAGATTATGAAAGGGAGAGGCGGAAAAGAAGTAAGGGAACTGCTTATGGTTTTGGTGTGGAAAGAGGAGAAAAAGAGGGAGGGGAATTCACAGTCCTGTTTCATGGATTCTGTATTTCTCTGTCCTCACATGAGTCCACTGTTAATTCTGAGCCTTGAGGATAAATCTGGTATTTTATCACAAAATAATATAGTGCAGAAGACTGGTATTTTTCTGTGGGGGCAGATGGCAGCCACATTACTTGTGAAAACACCTCTGTTTAATCCTAGTCTCTAGATACCTGTTGTAAGTTCCTGCATGGTGTAGGTTCCAGGGAAGGGATGAGGCATGACATAAAATCAGGCTGTGAGAATCACTGAGTTTTCACTATTGCAGCTTTTCATTCTTGCATTTGTTACATGAGTGCCCTTAGAGCTTGTCAGGTGATGTGGATCAGAAATACGGCTTTGCATAAACAAAAGTAGTCTTTATTCTCTTTCAGCAACAAAGTTACAGTAAATTAAATTCAGGTCTGTTGTGATATCCTCCAAATGTGTTGTGTTCCATTTTGCTCATAGGTATGGGAGGAGCTGCCATTGCACCACCCACTTCTCTCGTTGAGAAGGACAAAGAACGTGAGTACTCCAAAATCCTCTTCTCTAAACCCAGCACTGTTAAGTTCTCACTCAACTTTCTATTTAGTTAAGTCCTCCTGCTTTTCCCGTTGGATTCTTTGTAGCAGCAGGACATAAACAAGTTCTTTGTTCATGGGGGGAGGCTGTGGGGGACCTGTGATGCTGCCCTGCTTCACATCTCTGTTCTGAAGAGATCTTTCTGTATTGCTGGACAAGTGGTTTGGCAAACTGGGCTCTCACAACCATGTGCAGCTCCTCACTTCTGATGTGAAAGAAGAAATGTCAGAGACAGGTTTCTCTGGATAGACTAGAAACCTCCACAGTACCACCTCCCTTCCCACAGAGAGGGAATTTTTCCATTGCTTTTTTCTTGAGGAGGTACTTGGAATATCTTTTCTAAGGGAGTTATGCATTAGAGGCAGAATTTTAAAGGCTTTTCAGGTTTGCAATTCAGCTGAAAAAGATTTGTGTGCAGTGGTGCTGTGAGGATCTCAGTTGTCCACGAGATGGCATCATGCTGCTAGGGGAACAAAACCAATCCCTTTTATTTTTCCATGTCTTAAGCGTTGTAAATTTTAAAATTTAAAATAATTACCAGTATGTTGGCTACTTTAAATAATAAAATAATAACAATAATAAGAATAACAATAATAGTATCTTATGTGAACTTTTCTTTGGGAGTCCCCATTGTATTTTTGAGAAGATTAAAATGTGAAAGATACCTCGAAGTTAAGTGAATGATACAGTGAGAGCATTTGACATGCATAAACATTCAGAACAGAAGACATTGTTTTGAGTAAATAGCTAAGAGCAATTGATCAGTGTCAAGACAAAGTAAGCATAGGCTGGAAATAATAGAAATATCCTTAAGGAGAGAGCTTTTAATATGTGACATGGTCCCACAAAGAAGCCTTTGGATGCCTTCTTCCTTGATGCTCAAGTCAGGACTGGAAGAAAACAACAAAATACTGGTGTAGAAAAGTCCCATAGTCCAGTCCATCTGCTGTTTAAATAAGAATTACTTTTCCTCATGTCCTCAAACTTCATGTCTGATGTTTTATTCAATAAGATACAAGAGCTAGTGTACAAGAAAATATTCTAAAATTTGGTCAGTCTCATAAAGGTCCATAAGTCCATTCAAAAGTGATGTTTTTCTAGTCTTCTAGTGGCTTTTTTTTTTTATTTTGCTATTTGATTTGTCAGTGGAAGGTGATTTAATAATCTAACCAGTGTGATTGAGCTATCCAGATCCATCTCCATCCCTAGGAAGAGCTTCAGTTCAGAAATTCCCAGTGAGATGAGCTGCATTCATTCTTTTTAATAGACTGATTTCTCTTCTCTGCAAATGTACAGTGTATTTTTATTACAGTCCTTGGCCCTTGAGTTGTGTGCATTGATCCATTTTTGTCATAATCCTGTTCCTGATGAATGGGAGTTTGTCCTCTGGATAAACTCTCTGTAGTGCAGGTGGACTCTTAATGTTCCTTCTCTCCATTTAATAAGAGATTAATAAATACCATGATAGAGCTGTGGAAATCTACATCCAGTGAGGAAAACCCAGAATAACTCAGATTTTTTTTTGAGAGAGAGAGAGAAAGATGAGGGGTTGTTAAAATAGCGTGTGCAAGGGAAATATTCTTCTGATTTGGATTTATGTGGAGGGTCTTTTCCTAGTTTATTAGGATTTTATTGGAAAAAAAAAAACCCCAAATGTCTCTGTTTTCTCCAGCTGTAGCATCATTCCCATATGAGGAGGAGTCAAGACCTCGGGCACCTTCTTCCAAAGCAGCAATTCCTCCTCCAGTCTATGATGAGCCAGAGAGACCTCGATCCCCCACGGGACCCAGCAACTCCTTCCTTGCCAACATGGGGTAAATGAGTGACTCCTGCACATTTTGTGGGAAAAGGCATTGGAAGGTGGCAGGAACCAAAAGCTGAAATGGTTTGTCAGGAGAGAAGAGCACAATCCATTGCATGTATGTGGTTAGTCTGAGTTCAGAGAGTCCCAGCTGGCAGGATACAGGAAAAAAATGTGGATTGACAGGGTTGGGGGAAACACATCTGAGGTGATGGCATGCAAGGCTGTGCTTTTAAGCCACAATCCAGCATAAAGTGTTTATGGCCTGTACAAACCAAGCAATGGGGTGTACTTGAAGACACAGGTGGCATGTTAGTTCTTCCAGGTTTCTTTTCCAGCTTTGTCTTAAATTTGGTGCATACCAGCAAATTGATATTTGAAATAATTTTAGCTCTGCTTTGTTCAAATATTCAGAGTGCATTTGCATGAATTTAGTAGCTGTGGCTGCAAATTTGCCCATTTACTTTCCTGCCTTGTATGTGATACTTGTGTTAAGTACTGTAGCAACAAAGTGAAGGTGAATCTGTAGCTAAAAACAGCTTAGAGACCTCATTTTTGGCTTTGGTGGGGTTTTTTTAATAGCCCAGAAAAAGATAGCCAAACTTGGTACTGCTAGACCAGCTTGTGCATTGTTACCATCTCTAATCATGAAACCCTCACCTCATGTAAGGAAAAAAATCTGACCTAACTTGCCTTACTTTGACCACAAAATTGGTTATTTCTTTTGTGATTTAGTGTTTCAATCTTTCAGCATTACACAGCCAGACTTTTTAGCCTTTTGCTTTGAAAAAAAATCATGTAACTTGTAGAAGCTCCTGTACTTTCTGGCCCTAGGAGGTAGAATATTTGAGCACTCAGGAGAAATGCAATGTTAATGTTTTGTGGAAGAAACCTTTACTAACTGATTTTTTTTTTTTTCTTGTTGCAGGGGGACAGTAGCTCACAAAATCATGCAGAAATATGGTTTCAGAGAGGGCCAGGGGCTGGGCAAACATGAACAGGGGCTCAGCACAGCACTGTCAGTAGAGAAGACAAGCAAGAGGGGTGGCAAGATCATTGTTGGTGAATCTACAGAGAAAGGTAATTGTGTCCTGCACCAAGTGTGTGAAAAACGAAGCTCCTGGGTTTCTGTTTACCATTTGTCCTTCTTGAAAACATTGGAGTTGGAAAAATGGCTCATTTCATTTATGGAATTGCATTATTGGAATTTTTACATTTATATTTCCATGTATGGAAATTTATATTATTTTTATCTTATTATAAAATGATCCTGGATGCATTTTTTTTAGTTCATCCTCCCATTCCTCCATCAGTTGTCCTCCTTTGGTGTTGGGGAAGCATCTTCACTTCCAGGGCTGGTCATGCTGTGCCCTGATGGCTTTTTCCCTGTCCCATCCTGTTGATATTGTTCTCATTTCCCTGCTCTGTCTGATCTTGAGACAACCTCCAGGCTAAGTAAACTTTTACAGTTCTTACAATAAAATTCTGGACTTAGGAGTTACTTCCCTCAGGGAAGGGAACACTGCCAGTGTTACTGCTTAATTCACACCATTGGAATTGATTTTTCTGCTTACTGTCATTCCAGGTATCTGCAAGTTGTGAATAACTGTTCCTCACCAATATGAAATTACATTTTGTGTCTTTTATTCCACTGTTTGATCAATAAGATTCTGATAAAAATCTGTAATTGAGCTTTAATCCTAAATTTTTCCATGTTTTGTCTTCAAACAGAAACGGGCAAGAAGGCAGATTCCAACCCCTTGACTGAGATCCTGAAATGCCCAACTAAAGTGGTCTTACTGAGGGTGAGTTGGGACTAAGGGAATTTGTCTTGGTGCTGAAATGTTTAAACCTCTGTTCCTGATAACAAGACTCTGCACAGTTCAAATGGTTCTGGCCTGCACCCACGTGGAGTTCTGTGTTCTGGAGAGATTCTGTGACTTCCTGGGGTACAAGCTGTGATTTGAAATCAACACTGCTTTAAACTGTGCAGTTGTCTTGTCTTAGGGACAGGGAACTGTCTCCTCCTGTAGCTCTTAAGCTTTTGAAGTATTCATGGTCACAGTTCACAGAGCATCTGTGATTTGTCTACACAATCACTCCATCCAGTGAGTTGGGTTTATTCTTTGACTTTCAGAACATGGTTGGTGCTGGGGAGGTGGATGAAGACCTTGAAGTTGAAACTAAGGAGGAATGTGAGAAATATGGCAAAGTTGGGAAATGTGTCATCTTTGAGGTAAGGGATAGTCTGTCTCTATTTTTGGCTGCTCTGAAAGTAAACTGGCCACTCATCCCTCACAACTGGAGTGTTACTGCCTAAGAGGAGCATACATAGAAGATCTCTCAGGGTCCTTTACTGTGTTGGAATTCTGGATTTTCTGTATCTGTAAGATACAAGCTTCTAATAATAGCAACTGTGCAAAACTCACTCGAGTATTGTATTTTTGGAACCTTTTTATTTTGCTCTTTCACTGCCTTTGTGAAGAACAGCAATTGAAAACCATGTTCTTGCTGCTGCTAATGACTTGTGGTTTTTGGTTTGTTTTAGATCCCTGGTGCCCCTGATGACGAAGCTGTAAGAATATTTTTAGAGTTTGAACGGGTTGAATCTGCCATCAAAGGTAAGATCCTAAACTGTGTCCTGTGAACCTCGGAGTTAACTTCTGCAGAGAGATTAAACAGTCTCACTGCTCAGGCTGTTCAGTTAAAGAGATGTTTATTTTATTGGATTGCTTCTTGCTGATCTGCTTTTTGTTTCAATTCCAGCTGTTGTGGATCTAAATGGAAGGTATTTTGGAGGCAGAGTGGTGAAGGCTTGTTTCTACAACCTGGACAAGTTCAGAGTGCTGGATCTGGCGGAACAAGTTTGATTTTAAAAATCTAGCTCGAGGTGTCATTGTTTTGGCAATCACGTTTTCAGCAGTAGGCTGGGAATGCAGAGGAGAAGAGTAGCTTTCCTAGCAGACTGGAAACAAGCCTCATTGAATGGATTTTACACATTCGTTGTGACTTATGTTCTTTTGTAATATAAAGCCCTTTGAAAGTAAGATTCACGTCTGTGTGGTTTTGAATTGCACATTTCTGCTCTCTGCTCTGGGGATCCTGGTTTGGTTTTTTTGAGCTCTCAGACGACTTTGCTCTGTTGAAAACCCACTGCTGAGGAGATGCTTTGTCTGTATTCCTGCTTTCTTTGTTCTGGTGCTTCATCATGGAGTCCCTGTGCTGGATCCACAATAAGTGTGAAGCTTTGGACAAGGACTGTGTGCTATGATCTTCTCTCCCCTGATGGTCTCTCCTAGAGTTAGAGCCTTGCTCTCCTGAGTCCTCATCTCTGCACACCAGTGATTTGGATCATTGGACAGTTGCAGCTGGGTTGTTCTCCTGACTCCAGGACAAAGCTTCTGTGCCAGAATGGAGACTAAAATAACAAGGATTGAGTCTGTCTTCACAGATCAAAAGAAAATCCATGTCTAATCCAGGGAAATGGAAAGAGGAGGGAATTTAATGGACTCTTGGCAGGAGCTCTGTGTTGTTGGGCATTCTGCTGGGAATATCCAGGGATAACAGATTTCAGGTCATTAGGTAGGGAGAAGGGAAACTCCTTCCTGTATCTGGCCAGCTGTCAGAATCCCACTCCTCTTAACTCACACATAGGCAACTAACTTGGTGTAATCATTCCAAACCTGACATCTGCTCTTTCTGTTTATATTTCTGTATTTGAGGTCAAATACCATCAGGGTTAGGCTTTCTT
The DNA here is from genome assembly GCA_016584745.2 of Phylloscopus trochilus trochilus. NCBI lineage: Eukaryota > Metazoa > Chordata > Aves > Passeriformes > Phylloscopidae > Phylloscopus > Phylloscopus trochilus. Next base: position 4,038,141 of record WQNJ02000016.1, read on the forward strand.
TTTCTTTTGGGAAGCAGTGCCTGTGGAAGTTTTCAAAGTGGGAGGCCATGGCGGGAAGTTCTGAGGAAAATATGAAGAGTTGACAAACTAAACTCCTAAACACTACTACTCTTATTTTTAACTTGATGTAAAATAGTACACAGCTCTCTGCTCCTGATTTTATGTTGATGTTTGCTTTTTGTTTGGCAACAGTATGTGACAAAGAGTTGGCAAGAGGTGACCCTGCAATGGTGGCAGTTGTCTTTGTGCCCCATTGCACCCAGAATTGTGCAGATACTGAAGTGGCTGTGAGCCCTGAGGGCATTTTAGCTGTTTAAAAGCTGCTGCTGGATGTCTTTATCCTGTTACACACACGGGCTGGGGGGAGGGGGGCACACCTGTAGTTCAACGCTGTGAATATCTCCAGTTCTTGCCCTTCTGCTGAGTTTTGGCTGCAGATTTCTATGACAAACCCTTGGGCCTTGTGTTTTGCTTATTTTGTCTGCTTCTGTTCCACCAACCTCTGTACAAACATTTGCTTGTAAAACAGAAATTTTTTTTAAAAAAAAAAAACCTGGTATTTTACCTGCTGTGTGTTGGATTCCTTACTCTGCTCTTGTGTTGTGCAAGGCAGTCCCTCAGAGCTGGGCACTTCTGCATCACGAGCTGGCACTTTCTCTGATCCACCCTCACTGCAGCAGAGGTGAGGAGCAGGCCTGATGCCAAAACCACAGGACTTGGGGGCAAAAACAGAACCTAGATTCTGTTCCTGCTTCTGCTCTTCATTTTCTCTTTGATTTTGAGCAACTCTTTAAGGCCTTTGCTGCTGTGTAGCAAAACAAAGAGATTAGCCTGGTATGAGTTAGCATAGGTTTGCTTGTAGCACTCAGATAATTTGAGTGGCTGCTGTGGAAAGTTTAACCACTGGTAACAGATTGAGTGTGATCTGAACTTAGTTTGAAATATGACTTCGCTTTAAGCAATGTGATTTATTTATGGCACTTATTTCAGCAAATACCTCTTGAGTGACTAGGCTGTAAGCATTTCCTGTGGTACACAGGCTGGTTTTTGTACCTTTAACCAGCTGTTCTGCTTTTTAGCACCAGCTTCTGAGCCTCCAGTCTGGTAACTTGGAGGTTTTCCATTTGCTGAGAATGGCTTTATTGGCAGCTTTTGAACCATTTCATTCTGAGAATCCTTACTGTGGTTGAAGACAGGAGTAAAGTTTATCCGTGAAAATGTAGGGAAGAGAGTTTGTTCATTTAGTACTTTGTGTAGGAGATTCATGCTATAAATGAGGTGGTTTTTTGTACCATGGGGACACTGCAGCAAGCAAACCTGGAGCAGATCTACATCCCCAGAGTTCCATCTGTGTGCTGGGTGCTGTACAAACACGTGACAGGGGAGCCAGGTGTGTCAGCAGGTGATGCAAAGAAACCTGCAGAGGTTCAGACACTGAGCTCTGTGATCAGACTGCAGTTGTCTCCTTAGCAGGAAGCATTTTTGCAAATGCACCTTCTCCCTGTTCTTCAGCACTCAGTGTGCTTCCTCAGGCATGCCTTGAAAAATTTGGTTCTGAATATATTTCTCTGCTGGAGAATTGGCCTCCTCTGGACTCTTTCCACTGACTTCTATTTCTAGTCATTTCTCAAATAACTTTTTATCTGACACCTCCAGTTCTTCCTGCTTACACATCCCTTTTTCTCCTCTGTTTCATCTGTGCCCTTTCCAAAGGCTCAGCAGCACTTAATTTGGAGCTCTTTGCAGCTACCAAGTTTTATTTGGTGGTTTGTCATTACACCCTGGAAATTGTGCAGTCACCTCATTCTGTGATATGTACCTATGTGGTGACTGGTCTGAAGCAAAAATATTTTTGTTTCTCTTTCTGTGTGGTGCCCCAAAAGGTTCTGGTTTCACAGAAAGTGAAGAGGATGATGAGCTGTTAAGAACATTTACCTGACTGGCAGTGCAGGATTGGTTCTGGTGCTTCAGGTGAAGCACTGGGTGTTTTTCAGGTATGATCTCCTAAATTTAAGCTTTAATTCCTTGGCTTAAGCACCTGTGTAAAGGCTGTGATTCTCTAATGCAATGAATAACTGCATCTCCTCTTGGGCTAAGTATGAACTGTTCATTGCTTCTGGGAATTCAGATTAGATACCTGCTTAGAGAGATTTGAGTGTCATGAAGCCACCAGGAAGCTGACAGGGACGTGTAGGACGTGTCAGCCCGGAGCTGAATGAGATGCCTGGTGCATTAACAACCCTGAGGTCTTAAGAACAGGGATTTGCTCAGTGGCATCACCATTTGCTGCCTTGTTCTCCTCCTAATTCAGAACACTGGCTACTATTTTAATAGTGGGGATTTAGTGACTTGATTACTTTCCTGATTGTTAAAACCCCAAGGTGTTGTTGCTGAGCAGCAGCAGCTATTTCAGAGCCCATCATTAAGCACATAGGTTATGATTTACTTTCTCACCTGCACTGTTCTGAACTTAACCTATGCTGACTTTCACCTGTCAGTTTATCACTTTGCCTGCTCGGTGTCAGACTAAAATCTGATGTGAGATGGAGCTTGCAGGGAACATTTCCACCATTACTATTGTCAAAATCTTACATTTGTTTTGCCACTGTTACATGAAAGGTGAGAGTTCTTGCCCTGAAGAAATTTCTGTCTGAGTAGCCAGGAAAGGGAGGGAGGCAGACACAAGAAATACCTTGCCCAAGGACATGCAGAAGGTGGTTTGGAGAGCTGGGATTACACCCTATTCCCCTGTACTTGCAACTCTGCAACCAAAACCCACATTCCTGGTGGAGCTGCTTTTATTGTGGCAGCAGAAAATGGTAAAATCTCTTAGCCTTGAGCTTTGGATTCTGAAGCAAGTTCAGGAGGAGATTTAATTCATGTGCTGCAGTCTGAGGTTACTGCTTAGGAGGGGCTCATCTGAAACCAAGCTCCTGTGGGAGATTTGAGTGTGTCAGGGTATTTCACCCTTCTGTGCAAGAGAAAATATGTGTTGTAACCTCATACAGTCTTCTTAAAGAAAGAAAGACAAATATGGAAGGTTTCAAAGAGGATCTTAAATTCTCAGATCCTTCGTGCTCCACAAAGAGAAGTCTAATGGGAGAGTGAGAACTTGCAGTCCTCACAGCACTTGGTGCAAGAGGCCCTGAGCAAGGCTAAGATTCCCCCTATGTTACATTGAATTAAATCCCATGTTCATGCCTGGGATTGCTTCTCCTTAGCTACAGGACTTGGCACTTCTCATTGAGTTCCATGATGTTCTGCCAGCCTCTTCCCAGGCTGCCCAGGTCCCTCCGGGTGGCAGCATGACCCCCTGAGGTAGCTGCCACTCCTCCCAGTCTGTGGGATCTGCAGATTTGCTTTAATGAAAGGGTTAAAGAGGGCAGGACCCAGCATTGACCCCTGGAGTTCACCAACAGCTCCTGGCCTCCAGCCTGACCCTGAGCCACTGATCATGGGTCCCAGGCACTCAGACAGTTTTTGGTGTCTGCTCCTGAAGCTTCAAGAGCTTCTTTGTGAGGAGGATCTTACAGATGGCAGTGTTTGGAAGTCTTACAGAAGTCCAGGTAGACAGAACCCACAGCTCTCCTCTGCCAGGCCAGTCTTTCATTGTGGAAGGTTAAGCTGGGCAAGCATGACTTCCCCTCAGTGAATCCAAGCTGGCTGTTGCTGATTTTCTTGTCATTCACAAAAGCAGTGTTAGATTAGCTACCAATCCACAATTGTAGAAATTATTTAAAGTTCTCTAAAAACTGGAAGAGAGCAAGAACATCCACACAGCTGAGGTCTATATATGGATGCACCTGGCACTGGTAGTGTGTTCCTAGCTAGGTGCAAAACTAACCCTATTCCTTTTCCCAAAAAAGCAGGAGCTGCTTGTGATCATGGAGGAGTTAGTGTTGCTTACAAGCACTTTCTGTCACGGTGAGTTCAGTCCTGTAAATGGTTGAGTCCTTAGGGGAATTCCTGCCTTTAGGTGATGAGGCAGTTGTCCTTAAAGACAAACAGGGATTGAGTGTGTCTAGCAGTGTGTGCTCTGTTAATTTGCTGTCGCTGAGCAATGAGAGGACACAGCCAGGAGATTTGGATTCCTGCTGTGCTGCTCTGGGGAGATGTAGGTTCTTCATAGATGGATTTGGAAGTAGCACCTGGGCTTGGGAATTTTTTTGGTGTGTCCTATAGACAGCACTTTCAATAAAAGACTTCCCTCTTGCCCTGTGATGCTGTGATTTTATTCGAAGTGCAGAGCAGTTAAAGAGCAATCCCAATGCCTTTATCACCCATCAGCTTGGCTTATCCTCACACATCACCACTGGCTTCTGGTTGTGGCTGTAGAAGGCACTTCTGAAGTCAAGCTGGAGATGATCAGGCAGCTCCTGGCAGGACACGTGGCCCTTGACTTTGTGTTTAATATGTGAACACAGCTGTTTCTTACCTGTGATGTAGTTTAGAGGATAAATTCATCTGCTTTGCCTTGTTTTGAATCATCAAATCATAGAGTGGTTTGGATTGTAAGGGATCTCAAAGACCATCTAGTTCCAAACCCCTGCCATGGGCAGAGACACTTTCCACTAGATCAGGTTGTTCAAAATTCAACCTTTTCCTCAAAATACTTTAGTGACATTTCCTGCTTCACAGAGGACATCAGGATTTTTTAAGGATACAAAACCTGGTAATTATATGAGTTGCTCATAACATCAGCCAGAGCTGACAGACCTCAGCCCCTGGGCAGTAATCATAGATACTCATGCCTCATGTCAGGAGCAGTAAAGTAGTAGCTGCTCTTTTCTCCTCCTCACTGAAAGGTTTATTAACTCTGAAACCTTTTCTAAATGAATGCTTGGGTTGATAAGATTGCCTTTCTCTTTCTGCACCTCAGTGGGTTACAAGTGCTGCTTGCCTCGAATGTCCAGTGTGATTTTATCTCCTATTTACTGCAAAAAATACTTAGTGCCACTCGAGGTACAACTCAGCCAGCTAGTGGCAAGGAGAAAAAAAATGCTGTGAAGTCTGCAGGACTTTTAACTGCTGGACAAAAAGGTGGGCAAACCTAAAGTCTTTCACTTCTGTTTCTGAAGAGAGAGAATGAATGACAAAGTCCCTGTCTGTGTGCCTGTGTTTGGTACTTTAACTGTGCAGGAGCTGACAATAAACACAAATGTGATCCTGTTGTCAGCTGTGCTCCTTTAGGGATCTTGATGCCTCTTTCCTCAGGTTCAGGGGCTGGATCTTGCTGATGGCTTTTTGTACACAGGTACAAACAAACACACCTTCCATGTCAGTAAGCAAATCCTGTTTGAATGGGGAGGGGGATGGATGTTGAAAAGGAAAAGGTGCAATGGAAGAACAGGTATGAAAGCCAAAGGAAACATTCTGTAAGTTGAAGAAGGGGCAGTGTGTGTATGTCCCTGCAGAAGTTTCCTCTCCTACCCCGATTCCTGATCCCTGCTGAGCTCATGGTTGTGGCTTTATGGCTTTTTCTCTTTTCTTTTTGGCATCAGGAAATTGGGAAATCCCAGAGCACAGGGTTGTTAGTACAGAAATGTAAAAACACAGCCTTATGTCTTCTGTCCAAACAAATGTCTGGTGTCCAAACAACATTACCCACCCCAGGATTTCAGCCCCATAGCTGTAGGAATCAGGGAATAGGACACAAATGTCCTGCACCCCCCAGGCTCTGTCTCCCATGCAGGACATCCCCCTGCCCTGCTTTGGCAGCCCCAATAGTTGCAGCACGTGCTTAAAGCCCAAAACAACCCCAGCTCAATGGAAAACAAGATCTTTCCCAGGAAGGTGCCTAACCCTTTCCTCTCTTCTCTCCTGCTTCTTATCCCTTCTCTGTCAAGTGCAGGGTTGGTTTTTTTTTCAAAGCACCTTTTAAGCATCTTGCCACTTCACAGCCCTTGAGCTGTTTTTCCTCTCTCAGTCTTTATGGTGTTGATCTCTGGCCTCCATTTGAGAGCTTGCAGCAAGTCAACAGCTCAGGAATCCACATGGCCCTGCCAAGACAAAAGTCTTCCACTCATCGTGGGTTTCTCCACCTTCTGCCACAGGCAGAAAGCTGGGCAGCACTTTTGGACTTCTCTGCTTTGAACTTGTAAAACTTGCACAGCAACTGTGAACCAGAACTCAAATGATACTCTGGCAAAACACACCGAGCTCCTCTTGGGAGGATGGAAAGGGAAAACCGGTGGGGTTTTGTGTTTTTCCACCTTGGGAAAGTGCTGGGTTTGTGCAGCTGAAGTGATGCAGTTACCACTGGGAGAGGATGTGAGCTGGAGCAATTCCAAGTGTCTTGTCTTCCCTCTTTGTAGGAAGGGATGTTGCACTTGAACAGCAAAATTTAAAGACCTTTCCAGAGAAATATCCTGTGGCAACGAAGTGTACTCAAACTGGGGCTCAGAGATTTGCTTCAAGCACAAATTCCAGAGGAAGATCCATCTCCCAGTTACAGCCCTGCCCATCAGCCCATATGACACAACACCACTGCATCCAAAGACTGTCCCAGAAGTATCACATTCACCTGCAAGGACTCAGCTCTTCTGAGGAAGTCAGAAATTTAGGGATAATAAGGAAATTAAGTTTTGAAAATATCTTCAGCTATCACATACTAGTCAAGTTTCTTCCCCTTCCTTCACTTGGATTTCTACCTGATCATTTAGAAGTGCTTTGTTTTATTTCTATCCAGCAGGCTGATTTATTCATGGGCAAAGCCTGATGGTTTTTATTTTTCCTGCAGTGTTGGGGAACATAAAAGCCAGGAAACTTGAGGCTGCTATCAGCATTTATGCTAAATAATAATGGTGTTGGCATAATAAAATCAATACATCCCTTTTTATTTTTCCTGTTTTAAAAACAGGGGGAGTTGACTGCATGGCAAGAATTTGCCTCAGCAAGCCTGGACTGTGTGAAATAGAATTGATTATCTGTCCCTCTTGATGCATCAGATGAAGGATGCAGATGTTTCTCCAAATGTGACATTTCCTCTTCAAAGCCAGGTGGATGTGTGGTAGCAGTTCAAAGCCACAGAAATCAATGGAAAAGGGAAGGAGAATTTCCTGCACGGAAAGAGCAAAATCAGATTTAGAAACCTGCTGGAGCTGGCAGCAGCAGAGAAGCTGGGAAGGTTTGTCCCTGACAGCTGCAGTAACTACTGCCTGCAGATCATTCCTGGGAAACCCTCTCCAGTTTTTTTCTCTCCAAAACCCAAAAGCTGAAAACTGTGCAGAACAGGAGACTGGGACCTGGAGCTGGGATCTGTGACCAGGACCAAGAGTACCTGGTCACAAAATGGTTTGGGTTAGAAGGGGCCCTAAAGATCATCTCATTCCAACACCTTCCACTACCCCAGGTTGCTCCAAGCCCCATCCAGCCTGGCCTTGGACACTTCCAGGGATCCACAGCTTTTCTGGGCACCCTGTGCCAGGGCCTCACCACCCTCCCAGAGAAGATTTTTTTCCTAATCTCTAATCTAACCCTGCCCTCTGTCAGTTTAAAGCCATTCCTCCTTGTCCTAAGTCTTTGACCTGCATCTCTAATCCAATCTTGTCTCCACACCTTTATAGACACCTAATCTCTATGATATGAAGATGCCAGCACTAATGCCAGAGGTTAACAAAAGTGATCCCTCTAGGTCAGGCTGCAAGGGGGAGATTGGCTGTAAACTCTCCAAAAGCTCATTGTTCCCAGCCCTTCCTGCATCTTTAAGCCCTGATGACCTGGTTGTGCTGCCTGCTCTCCCAGCAGGACCAGGCCACCAGCCTCTCTGCACCTTTCCCCTGCTCAATTTGCAAGGCTGAAGCATCAGGCTGGTGATCAGCACGTGGGGAGAGCTCGCTGTGAGAAAGGGAGCTGGGTACCAGTGTCTGCTGCAGTGTGGGAGGATCAGCAAGGGCCTTGAAAACAAACCTGGGCATGGGCTGAAAGCAGAAGTGTCATGGTCAGTGCCTGGTCACTGCAGTGTGACCTTGGAGATGGGCTGAGGTGTGACCACAGCAGCTCAGCCAGAGAACAGCTGAGCAGTGGGGAAAAGGGGCTGATAGAGAAAGCAGGACCTTCAGGAGATGTGTAGCCCAGGGGAAGGAGAAGGAGGAGAGCCTGCCTGAGCACTCAGACATTTTATAAAAGGACAAAACAGAACTTTGCAAGCCAGATCAATCATGTAAGCAAGTCCCCCGGTGTACCCAGCGCCAGCAATTCCCAGCACCCTCATCTTCCTTGGCTTTGTGCCATGCAAGTCATTCCAGAGTTATAAATATTTCAAAGGAGCTGTTTGCATTCTTATTTGCTTGTAGAGTACAAGCCTTGCAGTGAAGGAGATCCCCGTGATTGCTCCTCAGGCTGAAAGCACTGACATTCCTGTCTCACACTGCTCCCACCCATTATCTCACTACCTGGGGAGGGAGAACAGTTCAATACTGATTTCCTGGCTGGGAATGCTCATTTCATCCCTGTGCCCCTTGATGCAAAGCCTGGTTGTGCACACAGATGGATTCAGTGCAAGGTGGGGAAGGCAAATTAAATCTCCATCCCGGATAAAGAGCTTTTTCTGGGCTTAAGGATAAAGTTGAAGGAAATATTCTTCCCTATGAGGGTGGTGAGGCCCTGGCACAGGCTGCCCAGAGAAGCTGTGGCTGCCCCTGGATCCCTGGAAGTGTCCAAGGCCAGGTTGGAGGGGGCTGGAGCACCCTGGAACAGTGGAATTTGTCCCTGCCCATGGCAGGGGATCTGGAACTAGATTATCTTTAAGATCCTTTCCAACCCAAACTTTTCCATGTTTCTGTGAAATATGGGTTTTAAACCTGTGAGACAGGGAAAAGGACCCTTTGCTGGGTCAGTTCTAACTAAACATTCCCCCCTAATTAATTTAATGTAGTCATTAAATTATGCTTTTGTTCCCTTTGGAGACACCTTCCTACAGGACATGGCTGGGAAAGCTGGTAGCAACCATTGAGGCTCCAAGTGCCTCTCCCACAGAAAGCAGGACTTGGGAAGATCTCAGGCAGCTTTCTGGACCATCCCTCAGCCCTGAGGCTCGATCAGTGCTGGCTGAAACCCTTCCCACCATGTTTGCTCAACATGTTCTCAAAACCTCCAGTGGTGCTGAGCCACTGCCACCCTCTCTGGCCATGCAGCCTGGCATTTGTGCTCTGCCAGGAGGAGAGATGCTCTGATTTCACCATCCTAGACCAGAGCTTGCTTAGTTTCATCTAAATCTTGTTTTGGGACCAGCTTGATTCTCAGTTTTGGGGCTTGTTTTTGTTTTTGTTTTGTGTGGGGATTGTTTGTTTGTTTGTTTTGGGGGGGTTGTGTGGTTTTTGTTGTTGTTGTTGTTGGGTTTTTTGTTTTTGTTTTTTGGGAGGTTGGTTTTTGGTTGGTTGATTGGTTGGTTGGTTGGTTGATGTTTTTGTGGGTGTTTGTTTGTTTTGGTTTTGCCCTTTTTTTTTTTTTTTTTTAATTATTCCTGTTTTCACTTGTAAGTCGTTCTTTCTAGATGCCAAACAGAAATGCTGTTGAACTGTGAGTGAGGGGTGAAGATCCTCGTACACCAGAAAACCCCAGAAACTATGTTTGAAGCCTTCTTTGCTTATTTAAATTGCCTGGCACCACTGAGATGCCTGAGGTGCTGTCTGTGGGTGAAACCCAACAGTATCTGATACAGGGAATGATGCTCTGACTCCTGTGGTGGCCTTGGCTGGAGCTTGGAAGCTGCTTTCTGCAATTTCCTGGGAAATGGAAAGCAGAGGTATGGAGACCAAGGATGGTCCCATCTGAGATCTTTCTGGGTCAGTGCACAGAATAACTGGAGCAAATCCCAGGGCAAGGACCTGGTGACAGAAGCACCTTAATGGGGACCTGAACCATCATCCTCTAATACAGGCTTTGGGCACAACTATGAAACTCTGGGATGTTCCTACTGGGAAGGTTTTGGAATTTTCCAGGCAAGATCAGTGTTGGAAAAAAAAAAAAAAAACAAAAAAAACCCCAAAAAAAAACCCAAAAAAACCAAACAAACAACAACAAAAAAAAAAAAACCACAAAAAAAAAAAACCAAAACAACAACAACAACAAAAAAAAAAAGAACAACCCAAAAAAACCACACAAAAAAAACCAACCAACCAAACAAACAAACCACCAAAAACAAAAAACACACACCAAAAAACCCAAACAAACAAACACCACCAAAAAAAAACCAAACCAAAAAAACATCTGAGGAGTTAAGCACCTTCCAAGATGTGCAGGCACTGAGCAGGATGTTATGGACAACAAACTTGGACATGAGCATCCAAACATGGATTTTCATGGATAAGACACTCATTTTGGGCCTAGCCCTATATTGCATTAAGTTTCTTTTGCTAAGCCCTGGAATCATGGGTTGGAAATATCCTCCTGGAGGTGAACTGCTAATCCACATTTATCCTGGGAAATAAAAAATGTAAAAATCTGGTTTTGTAGAGATTTGAAAGCTCCTCACTCATTTCAAATTTCACCCTTTTCATCACAAATTTCACTCATTTGCCAGAGCAGAGGGCTGGGTTAGAGTTGAGGTGGACCAGAAGAACTCCTGGGTCCTGCTGCCCTGGCCTTGGGCATGGCTGGGGTGTTCTTCCCTTCCACCTGGGTGCTGGGACACATGGAGGAGGTCAAGGAGGACTCTCCTTTACCTTTTGGGCTGTCTGGCAGCAGCACATGGATGTCCAAACCATCTGCCTTAAATTTTCTCAGCCTGTGGCCCTTTAGGGTTACTAAACATCCTGGGAAATTCCATTTTGGGATGATTTTTCCCCAAGGAAATGGTTGCCTGCTCAATTTGCTTGGGCAGGCCCCCAGCCTGTGTTTTCCAGGGGCAGGGCATAAACCAGCTGCTGTAACTGGTTCCAGTCACTGGAAGAAGCCCAGCAGCCCATGCCATCAAATCTTGAACACTTTTGTTCCTCACAGGGTGCTGGGGGCTCAGGAACAGCTCCACGTGCAGCAGCCAACACTCCCTGAGCAGGACAGAGGCAGCAAAGCCAGGTAGGACATTGGTGTCCCTGTCCCTGCCATTCCTGTTGGAGCCACAGCTCTCATAACAGCCTGGGGGGTGGTTTTTTGGTTTTTTTTGGAGTGCTCCTCACCCACTGGCCTGAACAGGTTTCTCCAATGGGGGTTAAACCAAACCTGGTAGACTTTGCCATGGGGAGGATGAAGAACACCCACCTGGAGCAATGAGGTGGTCTGGATGGGGCTGGAGCCTGCAGGAGGTGGATGGGGAGGCTTTAGAGCACCCCAGGGAGGGTTTCAGGAACGTTTTGTTGGCTCCAGGTGGGATAAAACAGTTTTGCAGGGGGCAGAGACAGAGCATGGAGCTCATGGTGTCGCTGTCAAGCACCAAGATGAAAGGATGGGGTCCTATCATGCCCAGTTCTCAGAGCTTCTCTTGAACTCCCTCCAAGCCAGTGTCTCTTTCTACCTCCAGAGAGGGCATAAAGGGACCACAGTAAAAATAAACAACCCTCCCAGGTTAAAGTGTTCCACCTTCACCTCCTGCTGCAACCTGAGCTCCAGAGACAAGGACACACAAAGCTGATGCTGTTCCAAAGCTCATGGCTCATCCCAGCCCTGGGAGGCCAGGCAAGGGGTGTTTGCTCATCCTCAGGATCCAGCACAGCAGGATCTGAGCTTCCAGTTACCTGTGCAAGGGCAGGAGATGCTGAACAGGGGGATCTGAGTTTCTGGAGCCCCTTGTTTCTGAAGCAGCTGGGTTTTCCCAGTTTGTCCCAGTGCCACCACGAAGAAGATGGGATTGGTGCTCTGATGAGCTCGGAAATTTGCATAAGTGATGCAGGAGGCCAAAATTCCATTATCACTCCCACATCCATTACACTCAGCAGTTCTGTACTGGTCTTACCAAGAAAAAAAATAAACAAACACCACAAATCAACTCAAAAACCCTTTCCCAGTACCTTCCACCCCTTTCTGAGGCAATCAGCTCCCTGTCCTGTTCCTGCCACCTCCCTCCCATCCCTGCTGTCTCCAGGAAGCGAAGGGTTAAAAGCTCTGAAACTGCAAGAACTTCCTCCTTTCTGCAGTGCCACCCTCGGAATGACGCTGGTTTCTGCCGAGCTTTGCCCAAATATGTCCGTTTCCTTCTGAAAAAAAGAAGGAGGAGGAGGAGGAGGAAGGAAAGGCATACAGATACAGGAGGAATATACTTTTTTTTTATATATATACCTGTCTAAGGGAACGCGTCCGAGCCCGCGGAACCCAGGCGCCCGAGCGCAGCGCTGCCTCCTCCCGCTCCATGCCGTTCCGCAAAGGTAGGGCTGGGAGGGTGGGCGGCATCCCGGGATGCTCCCCCAGGGACTACCTGGGCTTCCAGGGATGGGTCCGTTCCCCCAGGGGCTACCTGGGCTTCCAGGGATGGGTCTGTGCCTCCTGCGGGGATGGCAGAGGGGAGCAGCGGGCTGTGCCCGGCTCTGCCGCACCGCCGGCTCTGGAGGAGGACGGGGGGGACACCCCCGAGGTTTTGTGTGTGGGGTGGGTGTGCGTGTTCTGTGCAGCTTGGAAAGGGCAGCTGTCCCCTCTCCGCCTCCCCTGTGGGGTTTTTGGGCTGTCCCCGGGCTCGGGGAATGAGCTGCAAGGGATGCAGGCAGAGGGCAGCGGGATGCTGCTGGGCAGGGGGTCCGAGAAGTGGCAAAGCCTGCGCGCTTTTGTGTCCTTGGGAGGTGCTCGGCTGAGGGGCTGGGAGGAGAGGCTGGGGAGGGGAACTGCCCCCACCCCGGGCAAGTCCCTTCAGTGCCCTCAGAGCTGCACCCCCAAACCATCTCTTCTCCACAGAAATCCCCACTTGCCACCCCCTGGCCTGGCAGTGCGGGCAAGGAGCACCCAGCGTGGGACCAAATGCCCCGATGGGTGCTCCTGGGCTGCTGTGGATGAGTTCTCCATCCTCGCTGCTCAAATGTCACCTCCTCCTCCTCCTCCTTCCGGAGCGAAGTGCGGGCACGGTGGGACACGGAGTGGGATGGATGCTTGTGCTGGTCCCTTTTCCCAGCAGCTCCGCCGGGTGGAGAAACGCAAGGGGAAAAGTCTTCCCCATCAGGCAAAAAAAAAAAAAAAAAAAAAAAAAAAAAAAAAAAAAAAAAAAAAGCAAACGGGGGAAGCAGGGTGAAGCCGGGATGTGCAAAGACACCGGCAGAAGGTGCAGCTCGGCATCGCACACGGCTGCTTTGGCCGGAGGGCACTCCTGTGCTGGGGCAGGAGGGACAGAGGTGTCACACACTGCCACCAGCACGGCCTCGGAAGGCAGCAGGGAGGGAGGGCATGAAATCGGCGGGGAGCCGGCCGGGTTTGTTTTTCTCCCCTCGGCCCGCTGGCGGGGCTGAGGCAGTGCCCGCAGTGATGCTCACAGAGCCCGCATCCCTGGTGCCGAGGTTCCTCGTTGCCTTTTAAGGCTCAGCGCAGCGTGATGTGCCTCACACCCTCGCATCCTGACAAGCGCAGCAAGACTGCAGGGCTAGATTTAATTTTAGGTGATAAACGGATTAATTTGGAGCAGAGGCAGAGATGCTGGGGGTGGGCGGTGGGAGGAGGAGCAGAGCGTGTGCGGCTTTGAAAGCGCTGAGCTGGGGAGAGCCGGGAGAGACCGGGGGGACTCCCTGTGTTGAAGGGCAGCTCCCGTGGCCCTGCTGCAGCCCCAGCAGGGCCAGAAGGGACGGGCAGCTCTCCAGCACCAAGGGGACACTCGGTGGATTTGCTGCAATTGATGCTTTTCCGGGCGGTCCTGCCCCAGCACACCTGAACTGGGCAGGACCCCTCTGTTGGGACACCGCGCTGTGTTTGTCATCGCTGCCACAGCCGCGGGGCACGGCTGAGCTGCAAAGCCCCGGCAGCTCGGTCCTGCAGCCCACCTTGTGTCACCGTCGCAGCCGTAGCTCGTCTGTCTCCAAACTTCCTCTAGAGGTCAACCTTGAAATGCCAGAGCAGCTTTCAGCAGCTCCGTGCATCAGCCCGCGGCTCCAGAGAGTCCAAGGCGGCTGAGAGGCCGGTGTTGGATGGGTTTTGTCCATCGCTTGTGTGTTTTTGGAATAACTTTGTCGCCACAGGAGTTGTCAAGCACAGGAAAAGCTGTGCCTGGGGGAGTGGTGGAGTCAGCGTCCCTGGAGGGATTTAGGAGATGTGGCACTTTGGGGACACGGTTTAGTGGTGGCTTAGCAGTGCTGTGACCTGGCTGCAGCCTTTGACCTCAGCTCAGAGCATCCCGTTGGGCTGGTGGGACCCCCACATCACCTGGAGCACTGCTCAGTGGCTGCTGCTGGGCTGCCTGGGCTTCCCAGGGGCACATCCATGAGCCTCCAGGCAGGAGGGTTGTGGAGAGCATGGCCTTGTGGGCTGCCCTTCAGAAGCTGCCCACAGCGAGCTGTGCACATCCAAAGTTTGCAGGAGAGCTGGGCGTGAAGTTATTTCCCTTCTAGTCCAACTTGGTGCATAAAAATCCTTGCTCAAGGGGGTGGCTTCAGCTGGGTTGGAACCTGGCTGTGTTCCTGACCCTCCCAGAGGAATATGGGCACTCCAGCCAGCTTGGCAAGGAGGCTGAGCCTTCACTTGGGAGCCTTTTGGGAACAGCATCTCACCTCAAGGCTTGCTCACAGCCACTCTGATCCAGGGTGCAAAGAGGAGGCTCTGCCCAAGGGCTGCTGCTCTGTAGACCCCTGGTAACTTGAGGCACAAGGACACTTTGGGATGAGCATTTTGGAGGCTCTCAGCTGTCTTTGCACACCCCTGTGTGTGGAAATGGAGCATCCTGTGGGGGAAAATGCAAACTCCACCCCCGTCTTGGCCGGTTTCTCACTGCTTGCAGCTTTGGCATCACTTTCCTGTGTCTCTCTGAGAAGTCTGTGTGAAATCCTGGTTGCCTTGGCTCTGTTCTGCCTCCTTTCCCCTCGGGCACTGTAGCCAGTGGCACTGCCACAGGATCTGGACTTGATGGCTGTGTAACAGCTGCCATTTAGCCAACCTCAAGGCATTTGGCAGTTTCATATATTAAAGAAAGGTGTTCCTAGCAGGGATGCTCAAGGACAGCCAGCAGGAACAAGCTTAGGACAGGAATTAATTCCTTCCAGCATTGCTGGATCAGCTGGGAGCACTGGAGAGAGCCCTGATCCCCAAGCAGTGCCATTACCCTGGCAAAAGCCTGTCTGTGGTTGCTGGCAGGAGGTGTTGGGAGCTTTCACCTAAAGTGCCCTTCCTGAAAAATATGATTTAATTACTGCAGCTGACGCGAGGAAGCCTGGGAGTGTGCAGGTGATAAGCTGGCAGGGCACTGCCAGCGAGCAGGACATTTGTCATCTGCCAAAGGACAAATGAAATCCCGGTGCTGCTGTCTGGAAAGGAGCTGGAGATAAGACTGAAAGCCAGGGAATGATAGAGGCACAGGACAGTCTGGGTTGGAAAGGATGTAAAAGATCACCTAGTTCCAAACCCTCTGACAGGGCAAGGGCATCTCGTACCAGATGAGGTTACCTAAAGTCACTCCAGACTCACCTTGAACACTTCCAGGGATGGGGCATCCACCACCTCTTTGGGCAACTGTGCCAGGGTCTCATCACCCTCATAATAAAAAAAAAATTCTTAGCTATATCTAATACAAATCAACCCTCCTTCACTTTGAAACCATCACCCCTTGTCCCATTGCAAGAGACCCTGCTAAAAAGTCTGTCCCCATCTGTAGGAACAGGGTAAAAAGCTGGCCTGTCATTTCTTCTAAGAGCAGCTAACAAGTAACCTGTAAGCTCCCATATGAAGCTGTTTTGAGAATGAGAAGTTCCTTTAACACAACAATCTATTCTGAGGGTGAAAAACAAATGCACCTGTAACAACAAGGGATCTGTCCCATGAGAACCAGTAAAGAAAATATCTGAACAATCCAAGGATAGATAGATTTGATGGACAAGTAAAATACCTTTTACTAACCAACAGAATAATTAACAAGAAAGCTATGACCCAATTAGAAGTTCCCCTCGAGGTTTGTAAAAACTGTACAAAAGACAGCATGCAGCAATAATAAAGAGCCTTCTGAGCCTTCTGAACTTCTACTGCCTCTCTCTGCGTGTTGTGGCTGCCTCAACAACGACACCCATCTTTCTTACAGGTTCCCTTTAGGCACTGGAAGGGGCTCTAAGATCTCCCGTAAGCCTTCTCCAGGCTGAACAACCCCAGCTCTCTCAGCCTGTCTCTATAACAAAGGTTCCCCAGCCCTTGGAGCATCTTCATGGCCTACTCTGGACTTGCCACCTGCAGCTGGTGGCAGCCAAGGTTGTCCCACCTGGCCACCACAGCCTGGCATGTGCCCCCCTGCAGCAACACCACCAGACGTGGTGGACTCTGCTGCTTGCTTGTGCATGACCCAGTCAGCAATAATGGGAGCAGAACTGGGCGTGGTGACCCTAAAATCCATAAAAAAACTCCACATCCTTCTTGTATTGGAGACCCTGAGCTGGACACGGTGCTCCAGGTGAGGTGTCACCAGAGTGGAGTGGAGGGGCAGAATCCCTTGCTCTCCTACTGCTCTCACTGCTTTGTACATTCTGTTAGCAGAAGTTACAACATCCCCTGGTCTCATTTCTGCTTGCTGAGGTCAAGGAGGCTCTTGTCAGCAGGAACAGAGGTGCCTTTTGCCTGCAGTGTGAAGGGAAAGGGCAGGACTGTGCCACATCCCAGCATTGCTATTCCTGCTGCCTGTGCCACTGAGAACTTCCTCGCTGTCCCAGTCCCTGCAGTGACTCAGGTTACAACACCCCCTGATGGGAAACTCTGCTTTTGCAGAGTGGTTACAGCTAAAGGTGGAGAAATGCCTTTCTGCAGCTTTTTTGAGGTATTGGGAGGGATAATCTCATCACTTTGGGAGGCTTTTTGGATCGCTGGGAATGCCCTGCAGACCCACATGCTGCTGCCTTTGCTGGTCATGTCACACCCCTCACTCCTCGATGTCGTGTCTTCCTGGCAGCCCTGGAAAAGTTTTTATCCAGCATTTCCTGTCAGAGGCACTGGACAGGATTTTTAAGCACTGATGGATGCAGAGAAGCCACGTGAGGAGTCAGGAGCTGCTTGAGGGGGGGGGGGGTCCTGCCTGCTGCAGCTCCCCATGGGGACTGTCCTGGTGACAGTGACACTGTGGGTGTCTGCTTGAGGGTGTCTGCTCAAAGGGCAGGGAGGAAACGTGTGGCAGAACTGGCCCTGGCTCTCCTGACTCACGGGCTCGTGCCATCACCTTGTTTTCACTGAACACCTTTCCTGGAAGGCTGGAAATCCCCTCCCCTGCTGCTTTATCCCTTGGCCTGTGTTTCTCACTGTGGTATTTTCATTCTGCTTGGTTTCATTTCACCCTCTTTCACCTCACCAGCCTCTTGAGCCAAAGCACCCGAAGGAGCAGGTGTCTGTGCCCATCACACCCCTCCCAGCACCTCCCTGCCCTTCCAAGACAGCCCTTGGTGAGCACGACCTTTCTGCTGCCTCTCAGCCTTTGCACTTTCTTTAGCATTTATGGCCACTCGCGGGGAGTTTTTTGTGGATTTTAGGGTCACCATGCCTGGTTCTGCTCCCATTATTGCTCACTGGGTCATGCACAAGCAAGCAGCAGAGTCCACCACGTCTGGTGGTGCTGCTGCAGGGGGGCACATGCCAGGCTGTGGTGGCCAGGTGGGACAACCTTGGCTGCCAGCAGCTGCAGGTGGAACCACCACTCCACTAGAAACTCCTGTAGGAGGCTTCTAAAGGGTGTGCAGCTCTGTGAGGTCCAGAGGGGTTTTTGGGACCTGCTCTACATTCTGATCACTCCACAGAAACCAGCTGGTGGGGAGGGATCTGGGTTAGCACCTCTCAGACTTCCTCAGTCTGGGAATTAAACCACGTGATGGTATTGCAGGTATATCCTCATGTCCTAACCTGAGAGCAGGCACACACACCTATAACCTCCCTGCCAGGGCCAGCATCCCACCAAGCAACTCAGGATGCTGGAAATCCCCTCCTTTTGGGTGTCCTGCTTCCCTCCTGGCAGGGTTGGGGAAGAACTCTCCATGGCTCCCTTTCCAGCCACCAGCTGCAACCAAGCTCCGTGGCTCTGTCACACAGGAAAGCAGCTCAGACTGGGCTTGGGCTTCACCCCAGAGCTCAGATCCCACCACCAACACCCCTCCCTCCCCAGGGCCCTTTTCCACCTGGCATCCCACCATCCTTGTGCCACTGGGAGCCTGTGCCAGCAGAGCTGCTGCTCTGCCAAACCCTCCCCTAACACACCCTCTGTGATGGAGAAATTGATCTCTCGGCACAAAACAGCTCCAAAGGCTTTAAATCAGATGACCATGGGGGTTTTTTTGGTTTTTTTTTTTCATGGAGGGACGTGGGAGGATTTCCAAATCAGCAGTCAGCCAGGTGTGATCCCTGTTTTCCTGGTGTGTGCGTGCAGGCACACACATCTCTGCAGGGCACCTGATTCTTTTCCCTATCATAACTACATTTGAAGGTTGGGAAAAGAAAAAAAAAAAGAAAAAAAAAAAAGAAAAAAAAAAGGAAAAAAAAAAAAAAAAAGAAGGAAAAATATAAAATAATACTAAAAAACCCCAAACATGGGGCACAGGCCCCAGTTGGGACTCAAGATCAAACCCACAAAAGCAGATTTAGGTTTCCTTTGTGTTTTCCCCTGGAGAATTTCTTGTCCTGGCAAGGGGTATTAGGATTCCATTAATTAGGATTCCATTGGTGCAGCATATCTTGTATAAACCTGAAATATTCCTTGTTATAAATAACAGCTATTATCTCCTCCATGGCATCCTTTTCCGGGCCGAAAGCTATTCCCCAGTTTTCTTCTTCCTGGAGAACAAAATCGCTCTCATTTTGTGCTCTCCCACATACCCCACTCTGAAAACATCTCCTTGGTACTGCCCACCCTGTCCCACCCCAGATTAAACCTCCTCCCAGAAGCACAGGGCCAGGACTGAGATCTGCCCTTCCCTTGGTGCTGAGGAATCAGCACCATCCAGTCCAGAAAACCCAACCTCCTGCATTTTGTATGCCAACCCTCTTGCTAAAACATCACAGAGTTGGGCTTTCCTTTGGGTTTCACACCATTATTGCTATTGGTGTTACAATAATAATAATAATAATGATAATAATAATGATAATTTCTTCTGGGTCTTCATGCTGTTTGTTCAGAATTGACTGCTGAGACCTTTTTGCTCCCCCTCTCCCTGTTGCTGTGGGACACAATCAATGAGACACGAACTCGTGATTCAGAAGACTGATGCTCTGAAAAGGGCTGGTTTATTCTCAGAACTTATTTTTATACTTTTTACAATGTGCCCACCTAAGAGGTGGGATTTTTGGACTCATTGGTCACATCAAGGGTCAACAAGCAAAGTCCCTCCTTAGGAGAGGGAAAAGTGAAAAACAAGAGAGTTTACAGAGAGTGACTTTGTTTACGGTTTCAAATCTCTGGGAAAGAATTTAAGAAAAATTCAAACATGGCAAACAGTAACTACATCTCCCCAGTCCTTTCCTTCGAGTTGGATGATTTCCAGTTTTACCAGTTGAGGCCGGGGAAACTGAGGCACGGGAGGGTGCAGAGGTGGGCTGGAGGCTGTGCTGACGGTGCCTTCAGCTGCTCTCACCCACGGAGCCACCCCTCCCTGCACCAATCCTGGCTGTGCTGGAGCACCCTGAGCTGTGTTCCCTGTGTGGGGAAAAAAGAAAAGAAAAAAAGAAAAGAAAAAAAAGAAAAGAAAAAAGAAAAGAAAAAAAAGAAAAAAAAGAAAAAAAGAAAAGAAAAGAAAAGAAAAGAAAAGAAAAGAAAAGAAAAGAAAAGAAAAGAAAAGAAAAGAAAAGAAAAGAAAAGAGGAAAAGAAAAGAGGAAAAGAAAAGAAAAAGGAAAATAATAAAGAAAATAATAAAGAAAAGAAAAAAGAAAAAAGAAAAGAAAAAAGAAAAGAGGAAAAGAAAAGAGGAAAAGAAAAGAAAAAAAGAAAAGAAAAAGGAAAATAATAAAGAAAAAAAAAAGAAAAAAGAAAAGAAAAAAGAAAAAAGAAAATAAAAAAGAAAATAATAAAGAAAAGAAAAAAGAAAATAAAAAAGAAAATAAAAAAGAAAATAATAAAGAAAAGAAAAAAGAAAAAGGAAAAGAAAAAAGAAAATAAAAAAGAAAATAATAAAGAAAATAATAAAGAAAAGAAAAAAGAAAAAGGAAAAGAAAGGGAAAAGAAAAGGAAACCAGAGTCCACCAGTCTGGTGGTGCTGCCATTTTGGGGGGTACATTTTAGGGGGTACATTTTGGGGGGGTTACATTATTCCAAACCAGCCCCTGCGGGCAGGAGCAGGGCGTTCCAACCCCTCCTGGAGAGATGTTGATTTGGGTTGGAAATCAAGGCTCAGCCTTGGAAAAGTCTCATCCAACAGCTGCATCCCTTCAGCCAGCCCGATTTATTCCCCTCCCCGCCGCCTCCCGAGCTTGTTTATCCGACCTGAGGCGGGAAGAACCTTCCCCCAGGGCAGCGGGGTGAACTTGTTTACCGCTTTTTATTTTATTTATTATTTTATTGGCCTGCTGGCATGAGGGGCCAGCCCCGGGAGCCGCACGGGCCGCGCACGTCCCGCCGGCGTGGGCACGGCCAGGGACACGCCAAAGGAGCGTGCAAGAGCCGTGCAAGAGCCGTGCAAGCTGCGCTTTGCAGCTCCTTCCAGGAAGCCCGGAGAGCAGCTGAGGCTGGTAAACAACTGGGATTACCCGATAGTATCGGGGGTAGTTATTTCTCTTTTTTTTTCCTCTTTTTTTTCTCTTTTTTTTTCTCGGTTTGTTTTTTTTTTTCTTTTTTTTTTCTCTTTTTTTTTCTTTTTTCTCTTTTTCTTTTTCCTTTTCTTTTTTCTTTTCTTTTTTCTTTTCTCTTTTCTTTTTTCTTTTTTCTTTTTTCTTTTTTCCTTTTCTTTTTTCCTTTTCTTTTTTCCTTTCTTTTTTCTTTTCTTTTTTCTTTTTTCTTTTCTTTTTTCTTTTTTCTTTTCTTTTTTCTTTTTTTTCTTTTCTTTTTTCTTTTTTCTTTTCTTTTTTCTTTTTTTCTTTTTTCTTTTTTTTCTTTTTTGTTTTCTTTTTTCTTTTTTCTTTTCTTTTTTCCTTTTTTTCTTTTCTTTTTTCCTTTCTTTTTTCTTTTCTTTTTTTCTTTTTCTTTTCTTTTTTCCTTTTCTTTTTTTCCTTTTCTTTTTTCCTTTCTTTTTTCCTTTTCTCTTTTCTTTTTTTTCTTTTATTTTCTTTTCTTTTCTTTTCTTTTTTTCCTTTTTTTCTTTTCTTTTTTTCCTTCCCCCCAGGGGTACCGATGCCTTAGGCTCTTAGCTTTTATATTTTTCCAATCCTGTAGTGCACTAGTGCATAGCTCTAAACTCCCTGTAAAATGTTAGCTAACTGCCTTCACATTTTGGTCAGAGGAAACAATCCCTCTGGGCCTGAGATCCAAGGAGGGGCTGCTCACCTTGAAAAGTCTAAACAAAAGTGAATTAGGGAGGAGCAAACTTGGGGAAGGTGACTTCATCACCTGAAGCTGTAATTGGAGGATTAACCCCTGATATATAAATAGACCAAACTTTTATCTGCCTGAGTGACCATAGTCCACCTTGGGTGTAGCCCCTTGGGGAGGCTTTGTCTGCCCTTAATGTACCTGAAGGCCCTTCATTAAATATATCCACTTTTATTCTTTTCACTGTGTCTGGCCTGTTTCTAGGTGAGCCTGAAAAGGTATCAGTACTGGGAGAAAAACTGGATGTTTTGTCTCCTGCTCCCAAATCCACCAGCCATAGGGAGGGATGTGGTTTCTTAATTTCTATCGAGCCAGGATGCTCCAGCTGCCTTTATTGGGGGATGAGCAGGGTTGCAACTGGGTCTTGCTCGTGGCCTTGAAGGTGAGGACTGAACAGCTGCTGACTCCTGTGCCACCAAATTTTTCCACCTCTAAAAATGCCAAGTGGGCACTGCCAGGTCACCTGGCAAAAGTGCAAAATAAAGGCTCTTCAGTCACCAATATCAATTTATTTGGAGGAAGCTGTTGTTTTCATGCCAGGTGTGACCCAGGCAAACACCCCACCTTGATGCCATTAGGAGACTCTAACATGGCTGGAGCAGAAATCTGAGAATTTGACTTTTTTTTTTTTTCTTCCTTCTCGGTGACTTTCTTAGAAATTCTCCTTATTAGCAAGGAATTTCTCACAGGAACAGGAGGACATAGCTGAGGCTGTGCCTTGGGCTTAGGCAACCTGATAAAGCCCTTCCACAAAAGGAATGTGGGATGGCTTTATGCCAACACCAGGTGCTCCAGGTTTGGATCCAGGCTCACAAAACAACATTCCCATCCAGAGCAAAAGAAAGAAAAACAAATTTATAGCATAAATAGTCTACAGGATAATAATAAAGACAAAGAAATGGTAGGGGTTTGGTTTATTTTCCAGCCTGGGTCCATTTCCCAGCCGGAGGGCTGGATCTTCTTACTCATGGCTTGAGGACAAGGCTTTGGGGTGGGAAGAAGGACTCAGAAGCAGCTTCACCACCAAAATCTCCATGTTGCTGAACCAAGCTGAGCAGAATTGAGACAGAAGAGGCACCTGCCAGCAGTGATTTTTGTGTTTATTTTTTTTTTCTCCAAGGTGGCTTTGCCAAAGGCAGGGAATGGATTTCCACCTCCTGCCAGCTGTGAAGATCATGTGCACGGGGGAACACAGTCAGCAAAGCCTTTGTTTCCCTTAGACCTTAAATCACCTCTGGTTGCTGCCGTGTTTCTCCTTTCCTTTTTTTTTTTTTTTTTTCATTCTCCTAATATTTTTTTTTTTGGCTGAGCTGCTGAGAAACCGATCGCGTCCAAAACGTTTACACCATAAATAAAAGGAACAATGCAACAAACCATTAAATCATGTGCGCCTGTTGCAACAGCAGCAATTAAGTGGCAGGCACGAAGGGTGGGAAAGCCTTCCTTCTATGGATGTGACTTCCCTAGCCACCCAAATTCTGGGCGACCTGAGGTGACCTTTGCCAGGGCTGTGCTGTCACGACCGTGCTGGCAGCCACGGCGTTGGGTGGCCTGGCAGGTAACGGCCCAGCTGCAGGCAAGATGGGACAGGGCAGCGTGGGGTGAGGCTGGCGTGTGCCAGTGCTGAGCTTTCCTCACCCCTGTCATCGATGACTGGCTCTGCCTGAATGCAAGAGGACCAGATCTTTCAGTAGCATCCCAAGGGGCTGGGGCAGCTGTGTGTGTGCTCCTGCACGTGTGCAGGGGAGCTGGGCTTGCTCAGTCTCTGGGCTTGCTCAGTCTCTGGGTTTGCTCAGTCTCTGGGCTGAGGTGGGTTTGAGCCTGCCCCAGGTGGATTTTCAGCTGGTCAGGTCTGGAATGAGCAGCAGCGTTGAGGGCAGGACAGGGAGGGGCACAGCACATCCGTGCTCTAAGCGTGTCCTGCAGATACTACAGCTCCTGTCACCTTCTGCCTACCCCAGCTTCATCCCAAACCCATCCTGGTGGGATTCCCCCTTAGCCACATCTGCAGAAAGGCCTTGCTTTTGCATAGCTGGCAGGTTTGGGAATTGCTCTGGGCTCTGCTCCATGGGTACAAACTGTATCTCCTACTGCCTCAGTGACCGTCCATGGAACCCCTGAGGCATCACAAGCATCTTCACCGGGCAGTGGGTTAAAGGTGCCCACCAGTCCAATGCCTGGGGCTGTCCCAGCCTGGGGAATAACAACACAGAGCTGAGGGAAGGTCATGCCTTGAGCCCAAGCCTGCCTCTCCCTCTTCATAGGGAAGCTGGCAGGAAAGCCTGCCCAGGAGTCGGGTGGCCCTCAGATCTCTTGTTGACTGTCTAGCAGTTGTTTTCCTTCAGGCTGAGCCCTGGGTAAACAGCTGGGCTGGGAAATGTGAAACCCAGGCTGTGGCCGTGCTGTCACTGCGAGCAGCAGCCCAGGGACGTGCAGGGAGCACGAACCCACCAGAGCTGTGCAGGGAGGCACAGCGGGGTGGACATGTGAGGTGAGCCCCTCTCCTGGGGTCATTGGTTTGGTTTGAGGTGTCCTATTTGTGGCACAGGGTTTGTGCTGGAACAGGTGGCCCAGAGAAGCTGTGGCTGCCCCATCCCTGGAAGCATCCAAAGCCAGGTTGGATGGGGCTTGGAGCAACCTGGGATAGTGGAAGGTGTCCCTGCCCATGGCAGAGGGTTGGAAGTGGATGATCTTTTATGTCCCTTCCAACCCAAACCATTCTGTGATTCCCTAATGAGTGGTGTAACTGGAAATGCTGAAGCAGATGCAATAAAATTGTTTTTTTCCCCCCATCTCCATCGTTATTCAGTGAGGATGAGTCATAATCAATGGCCAAGATGTGCTTCCACCTGTGCCATGCCTTCCTGGCTCTGTCTCTCAGCTCAAGTAACAGCAGTTGTTTGAGAAAAAACTGAGGCCTCTCCAAGTGCTTTGAAGCACAGCATCTTTCCTTGTGACCCCTGCCAGGCACCCAGATGCTGCTTTGCTACTCCCTGTTAAACTCCAGGACAGAAATCTAAACATTGAGCTCAGTTTTCTCTCTCTCTCTCTCTTTTTTTTTTTTTTTTTCTTTTTTTTTTTTTTTTTTTTTTTTACCCAAGAAGCTGTTAACAGCTTGTCATTGCGGGTTGGAAAATAAAAATGTATTTGAGAAAATATGTTGGCAGCAAGCTCCCCATATTGTTTCAGCTTGCCCCAAAATTCCAGAGAAATTTTCCATTAATATTTTTCATGTCTAATTTGAAAATATCAGGGAAAGAAGAAACAAATTCTCTAGATGTTTTTAAACAATTTTTAGCCTTTTTTTCTTTCCCAGACAGGTCTCCATGGCATAGAAAAAAAGTAAATTAAATACTCAAATGAAAATCATCTGCTAGGACTTAAATGCATTAAAATCATTGCTCTGTAAGTGGAAGAATTTTAAGAAAACCATGATAAGGAAATTTGGTTGTTGAATTTCTGCATTCCAGAAATCTGTGTGATCTTATTCCAGTGATTTGGGTCCAAAACTTGGTTAAGAGAGGTGTTAGGAAAATGGAGGTTCCCTGAGAGAGGTTTTGACTGTAAGGAGCTCCAGCAAAAGATCTGGAAACAAAACTGGACCTCACTATTCTGAATTTCAGCTTGTTGATCACAGACTTTCCCTCTTACTTGTCTTTCACAGACCTCCTAAAGCAGTGCCTGCAGGTCTCAGGTTTAAAAGCACATGGCAACACTCTGGAAAAGTGGGACACCTAGACCTCACCTCTGGGTTCCTTGTGGTTTCCACCAGCTGAATGGAGAGGGGAGCCCTTGGGGAGGCTGATCCAGGGAACAGCTCAACCCCGGGAGTGGTGCTGGTCCCAAAAGTGGTTCTTCTTGGCCAGAGCTGAGGTGTGTGGGCCACTGTTGGGCAACCATTGTCTGTGAGGAAGCAGGGATGAGCAGGTTGTCTGTGGGGCAGACGTGCTCACAGAGGTGAGGCGTGGGTGGGAAGATGCTCGGCACGTACACAATTTTGAAATGCAGCTCCTCACCAAAGCTCTGCTCTTCCTCCCTGCATGGGCCTCTGGATTGGACAAGGAGTTGTGTTTTTGGGTCACCTCGTGCTGGAGAGCACTGAGATGTGCATGGAATGGTTTTGGGCATAGCTCTGAGGTTCCCTCTGTGCTCAGAGGACACAAACTCCTCCAGGACACATCTAATCCTGGTTTGCAGTCCGTACCCACAGCAGGGCACCTCAATTGTTCTGTGTGCAAGTGAGTGTCCATTGCTCTCCACAGGTGGTAGAAGTGGCCAAAGGTGACCAGTTCCTTGTAGACACCCCAAAATTACATAAATCCCTCCCAAACTCTACCCACAGCTTTGCTGTGGATGGAGGCAGAACAGCAGGAGCTGAGAGCTTCAACGCCTCCTCCCTGCTCAGCATCCCTCAGGGGAACCTTTCCATCTGAGCCTCCCAGGCAGTGCAGATCCTTCTGGGATGCTGCTTCAAAAGCCCCTGTATCAGGAGCCAAACTGATTAGCAGCGGGGGTTGAGACCTGAGATAAAAAAATACCCCCTCTCCTAGGCTGTGATTAATCTGCTGCCCGCTGCTGCCTACAAGCACGTCCTCCTTGATCATCAGAAATACCAACCACCGCATGCTCTCCCCCAGAGTTTTAGGTTCTTTGCATTACTTTGAAGAGATTCCCCCAGCATCTCTGGGGGTATCTGGCTTCACCACATCATTGCCTACAACTTTTTAGACGCTTCTCTGTCACCATGACGATGCTGAGGTTGTCACTGGCCCGGGCTTGTTACATAATGAGGTGAGTCAGCCCCAGAAAGGCCACAGCCTTTGCCATTGTTTGATTTAATAACCTGCAATGACGAGATAACGATCCAGGCTCTTAATGAAAGGTGGGTGGTAATGAGAAGTTAGGAAACAGTTCAATAGCAAAGTCCATGGGATAATGACAGGCTGCGATTTCCGGAGGGTGATCATCCTCCACCATCACTGGGCTGAACAGACTCAGCATCCGTGGGGGGGTTTCACATCCAGCACTGAGCGCCTGCAGGCAGACCTGGAGAGCCGCATCCCAGCTGCATCACCGGGCTGGGATTTAGGTTCCTCCTGAACACAACCAACTTCAGCCATTGGGCGCCTTCATGAGAATAAATCCTGTAATAATCTATGGAATTCTTTGTTCTTCCCGTCAGATCTGCATTGCTTTGCAGCACTGTGCTGGTTTGAGCTGGGACAGGTTGATTTTCTTCAGAGTAGCTGCTCTGGGGCTGCGTTTTTGACTTGGGACCAAAAGAGTGTTGATACTACCGAGATGTTTTTGGTTTTGCTGAGCAGGGTTTACATAGTCAAGGCTTTTCTGCTTCTCACCCCACCAGTGAGGAGGCTGGGTGGACACAAGGAGTTGGCAGGGGACAGAGCAAGGACAGCTGACCCCAAACTGACCAAAAATATTCCATAACACATTTTGTCATGTTTAGGAAAGGGGGGACATTTGGGGTGGCAGTGTTTGCCTTCCCAAGCCACCACTACATCTGATGGAGCCCTGTTTTCCTGGAGTCACTGGACACCTGTGGGAAGTGAGGAATAAATTCTTTGTTTTGTTTTGCTTGTGCACGTGGCTTTTGCTTTACCCACTAAACTGCTTGTACCTCAACCCCTGAGTTTTCTCATTTTTACCTTCCAATTCTCTCCCCTGTCCCACTGTGGGCGAGTGAGCGAGTGGGGCTGAGCTCCCAGCCAGGGTTAAACCTTGAAAATCCTAAAATAGGTCTGGTTCAAGTGTGAGCAAATGGCTGTAATTCTGCCGGTTTTCCCGGAGAAGGCACTGTGGTAACACATGCCAAGTTCTGCTGGCAGCAGCAGGACAGGGAATATCTGATCTGGCAGCGGGGACAAAGCAGCCCTGTAAACACACTTTTCTCTCAGAGCAGCAGGATTTTTTTTCTGCTGGATCAGTGCCTTGTCGCAGGTGGTTGTGGCCTCTTGATCAGAGATGAGGTAACCTAAAGTCAAATTCAACACCCTGTGGATTTACACCCTAAAGCAATCCCAGGATTTTCAGTGGGGAATTTCATACCTTAAAATAACATGGTAAACAGGGAAGTGTTTCTTTCACCTAACTAAAAGTACCTGGGAGTAGAAGGCTCAACCCAGTGTCAGGCTAATGTGGATACTGTCTTTTCAGAAGCTCTGACAACGCCAAACCCTGAATTATGGCTCTCTGACTGATCTGCACCCTTTGACCCTTGCTACTGGGATCAAGCCTGAACTCCTGCAGCCAGGTTTTATTTCAAGGAGAACCAGTATTAAATTCCTGAGACTGGAATATCCCGAACTCTTGCCATTTAATTACCCTCTAACTACTTTTAGAAACCCGTGTTTCACAGAAAAACAGAATGGGCTGGGTTGGAAGTGACCTTTAAGATCATCCAGTGCCAACCCCTGCCAGGGGCAGAGACAGCTTCCACAAAAATAGGTTGCTTCAAGCTCTGTCCAACCTTGGATGCTTCCAGGGATGGGGCAGCCACAACTTCTTTGCACAACCAGTGCCAGGGCCTCACCACTCTCACAGTAAAGAATTTCTTCATAATATCTACCCTGAATCTACCCTCTCTGCAGCCTATGGAGTCAATTATGTTTATGATTTAAGCCCATTTATGGGGTGAGTTTTGTTTTGCATTGGTTTTGTAAGGTCAGGAACTTTCACAGGACATTGCACAACCCTCCTGGACCCGTTTCTGAGCAGACGTGCCAGTTTTGAGAAACGTCCCTGCTGCAATGGATGTTTGCAGCTTCAGAATGTTATCTCCAAATCATGTCTTTTTGAGAATTACACAATATAATTATTTTTAAAAATTACAAATAAACCTCCTTTCTTAAATGTGAACTTCCATCTGGGAGGTTCCTTTGGGGTCATCAATCCTGGCTAATGGATACCCATTGTACACCTTCCCATTTTTTGGTCTTAAGATTTACTGGGTGTTCCCAGAGACCAACCAAGACACATTTGGAGGCTGTGACCACGCCAAGGACAGTAAAGGAAACCTCGAATGATTGTGCTTTTAATTTGATTGAATCCAGGCTTTCATCCTTCCTTCTTCCTCATATTCATCAAAGCCAGGCATTGCATTTACAACTCTCCCATTTCCTTTCCTGCTACCCTTTAACTCAGCCAATTATAACCAAACACCTCTAGTTAGGGCACAAAGTTGACCACTCAAAAGAAATAAGGTCCGAACCCTTGTCCATCTGCCTGAAAAGCTGCAAATTAAAAGCAACTAAACAAACAACTTTGCGGAGTGTTGACTTCAGGAAGAATTTCCTGTCCTTGAAAGAATTCCTGCGTGGTTCCGAGTGTGACAGTGACAACACACGGGGAGCTCAGAGCAAAAGGAGCAGGTTTCCCCAAGCTGGAATCAGCTGGATGAAGCTGAATCCTGCATCTCTGCAAGCCCTTCCTGGCTTTTCCTGTCCCTGGGCTGCCAGGAAGGCAAATTCAGCCCTGGGCGCAGTGTTTGACTGGGGCTGATACGGCGGGGTGAGCAATGCCCTTGTGCCTCTGTGGGGATTTCCCCCTCTGGGGCTCAGCCCTGGTTTCTCAATGTCAGAAGCTGAACCCCGTTGATTTTTTTCCCCCCTTTTTCTCTGCTTTGTGGCTATTTTTAAACCAAGCTGCAGCCACAGGCAGCCCCAGGTCTTGCCCCAGCGGTGTCCCGGTGCCCGGCGTTGTCAGCAATGATCGGAATTTCTTACAACCGGCCAAGGAAGGAGTTTCGTGAGCGCATCAGGCGCAATTAGAGGGTGCAACAGGATGAAAAAAAAACTGTACGGTTTGTCCGCAGCCAGGAAAACGCGTGTCTGCACTGGTGGGTGAAAGGAGGGAGAGCTCCGGGGCACAGGATGTTCCCTGCCCTGCCTGCATCCTGCACCCCGGGCAGGGCTCAGCCCTCACCGCTGCACAGGGACCCGGGGCTCTCCTCTGACTTCAGTCCCCTAACCCCTTTTTTTTGCAGGAAACCCTGCAAATGACATCGTGAAGAGATGGTTTTGCTCGGTTTCTGTTCCCCTTTGCCCGGCAGAGGGGCCGATGCGGCAGGAGGAGGAAAAGCAGTGTTGGAGTGCAAGAACAAGCGGGGAGAGAGGCGAGAAATGAGGAAGGAAAAGGCAGCTTGTTTACAGGAGGGGAAATAAAAAAAAAATAATAAAAAACCACAAAAAAAAACCAAAACAAAACAAAAAAAAACACAAAAAAAACCCCAAAAAACCAAAAAACACCAAACCAACCAACAAAAAAAAAAAAAAAACAAAAAACAAAACACCAAAAAAACCACAAAAAAACCACAAAAAACCAACCAACCAACCAACCAACAACAACAACAACAACAACAACAAAACCCAAAACAAACAAAAAACCCCAAAACAAAACAAAACTAAACAACAAAAAACCCACCCAAAACCCTCTTTTCCGTGGCGGAAACACCCCGATCCGTGACAGGGACAGAGGCAGGAGCTGTTGGTGCTCCCTCCCGGGCATCAGGAGCTGGGTGAGATGAGGGAGAGGGAGCGGTGATGTCCAGGTGATACAGGTGCAGTTCACACTTCGCTCCTTGTTTATTTATTCCTGTAACTGAAATACCTGCGAGGGGCGAGGGAGGCAATTGAGAACTGTAGGCACAAAGGACCGTGAACTCCAGCCGCCTATCCAAATCCAAACATTTTTATCAGCCTGATAAGAATCAGACATTTATCACCCTCCCGGCCACGAGCCTGACCCGTAAGCAGCTTTTTTTCAAGTCCTTCCAAAGAAAGCGCCATCAGCATGGAAACTACTCAGCATCCAGATGACAAGAGAAGGGGTCAACCACTTGGTTTCCTTTCTGACCTTTCTGCAAGCATCTAATTCCCCGAAAAATACTGTAGACAATTTTCTTGGCTTCTTCAGTATCCCACTACTTAATTTTTTTTTTTTTGCAAGCGCAAAATTTAGCTGCTTTTTTTTGGCTTTTTTTTTCCTTTTTTTTTTTTTTTTTTTTTTTTTTTTTTTTCTTCCCTGAAAACCATATAAATGCCCCTTGGTCAGGCCAGAGGGATAAATTTTTCTGTTGTAAGAAAATGACATTAGCGTACTAATAACAATCTGGGCAGCTGCTGCCTGACTTTTGCAACCACCCTCCTGGGGGTAGCCAGCACTTTGGAGCGGCTTTAAACTGGATGAGAGTAGATTTAGATGGGATATTCGGAAGAAATTCTTTCATGTGGGTGTGGTGAGGCCCTGGCACAGGCTGCCCAGAGAAGCTGTGGCTGCCTCATTCTGGAAGTGTCCAAGGCCAGGCTGGACAGGGTTTGGAGCAACCTGGGACAGTGAAAGGTGTCCCTGCCCGCAGCAGGAGTGTGGGACTGGATGATCTTGAAAATCCCTTTCAACCCAAACCATTCTGTGATTCTGAACTCCGTGCCCACATCCAGGCTGATAAACCAAGGCCTGGGATACTGGAAACCTGCTACAGGTGAAGCTGCCCTGACATGAATGGAGCACGTGTGTGGCTGCATCCAGAGTGATGTACACACAGCTCCCAGCCACCCTCTCTGAATTCTGACCATGCAAAGAATCCCTGGATGTGTGACTCAGATCCCACCCCTGCACCCCCGTGCCATGTCCAAAGGAGAGGATGTGTGTCGCACTGAATGTAGGCAAGAACGTGACTGGTCCTTCCCTTCCCAGTTTCCTTTAGAGGGAATCAAATAAATAATTTATTTTTTTAAAAAACAAAAAGACATCAAAAGAGGAGGGTGAATCACGGCTTAGTCAGAGTTGGGGCTCGCCAGAGCAATCGCTGCTGGTGCTGGCATTTGGATGCCAGGGGGAGGATGTCAGGGAAGGCTGGCTGGTGACCAGTAGGTTCTTCCAAAGGGGATGGAGAATGAAGTCTGGAGCTGTTATTTTGGGATGCATCCAGAGCCTAATGCCACTGTTCAGGATGGGTTGCTAGGTGAGTTTGACGTTGGAGCAGCAGTGGAACAAAAGAGGGAATTGAGAGGTTTTAGTTTTGGTGTTTTGGAGAAGTCTGAAGACTGTAAACCCCGTAAGAAGTGGGTATCCCATTCTCACAGAAATGAGGATTTCCCCCCTTCTCTCCCAGACTTTCCCTTTTTATACTTCCCTCTCCCACCTCTCTGGACCTACTGCATTCATCCCTTGGATGCCCAAGGTCATTTTTTCCCCCCCTTCTACCACCAGGACTTTCATATTTCAAACCCTGGCATTACATTTATAACCCTGCCCCTTCTCATTGATTAAATATCTGCCCGTTCCTGGTTGGGGTATGTATGGCAGCACCTCCAGCCTACCCTGGCTGGTCGATTCCTCCCTCCACCCTGTGTCACACAGTGAGGCTGTGGGACAGCATCTCTGCCTGTCCCATGTCACACCGTGCCCGTGGTGGCGCTCAAGGAGCTGACAACCTCTTCCTGACAACATTCAGTGACTTGATTGCCCGAAAAAATCGCTGAGCTATGCACCCCTTCGGGCTCTTTTCACAGCAGCTGCCAGCAACGTCTTATTTACCAGTCCAGGTGCTATTTTTAGGGAGCTGGGATTTTGCATAGCACGATTTGGGAGGGGGGAAAAAAAAAAAAATAATCCTCTGAGTGCACCTAGTGCTGTCCTGCTCCTCGCCCTCTCCCCGGGGTGTAAGTGCCTTATAAATAGAAGCGCTTCTTCCAGCTGACCTCCCTCGGAGCAGCTGGGTGCTGGTGCCTTTGAAATCCAGGCCACTTATTTAGGAGTTGAAGCTTTCCGCTCCAGTTATTTAGGAGTTTCTAAGCCAAGAGTTACTAGGTGGATCTAATTTGAAGCGACTGTGATTTTAATTCAGGCAGGGTTTCGCTTTCGGGCTCCTTTTCATGTCGTGGGGGTGGTGATTTGTGAGGTGGAAAAGAGCCGCGGAGAGGGGAGAGAGAGCTGCTGGAGGGAGGGGGATGATGCCCCGATTCCTCGTCCCGTAAAGTCATGTGAATTTTTGTCCTCCTTCTGACTCATGCTCTAGCTGCGAGGCGACTTTCTGTTGCCCTGCATGTGAAAAGGATTTGAGGATTTTGTGCAGAGTGATCCAGGGAGGGCTGTTGTGCCTGACTCCCATCCCATCCTTGCCAACTGGAGCACTCACAGCTCTCTCTCTCATCTTCCTTCCCACATCCCGAATCTCTGGTTCTTTTCCAGCTCCCTCATAGTAGCTTTTTTAAAATTTCTTTTTATTTTTTTTTTCCCTTTTTGCCTGTGAATATTTTTTCCCCTGTGTAGGAGAGGGAAAGATTGTGCACTTTTTACTCCATCTTGGCTCCATGTAAGGAATTGGCCAGAAATATCTTTTCTAAATGCGTTATAAAAATACAAGCCTTTGCTTCCAAAGGAGGAAAATGCCCAAAGTAAAAAAAAAAAAAGTTACTGAACATTTTAGGTATCTGAGATGCTTCTTATCAGGCTTTAAATTTTGAAGCAAAATTTGCTTTATTAAACATCATCAAAGCAGATGCTCTCACCTTCTGCAGCTCTTCCCACCCACGACACATTCCCACATTTCCCTGCTGTGGCAAATTCCCACCCAGGGTCCTTCCAAAGAGACCCCTCCGTGCCAGCTGGGATCATCCCCATCAGTTTTGGGGGACAAGGGGGTTTGAGCACCTGCGTGTTTGGGATTTGGGTGTCCTCACAGGAATTTTCAGGGTGGTCCCAAACCCCTCGGTGCCGCAAGCAGAGGCTGTGTGGGTGTGTCAGCATTGCTGGGGAGCCGTTTGCATCCCAATTTAGAGTGGAAACGTAATTTACAGGAACCTGGCGAGCGGATTAAGACGTTTAATAGACTAATAAAAGAATGAAAATAATAATTATTATTTATTTAATTAATAATTAAATCATTCTTGTTTCATAAATATTAATAATATTGGTTTATAATGCTATTAATACAGTTTTGTTACTTATAGCGATTTTATTAATATTAATATTAACATTAACATTAATATTAATATTAATATTAATATGTGATAAAATAGTATTTATTGCATACGGACATGACATAATTAAGAAAAATTAAATAACAGCAAAATAAAATAACAGTAATAATGAAACGACTCTATGAGAACATTAAATAATAAATAAACGAGATCATTAAATTCATATTAATTTTTTAAAAAATTGATTAAAAATTAGCATTAGGCGCCCGTTTGAGAGCAGAGGCTCCCCGCGGAGCATCCCCAGCTCTGCGGCCGCTCCAGCCGCCCCCGAGCCGCTGTCCGCGGAGGGACGCGGGGGGGGGGCCCCGCCGCCTCCCGGCCCCGCCCGGGCGCGGAGCGGGGCGGAGCAGCCGCGGTGGCCGCGGGCGGAGGCGGAGCCGCCGCATCCCGGGCATCCCCTCCGGGGGAGGCGGCTCGGCACCGCATGTGCGACGTGAGGGACGTGCAGGAGCGCAAGGCCGGCATCCCCCGGCCCCCCGGGATCCCCCGGCATCCCCCGGACCCCCGCGGGAGCCCCCGGCCCGAACCCGCTGAGCGCGGAGTGAGGGGCGCAAGGGGCGCGCCAGCGGAGCCCCCCGCATCCCACCGCTGTGTACTTAGGGTTCCTTTTTCTTTTTTCTTTTTTCCTCTTTTTATTTTTAAAAATAGTTTTTATTTTATTTTATGTCTCTAGTTTTTTTCTTTTTTTTAATTTTATTTTTTTATTTGTTCAACTTTCTTCCATATATTTTATTTTTTTTCCTCCTTGTTTTCGCCTCTACTCCCCAGTTTTTATTTTCTTAGTTAATTTTTAATTAATTTTATTTTTTCCCTCTTTCACTCCTTTTTGGTATTTTCAGTAGCTTTTTTAAAAAAGTTATTTATTGCCGAGTTTTAATATTCCCTTTAAAAAAATACATAAATTTAAATTTCCATCATTTTACATCGCTGTTCGAAAAGACGTGAGAAACGAAACAGGGCGTTTATTTAAGCATCAATATTTTACTTTTGGGGAGGGGTCCCCCCAAATTCCCCGGTATGGAGTTTTTTTTTTGGGGGGGGGGGTCAGTGCCGCGTCCCCCCCCGCGGAACAAAGCGCGTCCTTTGTCCGCGCTGCAGTGCGGGGGGCGGGCGGCAGGGGGCAGCAGCGGCCGCGCCGACACCCGCGCTTCATCCTCCTCCTGCCCATCCTCCTCCTCCTCCTTCTTCTCCTCCTCCTCCTTCTCCTTCTCCTCCTCCTCCTTCTCCTCCTCCCCCGCGGCGCCGCAGCGCCCGCCCGGCCCCGGCCGCGTCCCCGCCCCGCCCCGGAGGCGGTCCCGGCCTGCCGGGATAGAAATAGCCGGCCCCGGCAGCTGCCGGCACATCGTGAGCGGAGCCGGACGCAGCAGAAGCGCCGATTGTAGCACCACTCCTTTCCCGGCTGCCTCGCGTGGAGATTTTTTTTTTTCCTGCCTTTCTTCTCTCGTTGTTATTATATATATATATATATTATTTTTTACGATTTGAAAGGGAAGATAATTTTTAAATTATATTTTTTTAAAGAATATCTGTGGGGTTTTTTTTTTTTTCCACCCCGCTTTCCATCGCGGTTCGCGGCGGGGCTCGCCTTCGCTCCCTCCCAGCGCGCAGCGGCTGCGCTGGGGCCGTTCCTGCCCGGCTTTGTGCCCTGCAGACCCGGCCCTCCTCTTCCTCCTCCTCCTCCTCCCCCTCCTGCCGTAAAACCTTCACGAGGCTCGGAGCAGCATCCGAAAGCGCCGCAGCCGCTCGCCTAAACCACCGACTGCAACAAAAACCCCTTTTTATTTTTTTTATCCTTTTTCCATCGTATATTTCCCCTACCTCCCTCCCCCTCCCCCTTTTTTTTATTTCTCCTCCTCCCTACCGCAAACGCATCAAGGTGGACGCGGAGCGCAAAAAGACCTTTGTTTTAAAAATGCCCATGGAGCTGACGCAAAGCCGCATCCAGAAGATTTGGCTCCCCAATGACAACCGCCCGGCGCTGCCCCGCCGATGTGAGTACGGGCACGGCAGAGCATCCCGGAGGGGATGGGCGATTCGGGACGGAGGGATGGGGATTGGGTGGGAAGCTCTTCTCTCTACGCTGAGGCTCTTTGCAGCATCCCTGCAGCATCCCTTCTCCTCGCCGTGCCCCAGCATCCTGGCGGTGGCCGCATCCCTGCCGCTGCCATCCCGTGACTCAGTGGCAGCGGGAGGAAGGTGCAGCCGTCACACGGCCCCAGCCCAGCGCAGGATGCGGGGAGGTGCCGCCGCACGCGTGGCCCCGTTTCCACTCTCTGCTTCCAGCCCTGGGATTAAAAGGAAAAAGCACAGCGGGATGTTCGCCTCGCACACGCGGCGCGCCGGCTCAGCTGGGATTTTCTCGGTGTCAGGCGGCTCGCCCGGGGATTTATTAATGACAGAATCATGAATGGTTTGGGTTGGAAGGGACCGTAGAGATAATCTCGTTCCACAACCCTCCCGCCATGTGACAGGGACACCTTCCACTAGACCAGGTTGCTCCAAAGCCCGTCCAATTAGTGTGTTAATTTTTTTTTTTTTTTTTGGAGGTGGAGGGCGGATTAGGGCAATGGATTTAGGGGGAGGAAAAAAGAAAATCCCGACCAAACGCCAGCCGTGTGCACTTTACCATTTAACCTTGTGGGGATGAGATAGGAGGCAGGTGGAGGGGAAAGCAGAAATTAGTGCTGAAACTTCTGCAGTGGTTTTTGGTTTTTTTTGCATTGTCTCTGAAGCTGGGAATATAAGAACGTTGGGGTCATCCCGGTGTTACTGTAAATCAAAACTTGAATCGTGATCCAACCCGGAAAGCAGTCACCCACTAGCTACACTGACAGCCTGCCAGCTGTGCGATTCCTAACTCCAAAGGAGCGTGGCAGGAATGTGCGGAGCCGGGATGGAGGGGGTGGCACTGGCAGCCTGGCGAGGGATGGAAGTGGCTTGGGTGAATCAGTCTTTCCGATGCTTGCCTTCATCAGGCGTTTCAAGTCGCTTCCGATGTTTATTTACCTTGGCTGGAAACCTTCTCCTTCTAAATAATAATAACAATATTTTTTTGTTTAAAAATAGCTATCCCATGAACTTGCCAGATGCTGTTGCCCGTGGCTGTGGGTCAGGCACCCTGGAGCAGATGTTGGGATGCTCAGCCTGTGCCTGGCAAGGGCAGCTCTGCAGCGGGAGCTGCCGAGGAAATGGATTTCAGCAACAGGCTGCACATCTGGGTAGCCAAGGGGGCTTTGCTTGGAGTGGGGTAAAGCGTCTCCCGGCTTAATGCTTTGCACGTGTGTCTCTGTGGCTGGATTTTTTTTTTTTTTTTCTCAAGGACTGGCACCTCTGAAAGAAATCCCTTGTGCATGCAGTGGTTTCTTGCCACTTCATTCACCTGGTTTCTCAGAGAGAGCTCCCTCTTGGTAGCAGAAAAAACCTCACATATTTAAATATATGAAGGTACCGAGGGGGCTTATTAATAACATAATGTGGCTTCTTAATTATTTTTTCTTGGGGTGGGAACAAGCCACGCTGTTCGCTGTGCGATGTGAGAAGAGGGTTTTTAGGCTTTTTTTTTTTTAGCTTGCTCTTTTTTTAACTCGAGGTATTTTAAACGCTTCGAGGTGCTATTAAATTCCTCAGCAGCGACAAAGAGCTGGGTGGGAAGGGAGAGATAACGGGGACCACGTCCAGCGTGTGATGCCTGGAGGGAGCGGGCGCATCCCTGCGAGCATCCTCTGGAAGGACGCTCCGGGTGTGAAATAACCAGTCCGATTGTGCCATCGCTCGTCCAGGGGAGGAGGCTACGGTGATTCCTTCAGCTGGCCTTTTGACGGCGATCCATTAAATCGCTGTCACGCCGCACGTCTCTCACGTAGGGGCTGGGAAAGTCGAGCCGTCGAAGGCGCTGGCTGGGCAGAGCCGGGCGATGGGAGGGGGATGCTCGGGGAGGGAAGGGGCTGCCGCTGCCTCTCTCCATCCCCTCGCTGCTTTTTTTTTTTTTTTTTTCCCCCGTCCCTCCGGCTCGGCGGGTGTGGCGACACACGCCGGGGATGGATGTGCGCGTTCATCCCCGGCTCGCAGGGGCGGCAGCGGTTCCAGGTGTGCGGGGAGCGCGGAGCATCCGCCAAGGGGTTGGGATTGCGGCGGGGAAAAAAGCTGGAGAAGGGGGAAGAGGAGTAACAGAAGGTGCGGTCTGGGCTTGCAGGAGGTTTTGGGGAATGAGGAGACGGTAAAAATGCCTTTAGTGGGGAGGTGGC
The DNA here is from genome assembly GCA_016584745.2 of Phylloscopus trochilus trochilus. NCBI lineage: Eukaryota > Metazoa > Chordata > Aves > Passeriformes > Phylloscopidae > Phylloscopus > Phylloscopus trochilus. Next base: position 4,075,914 of record WQNJ02000016.1, read on the forward strand.
TGTTTTATCCGACTTTTTATAGAAGCGAGTTTCCTTCCCTTTTGTGCTGGTTTTTTCTCTTTCTCTTCTTTTTACCCACTGGTGAAGCTGACTTTCTTGCAAATAGCAAAAGTGATGAGCTCCTTCTAAACAACCTCTGACTGAGCCTGAAAGTCATCCCTGCCCTTGACTTACCTGTCTAGATGTCGATAAGGAGTAATGAATATGGATTGAAATCCCTGATAGCTTCCCAGCAGCGGTGAAAAGAAATGATGAATGAGCCCTTTGTGAAAGACTGGGAGCAAAACACTGGCTTCTGTTTCATCCCTGATGCAAGGTTTCCCAGAGGCTGCTGGTTTGGGCTCAGATTCCTGATGAAAAGTTGCTCACTGATGCCGTGGTGTTTTGGGAGGTGCTTCCCAGGTGCTGCTCCGTTGTCCAAGGGCAGCAAAAACTGGGGGGAGATTCCTGAACTGAGGGTGTCCAACGCTGTGGAGGTGACACGTGTGCCCACACAGTGCCAGCCCTGGGGCTGTCACAGCTGTCTGGAGCCACAGGGACATGAACAGTGCCCAGCATTGTCCCTTTACTCTTGGAGTGCTGTTTAATGGCCCCAAATCCTCTTGGCTCTGCTCTTTGAGATCCTTTGTGCACTGGCAGGTAGGGAAAGGAAGCATTTCCTTATTCAGGTATTATTCCTTCCTTCTCCTTTTGTCTAATAAGTGTGTGGGTTTTGTGTAAAACAGACTTGCACTCATAGCTTGGATGAGGATGTGAGATTGTTAGAGGGGAAAAGGATTTTTCTGGGTATTGCACAGCTCCAAAATTGGCACTTGATGCCAATATCTTTGGGAGCTGCCCTGGGGTTTTGAAGTGCAGCACTGGGGGGGGGACAGGTTGCACAAAAGGAGTGAGTGTGAGGGCAGCTCCAGCTTGGGGAATGTGAAATTTATGAAACAAAAAAGGAGAAAATGCACATTAGGTGGTTTTTAATCTCTTGCCTGCTGAGTTTCTTTTGGTGAGAAACTTAGGAAGATGATGTGTAGCTCTTCTCTGCCATCTGGGTACCAGTACCATAACGCTTTTGGCTTTAATTTGGTTTCTCCAGCTGCTGGATTTATTTCTTTTCTTAGAAGGGGAAGGTAATCCCATGTAATTTTGCATGTTCTGTGGGTTACCTCTCAGTTTGTTTGCCCATTCCAGATCCACACTGACAAAAACCTGGGAGCCCCTGGCATCCCCTGGTCCCACCTTCAGGCAGCTGTGACAGGCAGGCAGAGCTCTCCACCCAGGCCATAATTAAGCTGGGTTTTATGGCTCTGCCACCAGCCACTCACTCCCTGCATTCCTTTCTTATGAGGTCTCTGGGCTCACGGGGTGGATGGAGGGTGGGTGAGAAGTCCCCTGCAGGGTCCCATCTGTCCTGCAAATGCTGCCTCTGGATTTTTTTTTTTTTCCCAGCTGTTTGACATGGACCCTCTTCCCACAAAAAAAAAAACAAAACCACACCCTAAACAAAAAAAACAAACAACAACAAAAAAAACCCCCAACAAATTCAAACCATAAAATAAAAAAAAAAAAACACCCCAAAGCATCGCAGCTTGGGTTTATGAAGAAAAAGAGGGATAAATCACTTGGATATCTGCTTTTAAATGCTGGTGGTTCTGTGGTCTTCTTGCCTTGTTTGTCTTCAGAAAATCCAGTTAGTTGGTTGTGTATCAGCTGAAACTCTAGTCAGAGATTTTGGGAGATGCTTTTTGTGGGTGAAATCTTGGACCAGACCTGGTATTTCAGCACAGACACTACTGCAGGGGTGGGTCCAAACTCCTTGGCTATCCTTGAGCTTTCCATGGAATTGGCCGAGCCAGTGGAATGTGAAGTTGTGCTTGCCTTGATTTTTTTTTTTTTTTTTTTAATTTTTGTTGTAAATGAGCGAATCAAGGCACAGAGGCTCTCCAGGGAGCTTGGGCCAGCTGCTGGCTCCTTGCCTACTTTGCACCCATCAGGATGTTCTTGCTGTGGCTTTCAGGTATCCTCCAGCTGCTGAAGGACTTGGAAGGAGTCTGGATAAAAAAGAAGTGCCTTGTGGGGTTGATGCAGGATGAGCTGGAGAATTAACAGCTCCTGTTCTTTTTTCCTTGCAGCCTGTGGGCCTCAGCTTGCCAATTCCCCCACTGTGATAGTCATGGTTGGCCTCCCGGCCCGTGGCAAGACCTACATCTCCAAGAAGCTGACTCGCTACCTCAACTGGATTGGTGTCCCCACAAAAGGTAAGGCTTGCACTGGCTTCCAGGAAGTCTGGTCCTCAGGAATTCCTCTAGGTCAGTGCTCTGGGAGATGGGAGATAGTGGGGGATGTTTCCAAGACAAGGCCAAATATGTGTTTTCACATCCTGCTGCAGCCCGGGTTCTCTGTCACTTTGAAGACCAAGGGATGCCCTGAGCCTTTTGCCCTGAGGATGTAACTTCTTAACCCCAGCTTGCTTTAACTGCAGAAGCTGCACAACTGAGCCATGCCCCTCATTTTGATGTTTTTTTTTTTTGCTTTTCCCACCTAGTTTTCAACGTTGGGGAGTATCGCCGCGAGGCCGTGAAGCATTACAGCTCCTATGACTTCTTCCGGCCCGACAACGAGGAGGCCATGAAAGTCAGGAGGTGAGCGTGGGCACCCCCTCCCTGCCCCCACGGGGTGGCAAAGCCTCTGGCTGGCAGCACACTCACCCAGTTTGGGGGTGATGAACAGAGAAGTTGGGCTCTGAATTTGCCCCTGGATTTGAATTTCCCCTGTCTGCTCAAGGGAAGGTTCTGAGAGCTCAAAACTGAATCTGTACAGGATTGGTGACTTCAGGGTGGCCACCACACCCAGAGGACATCAGGGTCACATGTCTGTCGCCTCTTTTGCAGGCAATGTGCCATGGCTGCCCTGAGGGATGTGAAGCTGTACCTGACTGAAGAGGCCGGGCAGATTGCGGTGAGCTCCCAGATGTGCTCTGGGGTTTGGCAGCTGTGCTGACCCCAAAAGTTCTCTGCAGTCCCTGCTCTGAGGAGGGGCTCACAGGGAAACCAGGCCCTTGTGGTGCTGATTGAGATCTTTTGCATTTAAAGGTTTTTGATGCCACCAATACCACGCGGGAGAGGAGAGGGATGATCCTAAACTTTGCCAAAGAGAACGGATTCAAGGTCGGTGCCACGGGGCTGATGCCTGCTTTGTGAAGTCCACTGTAGTGTGGAGTTGGTGTATCTTCTTGCACTTATGTGTTACCCTCCTGCTGCTCCTGTGTGAGGGAGGTTTCACTGCTGGGTTTGGTTAAAAAGATGAAACTCTTTGTTCGTTCCCTGTACCAAGGTTTGGGGAAGGAAACAAGGGGAGTGGGGCAGAGGGAGAGCTCTGTGGTCAAACAGGGCGGAGGTTGGGTTGAGCAAGGAGCTGGCTGGATGTTACAAACCTCGTTGGTGGCTTTCAGCTGAGCTTTGCTTTGCTTCACAGGTGTTCTTCATCGAATCTGTCTGCAATGATCCCAACGTAGTTGCCACCAATGTTATGGTAAGTGTGGAGCTGGTGGAAGTGTCCTGCTTTTGCTTTCCCTCCACAAAGAGGTAGGAATGGCATCACCTTCACAAGCTCTGGTCTTCATGGTGGACTTCAACCACCCTGGTATCTGCTGGAGGGACAGCACAGCATGGCACTGGCAGTCTAGGAGGTTCCTGGAATGTGTTGATGACTTCCTTCTCCAAGTGATAGCACCTCTCCTTGTTTGCTCTTCCGTGTTGCACCTTGTTGTCACCAACAAGGAGGGGCTGGTGAAGAATGTGAATCTCAGGGCAGCCTGGGCTGCAGTGGCTGTGAAGTGAGGTGTCAGGAGAGCAGATTTTGGCCTGGAGTACTGTGGGATAAAAAGCCCAGGAGGGAAGAGGGGCCCAAGAAAACTGGTTAATGTTCAAGGATCATCTTCTCCAAGTTCAGCTGTGATGCATTCCCAGCAAAAGAGCAGCCGTCAGAAATGCCAGGATGAGCAAGGAGCTCCTGGACAAACTCAAACACAAAAAGGAAGCCTACAGAGAGGATGGAAGCAAGGAGAGGCAGCCTGGGAGGAATACAGAGATTGTCTGAGCAGCCAGGGATTGGGTTAGGAAAGACAAATCCCTGACAGAACTGGGAGACAGACAGGCTCAGTCTCACATCAGTGTTTGGGAAGATCATGGAGCAAATAATCCTGAAAACTGCTGAGGCACATGGAAAATAAAAAGGTGATTGATGACAGCCAGCGTGGCTTCACTGGAGGCAAATCGTGCTGCCAGCCACGGGCTGGGGCTGAAGAGTCTCTTTTGCTCCTGCTGGGAGCTGTTGTCCCAGTGACCAACTTTTTGGGATGTTGCACACAGCCTTTTCCACAACGAAATGCTCAGTTTGCTACTTCTTTTTCCACAAGCTGGTTATTTTATTTTTTTTTTTTTTGAGGATTTTAATCCCTTTATATGGAAACTAATGCTTGAAGGGTGAGAAAATGAGCTCCTAGCTGAGCGTGGGATTTTGCTCCACTGCAGATGAATGGTGCTCTTAGTGCTGGGCTCAGTGTGGAAAATACACCCCAGGCCTGGGATGCTGCCACACGTGTCGATCCATTGTGTCATCCCCTTGGTTTCAGGGCTGCTTGTGAAGCTGCCAACGTGTAATGCTGCTGTTCAAACCCAAACCTTCAGGAAAAACAGCCTGTTGAATTAGTTCAGGCAGGACTTAGTCTGTCAGGGTTGTGGATATTCACATTGCCCGTTTCCAGTGTCTTCCAGCCCAACAGCTGGCAGCAAATCATGCACAGGAAGGGGTTGAATGCTGCCATCCAACTGTCCTGCTGCTGAGCTGGGATAAGCATCTTGTCTCAGCTCATGTACTTCCCTTTCTCAGCTTGAATTTGAACCTGATGGGGTTTTTTTAGCCTTTAGGAAGCTCAGTTTTCCTGCTGTTGGGCGGTGAAGTGCTGCTTCTTGGGAGAATGGGAGTGGACTGATGAGTGTCTGTGCCAAATTCTCCCACCTTATGCTTGGTTTTGGGTCTAGTTTGCTTCTTTTCTGTATAAATGACTACAAAGTAGTCATCACTTAGTTTCAGCTAGTCACTGGATCTTGGCAGGACTTTGAAATTCCAGATTAGCATTGTCTGGCTTGGAAAGCTTCCTAACCTCTCCTTGTGGCATGTTTTTTTTTTATTTTTTTTTTTCTTTCTCTTGCAGGAAGTCAAATTGTCCAGCCCAGATTACCGGGACTGTAATTCCACCGATGCCATGGAGGATTTCATGAAGAGGATCAATTGTTACCAAGCCAGCTACCAGCCCCTCGACCCTGATGACTATGACAGGTAAGAGAGCCTGACTTCTGAGCTGCCTTGGGCACCTGCCCTCTCCCAGGAGAGGAACAGTGAAGGGTGGAGCTGTATTTCACTTTGTCTTCAACCACCTGACTCTGCTAGAAAGATTTATGGCTGGGCCTCACCTTGAATTCAGGCTTTTTTATATTAAAATGCTGGTTTTTCCTAGGCCCTGTGCCAGGGAAATGGGCACTAATGCCTTCCCAGGCTCTTCTGGGCTTAGATGAGCTGTTTTCAACCTTGTTCTGTGGGTCTAAATACAAAGGTTTTTGGGAAAGCACTTGAGTTTGAGTGGTTGAGGTGCTTTTCTCATGGTCCCAGTTAAAGGAAGGGGCTGCTTGGCTCAAACCCCAGGATTGAGCAAGCCCTGTGGCTTCTGCCTGCTTGCTGTGTGCCCTGAAAGAGCTTTGCTGTCCTGCCTGACTCTCCAGGCACCTCCCAGCCTCTCCACCGCTCACAAACACGTCTGTGTGCCCTGCGTGGATTATCCCAGTCCTGCTGTTCCCTGTCCTGGGGAGGAGCATGTTCCCTGTTAGTCCTGTTTAATCCTCTTTACTGCTGCCAGAGGAGGGGTGGCGATTACACTGCTGCTATTCAGCTCTCCATGAAACCCCATTACCTGTTGGCTCCCTGCTGAAAATAGCCTGCAGGAAATCCTTTGAGCCAGGTGATTACATGGCCAGAGATAACTCACAGGGCTGCTGCTGAGAATGACGTCTCTGTCTGTCCCCAGGGAACTTTCTCTCATCAAAGTCATCGACGTTGGCCGGCGCTTCCTGGTCAACAGGGTCCAGGATCACATCCAGAGCAGGATTGTTTACTACCTGATGAACATCCACGTCCAGCCCCGCACCATTTACCTCTGTCGGCACGGGGAGAGCGAGTTCAACCTCAAGGGGAGGATTGGAGGGGACTCTGGCCTCTCCAACAGGGGCAAGAAGGTGAGGGAGAAGGAAAACATTCCCCTGTGGCTTGCCAGGAACGATCTGGCTCTAGTAGATGCTGTGCCTTGGGTTAAGGGCATGTTTGATGGCAAGTGGGCTGCTGAGGGTCCATCTGGGAGCTCTTGGGGATCAAGGAATGTGTGGCTGCCCTTCCCCTCAGAGCAGAATGCTGATCTTTCTGCCTGTGGAAGGCAACACTTACTGGAAGGTAGGGAAGAAGGCCCATTGGGAAGCTGTGGACCAATGGAATCAACCTCTTTTTTCTGTTTCCTGCAGTTTGCAGTAGCACTGAACAAATTTGTGGAAGAGCAGAACTTGAAGGACCTCAAAATTTGGACCAGCCAGCTAAAGAGGACAATCCAAACAGCAGAAGCTCTGCAGCTGCCCTACGAGCAGTGGAAAGCACTCAATGAAATCGATGCTGTGAGTATCTGTGCAGCCAGAATAGCTGGATGGGGCTGGTTATTGCTTAACAAGAGAAAGTGAGGTTTTGTCCGGTGGCTGTGCTGATGCTGTTTGACTTGAGCATGTCCAGTAACCTCGTGGTTTTCCTGCCCTGGCAGGGTGTGTGTGAAGAAATGACCTATGAAGAAATCAGGGAGCAACATCCAGAGGAATTTGCTCTGCGTGATCAGGATAAATATTACTACCGTTACCCTTCTGGGGAGGTAGGTCTGCAGGACACCTTCAGAGACAGGGCTTTTGCTTTAAATGTGGCCTTTTCTTCCTCATTCTGTCCTACTCTTGAGCAGAGGAGCAGTGAGAGCTCCAAGAAACTAGAAATAAAAGAGATCAGGGCTCATGTGTACCTCTGCCTTGAGCTCTTGTGGAATCTTGGCATATGAAGATCTCACTAAGAAATATGTCACTTAACAGTCCCACTGACTTTGTAGCAAAAAGTAGGGAAAGGTCTCTGGAGTTTTCTAGTCCCACCTCCATCATTATATCTGCTCACAGTTTTGTGCTGCCCCAATTTTCTTTCCTTTGATTTCCAAAAAAAGTAATTTTCACCTTGTTCTCAGTGTCATTCCCTAAGGGTTGATGGTACTATCTCTGTTCCTGGCAGTCTGCTTTTAGGGTGTGACACAATGAGGTGGGAATGGACATCAGTTCTGGATGATACTTTAGGCTGTGAATTGAGCTAATTATCCCCAAATTGAAAGTCATGCCCATAGATATTTCAAAAAAACCTTTGGAGACCTCCTCATGACCCTGTATCTAACCGAAGAATGTGCTGGGGTATCAGACACCAGCTCTGGGTGTCAGGAGATCTTTCTGGCTGCCTGTCATGGTTTTCTATGAGGCCCTTCAAAACCCTGGGGTTTCTTAGCTTGCTCCAGACTTCTCAAGACTTTGAAATCCTGTATAAAATCATATATCAAGATGATGGAGAGGCTCCATCTTCAAAGCCCTTGTTGCTTACCTTAATTAATTCTCCAGGACTGAGCTGTGACTCACTGAGATGTGAACGGCTCCTTCTCTGACAGAAGAATTACACGTCCTAGAGTAGCCTGAGGATGAGGATTTGTTTTTAGCAGTTTGTTGGTTTACTCAGGGGCATGAAATCAGGTGTACAAAGGACTATTGTTTCTTTGGGATGCTCGTAGCATTGAGTTCATGCCTCATCTCCCTTCCCTTCTGTCCCAGTCCTACCAAGACCTGGTGCAGCGCCTGGAGCCAGTCATCATGGAGCTGGAGAGGCAAGAGAACGTCCTTGTCATCTGCCACCAGGCTGTCATGCGCTGTCTCCTGGCGTATTTCCTGGACAAGAGTGCAGGTGAGCTCCCTGTCTCTGGGAAGAGGACTGGCCCTGCCAATGGAGGCAGGGGGGATGATGGATACAGCCCTGGGGAAGTTGTGTACACGTCCTGGGGTGTGCATCTCTTTGGTGTGGGATGAAGGTGTCTGAGCCTGCCTTTGGAGAGGAGGTGGGATAACCTTCCTGCTTTGCTGTCTCTGCAGATGAAATGCCCTACCTGAAGTGTCCCCTGCACACAGTGTTGAAGCTGACCCCAGTAGCCTATGGTGAGTGAGACCTTCCTAAACATGCCAGGAGGGTTGACTTGTACCTCCTCCTGATGCTTTGGGAAGGCTGACCTCAAACAGACTGGACAGTGCTAGAGAATGAAGTAGATATTTATTGAAAGGCCTTGAGGGTACACCTTGGGCAGGACAAGAGCCTGGCCAGGGCTACACCCAAGGTGGACCCAAAATGGATGACCGGTCACAAGGTCTCACACTTTTATAAGTTTTGGTCCATTTGCATATTGGGGTTTAATTGTCCAATCACAGCTTCAGGGTGTGAGGTCCCATCCTTCTCGTTCCTCCCTTCAGTCCACCCTTGTTTGTGCTTTTCTGCCTGACAGTTGTCCTTGGTCTTCAGCAGGAAAAGGATTTGTTTTGCCTACTGCTCTGTGAAGAGAGGCGATTGCACTTAGTATGAGGCTCAGAACTGCTCCCCTAGACAGCCCAGAGTCTGAAAAACATGAAAGCTCAAATTTAAGGCACCACTCCTGAATCCAGGCTGTCTGAGAGAAAAGCAGGGATCTGTGGTGGGGCACCTGGTAACATCCTGTGCCTGCTGGGCTTGCTGATCTGTCTCTTTGTGCTCCTTTCTGCAGGCTGCCGCGTGGAATCCATCTCACTGAACATAGAAGCAGTCAACACCCACAGAGATCGGCCAGAGGTGAGTGTTACTTTTCCCTGGGGCTGTCCTTTGGTGTCCCCTTCCTGTCCCCTGTGGTCAGCTGGCAGTGGGAACACCTGGGGTGGGCATGGGGAGATTGCTCAGCTGGGTGCTTGGAAGTGGTGCTGGAGGACTTTGAGCATCAGATGTGTTCTTGCTCTGCAAAGTCGTGGCCAGTTGAGGGTTTTCCAAGGGAAAAGGACTGTGGCATGTTCCTGCTTCCCGGTGTGCTTGCCCAGGGAAAACTCCTCCCTGGTCTCTGACTTTTCACCTGCATGGACATTCCCTTGTCTGAGCAGGGAGTGGAGCTGTGGCTGGAGAAGGGGACTTCTCCCAAGTCTCCCAGTTGGCTGGCAGAGCCTGGGCTCAGTGCTTGCCCTACATCTGCCTCTGAGGGTCTTTTTGCTGCTAATGCCTGTGGCTCCCTGTCATTCTGCAGGGTGGGAGGTGGCAGTGCTGGGCTGGGGATGCTCTGTGGAAGAGACCCCTCCTGTGGAGAAAAATTCCTGTAAGGTTGGGTCTGATTGCCAAGTGCTCCCCTGGAGCTCAGAGGCCAGAACAGAAGGATGCCAACTCGGTGTCAGGGCTGGGCAGCCACCCAGAATGGGCCACAGGCACCCATGTCCCAAGATGCTGGGACATTGCCAACTTGTGCTTAGCAGTGGTGGAGCCCAGAGTGATGCTGACCAGTCGGGGCTGTCCCCTTTTGGCCCAGGTCACCTTTTCTTGGCTTTCCCTGTCAGGGGGCAGCACCTGAGCTGCCTGTCTCTCCCTGCAGCTGTAGCGGGGAAGCCAGTCCTTCCCCCTGCATGGGGCCATTGATGCCCTGCTTTGCCACCCTCTCTGGGGATGGCAGCAAGGCCTTGGGTAGGATGGGGTGAGACACGTGCCAGGTGCTTTGGGTGCCCCTGCTCAGCTTCGCCTCCATCCCTCCTTGCTTGAGTTGGAGCTTGGTGCGGTGCCGACCCTCGCTGGCTGCTCTGCTCCCATCTCCCAAATCTTCCTGATCAGCCTGGGCTGGCTCATCTCCCCTCTTCTTGCTTTCACTCCTCTCTCTGGGTGGAGGGACAAGCTTCGAGGAGGAGACCGATGGGCACCTCTGTGTCCTGCAGAGTCATGGCTGGATTGCTGCTGGGTGTGTTTAGCTACCTGTAGTTACTTTTTTTTGTTGGCTGAGACTCAGATGAGGAGAAAAATCTGTCTCATGTCTGAGTGCAGAGCCATTTTTTTTTTCTTCCCTCCCCTTCTGCGCTCTTAAGCATTTTGTGTTGGGGTTTTTTTTTTTGTGTCCAGAGCCTTTCAGTGCATCCTTTGCTCATTGACAGTGACTGTGGGGAAAAGGAGAGGCCACTTTAACATAAAAAAAAAGAAAACCAAAGCAACTTGCTCCTTTTTTTTTCCCTTTATAACTGTCGCCTTCTTCCTTTTTCTTTATTTTGCTTTATTTTTTTATATTTACTTTTATTTTCTTTGTCTCACTTTAATTTAGGAAGCAAAGAAGGGACCTAACCCGCTCATGAGACGTAATAGCGTTACCCCTCTAGCAAGCCCAGAGCCCACCAAAAAACCTCGCATCAACAGCTTTGAGGAGCATGTGGCTGTTTCTTCTGCCCTGCCAGGCTGTGTTCCTCAGGAAGTGCCCACGCAGATGCCGGGACAAGTTAGTTGAACTCTTCTTTTTTTTTTTTTTCTTTCCTTTTTTTTTTTTTTCTTTTTTTTCCCTTTTTTTTTTGTTGTTGTTGTTCTCGTTGTTTTATTGTTTGTTGTCCTCCTGTCACTCCTGAAGCTGAGGAACTGCTTGCACTTGTTGTAACCTGTGCTGCTGTCTGAGATGCATCTTCCTCCCACGGCTGCTGTCCGTCCCTGCCTTGGGTCACTGTTGATCCTCTCTTGGGTTTTGAGAGCGTCATGAACTTCCACCCAAGCTCTAGGCTGCATTATTTTAGTGCCTTCACCATCCAGCATCAACCTCCTGAGGGGTCTCCTCCCTGGAGTGAGCAGGAACAAAGGGCTCATGCCTTCCCTCTGGGTGTGCTTGGCTCCAGTGTAGACCTGGGCATGACAATAAATCAAATGCTCTTGTGCTTCTCTTAAGGAGGAGCTGCCAAGACTCATCTTTGGCTGGAAGGATCTCCTTCATCCTGGAGCTGTAGGCAAAGTGGACCAAAATTGAGTAGAAGGCTCTTGGTGAACCTGGGTGAAACCCTGTGGCTAGCTGCCGTGGTACTCGTGTCCTCTCCTCTTTCACCCACTTGAAGAGACATAGGAAGAGAGGCCTTGCTTGCTGCTCACTTCTCCAGGCACAAACCCCTCTCCTATGCTCACTAAGGAATCCTATAGAATTTATAGGAGCCTTTACCATGCTGCCCTTCCCACCAGCTGCCTGTTGGATCTCACTGTCTTGCCCAGCCCCTCTCCCTGCTGTCTGTGTTGGTGTGATGTCCTCTCCCCTGGCCAGGTTAGGAATGGCTCCCTGCTCCCCCATTGCCCTGCTTGGTTGCTGCTTTGCATGAGCCTCCCAGGACAGCTGGGTCTGTCTCAGCTCCCAGGGCTCTGCTTGGGCTGGTTGAGCCTCACAAGGAACCTTTTGCCAGCTCTGGCTGCCCGGTGCCCTTTGCTGCTGTCCACTGTCCTCTGCCCGGTGTGGCACAGAGTTACTGACACCTCTCTCTGTTCTCTCTGTCTCTCTGCAGCCTTTACTAGGGAAGGCATGCCTGTAAGTACCTTCTTGAGTCTTATTCCCCCTTCCAACCCTTTTCTCCATGTCTCTTGCCATCCCGCTGAGTTGTTTTGTTGTCCGCATCTGGACGGGGTGTGGGTTTCTTGGGAGTTCGTATTTTGCTGCTTTTTGGGGAGGGATTTGTTTTAGGAAAGGTAAAGAGGAGCCTGTGGGTGCTGGTTTGTATCCTAGCTTGATGAAATGTCCCAATTTTTGTTGTGAAATTAAGCAAATTATCACTTTGTCTCTGATCATGGTGCCTATGGGTGGCGATGCTGTTGGGTTTTCCTGGAGCTGTCTCCCATGCTGTACTGTAGGTGAGAGAGTTGGGCCCTCTGCCCTTCCTGAGGGCTCTGAGTTGTGTCTGTGAGTGATGGCACCAGAGAGGTATCTGAGAAGCTTCTGACCTTCTCAGCAAACTGTTTTCTGGAGCTGGATGATCCTGGGACCAGCCATCTGCAGTTCTGCAAACTCGGATTTGGGAAACAGCCAGCCTAGATGTTGTGGGCAGAGTGAATGGAAATTGTCCTTCTCTACCTCTGTTAAGGAAGTAAAACAGCTTGAGCATTTGATGCACTAATTCTGAATAATCAAGGCTCTGGCAGTTTGGCTTAGTGCTGTTAAATCCCTGAGTAACAGGAACAGGACAACTTCTGGATAAATTTGAAGCCTTTAGACTCAATAAATGTTACATTCAGTTCAGAGCAGCAGTTGTTGATATGTGCTCAGATGTTTTCTCAAAGACTGGGAAGACTTTGGGGCTGAGCTGATACTGGGTAGTGTCCAGGGGGTCTTTCTGCCCTCTGAGGGCCAGTTCAAGTTAGCAGGGCCGGTTCAAATCAGCCTGTGAGCATCCCTGGCTTGGGTTGTTCTGTGGGCTGAAGGTGGAGGGATCTGCTCTAACATGGCCAGGCCAGAGCTCAGTCCTGCTTGCCTATAGCAGCTGTTGAATCTCATATTTCTTCCTCTTTTAGAAGTAAACTTTTTCGAGGAAAGGGAGGTTAGGACTTTGGCTTTGCTGGTGGATGGGTTGGGTGAGTGTAGAGGTTGAGTCACTCAGCATGGCCTGCATGCCTGTGATCCTTCCCTTGCTGCTCATGGCCACTAAAGCCCCTGATGGAACTTGATCCTCTTGGGTTGCTCTGAAAGCATTTTAGTTTTTGTCCATCCTTCCCTCCACTGTTTTCACGTCTGTATTGTAACAAAAGGCACTGCATGCCTTGGTGCTGGCTGGGACACTGCAAACACACTCTGGTTGTTGAGTTTGGGAGGTGGATGTCAGATTTTGCTGGAGCAGGAGCTCTTGACAGTGATGGTTACCCATGCCAGGTGTAGGCTGGCAGCAGCAAGTTTAAAATCTCCAGCTGCTGGGAGCCTGTCTCCACCTTAAAGGCTGCTTTTGTGGGACCCGTGAGGACATGTCAAACCCAGGGCTTGGTGACATTCACACAGCTGTTAGCTCTGGGAGGCTGCTGTCTTGTACACTGGTTGGGTCCCTCACTGTCACCACCTGTATGGGGCTGGGGAGGTGGAAGGTCCCTCCTTCACAACTTGCATCATGGGCCTGGGTTGGTAGTGGGAGCTTCCCTGCATCAGCCCTCACTGTTGGGGTCTTGACCCCCATTCAGGAGGACCAGGGAATACCTGGAGAGGCTGGAGACATGGCTGAGTACCCCAAGAGTCCTCCTGGCTGTGGGACTGAGCTGACTGGGGGTTGTGGGGCTACCTGGCGTGATGATTTCTTTTCTTTTTGCTCGATTTATGATCCAAAGTGCACTTTTGAATAGTCACCTCCCTTCTTCTCCCCTTCACTTTTCATGCTTAAAAAGAAGACCCGTTTGTCACTTTCTCAAAGTTTTCTCTTTGCTAATATTTCCAAGGTAAATGGCTGTGGTGCATGTGGCTTTTCCTAACCCTCCTCCTGTCTCCTTAGATAACAGAGAGAACAGATCAGCCTGCTCTGCCTCATAGCCTGGCTGGGATTCCTGGTGCTTGTATGAGGCAGCTTAGGTAGTAAAAGCATTAAAAAAAACCACAAAACAAACCAAAAAAACCTCAAAAAATCCTTCCTAGCTGTTTCCTAGTCCTTTTTTTCCCTACATTGTTTCATGTAGTTCTGTCAGTTGGGAAATGTCCTTGTGGTCCCCTGAGCTTCTCCTGGAGCAGATGCTCTCCTTGGGGCTGGTCCTGCTTGTGTTTAGCTAGTTGTCTCTGGTTTTGTGGTCCTCACCACGTGCTGGTGGGTACCTGTTGTCATTACTCTGTGCCAGGGCTGTGTCTGGAGCATCTCTTGGGCCCATGAAACCTCATGGGGTGTCACCAGGGGAGTTGTGCTGCTGCTCTACCACTGGTGGTGGCTGGTCCTTGGCACAGCCAGTGGGAGCTGCCTGTTCTTGGCATTGCCAAGGATGGACAACAATGACCTCGTCCTTGGCAGGCAAGGGGGACACTGCCCACCCTCAAGGGG